>OZ018378.1:114530454-115730454 GCA_963969555.1 Polydrusus pterygomalis | reverse complement strand
GCGTTGCCACTTCTACCAAAAATTAATTGCCACTTCGATATTTTAAATGTAACACCTGTATTTTATTTTATTTTCGAACCCCCTAATAACTTTCTTTAACATTATCCTATACCTATCTCTTACCGTTTCTAAAGTAATAATTAAATTCCATTTTTTTTTACGGAAACGCTAATTTAACAAAACTGTTGATATCTTTAACTCTGAAATATTGAGAGTATGAAATATAATGAACAGTTAAAAATACCAGGGGGGTTTTAACCCTACGCCCAAAACTTAGTTGCGATATACAGGGTGGTTTAAAAATCAATTTATTACCCCGCCCACAAAAATCAGTCACTCCTGCTACAAAATAAAATCAACCAATAAAAGTATGAATGAAGCATGAAAGGAAAGGCGAAAGGATAATGAATGAGAACTATATCTTTTTTTTCTTAAATCATCTATCTAGAAATAAAACATTTTTGCTACCTGTTGTACCTGAACCAAAAATAAAGCTGGTTTTTTCCTATCGTTTTCCAGCAATAACAAACCGATAAGACCGCGTAAATATAGAAATAAAACCCACATTTTCGAAGCCAACAGGCAAAAAATAAACAGTGTCATAGCAGTAAAGGGATTACCGTAAACTGGCTGTTAAACAATTAAGATTAAGTCTTTTTTCTTATATCAAGGGTAAATAACAGCCCACCCAGCTTTGCGCGGGCGTATCCTAGATAGCATTATATCTACGGGAACTAACAACTGTATAAGAACTTGACATAACATGTTAAAATATTAATTAATAAAGAAATTTTAAAATTAAAATTAATTTAAAAATACAATTAATTTCTAATTTGGGTGCTTAAAAAAGTGATCATGTCAATTTTTTTTAATGTTACACCCTGTATATTATCACTGATTTGAGAAGCTACTTAAATTAGCTTATTATTTTTATAAATCATATCTATACCTAACTAGTCAAGTTTTTGGCTTATAAGCAGTTATTTGTAGAATTCTCTTGACAATTTAATTTCCATTCTTTGGTTTTTGGGTATTCCATGATAAACTCTTATTTGGCATAAAAATTATATTACTGCCGTTATTGTTGTGGTATTTTATTAATTATTGCCGACACAGGTGCCGAATAGCGTTAAAAATCATGAAAGAAAAATATGCAAATTATTTATTTTATTTGGACAATGTGATAAAATTGTTGCTAGAGCATGTGTATAAAGTTTAATGAAATGTAGTGAAACATACTGCCAATTAACCTTGCGAAATTTTTACAAATACAGTAAATTTTTACTGAGTCTGCTTTAACTTTAAAAGCGCCGAGACATTTACGGTATTCAGCACCTCTATCGGTAATAATACAAAATACCACAATAATAATGAAAATGACATATTTTTTACGCCAAACAAGAGTTTATCATGGCATACTTACTAAAAATCGAATAAAAATTAATGTGTCGAGGAAATTTTACAAATAATTGCTTATAGGTATATCACTACATAGTATAAAACAAAGTCGCTGTCGCTGTCTGTCCGTCCCTCTGTATGCTTAAATCTTTAAAACTACGCAACAGATTTTGAAGCGTTTTTTTTTTAATAGATAGAGTGATTCAAGAGGAAGGTTTATATGTATAATACATGCATAATATTGTAGAAAAATTGATAAATTTAGAGGTTTCTAATGTGATGTCATAAATAAACACATTTTAGACCCGCGTGCGAAGCCGGGGCGGGTCGCTAGTAGATGATAATATACAAAAAATATAGAGCTAATTTAAGTAGCTTTTCAAATCAGGGATAATATATACGGTGTTACATTAAAAAAAATATACTTAGGGTCACCTTTTCAACTAACTAATTAACTGTATTTTTAAACCACCCTGTATATATAATATAATAATAATAAGATTAATTAAAATTTAATAATATAATAAATATGTTTATGTTGTCTTCGATAAACTTATTCTTCAATCCCCTGAAGCTGAGCTTGTTAGGGGCAAATCTTATTTTTTGTTTTAGTATGTAAAATCATAAATCATAAATATGCATTAAAAATCAAGTTTTTTAAAGTAAAAATGTTAATTTATAGTATAAACGCAGCTTTTTTGAAGAAATATATTACCTATAATAAAATTATTAATTTATAATTTTTAAGTAAAAAATATTAATTCAAAAAAAGTTTTGTCTGTTTCCTTCCGCGAAACCCATCCCCAGACGCGATTCGCCGTTATTACGGCTCATCAGTGAGGCTCAGTTTGGCAGAAGGAAACAGGGCTTAAAGACAAATCACTTGTCAGGATCGATTATCCCTTTCACCCCTTTACGACTGACCTTTTCTAAGGTACCGTACTGGGACGCAAGATGTCGCACTGGGTTCTATAAATCCCGTTGATAAAAAATATTACTTATATAAATTATTCAGAACAATATTAATTAATAAAAGCATTTCTAAAAATATTTTCAAATATATCGCGCCTAAGATTTGGGCATGAGGCAAAAACCACCTGGTATTATTTAACTGTCCACTAAATTGTAGGGTCTTAATACTTCATAGTTAATGTCAACATTTGAAGAGTTAACGTTTTCTGTCAAAAAAATGGCATTCAATTATTATTTTCCAAACGGTAAGAGGTAGGTATAGGATAACGGTAAAGAAAATTAATAGAGGATTCGAAAATTTAAAAAAATTAGGGCATTTAAAATAGCGAAGTTTCTACTAATTTTTGGTAGAAGTGGCAACACTGTATACTCAAAAATATCTCAGGTAAAGTATTTGTAGAATTATACCGTTGACCTTTTGACTGCAATAAACCCTCATTATCACTTTGACCATAAAATAAATAATGAAATCCGAAATTTTAAAACCTTTTCGAGCAGAGCCGGACCAGGTACAAATTCAATTTGTACCTATGCCTGATTCATATATAAATACAAACTGATTTTTAATAATTTTAGTCTTTAGTGGTTTTCCGACGAGTAATTTTTAGTAAGGCTTATTAGTGGTGGAATGTGGCGTCCTTGGAATTGTTCTGATAGGGGGGCATCTTCAAGTGTAATTTTTAAAAGAAAGCATTTATCTACCGATGCCAAACTGATAATTAAAAATGTGTATCAATCTTTGTTGAGTAGGAATTTTAATTCGATGGATGCTTTAGCAGAGACGTCTACTTTGACAAAAACTCCTTTATCTTCGGTAAGAGACATAATACTTAAACCTGTTAATCCTAGAAAAAATCGGAGTGATTCTGGCACATTTAGAAGCATTGACGAAAATGACATGGATTTATTAAGAAGAAAGATTTATCCAATGTATGAGGCACAAACTGTACCCACTTTGATTTCCCTTAAAGAGCGGCTGATTAAAGACGAAACAAATATCTCTTTTTGCCTTTCAAGCCTTAGGAAAATATTGCGCAAAATGGGTTTTAAATACCGAAGCATTAATAAAAGACAAACATTAATGGAATCTCAACGTTTACGGGAATGGAGACTTAATATTTAACAGCTGTTAAACAATTTAGAGAAGAAAATCGTCCAATTATTTACCTTGACGAAACATGGTTCGATACCCATGACACTCCAAGAAAAGGTTGGGATGATTCTTCCAAAAAATGTCAAACCAAGGCACCATTAAATAAAGGCAAAAGAATCACAATATTACATGCTGGTTCAGAGAACGGGTTTGTCCCAAATTGTCTGTTGCTTTCAGCTAAAAACATAGCAGATTCTTCTTTAGATTACCATCAAGATACCGACGCACAACTTTTTGAAGATTGGTTTAAACATAAACTCCTTAAAAATATACCTGAAAATAGCGTCATTGTAATGGACAATGCTAGTTATCGTATTTTTATTTTGAAGAAACTTACAAAAAACGAGAAGTATTAAAAGCTTTTAAAATAAATAAGGAATACGAGTGTGATAAACTTGCAGCAGAAAGTGGACATATAGTGTTGCGTCTTCTTCCTCCAAACTATTGTATATTCAATCCTATTGAGTTAATATGGCACCAATTAAAATCCAATATTAGGAGAAATAGTATTTCTCCTACATTAAATGCATCTGTAGTAGAATTATTTAAAAACGAAGTAACAAAAATTTCTGCAGACAACTGGAAAAACTGTGTACAGCATGTACTTAAAGTGGAAAATTCTTACAATTGTATGATTACAAATGTTCAACTCTTAATTATAAGTTTAGGCTTAGATGAAGATAGTGATAGTGATACAGAGTAAAATTTTGAATAAATTATCAATAGTTTTTTAGAATTTAATTAATTTTTATTGTACTTGTTATCCTAATAGTTATACCTTTAAATTATATTATTTTCAATTATCATTAATTGTTATCATTATTTTGCATTTATTATAGGTACCTACCTACCTAAAACTAAAAATACCTATAATATCTATTTATTTTAAATTATAAAAATAAATCATATGGTGTAGGTACATTTTCAAGCCGACCCTGATCCCATTTAATCCCCTTTGAAGAGGTTGAGGCGTATACAATAGGGTTTAATCAGGTAGTTTATTTTTGGCAGTAAGAGTCAACGGTATAATTCTGCAAATACTATAAATGGAGCATGTTAGTTTATATAAATTGGGAAACTTTCAGAACGATTCGTTACCTGGTTCGTCATATACTTCTAACGTACCATCCCCATGAATCACCCTGTATACAGTGTCACCAGTAAAGTCCGCATCATATGGGATTTTTTTTTTATTAATAACTTTATTCAAAATTTGACTTTGGCATCAAGTTCTGCTTCGATCGAGATGAAAATTAAGCAAAAAAATAGTAGTCACGTGATTCGCATTATCTGTAAAATAGTTATTTTTTTTTTTAAATAAAACAAATTACGAATAACGAATAAAGCTATTAATAAAAAAAATCCCATATGATGCGGACTTTACTGGTGACACTGTATATGGAGAACTGAAATACTAGGCGGAAATTTTTACCGTTTATTTTATTCGTTACAACTTTGTTATTTTAAGTGATACCAATACGATCCTTTTGTATACATATTATAACAAGATTTCCAGTTTATTGGAAAAGACAATGTTTTCTGAATTCGAATAAGAATTTTATTGACAAAATTGTTAAGGAAGTTTCGGACATATTTATGTTTAGAGCGTGTTGGCAATATATTATGTCTATTAACACACAACGACCGACTATGTAGGCTGTTAAAAACGTAGCGCCTAAACGTTGATTCGGAGTGGGTGAGATTAACTAGCCACCTATATGACCGATGGGAGGGGGCACCAAAAAATATCGAAAATAGTTTCGGAAGGATTCGTTTATCACGTGGTAATAATAAAACCCGTATGTAGAACTGCCTGTAAGGAAAATCCATAATCAGTTTTTCCAATGATTGGCGTTCATTAGGGTCTGCTACCTGCTACCCTGTATTTCTGGTTCGAACAAAGCAATAATTAATTAAGCCTATATAAATAAATAGGTAAAGTATTTTTCACAATAAATGGTTGACTCCGTTTAACTACCTGGGACGTTTTGCAAGAGCTTGGCCATAAAAATGCAAATAAACTATCGCTGAGGGTCGGATTATAATTTGTAGTTATATATATTATTTAACTATCTTGTGCTTGCGATAACATCTTTAAGTCTTTGTGCGAATTAAATATCTAAAGTCCTACCTTGTAGTGTATTTGCTTGTTGATTGTGTATAACAATGGGATTAAACCGGTAGTTTTATTGCAGTCAATAAGTTGATACCATTTAGGGTGAAAAATACTTTACCTACCTAGATTTTTCATCATGACACAACCATATACCATATACGTTTATACTTTAAACGTTCTTTTTAGTTATGATTTTTGAATTTTATTACATTCGGGATTAACAAATTCGATTTTAACTATGCTGTTAAGTCCAAATTAACTAATAATAACAAACCGTAAATTGGGCAAACGTTTTGTGTGCACATGTGCGATGTAAGAATGTGAACGGCAATGAGGAATCGAGGGGAATAATGAGTAACGGGCCAGCGGCTTTTCCAATTAGGATTCGGTGGTTACCAAGCATTGAACGAAGAACAATGACAGTTTTAACAGAGAACGTAGCGTCGGTTGCAGCACACGGTTTACGAGGTATTTCCAGTGTATACACTAAAGATTGACCAATGAGGGCTGCGTTGCCATAATATAGTGCTTAGTTCTTAGTACTAAAAAATATTTAGAATATAAAATACAAACCAATCCAATTCACCTTCTAGTGCCTTTATAATATTTTTTACGAGAATAAAAAAAAGTTTACCACCAATAAGATTCGAACCGGTAACCTTCTGGTTCAAAATCTAGCGCTTTAAGCTTTGGGATTCTACAAAGCGGCAGTAATTTGACGACGAGCCTCGCCGCGAAAAAACGTGTATGTACTTGCAAATCGAAGTATGTTCCTCCAGAGCGTTCGACGCAAAAAATACGGCACCGTATTTTCTAAAGCGGCCGCTCTGTACGTTGGGATAGTGCAAGCACGATTTTTGACCGTGCGCCAGTATAGTGATGGTGTCGTTTTCATAATAATATTTAGAAATGGCTGAAGAATTTAGTTGGTCTAGCGAACAAGATGAAATTTTAATCGACTTTGTTCGAACTCATGAGGCAATTTTTGACGTAAAATCATCATAGTACAATTGTTTTGTCCTCAAGAACTATTAAAATAGCCAAACTTAGGTCTTCCATCTTGTAAACACCACACACAATTTTTGAAATTGAACTGTCAACTGGCTCTTGCCGCCGTATTTTATCGAACCATATTTAATGTTACTTTCCAAAAACATTCACCGTTTAAAGCGGCCGTACTACTGTTGGTAAAAACGGCCGCCAAATTAAGGCCGCTCTTTTGCGGTACCGCTTTGTAGGAAACCGAAGCTTTACCGTTCGAACTAAACGTCATTGCCAGATGTCTTTATTTTGTAATAACACAACATGTTTGTTACTTAGTATCTTTAACCGTTTTCAAATGTAAACTTAAAACTAACCGAAATGTTATGTTAAGTAACAAAATAAAGACAATAAAAGTCCGACGAGGTAATGTTATTGAAAATTTCATAAATTTATTTTCAACCAATTAAAAGGCTCCTTTTTGTTTAAGTTGCTTATAGCAACGGGAGACTATCGCGATAGTCTATAGCCTATTAACCTAATAAAATTAATAAGTGATAATTTTTCTTAGGTACGACTACTACGACTTAATTTTAATTCAAATGTCAAGTCATTTCGAAGTGACAGGTGAAACAATCCGATGTCTTTATAGTTTTAAATTCAAATGTAACTTTAAAAACATATTTTCGATGAGTTTAGTTTAATATGACGCACTGTATTTTACCATAGAAGCAGTGCTGGATTTACCATTAGGCTGAGTAGGCTGGAGCGGCAGGTTTTAGGGGGAGGCAAATTTGGTCCAAAAATTTTTTTTGTCTTACAGAAATAAATGGTACAATCTTTATTCATGGTCGACGGGTGGTATTTTTTTAAATAAACTTTATTGTTGGTCGTGTCTGTTAATGGGGATAAAAAAGGTAGTTGGAACTTTACTGGCTTTGCAGAAAGAAATTTCATTTTCAATAAAATAAGTAGGTAATCATAAATTTTTAAAATATTTACTAAAAATTATTGACCAAATTTGGGCGTGGTCTTAAAAATTTTTCCCCTGCAGCGGGCTTTTTTTCCCGAACACTTCACCTGTTTCACAACTCACAAGCCGTCACTGGTATAGGGGCGGCAAAAATTGAATAGCCCACTAGCGGCAAATTTATAAATCCGCCCCTGCATAGAGATTGATTTTACTTCTTTTTAGTAACTAATGTTTATTACTAAAATTTCAGGAACATTAAAAGAAACGCCAATTTATGAAATTTTCTTACCGAATCTCCCACGCAGCAGAATTAGTTCCCGATAATTTTTTCCTCGGTTTCACTCATGTTTGTGGTGATAGAAAATTTCCCTCGTCTGCGACTCGGGATAATTTTCTATCAACAAAACCATTCGCGACGTTAAAAAAATTATCGGTAATAATTCTGCTGCTAGGGAGATTATAAGTGATAATTCTTCATTGTATACCACCTTCAGTAGTAACGTCATAACTAACTGAAGAATGAGGCGGAAGGCGCCAAGACATCTGGCAACGCTGTTCTCATTGCTCTATCTTTAGTCTTTTCTCTTTCAGGTGTAGGGATAAGCACCGGATTCAATATAATTTCTGTTAACTATATTTTATTTTAACTAGTTGAAATATCCAGATGATGAATGGTTGGGGGTCAGAAGGGACATTTAAAATTGGGGACACACGTGCACATGTTGACTTCTTAAAAAGCAGCCCTTAAATTATTATTATATTTCTGGATTCATTAAGACCTTATCCTCACCCTTATCCTCGCCGACAGCAACATGACATGTAGGCGATACATGTATGTATGTAAAACACGGTCAATTTACACAAGACGACATCATTTATCTTAAGTGGGGAGCACATATCAGTTATTTGACAAACAATATTGGAAAATTAATTCATAAATTCTATATTTTAAGGGAAATTATTGGCAGAAAACTAGTACTCTCCATATATAAGACTTTAGTAGATTCTCTAATAAGATACGGTATAATTGCGTAGGGTGGGATCTACAAAAACTCGCTAAAACCTCTAAATGTCGTTCAAAATTATATCCTAAAAATAATCTATAAAAAAAACGCTACTCCACACAATTACTCTACAATTGAGAAATCCTAAATGTTCGACCACTGTATATATTATCAACTGCTGTATTAACACATAAAACCTCCACATTAAGAAATTATCTTAATCACCCATATCACCCATACAAACGGACAGTTGATATTTCCTAACAGTAGTAAAAATGTTAATTTACAATTTATTCATTACAAAATGTAGGATTTTTATAAGCAGCAATTTTAATAAATTTAAAGTATTATTTTAAACATTCATTCTTCTCGCGTATTTTGATAGTAAGGAACCCAAGTGCATATAATATACTACTTTACATTACTATTATTCTTATGTTATTATATATTCTCTATAAAACACTTATATTTAAGTTAAAATAGTATAATATACTAACTTTTAATCAAACCTTTATATTACTTATTTAATAACATTAAGATTACTGTATTAGTATTTTGAATTAAATTTTGCACATACAGGGATTTAGTTCTCAAGGTGCACAACTAAATAAACAAACTATTTTATAATATGCATTGGTCTTGTTGGCATTTTTTAACAGCAACAGCAACAAAATTAATTCAAGAACAACAAATTTTATTTACTGACCTGAAAACCCATCCCAAAATTTTTATTTAGGTTTTGACTTTATATTTGTTATTATTTCGGGTCTATAAATATCGTAAAACTACGTAAAACGACCTACGAGAAACAAATATATCAAGCGAAAGTAGAACTCTTGTGATATTAATTTGATCCACACCATAAAAATAATAAGTTTTTTATGATGTTATGGTTATTACCTACTGTAGGCAATAATAAAAACCAGGCTTTTTAATTTTTTTTTTTGCAAAATTTATATAACAAAATACTTTTTGAAAGTCAAATTATAATTAAGTAGTTTGACCCTTCCCCCTCCCCCACCTTTCGCTGAAGATCTGCCACTAAAAGTATAACATACATTTTTTTTCATTTTTCATGAGTTGCTGTAAGTAACTATAATAAGAACATTCAAGGCGGTACAGACGCGTGAGTTCGATTTCCCTATTAGGACTTATTAAACCTACTTTACTTACCCCCAAATCAATATGCATAATATAAATGGGATAAGGAAGAACGAGACACAATGAGGTCAGCCAAGTCCCAATGGTGCATACAAAGGCTGGAAGACGCGGCTTATTTGGATTTCTTAAATATCTATATCTGTCCCAGGCCATGCAGGCATAAGTCAATATTGTGACATGTAGTGGAATATCCTAAAAAACAAATGGTTAAGTTGAACCGAAGAGACAATCACGCAGAAAATAGAGGGGTATAAACAAAAATTTGGCGAGTTGATTTTTTATTCAAAATCACTTTTGACTTTTAGCCGGCATTTTAAAAATATATCGGAAGGCACTTCCTAAAAAAAGTAATTTCTTTATAATACCATAAATTAAGAAATAATTTCAGTGATGTTTAACATAAGTCCAAGTTTATTTGTTACTTACTCAAATCATTTAAAGCATGTCACAGACAAATTATATAATATGTTAATATAACTCAACGTGTGTACAGGGTGGGGACTTTAACAGGAATAAATTCGATATTATTAAAACTGCTGAAGTTGCGCCTACAAAATTTGGTATGTGGGGGTTTTGAACCATGCGTAATTAAAAAATGATATCGGCGCTGTTGCCAGATTTCCTAGCTTTGCGCTACACGTAGTTATTTTTGTCATGTTAAATGGAATGCCCAATTTATTTTTATTGCAGTTAATTGGGCGTATCAAATTTAGTAAGTTCCCAAATTTACAAAATTCTATCTTCACTAGTTGCTGAGCTATGGCAACACTGTATTTCCATTAAAAAGTACCGGAACTCTTATCTACCTTTAGAACCGTTAAAGTTGCGCTTACAAAATTTACTATTTGGGAGTTTCTAGGCATGCAGAAATTAACAATGATATCGGCAATGTTGTCAGAATTCTCAGCTGTGTGCTACAGGCGGTAATTTAACAGGAAAAAATTTGACAAAAAAATCACAAAAACACGAAATTAGTTATATTGATTAATTATTTTAAAAGTTATTCAAAATGCGCTCTATTGATTTCTTGGCAAAAAGCCAATCTGTTATAAAACTCATTTTGTAGGCTGCGTAAAACCTGAGGTGGTATACTTAGATCTGATTTCTAGTCTAGTCCGATATTTTAGATCTTCAATATTTGTAGGTTTTATAACATACACTTTATGGTTCAAATCACCCCATAAATAAAAATCTAAAGGTGTTAAATCAGGCGACCTTGCTGGCCATTCAATAGCTCCCCGTCGTCCAATATACCTGCCAGGAAAGGTGGTATTCAGGTAATTGCGCACGTTAGCCGCATAGTGCGGAGGCGCCCCATCCTGCTGAAAAAAAATGCTTCCGTCCAAGTTATTATTTCCTTGCAAGAATTTCAAATATCTTTCACCTGTTACGTTGGTAAGCCATTTTGACACGACGAGAACTTTTCTTGAAGCTTGTCAAGAACTTAGTAACTATGGAGATGTTACCAAGGTAACTACCTGAAAGTAGATAAGCGTCCCGGTACTTTTTAATAGAAATACAGTGTTGCCATAGCTCAGC
Source organism: Polydrusus pterygomalis (assembly GCA_963969555.1). Lineage (NCBI taxonomy): Eukaryota > Metazoa > Arthropoda > Insecta > Coleoptera > Curculionidae > Polydrusus > Polydrusus pterygomalis. The sequence continues at coordinate 115,719,157 of OZ018378.1, read as the reverse complement.
AACTAGTGAAGATAAAATTTTGTAAATTTGGGATCTTACTAAATTTGGCACGCCCAATATACTGCAATAAAAATAAATTGGGCATTCCATTTAAAATAACAAAATTACTACGAGTAGCGCAAAACTGGGAAATCTGGCAACAACGCCTATACCATTTTTTAATTTCGCATGGGCCAAAACTCCCACATACCAAATTTTGCAGGCGCAACTTCAGCGGTTTTAATAATATCGAATTTATTCCAGTTAAACTCCCCACCCTGTATATCTATATTTTCTTTGTCTATAGGCTTTTCATGTAAATAAATTAATACAATTGGACTTGGCGCAAGTCAAAAAAAGATCAATTAAGACTACGTTGCCAAGTTCTGTTCGAATGCGATTCAATCCCATTCCACGTTCGAACCACCCACCGCGATATTTAGTTATTTTGTTTTTCATCTCTATTAAATTTTTCCAGTAAGCGTAGATACCGTGAAATACCATTTAAAAATAAAATCAATGTTGACTACACATTTTATAGGTAATAATTGACTTATTAAATAAATATTAAGGAATTTCATAACTTATTTTAGGAGAATTGTATAGCGAAAAATATCGTGTAAGAATTTTTTAACACAAATATGTCATTGTTTTTCACTATACAGGGTGTTTCATTAAGGTCGAAGAGCGGCCATATCTCGGAAACTATTGGGCATAGAAATTCAGGAAAAAAAAATTAATAACTAAAGTGGCCATGAGAAAATCCTGGAAATAATTTTTAAGTTCCGCATTTTGCCGCAAGGGGGCGCAATTGAAAAGTAAATTTTAACATTTTAGATATCTCCGAAAATTGCACGTTACGGTATATTTTTAATAACACCATTAAAAAGCTTGGACCATTTTGCATAATTTTGGTCCCGTGCTTGTTGGCGTACCGACTTTAGTAAGAGTCGGGGAAGCTGTTGAAAGTGTAATCATTTAAATCGCTGTAACTTATAAACCACTTATCCGATTTTAGCAAACTAAAACTTGTTTGGAAGAGAAATGTAAGTACTTTTAACTGTCGTCTGGAGTGGTCCATGATGCTTCTCAATAAAAATACTAGAGGGCGAAATTTGCAATAATAACACATTTCTTAACTTTATTCATTTATTTCAAATCATACGGTATAATTATTATACCTTCGACAGCTTAGAACATCGAAGACAGGTTGGTGATTTGACTCTCTTCTACAGATATTTTCATGGCAAATGTTCGACAGATATTGCCCGCTCGATTCCACCTAGAGTAATGCATAGCAGAAACACACGACGAACCACTGCCGCCCATCCCTATGTGGTTCAACTTAGTACACCCCGAACATCATTGTTTCAGAACTCTTTTATTTGGAGGACGTCATCTTTGTGGAACGGCCTTTCTGAGACCGTGTTTCCAATCAGTAGATAGACCTACCCCACTCCCACGATAATAACCCCATAAGAATAACATGGGGGCTGAAATCTTACAAAAGTATGACCATTTTAAGGCGTGGTCACTTTGGCACTATCTTCCATTGGCACTAGTTGCCATTGGCACCAGCTCACCTATCATTGGTGCTAGCCACCAAGGTTGGTCAAACGTCATCTGTGTTACGTCATCTATCACGTGTCACTCTAACCTTAACTACTAATGTATTACCTTCTGTAGGGGCTCAAGTCTGCCATCTGTGATACGCCATCTATCAGGTGTTACCATAAACTCAACCACGTAGATATTTAATTTCACCCATTAAAATTAAATACTTAAAAAAAGTTTTACCTGTGTCTGGATTCGACCCCGGATCGCATGATTACAAGCCTAATGTTATACCATTGCTCCAGCTGAACTCATTACAAAAATACGGTTGTAGGTTGATGATATCTCTGGGAGATCGCGAAGCCAGTACCGCTTCTGGAGCAAGGTGAATGATCTACACAGCGAAGCGCATCACTTGGCAATTAAAGTTGTGCGCTAAAAAAGGATAACATTAGTTTCGGTATTCGGGGAACATTGGTATAGTTCGAGTATTGTACAAGTATTAATCATAGAGAGAGACGGGGTAGTTTGCCCCTTTCCACCCCTGCATAAAGTAATATTATTATCAAAAGACTAGTAAAAATATGAACAAGATGGCACTATAGCTCATATGTTGGAAAACAAGGCCTCCAAATTTATAAATTAATCAAAAACAAAACGTTATTATATTAATATCAAATCATTGATCAAACAGCAGTTGAAAACGAAATAAAATTACGTAATGTGGCAATAGTTTAACTATAAAAGGTGTATTAAAATGAAAGTCACGACTTCTATTATAATATTGTAAAAATACATGCATTATATCAACTTATTGTTAAGAGAGGTTCCTGTAATCATCGCTAATTTGAATATGACTCGACATAAACAATATTACCCTAAAATTTGTTAATGCCTATATGTTAAATACATGTGCTTAAAGATATAAACATTCAAAACCTCTATATGAACTACCTACTATTTTGGTCTTCTTGACAACCTGATTATACAATAGAAATTATGTACAGTTGATATAATCTAGTCATATAAGATAGAAAAGGATAACACTAAGTACATTTTTAATCTATACAAGGCTAAAAACGTATCACTACATGTGTTTCTTATAGAGTTAGGTTATAAGGCTAGCGTCATACACTCATACCGGTAAGGTATAAGGAAACTAGCACGTGTGAGTTAGAAAAGGATAGAACTAATTAAATGTCAGCCCAATAAACAGACTGAACACCCATATCATGGTAAAAATAGGCAACGAGTCTTAAATATTTCTGCAAACTAACCTAGTAACTATCTAAAGCACGCTAAAAATATAATTAACCCCTAGCAAGAAATAAGGGTAGGTACAACCCCCATACACACACACTTTCATATCAAAATGATTGTAAAAATATAGGCAATAAGAATTCATATTTGAAATTTCTAAACGAATGACCGTTTGGACTCTATGAAACAAAAAAATTGTCTGTTTTTAATGTAATACTTATTGCAATATGGAAAACAGTGCATCGATTAAAAAACGCCCAAGGCTATCCGCTATAATTTACATGTATTAAATCAAAAGGTATGATGTAATATCCACCTTAAATAGGTGTTTCATATGGTTATTATTGGTGTAAACAGATAAATAGATGCTGTTTAGATCCTAATATTATCGAAAAACAAGAATAATAGGACCCTGATGTTGTTGAAAAATAAGACTAATATAAGAAAAACTAGTAATTTAAGACCTAAATGTATTAAATAAAGCGTGATTTATGCCTTAGTAGAGTACCTGACCTATCTTCTTGACTAGGATTTGGGGTATTTATTTTGCTTGATGTCATATTTTAAACATAGCCGCGCGACCAAAGGCTCACGAGATTTTGTAAAAATCTTGGGAGAAGGGCGTGCGGCATTTAATGTATTTTTTCTACGTTTATTAAACCTATACTATATGTATTCAAAGTACAAGTATATAAAATATAGAATTAAACCATGACTTTGTTGTTGTAACACAAATACCAGCAAAATTGGGGTTATCATGGGTTAAGTATTCAAATTAGGCCTTTCATATGTTGCTTGTCACGTGTCAAATTTCTAAAATTATTGAAAACGAGGTTATGTGTATAGGTTGATGAAACATGTTATTATGTACTACTACATATACTTAATCAAATTAGACATGCATTGACAAAGAGTTGGACAACATTAATCATATTATCACTAGGATGTATGGGTTCTTTATAGTCTTTAGACAACAAATTCTCAATATTACTAATATATACCTAACTTAAAGCAACTACCACCTTTGTAGGGTGGAATTACCGATGCCAATCAGCTGATACTCTCTTACTCAAAAGGCAAGCACCGTCGTAATCTGAGAATTCGTCAACCCTTGCCGCGAACGACTACCATCTACACTAGTGTTAATCCGATAAATGCACGTTGCAACATCCAACAAATTAAAAAACATTGAGGTTATGTATAACTAATTGAAGAATGAGATATTATATTAAGCTCAAGACAATAGTTAAAAAACGTTTGTTTACACGGAAAATATATATAGAAAAGCTAATTAAGTACTTACTTACAATCTAGATACATAATTAATAAAAGTACAGTTCCAGTTCTTGGTTTATGGTATACTGATTTAAATGTCTTGAGAATATTGGTCCAACTAAAACATACAAAAATGTAGCACTAGAACCAATAAGTGTAAGAATTTAGGGGACTTCCGGTTGACCTTATTTACCTAAAGTCAATAATTAGTCTTATGGTATATAGAAAGTGTATTAATGACTTAATAAATTAGCTAAATAAGGTCGCAACAGGGTGCCAGAACGTGAACTGAGTCCCCCAGGCGCACCCCATTTGATTTTTTTGAATGGAAAACAAAATTTCAAAACAAAAACCACGATTTTTGATTATGTGTGTATGTGTGTGTAAGGGTGTGTGTGTTAATATTTTTGTATAATATATTCTGTATAATCACAATGGACTCTTTTTGTTGTTATTCAGGGGGGATTTTTAGCCATCTTTTACTGTATAACAAATATGGGCTGTTTTTTATGTTATACAGGGGGATATATTTTTTTAGCCATCTTTTACCGTATAACAAATATGGGCTGTTTTTTATGTTATACAGGGGGATATATTTTTTTGGTCATCTTTTTACTGAATAACTAGTATGGACTCTTTTTATTGTTATTCAGGGGGAATTTTTTGCCATCTTTTACTGTATAACAAATATGGGCTGTTTTTTATGTTATACAGGGGGATATATTTTTTGATTATCTTTTACTGAATAACTACGATGGGTCCTTTTTTAATGATGTACAGTTTAGATTATGCAAGTGTTAGTTAAATTCAATTCTTTTGTATGCTATATGATATATGTTATTTTGTTAGTGTAATATATAACTTAAAATATGTTAATATCAAGAATAATTATTATCTATAATACAACCCATAACTACTAAACCATAACCGTAATATAATAATAATAATGATAATAATAATAATAATAATAATAATAATAATAATAATAATAATAATACTAATGATAATAATAATAATAATAATAATAATAATAATAATAATAATAAAAATAATAATAATAATAATAATAATAATAATAATAATAATAATAATAATAATAATATATTAATAAAAAAATAATAAGTAGGCTAATACCTTAACCTTAGTCTTCATCCATAAGAGAACAATGTCCCCAAGGCAACGTAGAATACGAAGTTTTTGTTATTTTACGCTTATCGTCATGGGGGCTAAGACCTATTTTATTTTGCGTTATTGAATGTAACTCATGCAGATGTGACCTAATCAAATTTTGAGATATGGTTTTTTCAGAGAATGTCTCAAGGCAGATAACATAATCATCGAATGTTATGTCATTCTTTATAACGGACTTTTTCACACCTTTAATTTTTTTAGTAACCCCCAGATTAGATATCGCTCGCTCTATTTCTTCATCGTCCCTACTGGCTTTTTGCATTTTTAATTTTTCCTGTTCAATCTCTTCGGGCGAGTAAAGAACTTTAAGGGCGTACATTTTCGCTCGAAGACCGATAAAATGCGTCATGACGCGCCCGTTGTTCTCGTCCTTCATCTTACCCAATACCTTTTTGTTTACCCTAGGAATAGCATACACGTTGTTTTCTTGGTAATCGCTTGTGTCAAAAACCTCATGGCAATCGTTTTTAATTACCTTATACACATCAGAGTTCGTAATTTCATAAATTAGGCTGTCTGTATCAGTATAGAGAATGTTACACTTTGGAAATCGTGATTGCATGTATTTGTAGTGAAATGCGTATATAGATGTTTTTGCTATATCTAGAATAGACATACCTATATAAATTGGTTTGTTAAAAAATATTTTTGACTTAGCTAACTCTATAATTGCAATATTTTCATCAATAATTATTGCACTTTTAAACTCTGGTCGCGCAATAAGGGCCTCGCAACCATACCGGCCATCCCATTTTGTTATCATTTTCACAGTTGAATGTTTACGTAGATTTTCAATGGTTTTCCCAAAAATTGCGTTAATCAGAAGCTTGAAGAAGTTTTTGTGGAATGTACTTTTGGCATTTTGACGAGGCATAACATTAAGATCAATATATTCTTTTAGCCAAGTAGATTGTTTGAAAGATATTGCTCTATGTATTTTCGTTAATTTTACTCCCAACGATAGGGCTTGTTTAAGACTTCTATAGTGAATCACATACTCTTCTTTGTTGTACAGGGTAGCCAAAAGTTTTGTATTTTTAGAGCCTTTAGGTTTTTCATGATTTGGACAAGGCGGTAGGTCTGAGAACATATCATGAAGTGTGTATGGAATTTCTAGATCTACTTCCAACACATAGCCAACATCAGCATTATCATCTACAGTGTTAATATCCAACTGCTTGATTTGAGATTCACTCAACCACTCAAAACCGCCATAAGGAAGTGATTGACTCATTGCCCAACCATACTGATTGTTTACATCAAAGTACATCAAATATTTTATGTCTTTTTGAGAATCGTAATCGGGCATGTACGGGTTATTCGCTGCAGCGTACCTATTTGAACATTGGCTTAAACCGCCCCTTATTCCTTTCTCTATGAACAAGACCATATCTAAATCAGTCAATAACTCGAGATCTTGCTTTTTTTTGTATCCCAAAACCAACCATGCATATCCTGGTAATGTGTACGCGTGCGCTGGGTCTAGGCAATAGGTTTTCATACTGATGTTTCTGAATTCTTCGAAAACATCAGCAAGAAGTAACACATCGGTCTTCAAATATAAATCTGAATAATCTTGTAAAGTTTGACAATTAAATTTATTCCATACTGTTTGCGCATGTTCATAATCCTCTTTAGATACATGTTTATTTTCTAAACGGTTATAAAACCATATTTTTTGAGGTAGCGCAATTTCTGAAAGACATTCCCAGCTGCTCATAAATTCATATGGGAATATACCTTTTTTGCAAAGCAATGAATATTTATCGTCTGTCAAGTTTCCGAATTCTGTTTTAAGTATTGGGTATGCGTCTAGGTATGATGCCAGTTGACCTAAACTAGATGCTAGAAATCTAAAACTATCAAGAAACCTAAATTTGATTGTGCTATCACTGATGCTTTTTGTGAATGATATATACTTTTCCTTATTGATTGGAAGAATATCTATACGTCCATCAATCGCTGCTAGCTCTTTTATTAGCAGGTGACCGTCATATGCTGTCAGATTATGAAATAAAATAGGGATTGTACGGGAATCTTGGTAGTTAAGATTACATGATTCATGCGCAGGACCGCGGTAGCATCCGGTTAAGTGCGAGTGGTCTCTAACTTTTTTATCTTCTTCTGTAAATGGTTTTTCGCATATATGACATAGCGGAGCAATATTAAATTTTTCATTCTCTTCAGGTGTTAATGCGCTTATTGGAATATCGCATAAAAAAATTGTTTCTACATTTTCGGCAAAAATCTGAAGCTCCTTAACAAACCACTTTATACAATCGAGCCCTGTATAAGAGCGAAAATATGATAGAGTATCATCATAACAGCATTTTACATAATAGCCTATGCTATAAGGAACGTGTTTTTGATATTTTTGTGTATTTTTACTAGTGTCATCATCCACAGGAATCAAAAGACATTCAGTGTCAGCATAAATAACAAACGGAACCTTTTCCTTAAATTCATAGTTTTTAAATTTTAGTGTTGCATGATCCTCATCTGGCACCTTGGGTACTATGAAATCTTTAATTTTAATACACTCTTTAATGTGTTTAGTTAATTTTTCTAAAGAATGAAAGTAATGTAGGCATCGATCACAGAAAAATTTTTGGTGTCTATCTATATCAAGCTGTGCCGATAGTAAACGTGACAAATTTTTAATCCAAACATAGTGGTATTTAACAGGGGCTATGTCATCAAGATCATTTTCCGAAATGTAATTATCTTGAATTAAAAGTAAATTTATATGCTTAGTTAGTTTATTATTCGTTAGATATGTAGGAAAAACTTGAAAATTTTTTTTATGTTTTTGTAGGCGATATACATTTACAGACAAGTTGTTTTGCGATTCAAATTTTAATATGTGTCTTGAAGTCATAGGGAAACGAATACCATCCAAATTAAGAACATCTGAGGGATTTGGGTACGATGAAGTTAGATTTCTATTTATTGAAACAGGATAGAGAGCTGAAACAATGGCCCAAAGAAAGCACATGTCATCAAAATTTTTTACATTTACACACGCCTTCCGGCGTTCTATTTGAGGTGGAAGCTCAATATAACTCCCTACGCGAATGGGGTTATACTTGTTAATATTTAAAGTCAAATTAATAATTCTATTTAATGCCCAACCAGAATCTTTTTCCTGAAACTCATCTAATTCTGTTAAAAGGGGTTGTATAATTTTATCATCAAACCATTGTTTTAAATCTGTGTTTTGATAAATAGATGCATTAGTTGTGTTTAAATGTTTGTTCTCTTCCAAAACCCTATCTGCCTTACTGATTCTAAACTCACCACAAAGAACTGCATTTATCTTAAACGCAGGATCTTTTTTAAGAGCGTTCTGCATTCTACGTTTAAAAAGTATAAAGCAATCATCAAGGAATTTTTTTATATCAATATGACGTTTGTTTATAATGACCCCTGTACGAATTCGCGATGCAAAAGCCGAATTAACATCAACCCATTGAACGCGTTGGGTGGGTGTTTCAGCCCTTCTTACACCCGACCCACACCCCACCTTCTTGTCCTTTAAGATGACTTGGAAACCTTTTATCTGACCTAAACATGTTGTAATATGTGTCTTCTCAGGCACAGACTTAGCACGTTTTAGAAGACGATTTAAATTGTGAATTGCACGAGTACATTCACGCAAAAGTTTACCACAAATCTCAACCCCCATAACATCAGACATCTGGTCTTTAATGGATTTAACGTAACCACTTGCGGAAGACATTTTTTTACTCTGGAACAAAAGAAATATTGTTCAAAACACGTCTGCTCTCTATGACGTACAAAGACAGAATGAGCTCCCGCTTGTATTGCACCCCTATTTATAACCTCGGTTGGGGGCGTGGCCAAGGTAAGCTCAAAAATAGGACACGTTTAGGGGAGAATGTTTAGGGGTTAGTATGCAGTAAATGTGCCCCATAATTAACACAAACATCATAATTTTACCCCCTCCACTTTTAACCCTCTCAATAATATATCATGGAATTATTTCCCTTAAACAATTAGTCTTAGTTGATCTGTTGAAGAGATAACAATGCCCAAAAACTGTTTTTGGGGGCGTCCTTGTGACTGTTCCGATTGTCGCCCGGAGTTGAAATCAAAATGCGAGATTTGTTTGGACAGAGATGGATACAAAGTAGGCGGTAATATACGAACAGATCGAAAGGGAATAGCATACTATGATTTTAAAACTTATTGCCAAAGTTGCTTCCAGGAAGACATAGGTAAATACGAACAAGCACGATTTGAATTATTAAAGGCAATTGTTGACGAGCAAACTAAAAATCCGCCCAAATACGACTGTTTAAGGCCTCAGTTGGAAGAAGATATTCGGAAAACACTTCGAGGTTGTTTTGAAGCTGAGTTAAAACAAATAACCTTTGCACGAAATGGTACACCAGATATTGTCAAGATAACGTTTTCCGTCAGTTTTTACGTCGGAAAAGAAAGAAAAACTGTTGAGTCGGATGAACTGGAACTGATTAAGCGAGGAGATTTGATGGAATGGTTTGACAAAAATGTAATTGATTCCTTAATTCTTAAAATACAGAGTTACCATGGACCTATTACTTTTGTAAATCTTCAAGCACATTGTAATTTGCGAGGATGCCGATCATATACGGAAACGCCCGAAGAAGCGAGAAGGCGAGAGTGGTGTAGACGAAATTTGTAATTTAAAGCAGAGAGCCTGTTGTGTGTGTAGACACTTCGCTGTGAAACATCAAATAAGAAACATGGCCAATAAATTACAAACCATTATCAACAATGTTGATTGTTATACAGAACAAATATTACGCATCCTGTTTACCAGCAACTTTAATAGTATGAGAATTGGCTAACAAATATAACGTCAATGTAGAACCAAAATTTGGAAGTCTTGCCTATGATGCAATTGATAGCAATATACATTTTTGGAATGTATTTGAAGGACAAATTTATGATCCAACCCTTAAAGTGATCTATACCCGCCCTATGGGCGCCCCTATAGTAGGCCTATGGTTGGTCTATAGTAGGCCTATGGGTGTCCTATGGTAGGCCTTTTGATTGTCCTATAGTAGGCTTATGATTGCCCTATACTAGTCTTTTAACGTTTGGGCATATAAATATACCAATGCATGATAACATAATTAGTATGATTCTGGATTACACAGTGTAAAGATGTTTACAAACAGGATTAAATATCTTCTCTTGGAAACACCCAATATTAAATATGGGTTTCGAATGGAAGGTTCAAAACTCTTTATTGGAAATAAGCAGGTGAAACTAATAAATGATACTCTTAGAATTGGTACCAATGAATTTTCATTAACCGACGGTTTAGTTAATTTATTGACTTCAAATAATCCTGTTAAATTTATGCCCCAAGATCTGGATAATTATAAAAAAATATTGCTTGAAACAAGTGCGCATAAGAAAGGCTTCTGTATAAACGGTAAAGTTATGGCATTAAACTGCAGCAAATATAAAAATGTTATATCCAAGTTATTTCCGCCTAAAAGAAGCTATGCTCAAAGGAAACAAAAATTAAATCTACACAAGGATCAAAGGTCAAGTGACGCCCCAGAATGTACAGATGATGAAAGTTTACCTAGTTATAGTTCGGGCCAAGAAGAAAATAATGGAGAAAAAAATGGTTTGCACGACCCTAACATCTCATATAACAGCATCAACCAACTAGTGGAACGTTTCAAAACCCTAGAGGAATTTGGATCAGACAGCAGCAGCAGCAATAGCGAGGAGATAGGAGCTATTCTCAAGGAGCTTGAAAGACTTGGCATTATAGAATTTTATAAATAAAGATGTTATTATTAAAAATATTTTGTTTTCTTTTCTGTGAATGGATCTATAAAGCAACAATTTGTATTAATCCCCTGAAATTTACTAGAAGAATTACCTAGATAAATATTTACAAGTACCATCTAAGGTACACCAATATTAGCTGTTATCCCAGATTTTAAAAATAACTTTTTCACAAAATAAACATTTAAACTTTTATCCTATCTGTTTTATGAGCCCTAAAATGTTGTACATGCATTAAAGAAAAAGTTTAAAATATTTTTCATAAAAGTGAACTTATAAATAAATATCCTCGAGCGCTATTGCAATACAATATCTTTACCCCTTCCCAATAAACAGTATGAAAAAATACATACATTCATCCTAGAAAAATATACGCCAAGACCCCTAACTAATCCTGTAGAACCGCCCTCAAGAACAGCCCTTACTGAATCAACAAACGAAACCCTTCCACCCCTATGTGACTTGAATTCAAAAACACGTAGTAAACTTTTACCAGTACGACGACAGAAACACTATAAGACGTTCAGCTCCGATGGATCTTTCATTTTTTGAAGTTGAGAGAGAGAGAAGATGAAAATGTTTAATAAAATTATTGTAAATAATATTGTATCATAATAAATGTATTTACCCAATGAATATAAAATAGTATTTTAGTTATCCCTTTTTCCTTCAGGTTGTTCTTAAAAGCTTAGTTAAAAGAAAATATAGGCGGTCCAGATACTTGGTATGATAGCATCCTAACAACTTTATTAAGTAGTTAGTACCGAATTATTATCCGGTCTCGCAATACCCCAAAATATTTTTGGCAACCCTGTATATCTACAATTTAAACTGCCATAATTTTTTTATTATAGTCCAAATTATGCTTCGGTTCTGTATTTTTTGGATACCCTGTATAAATGTTGGTCCCCTGTACCCCACTCTGTATAAATGTTCCCCTGTATACATAGACACCCCTATATAAATGACTGGTATGTTGCCTTGTATGTTTAAATATCATTTCTAAAGATCCTATTCGAAAATACTGAAAATACACATCTAAAATTGGCAACCTGTAGGTATAATTTTTTGTATCTTAAAATTTGCCTTTTTTCACAGTAACTATCTTTTTAAAATGATAATATTAGCTAAAAACATCCTGGTTGTCTGTATATCTTGCATAGATTCGCTTTAACTCTTTAATCATATGCATACTGCCTCTATTTAATAGTGACTACATATAGGCCCTAATACAAAGAAGAAATTTAGAAAAATAAAAAATTGCTAGTTTTTATCTAACTCTATTGCCTATATGCCTAGGTGCTGCAGTCACATTAAAGAAATTCGCTAAAAAGATTCGCTGGCGACCGCTGTTTGGTGTAAAATTCCGGTCAAATCGTCAGGGAAAATTATTATAAAACGATGGCAAAGTTCTGTGACAAGTGGATTTTTACGAAAGAACGAGAACGATGTTTGGAAGTTTACAAAATCTTGGTGGAGCTTAATTTATGGTTAGATAGCTTAGGGAGAGTGTACAGAACCACCCTACGTTTGAATTTTATTTTTCCTGCTTCCACGAAAGACAGGGCGAATTTTTGAAAATTACGATTGGACTTAGAAAATTTCGATAAAAATCAAAATAAATTTATAACTAGGAACGGGACGTTCCGTGGAGAAAACTTTCTCTATAAGAAAGGTGCGGGGGGATATAGGGAACAACTTTGCTATAAAGCTTGTTTAAAAATATTCACTACCTGACATAGTAATCCCGAATTTCTTGTGTTTTTTTTTTAATATCATTTCTAAAAATCCTATCTAAAAATACGGAAAATATGCATCTAAATTGATAACTTGTAGGTATAATATTGTTTTATATCTTAAAGTTTGCCTTTTTCACAGTAACTATATTTTTAAAATGGCAATATGAGCTATAAACATTAGGTTGCCTGTTTTAATGCTGGGTTAATTTTTAGTGAATATTTTGGGTCTAGTGCCTAAAATGTGTTGACAATAAGTGTTTTGGTGAAATTGATGGTATTTTTTATATTTCTCTGGTATTTTGCCGTTAGTTGCTAAATTTTATGCCTGGAGACACTATTCCTTTTTTCCTCAATGTTTCGATCGTTTTCTACTTGGCTGTATAACCCTATCATAATCGAGTCCTTATGAGCCCGTGTATTACGGTGTTTAGACACCCTATGAGAACATGTATTTAAATCAGTTTAACAAAATTCACATAGTAATACAATATTACACCCCTTATAGCCCTCAATTTTAATGCAATATATCAGGTATTTTAGATATACACAGAATTCTCTCTAAATAAAGACACAAACGATAATAGACATTCTGCATTGGTTTTGTAACACGTTAGAACCTATATTTAAATTACTTTTTTTTAATCAAATAATTTTACATGCTATATCAAATGTATGTACTTACATTTATTAATTTCTAATCACTCACAACACTTAAAACACTTTAGCCTTCAGGTTCTAACAACTAATGAAACCACTAGCTATTCTTGCATCTCAATTTATAAGCCTTGCACTATGACGACTTCAACCTGCATTGCATTTGCTTATTCATTGCAATATCCGTTTGTATATTAATTAAATGTGTAGAGACTTGTCTTGAATGCTGTATTTTTCCAGAGATGATTTAATTGCCTGTAGCATTAAAAATTCCCCGGTTGTTATTAGCAGTTTGTTAATCACCCATTGTTCTCACTTCGTGCCGAGAAGATTATAATCATTTGTTGGAATTGTTGGTTTTAAAACTATGTTTCATATACAGAGTGCGTTATGAAGTCTGGCTCCTTATGTTTTTGTGTAATTTGCTCCAAAAAGATACCTATGGGGCGTTTTTCAAATATATATTTAAAAGGTGTCATCTTGGCATCCGGAGTACCAAAGGTACTTTTTCCGGGGTTTGCGCATAATTATCACTTGTATTTAGCCCCGAAACATCAGTTTTGGTATACTGCGCATGTTGTCAAAAAAGGCTTAAATTTTTTATTGCGGCGTTGTATAGGTATGGTCTAATAATGTTGATATTAGATAAAATTATAAAAATCTGATGTGCCGTTTTGGCAGCTTTGTCAGTTTTATGAATAATTTGAAGACTTGGGTATATTTTGATTTTGGGGTTACATAGGTATACCTTAGTAATACAAATTATAGAAAAATTAGAATTTTTGATTGTGCCGTTTTGGTAACTTTGCTTATTTTACTAATATTTTGTGGATATTTTGTCTTCGAATTATATTAAGATTGACAAGTATTGTTGGTGGACATTACATAGTAAGAATTTTGTATAGATTGTGCTAAAGCCCTAATGGTTTTATACGTATAGTTTTGTTAATACTTGAGATTTTTGAAAAATTCTTTCATTGTTCAATAGGCATGCCCATCTTATACTCGTTTACCAAATTTTGCCTCTTCATCCTTAGACATAAGGACACTAATACCAATAAACTATATCTATCAAACCAGTTAACCGTTTGACTTTGGATTTTGCATAATGACGTGCTACATCGTTCTAAATACTAGACACATATAACATTAATCATAACAGCCTTAACGAACCGTAGGCGAACACATAACCTTAGGGCACCTCGCCCTTTTGGGCTCGGAATTGTTCATATTAGCTTGATGCTTAAACCTATACACATAACCTCGTTTTCAATTCTTTCCATCATTTGACATGTGACGAGCGACATATGAAAGGCCTAATTTGAATACTTAACCCATGATAACCCCAATTTTGCTGGTATTTGTGTTACAACAACAAAGTCATGGTTTAATTCTATATTTTATATACTTGTACTTTGAATACATATAGTATAGGTTTAATAAACGTAGAAAAAATACATTAAATGCCACACGCCCTTCTCCCAAGATTTTTACAAAATCTCGTGAGCCTTTGGTCGCGCGGCTATGTTTAAAATATGTCGTCAAGCAAAATAAATACCCCAAATCCTAGTCAAGAAGATAGGTCAGGTACTCTACTAAGGCATAAATCACGCTTTATTTAATACATTTAGGTCTTAAATTACTAGTTTTTCTTATATTAGTCTTATTTTTCAACAACATCAGGGTCCTATTATTCTTGTTTTTCGATAATATTAGGATCTAAACAGCATCTATTTATCTGTTTACACCAATAATAACCATATGAAACACCTATTTAAGGTGGATATTACATCATACCTTTTGATTTAATACATGTAAATTATAGCGGATAGCCTTGGGCGTTTTTTAATCGATGCACTGTTTTCCATATTGCAATAAGTATTACATTAAAAACAGACAATTTTTTTGTTTCATAGAGTCCAAACGGTCATTCGTTTAGAAATTTCAAATATGAATTCTTATTGCCTATATTTTTACAATCATTTTGATATGAAAGTGTGTGTGTATGGGGGTTGTACCTACCCTTATTTCTTGCTAGGGGTTAATTATATTTTTAGCGTGCTTTAGATAGTTACTAGGTTAGTTTGCAGAAATATTTAAGACTCGTTGCCTATTTTTACCATGATATGGGTGTTCAGTCTGTTTATTGGGCTGACATTTAATTAGTTCTATCCTTTTCTAACTCACACGTGCTAGTTTCCTTATACCTTACCGGTATGAGTGTATGACGCTAGCCTTATAACCTAACTCTATAAGAAACACATGTAGTGATACGTTTTTAGCCTTGTATAGATTAAAAATGTACTTAGTGTTATCCTTTTCTATCTTATATGACTAGATTATATCAACTGTACATAATTTCTATTGTATAATCAGGTTGTCAAGAAGACCAAAATAGTAGGTAGTTCATATAGAGGTTTTGAATGTTTATATCTTTAAGCACATGTATTTAACATATAGGCATTAACAAATTTTAGGGTAATATTGTTTATGTCGAGTCATATTCAAATTAGCGATGATTACAGGAACCTCTCTTAACAATAAGTTGATATAATGCATGTATTTTTACAATATTATAATAGAAGTCGTGACTTTCATTTTAATACACCTTTTATAGTTAAACTATTGCCACATTACGTAATTTTATTTCGTTTTCAACTGCTGTTTGATCAATGATTTGATATTAATATAATAACGTTTTGTTTTTGATTAATTTATAAATTTGGAGGCCTTGTTTTCCAACATATGAGCTATAGTGCCATCTTGTTCATATTTTTACTAGTCTTTTGATAATAATATTACTTTATGCAGGGGTGGAAAGGGGCAAACTACCCCGTCTCTCTCTATGATTAATACTTGTACAATACTCGAACTATACCAATGTTCCCCGAATACCGAAACTAATGTTATCCTTTTTTAGCGCACAACTTTAATTGCCAAGTGATGCGCTTCGCTGTGTAGATCATTCACCTTGCTCCAGAAGCGGTACTGGCTTCGCGATCTCCCAGAGATATCATCAACCTACAACCGTATTTTTGTAATGAGTTCAGCTGGAGCAATGGTATAACATTAGGCTTGTAATCATGCGATCCGGGGTCGAATCCAGACACAGGTAAAACTTTTTTTAAGTATTTAATTTTAATGGGTGAAATTAAATATCTACGTGGTTGAGTTTATGGTAACACCTGATAGATGGCGTATCACAGATGGCAGACTTGAGCCCCTACAGAAGGTAATACATTAGTAGTTAAGGTTAGAGTGACACGTGATAGATGACGTAACACAGATGACGTTTGACCAACCTTGGTGGCTAGCACCAATGATAGGTGAGCTGGTGCCAATGGCAACTAGTGCCAATGGAAGATAGTGCCAAAGTGACCACGCCTTAAAATGGTCATACTTTTGTAAGATTTCAGCCCCCATGTTATTCTTATGGGGTTATTATCGTGGGAGTGGGGTAGGTCTATCTACTCCAATCGAATATAACCTCCAACGATTCAAGAAAAACGTGAATCGCTTTCTTCGCACACGCACCGCTCCCAGAGCGCCTTAAAGGATTTTTCCTATAGTGCTTGTGCTCGATCATAAAAAAAAAAAAAAAAAAAAAAAAAAAAAAAAACCATAATCGAAAAGTAGATGAAATTTGCTACAAAAAATGTCAAAACCGCAGTTCGATATCTCCATCCGTTTCAGAGTTATTGCCAATAGAATAATTTTTAAAACTTTAAATGAAGAAGCGGTTGTTTTCATAGTTTTGTGATCAAGCACTCCATGACAAAAAATATTTTTAAACTTTATGGTTAGGTAGGTTTGTTTCTCATTATTCCAATGGTCCAGAAACCACTCTAGAATTAATGGCAATCATGGAAAACGTGTCATTTAGGCGTAACTCTAACAATATGATGTGTTTTAAAAAATAAATCTAGATAGCTGTGAAATAAAATCTGAAAGTTTCCATGGAGATAAGACAAATAATGCAAATAGTTGTCAACTAGTTTCATTTTGAAAGGTGTTGACAAAAGTTTATCCGTAATTCATCTTAAACTTCTTGATAGAAAATTGTGATACGTACCCTTCAAAAATGGCTTATACCAATGCCGAAGCTTACGATATGCTGGCCGTATATTTTGAATGTTTTCAAAATGCGCCTATAGCGGAACGCGAATATGCTGTCAGATATCCTGAACGAAGGCAGTATGGCAGAGCAGTATTTCAGCGACTGGCAATATGCGTAAGGCAAACGGGAAGTGTACGACGCATTTCAGTTCCTTTTAGAAGACGTCCAGTAAGAAATGAAGTCAACATTACAAACGTTCTTGCGTACGTAGAGGCCGATCCGCATTTAAGCATAAGAGAAATTTCTTTAGACCTAGGTATAAGTTGTACTGCAGTGTTCCGAATTCTAAGGGATTTTAAGCTGCATCCCTATCATATAGTTTTACATCAGGCGCTATCAGAAAGTGATTATGACAGACGGCTCGACTATTGCTATTGGCTAAGAAAGATGTGTAACGAGAATCCTCAATTCCTCTCCCACGTGTTATGGACTGATGAAGCCACTTTCAGTAGCTGTGGCAGAGTTAATTTACACAATATGCACTATTGGTCACAGACAAATCCTCACTGGATGCGCGAAGTGGATCACCAAAACAGATGGAGTGTTAAAGTGTGGCGCGCAGTATTAGGACACAGAATTATCGGACCGTTTATTTTTAATGATTATCTAAATGGTGAATCTTATTTAAACTTTTTACAAAATAACTTGCCTATCCTTTTAGAAGATGTTCCTATTGGCCTAAGAACATACCACTCAACATGATGGATGCCCGGCACACTTTTCGCACATGGTCCGTGATTTTTTAGATATTGGATACCCAAATCGCTGGATTGGAAGGGGTAGTTTGTTTGCTTGGCCACCTAGATCCCCGGATTTAACTGTGTTAGATTTTTACTTGTGGGGGCGAATAAAAGACATTGTTTATTAAACGCGACCAACCACATGAGAAAACATGATTGAGCGAATTGTAAATGCACTAAATTCGATTTCACACGATGAAATTGAAACAGCTGTCTCTAGTTCTAGAAGAAGAATTAATCGTTGTATTTTGCACAACGGAGGTCATTTTGAACATTTATAAAGTCTTTCAATTGTTTTCCTAAGAAGCTTTCCATGAATATTGTTTCCTTCAATAGTTTCCGATAATTATTTCAATACTGTTTTATGGCCCGTTGGCCTTGAAACACGCTCCAAATTTTGTATTTTACATGATTTGGACTAGTCCTAAGCCTAGATAAAGTGTGAAGGAAGGCACGGAGTTTGACATTGGAATAATGAGAAACAGACCTACCTAACCATAAAGTTTTAAAATATTTTTTGTCATGGAGTGCTTGATCACAAAACTATGAAAACAACCGCTTCTTCATTTTAAAGTTTTAAAAATTATTCTATTGGCAATAGCTCTGAAACGGATGGAGATATCGAACTGCGGTTTTGACATTTTTTGTAGCAAATTTCATCTACTTTTCGATTATGGTATCATAATTATACCGTATGATTTGAAATAAATGAATAAAGTTTAGAAATGTGTTATTATTGCAAATTGCGCCCTCTAGTATTTTTATTGAGAAGCATCATGGACCACTCAAGACGACAGTTAAAAGTACTTACATTTCTCTTCCAAACAAGTTTTAGTTTGCTAAAATCGGATAAGTGGTTTATAAGTTACAGCGATTTAAATGATTACACTTTCAATAGCTTCCCCCACTCTTACTAAAGTCGGTACGCCAACAAGCATGAAACCAAAATTATGCAAAATTGTCCAAGCTTTTTAATGGTGTTATTAAAAATATACCTTAACGTGCAATTTTCGGAGATATCTAAAATGTTAAAATTTACTTTTCAATTGCGCCCCCTTGCGGCAAAATGCGGAACTTAAAAATTATTTCCAGGATTTTCTCATAGCCCCTTTAGTTATTAATTTTTTTTCCCTGAATTTCTATGCCCAATAGTTTCCGAGATATGGCCGCTCTTCGACCTTAATGAAACACCCTGTACAATTCTCCCAACATTAGCAATGGAATAAATTGATATTTTTGTAATATATCAGATATCACCCAAATATGTGCCGACGATATTGATTTTATTTAAATGTCAGTTAATAAAATAATAAACTAAAATAAAAACTACGCGAAATAGGTTATAGATTGGCAATAAATTGAATGACGTTAAGAATTCCACCATAAAATATAAAAAATATTTCGTCCAAATTAACGTATTTAGTTCTAATGAAAACAAGCAACTAGTCGATATGAACCAGAAAACAGGCACAAATTATTTTGTATCAACAAGTTTATGTCGTACATTTTTTCCAGTCACGCAATGGGTTTACAAACTCTGTTTATTTAACAATGAGTTAAGTAATTAATTTTCCAGAAAATTTTATTATCCTAACAGTATAGTAATTTATTGCGTTTTAGATGTTGGACATGGAGAAAATTATTTTATTAGCAGGTATTCCTAACCGCTCAAGTATCTAGTATGTACATATAAGTTCTAGAGTCTGATTGGAGCTTGTGTCGCTTTTGAACAAGTAATTTCAAAAATACATCCTTTTCGAACTCATCATATTCACACGAGTTTTTAATTCATTTTGGTAAATAATTTGTTTTTCTTTTCTTTGAATTTTAAAGTACCTTTTGAAACCTTATTTGTTCTGAATTGTAAAAAAGACGCCGCAAAGTCACGGTTTTCTTTTTTACAATTCAATTTAAATCAGGTCTTTTTGAGAAAAATGGACGATTTCTTCGAACTTATTTGTTCTGTTGCGGTAATAAATATTTTTTTAACTGTTTTCAAATGAATATAAGCTTTCTTCATTTTTAATTGACCTGTGTAATTTGTTAAGCTCAATAAGTCCCTTAAAAAATGCGAATTTATAATAATTTTTTTTTAATTATTAAGAAAAAAATTATTATTGTTTCGTGTTAAATAATTATGTTGATCACAATTAAGAACAGTAAATTTCTTCAAATGGGAAGGTAACATATTATTTGGAACTTTAAGAATAAATGTCAAAACCAAAAATAATAACTAGACTGGGTTTATATCGCTAATCGTCAGACGACGGTGCATCTAATATTAGTACTAAAGATTTGTGTTAAAAAAATATTTTTTCTACATTGTTTTTTCTCTATTTACTATTGCTTTTTATTGCCTCACATTTCTGCGTAATGTAAAGGGAAAACATATCGTCAAATAGTCAATATTATATAATCCAATCCAATAAACCATTTGTTAGCAACCTCTAATAATTGTAAAGCATTTCGATTCGCGAAATATGTGTAGTTTTTTCACAACCCAAGATCGCGATAAAATATATGTGTAGTTTCTTCACAACCCAAGGTCGCGATAAAAAATATTTTTAATTTTTTACAACCCAAGTTCGTTTTTTTCGTACTGAGAATTGACGCTGTAAGAATCCGAAATTCAAAAATTTTCATTACCAAGTTTTATCTGATACCTGCTGTCAAATCTTTACAGATAAATGTCAAATTTAAGCTTTTTCGTATCGAGGATATAGCTGTAGGAATCAGAAATCCAAAAATATGTCAATAGGTACCTAAATCAGGTAGTTTTATGTGACAGCTGTCAAATTTTGACAGGTACGTGTTTTTTTTAGCTTTTTTTGCATTAAAAATAAAAAAAAAATAAAAAAAAGCACACGTTCATGGATTTGAACCAGGGATCATCGTGACTACGAACCGCAACCTATGCCACTGGACTATCGGAGACTTTTACATAAAATAGGATATTAATGCCGTTATGGATATTACGCACCATGTTGAGTATTAAAAACACTAATATATAAAACATAAATAATACATATTTTCCATTATTTTTGGTCAAAGGTCCAAAACAGGTATTTCATACATAAGGTAGTCTCAAAATATTATTATAACTATAGAAATTGAAGTTGAAATACCTCCTGCAAGCTACTTTTATTATCAATAGTAGTAAATACGATATTTTTTCCATTATTTTTGGTCAAACGAAAAAGATAAAGGTTCAAGGAAGGTATTTCATACAAAAGATCATCTCGAAATGGTCTTATTACTCTAGAAATTCAAGTTCAAAACCCTCATTTTTTCCCCATTTCTGACAGATGGTATTAAAATTTAATTCCAAATGGTGAATGCAAAGTCGCCCTACAAAAAAGTACAGGGTATTAAATAAACAAAAAGTTTCCTGTCCTCGTACTGGAAATCTCGATTTTTCTCAAATGTACGAATATATATATTGATAATTTTGAATATGCATGGGTGTTGAGAAGAAATCAGCACGTGTTTTGGAAAAAAATATAACATTTTTGTTAAAAATTGAAAAAGTTTCAGTCGATATAGTAAAACGTCTGATAAAAAAATCTTTAAAAAAATCATAAATTTTTTTTTTTGAGCCACAAAATATGTTTTCGCAGAGCGCGCTTACCATACAAATTAAAGCTTGTTCATCCGTTGATATAGTGGACCAAAAAATTAATTCTAGAAGTTATATACAGACACTTGCAAACGTTTTTAAGCGAACAAGTGCGATGCGAAAAAAAAGTCAAGCCATGAAAATTCAAAAGCTTGTCGTTTTTTCCGTATTAAAGATAAAAAAAGTAAAAAAATATCTCTTTAATACAATTTGACGAGCTCTTTCCGCTAAAGTATACAACTTTTCGATCGAAAGTCGTTTTCCGTACGAAAAAAAAATAAAAACCATAAAAAACCTAAAATCGTAATTTCCACTTTCGACAATTTTTTTTCCAGTTATGTATAGAACGATATATTGAGGAAGGGTTGTTTTTGAGATGGCCTAAACAATTATCTAAACCGAATGTCGGTCGGATGCATTTAATTCGACTTATTAACGATCCAATAGGTACTTACTTTCAAAGAAATTACCTTGTCGGACTTCCATTGTCTTTATTTTGTTACTTAACATAACGTTTCGGTTAGTT
The DNA here is from genome assembly GCA_963969555.1 of Polydrusus pterygomalis. NCBI lineage: Eukaryota > Metazoa > Arthropoda > Insecta > Coleoptera > Curculionidae > Polydrusus > Polydrusus pterygomalis. The sequence goes on along the minus strand of OZ018378.1, from coordinate 115,696,692 downwards.
TAAGTTTACACTTGAAAACTGTTAGATATACTAACGAATTGCTTTAATTTGTAAAATTTGTAATCTGTTTATTACACCTTTATCTGCAATAAACAAAATTGTAAAATAATATAAAAAATGTGGTGGTTTTTAAAGAAAACTTTAAATTAAAACTTATTCTTTTATAATAATTGTTGCCGCAATTTTAGAAATTAAATTTGCGAATTGGATATTAAATTTTAAATTTGTAAAATTTAAATTAAAACGTAACCATACATTTTGTTTTAGAAACATTTAACTTTAATTTGTTTACTGTTAACCAATTTGACAATAGAGCAAGTTCTGAATTAAAAATATCTAAAATTTCCAAAATATTTTTACCGCTATTATAAATAAGAGTATCATCTTCAAATATTTGCATTTTTACCTAGACTAAGGCATATCATTAATATATAAAATAATAATCAAAGGTCCCAAAATACATCCCTGAGGTACTCCTATGTTATTTAATTTTTTTGTTGAAAATATATTATCATATTTTCTTCTCTGTGTTCTGTTATTTAAGTAATTTTAAAACCATTGATAAACTTTACCCTTATACCATATTCTAATACCTTTTCCCATAATATTTTTCTATATTAATCATTTCAAAAACTCGCTTAAAATCAAGAAATACTGCGATGACATATTCTTCTTGTTCCGAGGCTCTTTTACAATTTTCTACTACATATTGAATGGCTGTTTCAGTAGAATAACCTTTTCGATAACAAGCAGGAGAATAAAGTAAAACTTTGTTCTCATCCAAAAAATCCATAACTACTTCTATTAGTTTTTCTATATCACAATACATAATACATTTAGGTATTGGTCTTATCTCATTCTATTGAATTTTTAATCTTCGGAATCGGAGTAATAATATATTATAAACATTTACAGCTGTATTCACTAAAGGAGTATAAATTTAAATCCGTCTTGCATTGACAGTTCTAGGTTAAAAATGACAAGTGTCAGAATAAGTCAACTAATGCCCATACCCACCAACATTATATTGTGGCTGATTAAGGTTTAATTGTGATTAAGTGATTAAATGAGTAACTACCAATTAACTTTTTTACCTAATTGCCAATTAACTTTACCCGGCCAAACTTGTCCGATTAGATACTTAATTGTGATTAGAAAACATCAAGTTACGTCCTTTTGTTTAAAGTCGTACTTAGTTATTTTGATGTTATTAATATAATTTTTTGCTGATTATTTGCATTTCTAATACTGTTACAGACATAGCAGAGTTTGGCTTGTATTACGATGACCTATATGACGAAGACTGGATATCGGACAAGATGGGTTTCCTAGAAATATCAACGAGAGGTCGAATCATATTAAAGTAATGTCAGACTTGACTCTTCAACAACTTCGGTTGACAAAGCTTGCAGTGGACGAAATATTAGATATTCATCCCCTTCTTATTTACGACAATATAGTATACATAAATTTATTTAAGTAGATAAAAGGTAAACTTAAAAGATGATACTTTCATTCCCAGAAGGCGCCTTTATAACTACAAAGAATACATTAAAACGAAAAGTAAATTTAAATATGCCTGATACGATAACCACTTACATATAGGAATATCAGTAAATAAGAAAACTAAAATTATGGCAGACCTTGCCCCGAAAATACCCACAAGTAGGCAGTAGTTTTGGGCCAAACTTCCCGAAAAGGATATCTCAATTGACTTAATTAACATAGGTCTTTAATTTGTGTTTAAGTTTAGTTTAGAATTTTTTGCATTGTATTGTTTTTCTAATAAATTAAATTTAATAGCCATTAAAATCCTCAGGGCATGTACAGTTTTGTTAAATATATTCCTATTTTATTTCCACAGTAAAACTGTTTATGAATTTTATTGTTATACAGTGTGTCTGCACCATATAGAAAACTTTTTTATTATTAATTTTTCGAAAAAAAGTTATTCTTCATAAAAAGTTCTGCATGGTCTAAAACCTGCAACCTTTAAATGTTAAATTTTTTCAGTCGTATAGGAGGTTTCTCAAAAAATATGAATTTGGCTTAAGAGTAAAGTATCATTATTTTTGACAATATCGAAAACTTTTATGAAGAAAATTGTATATTAGGTTGAAACATACAGTTATCTCTTTATTGGTTAAAAATTTGATAACTTTTACGTTTCTTAACCTCTATGTATAATGCAATAAAATAAATGATACATAACAAAATATTTTATTTTACAATAATTATCAACTAGAATTCAGTGCTAATAATGTTAATTGCGTAGTAATATACTTTTTCATCAATTTCAATTTCGCTATTGCTTCGACGTATCCACCTTCTCTTAGAATACAGGTTTCCGTTCTTGAAGAAAATTCTCTCAATACATTTCTAATTATAAATTGGAGTTATACCATGAATTTTTTCCGTAATAATTATTTTCAAATAATGTTCGACGTTTGTAAATGGTCTGTATTCTTTTAAGTAACCCCATAAGAAATAATCTAATGGGGTCAAATCTGGAGACCTAGCTGACCAAAAAATCTCGGAATATCGATGAATAATTATTAACCTTCCATTAAAGATAATTTGAAGGTATTACCTTACTTCCATCGTACTATGACATGTTGCGCCGTCCTGCTGGTACCGTACCTGTTGCCGTTCATGTATTGGTAGGCCATGAAGAAAATCATGCAACTGATTTTGCAAAAAATTTAGATATCGTTGAGAAGTCATAGATTGTCAACAAAAAAGGCCCAATTATTTTATCCTTGTAAATGCCGCACCAAAGGTTAATTTAAAAAAAATATGGATCGCGAGAATCGTAAAGTGAGGATTGGAGTCAGTCTACCATCGACAATTTTAAGCAGACATTGTTCCATTAGACGTAAATGAACTTTCGGCAGAAAAAATTATTTTCCTAGCCATAAAAGGATCTTCTTTTACCTTTCCTTGCATAAGAAAACAAAAATCTAGTCATCAGTCGTAGTCTCCAGGTTTTAAAGTATGGATATATTGTGGTTTATATGGACGAAACTTGTTCTCTTTAAAAATTATTGATATTGCTTCTTTACCAATTTGAACTGGAAGCGAAGATGTCCTTTCTCGCAGGGATACTTTAGGTTTTTCCACAAATATCATTACATTTAACTTCATCTCATCAATTGCAACAGTTTTTCGACGTTCGTTTGTAAATTTATTTTTAACATTTCCGCATGATTTGAATTTTTCCATAATTCTCATTACTGATGTATGGTGTACATTTATCACTGGATGTCTGTTATAAAATATTTCAGCTGCTTCTCGATAAGTTTTATAATTATCACCAACGATTTTAAAAACACAATTTCTATTTTTTCTTGCACACTAAATATCACCATCACAGATTACAGAAAAGAACTTAGATAGGAAACCGAACTCTTCTAATTGTCAAATAATATTTGTCGCTAGTAGTCGTAGTATTTGCGATCCAAAACACAAAAAGAATAAAAGGAAACTGTTTATTGCATTCTATACCTAATAAAGAAAACTGTTTTATCGATATCACGTAGATAACTGTTTTATCGGTGGATACCATTTGCCGCTTTTTAAATTCAAAATTGATATTGCAGGGATTGAATATTCATTTTTTGCCGCTTTGTATGAGAATTTTGGAGAGTTATTTTATTTGCTACTTTATTTTTTGAACAATACTGAAAATCGAAGGCGTTACCAATTGGGACGAGCAGGGGAATAAAAATTAAGCATGTTTATAGTAATCTTTATTTTATAATGCCTCTAATTAATTTTAGTACAATCGTGTAGACATTAGAAATAAAAATATACCATAAAAATGTATTATGTCCTGCTTAATTTTTATTTGACTGGACCTTACTCTTTAATTTGTGGTTATAGCGATAATAAAGTAAGAAATAATGTGGCTTCAAAAATGCTGATATATAAAGCAGAAAAAATGAATAATTCAAACCTAGCAATACAACAATTTGCTGAAAAAAAGTAAGGAATTAAATATTAATTTGTATGAAAACTATAGAGAGTAATTATTAATATTTATTACAAATGCAGAAAATACATAGATACTGTCTAAAAATCGTTAAAAACTATACTGAAATTATTTCCCAGTAAGAGTGGATATAAACCAAAATGAACTTTGTGATGAGTTGGAGTAAGCAATACAAGAAAAATGATGACGGGTTACGTGCACTTTTACTAGGAAATTGATAATAATAATAAATTGAGTAAATACAATTAAATAGTGTCGAAGACGAAAAGTATTACACAATAACATATCCAGTATAATTATGTGTAAATTCTCTAGATCTATAAAAAACAATCTTTAACCTATCCATGACCAAGATATCTATAATATTTATCCACATTATAGAGGGTTCTATTTTAAATATAGTAAGTTAAAAATATTTCTCTTTAGTTTTCTCAGGTTGTCTTTTACTTTTATGTCATTCGGTAGATGATTACAAAGCTTAATATATTGATAGTATGCACCCTTTTAAGTCATGGCTAATCTGCCTGGGATATGTATATTATAGATTTCTTGTCGGATATATTTGTTGTGCTTTAACATATTTACAAAAAACGATTGAGTCTTAAAGAAGAAGAGTATGCATGCATTCCTAAATAAAAATTGCAGATACAATCAAGAGTCGATACTCCTTAAATTTTCCTCTGCATGATGCTACATAATTTAGATGCATTAAAATTCGAAGGGCTCGTTTCTGACAAATAAAAACCTTTAACGCTTTAATAATTAATCAAACTAAAAAGCGGAAAATAAATATAGTTTAAAATAATTCTTGAAATTCTTAATATAGGCAGAAAATAATAATGAACGATAAACATTAGTATTATTGTAAAAAAAAGCGTGGGGCGCTTTGTGCTATATTTTTCGTATATCGAGCACCTCATGCTTTTTTCTCAATAAAACTAATGTTTATCGTTCATTATCATTATGCTTTTTTTTAAGCTAAATTTTTTTTTTTGTATTTATTAATCAATGTGAGAATGGGTGAATAATTTTTTTTTAAATACTTACGAGTAATTTTTTAATACAACCTGGTTTCCACCCAATGTTTTTACACTTACAATTTCTTGCATGCTAAAGAACTCTTTTACTACTCACAAAAAGTACCTAATTATTATTAAAAAACAGGTTTAAAATTAAAGGTCTTAAATACTAAAAATGAAAGTAATACCCAAGAATACCATGTTGTTTTTGCCGGATATTCCTTCATTAACTAACCTTCGAGTTCTCCTGAAATTATAGACTGTGTTGGAATCGCCCTTTAAATGTTGTCTGCAAAACCTAAAAGCAAAAAAAATCTTCATAAGAGGACAGTGTTTGAGTAATAGATAGGGATGGATGGCAACCCAACAAGCCATGACACTTATAATAAAGCCAGCAGAGTGAAAAATTAGGACAGCTACATACACCGCCCAAACGATGTCACTGATAACATAAAAAAAATTGCACTGGCGAAAATCTCAGACTGAGGCAAGCCCAGAAATCAAAAACTCTTCAAACTACAAACTTTTTTTTTAAAATATTTTCTACATACCTGGTATACGCAGAGTCGGCACAGCATTTATTTTAAGTCCCCTTTTCGTTCCCGGAGCGAAACATTCATTTTTAACACAAGATTCAAAATTTAAAGTCAAAATGAAAATGAAGCTGCGCGACAATAACGAACGAAACCACAGCAACGAAACGAATGACACAGAAAAATAAAGGGTTTATTACGAATGATCGCAGATCGCAAAGGACTATGGCGTCTCCTGTACGAGAACTCGGAAACTAAAGTGGGCGGAGCCAACTACTGTCGCCATCTACAATTTGCGATCTGACATAAAAAATAATTTAAATAATATATTTTGGCGGGAAAGCCGAAGTAACCTATCTAAGTTTCTGTAATCTGTGATCACCATGTTAACAAATTTTATTTGACGTTTAATGGCAGATAAAATATCATGGGAATTTGATTCGAAATGCATTCACTTAATCGCGGCCAACTAGAAATAAAAGTTTTCGATGCGTTACTCTTAGCCAAATTCATATTTTTTGAGAGACCTAACTTTTTCTCCATATGGTGCGAACTTAAGCAGACACACTGTATACCTAAGTGTGATATGAAAAAACACGTGAAAAAAATACTACAAGATCATATAAACTTCTAAACAGGTATATTTCCATTTTTTTTTTTCATATGATGTATACCAGGTAAGACCCTTTAAATTACTATCCCAGAAAGTGTTGCGAATTACTCACAGCTGCAGGGACGGACTAGCTGTGACACCAATGTACCCATTTTTTACGCCCTGTATGATTAAAACTTTGGACAACGTTTTTTACATACCTTTAACTATTGACTAAAAATTAAGTACATTTATGTCGCTAATCCTAACCGTTTTCGGAAAAAAGTCATTTTATTGCGATCAAGTATTAATATTGAGCAGTTAAAAGTGAACATTTATAATTTATAGGAACAAAGATGTATATTTTATTGAAATACGCTAAATATACATGATGTAAATATGTTAAAAATGTCGTTTTTCCGAAAACGGTTAGGATTAGCGACATGAATGAAGAGTACTTAATTTTTAGTCAATAGTTAAAGGTATCTAAAAAAACGTTGTCCAAAGTTTTTATCATACAGGGCGTAAATTAGTGTCACAGCTATTCTGTCCCTGTAGCTGTGAGTAATTCGCAACACTTTCTGGGATAGTAATTTGAAGGGTCTTACCTGGTATACATCATATGAAAAAAAAATTGAAATATACCTGTTGGTTTAATAATTATGTGTCAAAAACTTAATTCCATGGGAGCTCTTTGGGAGCATATATCTCCGAAGAGGAGGCCGATACGAAACAAGTTTATATGAACTTGTAGTATTATTTTAACGCGTTTTTTCCATATTCGGGAGATTTCTCACATTTTCCCGGACACCCTGTATATATATTCTAATACTAATTAATTTTTAATTTTAAAAAATAATCTGCTATTTTGGCCGCGATATTAATTATTGTAATGCGCTACTCTTTTTATTTTCCACATGTCATCGAATTAGCTTAAAAAAATGGCAGGCACTGCATAATTACAAAAGTAATTTTTCTTAAAACCCACTTTTTTCACATATCGGCTGTTTTGCCTTACACTGAGAAAAATCACTCAATACAAGTATTTTTTTGAATATATGTGTATTACCACAAGAAAAATCCATTTATCCCTAAAATATTTCGTTTAGTCGCAATCAAGGACGTTTTTTTGACGACAATATTGTTACGTGTGCTCAATGCTTTTTTATGGTAACAGAATATCATATAACCATAACAATATGTATCCAATAAAGTGTTTTTAAAAAGTATTTTTTTAATTCCTATAAGGTTCTCTTATTACCACAAAAATAAAAATAAAAACTAACCAATCTTTTATACCTATCTAAAATATACCTTTTAGGAACTAAACAGTTGCTTTTTTAAAACATGGTGAAATCGTTTTGGTTCATTTTATTGCCATTTGCAGTGTTGTTAGTTTGTTAAGTGGTTGGTGGATTATAGTTTATAGTGGATGTTTGATGGCCATTGATTTGATACATTTTTTATATTTTAATAATTTCATATAGGGTGGTGTACTTTTAGTGCAACGTTATATAATAGGTGTTGTGGCGGTGTGTCCCCAAATTCAGGTAGGTACAATTATTTTACCAATAATTATATTTATTACTTAATAAGTAACTCATGTTTTTCACATTACTCTACTTATGTACCTACAAAAAATCGCTGACTTAGGTGAGTCTTTAAATTTTGTTAGGCGAGAAATTAATTTTCTCAGAAATACAATACAAATTTAGGGAATAGAATCGGAAAACAATCTGAGTTTTTGAGATATTTCTTCCCCGTTCTAAATTTTGCAATGCAAAATCGCATTTGTTAGATTTTCTGATACCTATTAATAAAAAAAATGGCTAAAAAGGGTCATGCTCCTTATTAAACAAAGTTTAACATACAATTTTTATCAAAAATACTGCCATAATAAGTGCAGAACGGAAACCTAATGGCGGCCATGATCGGAATGAATTAAAAAATATAAGTAATAAATATAATTATTGGTAAAATAATTGTACCTACCTGAATTTGGAGACACACCGCCACAACACTTATTGTATAACGTTGCACTAAAAGTACACCACCCTATATAGAATTGTTGAAATATAAAATTTTTATCAAATCAATAGCCAAAAACATCCACTATAAAATAACTTACCAACCACAGCCATTTTGGCGAGGGAGCTAAAAAAAGGAATTTAGTAGTAGCTAGGTGGACTAGCTACAATAAAAATAAAATTATTTTATAGCTGGCTGATTATTTTTAGGAGTAAAAACCGATACTTTTCTAACTACACGACCTCAATTAATCACAAAATAATTTTTGTTTCCCACTGCATTATATATTTTTTATGACAATAGAGTTGTCTTTTAACAGCAAAAGAATAATATTTAAAAAACGACCATGTTGAGGTTAAAAAGTAATTTCAAAAAAATGAACCTTGTAGCGACAACAGAGTTGTTTTTTCGGCGCCTATTTAATGCAGATTTCTTGCTACTGCGAATGGATTTCTAGCTACGGCTAATAGAGTTTTCTCTCAGTGTAGCAGGCAAGTTATTAACTACCAACAAACAAAAATCCCTGAAAAAGCGGGATTGACAGCTTGTTCTTTTCAATTCCAATTTAGTAACCTTCATTAGTAAATTCTGCAAATATAAACTTGGTGGATACGTAAATTAACCAAATCGCGATTAAAACAAATAAATTGGTGGATACAGCCATTAGTACTGTTTTTAAATATTTTTTTAGATTGTCTTCAAATTCTTAAAGAAAATAAATTTTGATTGGTATTGTTTTCTTAAGTAGATCCAAAACTATTTTGGTAACATTACGGCAAAAGTATTTATTGGTAAAACGATTTAATTGCCAAAAATCCAATTAACGCGGAAACGTTATATGACGTACTGAAACAATGACACGGTGAAAACACAACGAGGATTTGTCTGATATTCACAGCCGAATGGAAGTTCTTAAGACTTTGACGGCTGTAAAGCAACAAAGATTCTATATTATTATGATTAATGATTGAGAAAAATGAAAATTGAGACGTTTAACAATTCCGGAACACCAACATTTGCGCCCTGAACACCACAGCGTGCCTATAAAATAAGTAATTTTTGGTATAAAGTAAACAAAAAAAGTTTCTCTCCAATAAAATAAATTTGAAAAATATTGTTTTCTCGCATAAAACCACTTCAAATAGCTAAATACTTACATGATACGGCATGATACAAAGAAACACATGCTACTCAATTTAAAAAAAGGTCAAAATCGACCTATTTACTAAATACATTGTAACTCTATAGTGTCTGATGAATGACACAACATGGACAAAACCTATAACATCAGGGTTCACATCATAAAACATTACATAGCAATAAACAATGACCAACCAATAAACAACCCCATTAAAAATCAATATAAACACTAGACATGTAGATAATTTTTAAAATTAAAAACTTGTAAATGATTACTTTATATTATGTTGGGCCACACTTTGTGGCTCACTAAAAAGTAGAGGTTCCAAAATATCGATAATGTCAAAGTTTAAAGAGCACGAAACGTTAAAACCTCTTTAACAACATCTCAAAATCTTATTTGTGCCTTATTTTCGCACTTCGTATTTAAAGCCATCTGACGCTTTGTACCTTTGAGGCATTCTATTTAAAACCTCGTAAGTCTCTGGAAATCAATACCGGTACGCAAATGCAGAGTATTTTTAAAATTAAAAATTCGAAAATAAATCGGCCATATCATATCGTATTTTCGAATTAACTAAACCTTATTGTAAAGTCACGAAGACAAAATTTCCCATTTTTGGCCAATTCATAATAGCTTGTATTTTAATTTTAATCGAGACAGAATATTCGAACCCTAGGTAGCTTCAAAATTTAGGTTTTTCAAAATATGGTATAGTGAGTTATTTTCCCTAATTAACTACCTCCCCGCTTTGAATTTACAGGGCATTTTAGACTGTATAATATATAAACATTAAAAAAATAATTTCTACAAAAACTCGCTAAAACCTCTAAATGTCGTTCATAATTATTATATCCTAAAAATAATCTATAAAAAAACAAACGCTACACCACACATTTACTTTACAATTCAGAAATCCTAAATTTTCGATCACTGTATATATTAGCAACTGCTGTATTAACACATAAACCCCCCACATTAAGAAATTACATTAATTACCCATATCAGACGCGCAATCATATAAACGGATAGTTGATAATTCGTGACAGTAGTAAAAATGTTAATTTAAAATTTATGCATTATTTAGCTTACTTAGCCGTTGTGGTTACTTGATTAATTTACTTTTACGGCGCGAGTGAACTTTGTTTTAAGTGAACGGCCATAACAAATACAGAGTGTGGACAAAATGGCGCCACCGACAGAATCGCAAGGGAGTTCTCAAACAGAATTTATGGGAATTTTAGGATCACGAAGTAATTTCGATCCAAAATTTTCCAATCTTGCCGTTTTCAGCGAAAGACTTAATCAAATTCCTATTGCGAATAATATAACAGATTCCAGCAGGAAAAAACCAATCTTGTTAAACACTTTATCGAAGGAGTGTTATATTTTCCTGTGGAATCTGTGCGTTCCTGATTTACCGGAATCTAAATCGTATGACCATAATTTCGTTACTAAGACTTAAGTTTTATACCAGCTGGCGTACGCGAGATGAGTAAGTTTTGGAGTGGGAAGCTAGAGTAAAGGCATACTGCGGTTTTCGAACTGAATTGATGGTGGTAATGCGTGACATTTTTGTTATTGGGGTGAATGATGAAAAAATCGCCCCTTTGAGGAAGATGCTTCTACTGTGCAGTTCAAGAAAATAGTTAAAATGGCTTTAACCAAGGAGTCAGCACTAAGAGATCACAATGTGAGAGACTCTCTAGGAGTAGTGCCCAAATTGGGACCGTAACATTTTCAGGATCTCAATTACACAATTACCAAAGACCGCCACGTTGGAAAAAAACTTTCACTGGTAGGAGAGACACCAATAGCGGTGGTTTCACCAAGAGGTAAGCGGTTCAGGCACTCAGAATAAGCGCCTGTTGCAGACAAATAAATAAGTGGGGGGTTTGTGGTCGTAATATTCATACGGCAAGTGAATGTGCATTTAAAAATTGTAAATTCCACAAATGTGGAATAGAGGGCATTTAGCTCCGCAATGCAAACGGTATTCACACAATTTTTTGGTTCGAAACAGCCATAATGACAGTTCTGATAGTGAGGAGGTATCTGATTCAATCAAGGAGTTGACCGTAGGTGACACTGACAGCATGGGTAATATAAAACCAACATTTGTAAATTTGCCGGTGGAAAATATTCCTTTAAGTTTTGAGGCGGACTCGGGGTTTGCACTCAGTGCCATTTCCGAAAAACTATACCTAAAAGATTTTAAATTTAAACCACTGAACGAAAATGACTTAGTTTTAAGGGACTATGTTGGTATAACATTTAAACCATTATAGTTTGTTAAACTTAACTTCGCCTTTGAAAATAACCCTTTTGTTCTAAAAACTTATGTAATAAAAAATGGCGGCCCACCTTTAATTGGCCGGAACGGATTAAAGATGTTAAGTCTGGGAATTAGCAAATTAAATTATACCGACGACCATTCCAAACAAAAAAAAATTAGCTAAGGTAAAATCAAATTTTAAAATTAACATTTTTAATAAAGTCTATCCTTCCTTAGTTATGTTGTTAATACATAAATATATTGATATTTTTGATAACAGTCTAGGCACTTTCAATAAATTCAAAATAACGTTGCCACTAAAAGAGGGGGCAATTGCAAAATTTTATAAAGCCAGACCAGTGCCGTTTGCGCTTAATGCAAAAAAATTGAAAGTGGGCTTCAAAGGCCTTTTTTCCTAAACGTGCATGCCTTATGGCATCCAAATCTGGCAGGCAATTTTTCAAAATATAATGGAACAAATGTTTCTATACTAAATATCACGAATAGTCTCGTTTTAAAGCAGATGACAGCGGTTATTTGTCATCGATCAGCTGATATTGGGACATAATAATATCCCTAGATTTGTAGCGGACCGTAATAAGCCCAAACACCGAGTCGTCACCCTAGAATTATTTTGTGCTATATCCCAAAACACGAATTTTGGGAAACGGCATTTGAACAGTTTTTGTTACATAAAATTAGTTCCTTAAGTCTGGCGGGATAATAACTTTAAACGTTGGTAACTAGTATCAGTCTGCGTGTATTTGGGCATTTTACTCTATTTAAACTTTAAAAGGGAACAAAATATACGCAAATAAAAATTTGGACATAGAACAAAAATCGTTAACTTCGTGCTTTTGAAAATAAATCATGGATATAGAACAATACGACCGAATGATTTTAGTCTATATCCAAATCGGCTATTTTAAACAACAGTATTATAATAAAATGACAATGTGTTTATTTTTCAAAATATGTACGTTATAAAAAAAATATAGGTAGTTAAGAAACTAAATGAGCAGAAATGCAGATGTAAACTGAAAAAATGTACCTACTTTACACTTAAAATAAAATTGTATGGGTATTTATGAAAGTCAGATACACAAAGGCTACTTCACTGTTTTCTTTTTATTTTTGAAGTCTGGAGGGATTTCTTCTTCTCGTTATTGTTTTTTCCAGGAGTATTTTTTATTGAGAGCAAGGTATCATAAAATATTTTTTCAATATCATTAGGTATATACGCTTTCATCTGTGCCAAGTGTTCTCGTTTTAAATTAGAAATATTGATGTGCTTATCAGCTACAGGGACCTTTTCTGAAAAGTCGTGAAACAAAATTTTATCTGCTGGCTTACCTTTAACTGATCTTTCAGATTTGAGTAAATTTATTTTGATTGTATTTGTTTCACCTTCAAAAGCTTCTTTGTAATCTATGGTATTCAAATCAGCTTTTTTATAGATTATATGTTTTACTTTTGTGTAGGGTATTTTAGAATAGCTTAAGGTCTTAGATATTTTGTGAAAATCGAAGTAATCTGATTCTTTCATTTGTAGGACTTCAAATTTAAACTTCCATGTGGAAGGAATCGACGTTAGACTTTTAACCAAAGAAATTGGGCTCCATGATTCCAAATTTTTGATATGTCTTTCAATACAGCTGTGGGCGCAATCAATTTCCTGTACTGTTCCGTGTCCGGGTTCGCTAAATTTTTGCTCAATGCATGTAAGATTTTTGCTATACTCAGAGCTCAAAAAGTGTTGAATAGCATAAGACATAATAGAGTTCTTATTTGGGCAACGCAACTATCTGACCATAAAATGATCTTCTTAATGTTTGTATTGTCAATCATTACTTATTTTAAGATGCGTAATACTGCACAAGCGATATGTATACCAGCTCGGCTGGCTACAAATTCATTCCAAATCGCGTTATATACTGTCTTGGATTTATCCAAATAAGCAGTAAGATTATAGCATGCGAGCTTCGTCTTGTAGAAAAAATTAGAAATGTTTGCTTTTGGCAAAGATATAACATTCTCTAAATCGAACGTGATCACACCAATTTCTTTATTTCCGACATATCTTGTTCTATCCCTATCTTTTTCAAGTTTCCCAATATTCTTTTTCCTAAGATGACTTTCTTGCAGGCTGATCTCTTTTGGAGATGGATCTTTTTGGACTTTGAATTGTTCACACTTATCGCACAAATCCTTTTTGGGTTTGAAAAAGCTAATGTTAAATTCTGTATCGAAAATATGCGAGTATACTAAATACATACTAAAATCTATGTTGTATCATGTATTCTATGTATTGAAACTTTTAACTTTATGTTAGCCCACATAGGTACAAGTTTAGAAATGTAACCGTACCATAGCCAACAAATTCTATAAAAACCATATTTGGGTCTATACGTATCTTACGTAAGTCATATATGGGGATTTTCTTAACAGTGAATGTAATAACTTGAATTAAATTAGTTTATGTTGAACTGTAGGTATTTTACCTATAGGTATAATCTGAACAAATAAAACAAAAAAAATCTGTTCTAAATATGAGTGACAGAATCCTATTTTAAGTTGTGTTTCAGTTAGTTTTTTAGTATTTTTAAGGTTTGGATATTTATAATATTATAAACTTTTTAAATCTATTTTGACACTTTATCTTTAAACCATATAGAAATTCATGCTTATTATTAGACCTACCTTAAATTATAATAATTATAAAACAAAACTTTCAAAAGAAATTATTAGGTATCTATTACTTATTATTTGGCAATATTAAAGCGGTAGAACCGATAAGGCTATTGCATAAATTGTTTTAGAAGGTATCACATGTATAATTTTCAAGTCCGGTCCTGTAATTCAGGCCAACTTATAAAAATTTAATAGACCAACATTGACAGAGTGTCACGTGATTTTGCCCCCATCTTGCGAGAGTATTCAAGATTTTTACTATAATGGAAGTCGAAGTAACTTTTACTAGCTATGTTATTGTTAGAAGTTGTTTGTTTTTATTATCGTTATCGATACTATTAGGTACATTATGTCTACCAACCTTCATTTTCACATTATTTAAAACGTTTTTTAAATGGAAATAGATTGGATTTTTTTAGAGTTAGAGTGGTAACTAATTAACTTTTTTTCCCATAGAACTATTTGAGATAAAAATTTGATACTACCTATCAGGAAATGGTAACATTGGGAGGATTCGAATTCAATAAAAAAAAGAGTAGTGTTACGTTTAAAAAAAACATTCCTTGAGTTACCTACAGAAAAAAAACTGAAAATCTGGCAACGTCGCAATTGTCAATTTTCAATTCATTTTTTAAGTTATCCACCTGTACCAAAATTCATTGAGTTAGCCTTGGTAGTTTTGAAGAAAATTAGCCCTGTATATCAAGTATGGATATCAACTGGCCATATTATTTTTTTTTCTTTAAAACTAGGTACCTGGCTCAAAACGTCACTATCACTACGGAGATTTGATTTGGCTTAAGAGAAATAGAGAAATCTAATAAAAAATTAAATAAAATGGCTGATGCGTCACTGAGGGCCAATCCTAAATAAAGAAGCTCAGAAAAAGGTTATTTAGTAATAGCTAACCAATAATAAAAATAATTTTAATGTAACTGAAAGACAATTTTTAGGATTAAAAAGCAAAACTTTTTAACTACATGACCTCAATTAATCACAAAATCATATTTTTTTATAAATAAAAGATATTTTTTACCGCTGCATCATATATTTTTTAGGATAATAGAGTTGGCTTTTAGCAGCACAAAATAATATATAAATAACGACCATATTGAGGTTAAAAAGCCATTAAAAAAAAATAAACCCTGTAGCTACAATAGAGTTGTTTTTTCGGCGCTATTTAATGCAGATTTTCTGCTACTACTAATGGATTTCTGGCTACGGCTTTCTCTCAGTGCAGTAGCTTTAAAGAAATAATATAAATCGAAATTTAATCATTTATTGATTTTTCGGTAAATAAGATAAAATAGTATATATATATTTAGTTAGTAGTTATGGAATGTATAAATTCCGCACGAGCAAAAAGTGTGTAGACCGAGCCGTAGGCGAGCCTACGGTTTTGCGAGTGCAGAAATGCCATTCCATACGAGTTCTCGACTATACTTTCTCTAACACTATTTTAGTAAAGAGAAATACAAACACATTATTTTATTTATTACAAACAATTAAAAAGCGAATATGTCACTAATATGGACTGTCCCTCTTATGATTTTATTTATAATCAATGTTCTTGTACAGCGAATAAAATAATTAGATATGCTATGTTAGTATACTGAGTAATTTAGTAGGTTTACAGAATTACCTTTATTACCCCAATCTAAACAATAATTTATCACTGGTGGATTTATTAATCAAAACAAGTCGTCCACAAGTTTCTTGTCATTAACGTGAACAGAACAAAACCACATGATTCACAGTTTCCTGAAACTGAACACGATTTGGCAGTAACGCAAAACCGTTACTTCTGGGAGTACCTAAATATTAAGATCTGAATTGTTTTGGCGGGTTTAGAGATGGGTCCGACCCGCTATTTTTGTTTAGCAGCTGCTTCTGCTATCGCTAAACAAAAATAACAGTTAGAAAAAGCTGCTATTTTAGCATTATTCGTCTCGTAAAACGACACGTGAAATGAAAGTATCGATTGATGGCGTACTGTTATAAATTAATTATGGGGCTACTTCCTGAATAGCAGTTGGAAATAGCATATCACTAATAACCAAAATCACCTACATCCACAGTGCTGACTTCTAAAAAAAAAAAGTCGTCCCTTCCGTTTATAATACAGGAAGCAAAATAACTGATGTAAATACAATCACTGCGAGTGCTGCCCAGGTATTTAGACTTCTAGAAAAAAAAATAGCAGTTCGAAATAGATAACAGATAACCAAAATTACCTAACCTGACAACCGCTCATTTCGCTCTATCAGCGCCAGTTCACAGTCAAAAGTAAATATTAGCTCGTAGCATTTAGCATTATACCGAATCAAATAGCAGTTAAAAAAAAGCAGGCTGCTATTTAGCAACCCACCTCTAGGCGGGTTCAGTTCGACAAAAAACGTTGTTGAGTAAGGTTCTGTGAGTTTTTAAATGGTTATGTTTTTTATGTGTCACTAACGTGGACGTGGTACCTAAGTGTATTAAAGTACGTTTTTTTCCCATTTATACATAACATGGGTATATTCCGGTATATAGGATGTGTTTTTATAGGTATGTGATAATCTTTCAAATAAATTTTGTTTATATTTTTAATTGACCATAAAAGACATCTTGTCATTAACATGGGCATAATTAGATGTCATTAAGGTGGGAGTATCAACATGCTTGCCAACCTATAACCTATTTCGCGTAGATTTATTTATGTTTTCTAGCTTGTATACAAAATTTAAAGAAAATCAGTATCGACTTGATATTCTATAGGTAATAATTGACATATTTAATAAATATCAAGGAATTTCATAACTTATTTTAGGAGAATTGTATAGCGAAAAATATCGGGTAAGATTTTTTTTAACATTATTATGTCATTGTCACTCATTGTTCTTTCACTATACAGTTCTCCAAAAATTAGCAATGAAATAAATTGATATTTTTGTAATATATCGGCAGGGCTGACAAGAGGGGGGGGGGCAAATTTCCCGGGCCCACGTCTTTTTTAAGGGCCCGTGCTCGGGCTGCACAGTTAAAAAAATATGATAAATTATAAAAAAAAATATAAAATCTCTGTTGACAAAAAATTGCTTTGTAAACATTACATATAAGGTATGTAAATTGTTAGGCGAGTTGGCGAATAATTAATATTTTAAGTATCAAATATCGATACATTTTGTCCTCGCCCGTCCGGCCCAATATTTGTATTAACATCGATTTATTATTCGAAGAATTTATGAAACTTTCATCTTTTTTGGAGAACCTACCCGAAAATTTTGTACATTTTAGAATTGACCAACAATGGGTTTCTTATTTAAAAATTATATTTTTGTTGTTATTTTGGGGTAGTAAACACTTATTTTAATAAAAATGAACAGTTTTAATGCCAAAACGACTATGAATGTGGAATATTTGAAAAACAATTTTAACTCATTAAGTATTGAGCAAAAAATGAAATTTAAAATTGAGGGAAGACCTAAACTTGAAATTAACTTGACACAGAGCACAAAGTGTAAATCTAGGGACTTTATTGTTATTGATAATTTTGCTGCAAATAAAAACAGAAGAATGAACTTTACTTTTAAATAACGTACCCACTAATGAAAAATAAATTGGCCTTTTTTATTTTTTTAATCTTATTTAATTTTCAATAAAATAAGTAGGTTATCATAAATTTTTAAAATATTTATTAAAAATGATTGACCAAATTTGGGCGTGGTCTTAAAAAAATTTCGCCTGCGGGCATTTTGCCTGCAACGGACTTTTAGTGCACCCCCAAGTTAATAAGTCACAAGCCGCCACTGGCTAGGACCCTACCTCCCGCTTTATATTTTAAATCTGGCAGCCCTAGGAGTGGGCCCGGGATGCCGTACAGCCCCCGGGACTGACCTGGCTCTCGACGGCCCTGTATATCAGATACTACCTAAGTAATGTACCGACGATATTGATTATCTTTAAATGTTCGTTATTAAAATAATAAACTTAAAAAATCAACGCGAAATAGGTTATAAGTTGGCAAAAGATTGAATGACGTTGAGAATTCAACCTTAACATGACATTTTATATATTATTACATTACAGATTTGAGGTACACCAATTGGGAAAACCGAAAAAAAGGCAATCCATCGAGGAGAGAAAAGATAAGAAACGATCCTGTAAAGTATTACTTAGGAGGCTAATTTGATATAAATATTTATATTTTTTCTGTTTTAGGCGTAATAGAGAAAATAGACACAGATAAACTAGCATATTATTTATGGTCAGAAAAGGCAATGGCTTCAATTGGCCGACGATACCAGACAGACCGACACTGAAACCGTCTGGTATTTTATATAAACTTAAGACTGCCCCAGTTCCTATCTTCAGCAGACTGTTTCAAATTCCTGAATCTAAACATATAAACAACATATTTAATCATCATTTGTAAAATCTATTACTTATCTAGGTAAACATATCTGCGTGTTTTTTTTATGGTAGTTTTTTTAATGTTCTTAATAAAAGCTTTGTTAAAAAACAGAAAGTTTATTTTTTTCTCAACATCAGTCATTAACAGGGACAGTTGGTCATTAACGTGTCTGTGTTTTGTGAGAAAAAACAATTTTTTTAGCACTGCCAATAGCAATTCTTACAAAAAAAGTAGTAAAGAATGTCTATAAACCCAATACCAAGATAATTTTTAATAATAATTTTTATAAATTTTCATTCTTTAAGATCGACCCTAATTTGAGACAGAACCACACAGGGATCCAAGCACAATGGATACCCTGGGGCGGGTAGAACACGACGGAAATAATTCCGCTGGGATGGCGCTACGGTGTATTCATGGCCGCTTTAATTTTGCAAAAGGCTTTGAATACATCTTACCGCCGTTTTCGGGATTGCTTGGATTATGGCTGCCCGTAGAGTCTTAACAAGGACGAAACGGCCGTCGTGGTCTAGTGTATCCATTGTGCTTGGATCCCTGTGTATTCCAATATAAAAAAAAGTTACACACTTGTCCGATATGTCACAATATTCGCTTTTTAATTATTTTCGCAGACACTATTCTCTTCTAATTACAAACAATGTTTTAATATTTTTTTAACACTTTTGTTTTGATTATCTTCAGTGTTATTTACTACTGTAACAGAAATATATTTTCCAGAGTGTGGATGATTTAACCTTTTTGAACAAATAATTGGCTTTTCCCATGTAGTTCAGATGTTCGAATAAAAATCTAGTTCCCTTTGATTGGGTGATATAGAATGGCTCCGCATTCTCTCAGTGTGTTAGAATGAACGAATTCTAATACATATTTCTAGTTAGGAATGTGTTGTTTCTAAAATAGTGAAAAAATATTTTTCTAATGTAGTTCGACGAGGTCCGATAAAGTATGTGATATTCCCATTTTCTAATCTTGCTCGTAAATAATGGAGCTTTGTAGCTCATCGTCCTATACACTCAAAGAGTTTAGTTTAAATCGAATTAAACAAACACTATTGGGACAACAATTAAATTTCTACTTTAACACCCGGTATATTCGACCCAAGCTTTTTTAGATGTCCTTGCCGTCTCTGTAACAAACAAAAACAATGCAGTGATGACCGCTGCGGAGAAAATAATCGAGTGGAAAAACATCAAAAGTTACTCCGACAACATTATCACTTTTCGCACGCGAAGGGGCGATTTAATTATACCATAAACTACACTAATAACAAAAGTGACATCATTTTTATGCCAAACAAAAGTTTATCTTGGCGTACTTACTAAAAACCGAATGGGAATTAAATTATCTAGAAAACTCTACAAATAATGGCCTACAAGTCGAAAACTTGACTAGTTAGGTATAGATATGATTATTCAAAAATAATGAGCCAATTTAAGTAGCTTTTCAAATCAGTGATAATATACATGGTGTTACATTAAAAAAATATAACCAATTAACTGTATTTTTAAACCACCCTGACAACTACGATTTGGGTGTCGAGTTGAAATCACCCTGATATTATTTAACGGTCCACCAAATTTCAGGGCCTTAAAATTTCAGAGTTAAAAAATATCAACTTTTTTTTAAGTTAACATTTCTTGTGAAAAAAAATTGGAATTTAATCAAAATTTTAGAAACGGTAAGTGATAGGTAGGTATAGGATATTGTTAAAGAAAGTTGTTAGGAAATTAATAAGGAGTTCGAAATTAAAACAAAATATAGGGTGTCCTATTTAAGATATCGAAGTTGCTACTAATTTTTGGTACAAATAGCAACACTGTATTGTCAAAAGTATAAGTTAGACAGATAGAGCATGTCCCTTTATATAAATGATTAAGTTTTCAGTCCGATTTGTTGACTGGTTCGTCATATAGGTACGTCTAACGTGTGAGTTTATTCTACCGTGGTGTGAGTATACCCTTACTTCAGGGCCGTAACTAGGATTCTATTTGGAGGGGGAGATCAATGGGCCATGGGAAAAGGGAATAAAGGAAGGCGGTATGGGACGCAAAAAAATCTTCCTAATTTTTACTCAAGTTCACGTCTTTATTTTTTTAAAAGAGTGAGCCTTAACTTTATCGAGCAAGGCACAAAAAATTTTTGCGTGCATTCTGTTCCGCCACGTGCAGGCAATCAGCGTTTCCGGTTTGTGCCTTTATTATTCAAAAAAGGGTCTATCTTACTTTTAATATTCTATAATTTTATTTTAGTATACATAATATGCAATCCTAAAAACATGATTCAAATTTAAAGGCAACGGCGCGAACCGAGAAGGGCATCGTAGTCGTTCGTTTTCGTTTGAATTCGGTTCCAGTGACGCATGCGTATTTGTTAGGTAATATAACTACTATTATTTTGGTCCAGTGTTGCCAGGTCCAACATTTTTTTTCCCTAGATAATTTCTTAAAAATTCCCCAGATTTTCCCTACATGTTTGAATTTGAAGAAAAAAAATTTATTCACTTCAACAATATTTTTTACGCTTCAAAAAAAAAAAAAAGAAGGTCGGCACTTCCGTAACGCAATATGTGTAGTGACAAGAACAGTGATTAGTAATTTACGAATTACAGATAAAAAAAAAAAAAAAGGTCGTCAGTCCCGTACAGTAACACCTGGGATTTACCGAGTTTCTTGTTCTTTATATCTTCACAGTTACGTTTCTACTTAAATATCGTATATATAGAAGATAGCGTCTTTGCCATGGGGTCAATCGATTAATAATAATTTTTTAAGTGATTCCTTAATATATTTCTATATTTTTTCCAATTATCACAAAATCAAAAAAAAAATTCCCTAAATTATTGAAAATTTCCCTTTTTCCCTACTGGTTGCAGATTTTCCCCAGATTTAGGGAAATTTCCCTAGCAATGGCAACAGTGTTTTGGTCATCAGTTAAGTATTAGCAACACTGTGCCAGAACTGCCAGATTTTAACTTTGGAAACACTTTTGAAAATCGTTAAAGGACGATGCGTTTATAATACTGACATGACAATGGTAATAATAAAGACCCGTATGTACTTGGAGCTTCTGCAGAATTTTCTTTTTATGGCGTCACATTGCGAAAACGAGAAATAGCGAAACTCTCGCGAGACGAGACGAGAAAACATCTTGCGAGATGTTAGCAAAGCGAGATTAGAAAAAAATCGAGACGAGAGTTTTTTGAAAAGTGCGAAATTTCTTGTGTCGTGAAACACTACTTAGAATCATTAATTGGTGGGGAATAAATTTTTTTGGGGTTTTTACTGAATAAAGTAGATCATCCTTAGTATTTTCCATTGAAATTTTAATTTCAAAACTTAAACCTACGAATTGCACCATTTTTTTTAAAAATTCTTTTGTTTGCCTTTTTTAATTATAGGGGGAAATAAATTATTTTGGCGTATATACTCAACAAAGAACATCCTTAACAGTTTTTTAAAAGAAAAATTACGTTAATGTAAAGAAAACACCAATTTGAAAGCTACGCGCGACGTTAAATTGGCCGTGCTAAAACTTCCAGAGCTGAAAACTGGGTGCTAACCTCACGCTCATTGAAGATTTATAAATAACTATTATCATCTGGCGTATTCATTTTAACCTACTTTTTAGTGTAAAAACTGCATATTTATTTGTATCGAGTATACTAACGATGCTGTAATGATTTTATTATGATCCTATGACCATACTGGATGCAATTACTAGGACGATGACATTTTACATTACATTTCTCGGTTTTAAATTACTAGAGAATTTATGCCAGAAGATGAAAGTTTATTATGGATCATAAATAATGGCACGCGTTGTGTTATCAAGTAGGTACCTACAATAATTAATTCTCATTATAATCCTAATTACATAAACAAGTATAAAAACTGGTCATATCATATTAGGATTTAGTACCTATAAATATAAAAAAAATATACCCCCAAAAACTTGTTCGCTTAGACGGACCGATGCGTTTGAGCGGAAACAAAGTACATAATATAGACATTCTTTCTTATTATACGAAATGCTATAAATGTAGGTATCTACCTACTTTAAGAATGTAGAAATAACTACAATAATTCTTAACTTGCTAGAGTTCCGATGACTGACTGTCTGATACTTATAAGTAATACATAAAATGCTTGACAATGATTATGAATGAAATACAATTTTCTACTCACTTGTAGCATGGGTAAAAACGTACACAACAGCTCTCCTAACATCCAATTTTGAATCAATAATACATACAAAGTTATCGGCAAGACAACCACACATTTTACAATATCACTTATAACATTGTTTATAATGAACGCGTACGTGGGATCTTTATAAAGTTTATTTTGTATAATATGAATTAACAATATGATGTTGGATAAAACGCCATAAACTACTAAGACCCCGTAGGCAAAGATAATATAGGAAGCAACTCCCTCCAAAGACTTTTTGGGATGAGGTTCCCTGAAATCTAATTTTTTATCGCCGGCTACACCGAGTAATAGTTGATGAATAATAGGCCAAATGTAGGGAGGAATTTCACTATCTTCGGTGGGACTTAATGTTGTAGTTAAATTCTCTTTACCCATTTGTAATCACCTAAACTTAAATTACTTTCATTTAGCGTATTGTGCTTTTAACAAAATTTATTAGCACGAGAATAAAGTTGTTGCGAATCTTTTAACAATCGTGAAGCGGACAGGCTGCCGTATATATCAGTGGAGATGCACGACGCAAATGTAAAGCTCAAAAAGCGAAATGCTCATAGAAACAGAATTTCAAGCTTAGGGAACGCATGCGTCGTCTCTTGGAAAAACTTTGATAACATTTCGTTTAGAACGGACAATGAGAATATATTGGATTTGTTTCTCTCAGGAAATATGAGTTTATGTATATCGCAAGCCGTGGGTCATGTTTCAGAGGCTGTTTCGCAGTTCTTTTTTTGAATTGAGAAATCTATGTTTCGAAATCTAAATTCTGAATGTACTGTATCTCCGGCTAAAATAAACTCCCTGGACAATAAATATTTACTCTCAATAAAGTTTTGTTTTTATTCCTATTTTTACAGTTTTCTACATTCATCATTAGGAATGGGTTGCTTGTTTTTAATGATAGATCATATTTAATAGGGCAATAGTATACCGGGGTGAAGCAAAAAGCAATGTGTGTTTCTGATCCTAAGTTTTTAACACTCGGTGATTTTTTTCTACTAGTACTGGTGGCCCTCAAAATTTTTTTTCTAATTTTGTCTTGAAACAGATCTATTTCGAACGCGCTAACGAGTTCGTAATAGATCTATTTCGAACTCCGAATTTTAGTATTTAAAGGTTGGCCCTACATGACATGTTTTTTTTCACCGTTTAGCATAGCATTCTAGATAACTAATATTTTTTAGTCCAAATATGCAAAATACTACACGAACCCACATATGTATGTTTGGTTGCCGTCTAGATCTACAAATCTGTATGTATTGTTTTAGTTCATTAAAAAACACATATTAAATAATAACTTTATTGACGGAGAACTATTTTGCTTTTGTAGATGCTTCAAGCTATCATTTTCTATCCAAAATTTAATCTACTAACCTTCCAATGTCGATTTTAACTACAATTTTATTTGAATTTTCCATCTTCCCTATACTAAATTGCAATGCCGTGACGTAAAATCACGTCTTTTGAAATTCGAAAAAAAGTAGCAAAATCGCCCGAATTTCCGAACGCTCTGTATATGTACCGAATGTATAAGGATCACACAACGTATTCCGTCCAAATTCAAATCTCATATCGCTAAAATAACTTTAGAATCTCGTGGTGAAAATGGGTGAATAAATCAAAAAATTACAGTTCGCAAAATAATTTTTATTGTCCATAGGCTACTATGATAAAAAATAGTATTACCAACATAACATTTAGACATAAAAATTTACAAAATTTGAAGGATTTATTTTCTTTTTAAATATGTATTTTTTATTAAAAAAACTACAAATTAGAAAAAATAGTATAAAGGACGTGTTATATAAAGCAGTTTTAAGCACTTGTCCCGTTATAAAACTCGCCGCAAGCGGCTCGTTTTTTAACATGGACGCGTGCTATAAAATGATGCTTTATAAAACGTGTACTTTAATATACTATTTCACCTTCGGCGATTGGCCTGCGGAGCATATCGAATTTGTTTAGGATAGAAAACGACCTCCATTTAAAATAACCACCAGCCGCCTTAGCTCAATATGACTTGTTTCCATGTCGGTTTCCTTTAATTTACAGTGAAACTTATGGCCAATAATAGCGAGGAACCTAACTCGCGACCACGGCTCCCACCAATGGAAATATTTCAGTGAGTTACTGTAGGCGTGCCGCAGCGTGCCCACGTGACGTCACACGGTGGCGCGATTCAGTTTTTGGTACGTAAGTTGCGAATGCGTACTGTTTGACTTTGCTCGCACTCGTAAAGAAACTAATTTTCCTTATAACTTTTCATAATTTAAAATTTTTTTAATTCAACAAAGGATTTGAAACAAAAATGTGCCGGAGTGACGTATTTAACAGACTATTTTGTTTTATGTGTGTTTTGTTAGAAAGGGAGGAAACTTGGTACCAAAAAAGAACCGATAAACTTGTCTATATCTGGGAAATAATGAAAACACATGAAAAATTTGTAACGAAGTTACCTAAGTTTTACCGAATTGATAACAGGTTTAGCACCGAATTATTAGAAAATAATTATCTCCGTAGTTTTTCAATTAATTTTTCTGTTTCTTTCATACAACCGACTTATTGAATATTTTTCTAACCGCTGGTAACAAAAGGTTTTGAATTTAATCAGGGAAATTAATTAATTACCGCTATCACAGAAACCGTCTTAATTGGCAAACCAATATTTGGCATTCCGATACAGGTAAATTCAGCGTTATCTCCGGTACCGATTCGAAAAGATAGCGAACGCGCACCGTTCTTAAAATCCCCAGATCTTTGACCATTTCCGTGGTGGGAGATAAAAAGTTGAAATCCGAGATCGAACCAAAAATACGAGCCCTTCTCGATCCAGCTTTGCAGCCGACCAAAAGTGATTTTGAAAGTGCTTAGTTTTCAGCTAGTGAACCGTTTGCCGTTTCATTTTTTTATTATTCTTTTCCGCCGTCGTCGAATACCGTTATTATCTGTGGTAAGCAACACTGATTTTTTTATATATTTGAAAATTATTTCCTACTAAATTTTTCCGCCGCCTTACAATCATTTTCATTTATCCGTATTTAGAACTAGATTTATTCGATAGTTTGCCGAGCTTGCTTTTGCTTAATACCGCCACGCTTTAATCATTTTTCATTTGCCTATATGCATGATTATAGTTGCTCGATAATTACCACCGCATTCACCAGTAGTTAGTACCGCCGCTGTAATACCATCTTCATACCGCCCACTTATAAGTTTTCCGTTCTTAAAATTATTACCGGACTTTGTCTTATGTAACACCGTCGCATGAAACCCACTTTAATACCGTTTGTTTGAAATTTGTTCCACCGAAAAGCTTAACTGTAAATTACCGCCAATTTTCCGAGAAATTTTGATTTTTTTATTACTTATAGGGAAGTATTTGTAACGTGATATTGTAACCTGTACATTTGTTTTAATTTATGTTGTTACAAAAATAAAATTATTTTACATTTCCCGACATAGGTGTGTTTTATTTCCCATAGGAACTTAGAGGCGTGAATGACTATTATCTGTATGCGCTAATAGAACTCTGTCTCCAACTGTTTAAAGGTTACCCAGGGCTCCGGGGGTTCTGATTTTCCCTAAAAATTAAAATCAGTGGCGCTCGAGTAAAACTCCGTTCATTTTTGTATATTCTCTTTAATTCCGCCCACAGAACGCTTTAGAAGTTATTCAATTCAAACCCGACCGAATTTACCGCCGAATTACCGACCGCCGAATACCCGAAATTGAATAACTTCCGCGTCTGAGGGATAACTTGATAATTGAGATTAAAATAGAGATTCTTTACAAAAAGTATTTTCTAATCCGTACAAAAATATAATTTTTATTTTTTTTTATTAGCCAGTTTCAAAAAGCAATTTTTATCCGCCGTTACAAAAAGTAACCGCACCAAAAAGTGCCTTACAGAATTGGCGCCCGAGCAGCCTTACAGAATTGACGCCCGAGCAGATTTTAGCAGCATAGGTCATTTGCGTTCTCGCCGATAGTTTTTTTGGGAGATAAAGAAACCGCATTCCAGTCTTATCTCGTTAACACCTGATAAGAAAAACAATCCGCCGGACAGTATAGCGTTTTAAAGTTGAATATTTTAATAATATTATTCCGTGCGAATTTATTAAACGCAAATACTAATGGTTTTGTAAATTAATTATACGGGGATAGGATATTTTTTTTTTTCTTAACCGAATACACAGGGTGTTATTTATTCTATACCTACCGGTACTTAGGAAGTTTTTTTCCCTTAGTATACCGTGTGCTACTGGAAAATTTTCACAGGAAAACTTGGTTTTCTCATACCCAGTATACAGGGTCTTATAAAAGTATTGGTATATATCTACCGGAGAGGAAAATTTTGGGGATTTTTTTTTAAATTTTACTTGTAGGGAAAAATAAATTCCGCAATTATTTTATTTTTACGCTGCCTATACAGGGTGCTATTTTTATTTGGAAAAATAATTTTTTTTGTCGGAAAAGAAATTAAATAAAATATGCCGTCTTCAAGTGATAGTGAAACGGAACGAGTGACACCGAAAACAATACCGCTATCGCCCACGTATATACCCCCTGCACCCCCACTACCATTTGACATACCGGCCGATTACTTCACTAGCCTTAGAACGGGTTGGATTTATTTGTTGCGGAAGGGAAACTTAGAACTCCAACTGCAAAGATTTAATTTGGACGCAACCGGTACAGTAGACGACATGCGCAAAAGACTAGTACGTTTCGTACGCGAGGGTAGAGCGTCACCGCAACCCGTACAACTTCCGTTTGCGTTCCCGCCTGGCGTATCTAACCCAACCGTCCAGATTCAGCAACCCCCAACCCCTATACCGGTACCAACCCTGTCATTGGCAACCACCACTACAACCACGGTTACGACAACCATGCATCTAACTCCGCAACGCACACTTTCTTTTGCAATGCCGAGTTATACGCCCACTCTGACAACCGGCATAGCCACAGCTGTTACCGCACCCACAACCTGCCTACCCCATATTTATCGACCTACAGCTCCGCCACCCCTAATTCAGACCACACCACCCGTGTGCATAGCTCCAAATTTTCAACAAGCAATGACACAGCCTAGATTTCATGCTATACCGCCAGCGATATCAAATGCCCCGCCCCAAGTGGTGATACCACCCCCAGTTTTCAACCCTCAATGGGTCAATAATCCCTGTAACCCCCCAATAATTCAGCGAACAGCTCCAGCACATATTTTTCAACAATCACCGGTCCCCAACAACCATAATGTAATACAAATACGGAATTGGAATGTTCATTTTGACGGAAATTCCGACCCTGCAACGTTTCTGGAAAGGGTAGAGGAAATCTGCACCTCTCAAAGCATAAACCCAGATATCATACTCCCCCAAATACCGGAAATTCTAAAGGGCGATGCCGCATTATGGTTCCGAAATAATAAACATAACTGGAAAAACTGGACAGATTTCCAAACCGCTTTTCGAATTTTTTATTTTCCGGTTAATTATGAGGTTGATCTAGAAGCCGAAATTAGTCGCCGTGTGCAAAAACACAACGAACCAGTAGGCAAATATATTACCGCACTACAAACTCTGATCCGCCGTCATGGAAATATTTCACTATATCAGGAACTGAACTGGTTATACCGGAACCTGCTACCGGAGTACCGTCAATACATACGCCGTAACGATTTTCATGATACCGGGTCTTTCTCAAAAGCCGTACGGGACTATGAAATTTTAAACCGGGAAATCCAAGAATCAAAACGTGTACAATCATATTCTACAAGTTACCAATCGCGACCGCCAGTAAACCCCCAGTACCACCAGTCAAATTCGCATTCTAGATCGCATAGGGAGATACCGCCAGCTTATCCGCAAGCCCAACAGTCACAACCTACCTATACACCACCGCCACCCCCCGAAACACCGTCTACATCCGCAGCTATTAACGATAGAACCGCCCCGGTACACACAACACCTGACTCACCCCGTACCGGACCGGCTAACCAAAATAACACCGGTAACCAAGAGTCAATCTGTTGGAGATGTGGACTTACCGGACATATGCGTCAAAATTGTCAAAACCGGCCTAAATTATTTTGCTCCAGATGCGGCCGGGCAGGAATAATGTCTCGGGACTGCAAGTGTACAAGACCGGGAAACTGGAGAGACCCTGCGCAACAGCAAGGCATGCGCAGGTAAATGCCGAAACCCCGCCGGACCGAATCATGTTTTAAACCGTGACTGTAGTAAGGATCTCAAAACCGCGCACGCTCTCTAACCAGACCCCCGAAACCGAGGGTAAATCGTACAACCGAACCCGGAACTATCAAATTATATTTGCTTTTCAGAAGATGTCAAGCCCAACACTAAGTTTAACCACCTCAACGATCCAGGACGATGGGGACCGTCTACTGCAGGCATTAACCATGGCCATAGGGGAGGAGCAAGACGAGCTACCATCATCGGCCAACTCCTTGGTCGACCTATACCCCCCGCCCCCTTCCATCCAGAGGTGGAGGGCCCAACAACAGGAACTGCAGTTTGTACGGATAACCAGGGATACGTGCTGGCGATGTGGTGTTTCCGGTCACCGGCGGGACGTCTGCCCAAACCAGGCTGTCCTATTCTGCTCCCGGTGTGGGAAGAGGGGTGTCTTCTCTAGGAGCTGCACGTGCGCTGTTCCAACCAAGGTTGAGGCGCCACCCCTGAAGCGACCGCGCACCAACCTACCGACGCTACCATGTCCGACCTGCGGCCATAAGGACGCCTTTGTCCGGAGGCTTCCGGAATGAGAAAAAATTTTTTGGTAATTAATGCCAGTAAATTTTTTTTTAGCAAGTGAGGGGGGAATGTAACGAAGTTACCTAAGTTTTACCGAATTGATAACAGGTTTAGCACCGAATTATTAGAAAATAATTATCTCCGTAGTTTTTCAATTAATTTTTCTGTTTCTTTCATACAACCGACTTATTGAATATTTTTCTAACCGCTGGTAACAAAAGGTTTTGAATTTAATCAGGGAAATTAATTAATTACCGCTATCACAGAAACCGTCTTAATTGGCAAACCAATATTTGGCATTCCGATACAGGTAAATTCAGCGTTATCTCCGGTACCGATTCGAAAAGATAGCGAACGCGCACCGTTCTTAAAATCCCCAGATCTTTGACCATTTCCGTGGTGGGAGATAAAAAGTTGAAATCCGAGATCGAACCAAAAATACGAGCCCTTCTCGATCCAGCTTTGCAGCCGACCAAAAGTGATTTTGAAAGTGCTTAGTTTTCAGCTAGTGAACCGTTTGCCGTTTCATTTTTTTATTATTCTTTTCCGCCGTCGTCGAATACCGTTATTATCTGTGGTAAGCAACACTGATTTTTTTATATATTTGAAAATTATTTCCTACTAAATTTTTCCGCCGCCTTACAATCATTTTCATTTATCCGTATTTAGAACTAGATTTATTCGATAGTTTGCCGAGCTTGCTTTTGCTTAATACCGCCACGCTTTAATCATTTTTCATTTGCCTATATGCATGATTATAGTTGCTCGATAATTACCACCGCATTCACCAGTAGTTAGTACCGCCGCTGTAATACCATCTTCATACCGCCCGCTTATAAGTTTTCCGTTCTTAAAATTATTACCGGACTTTGTCTTATGTAACACCGTCGCATGAAACCCACTTTAATACCGTTTGTTTGAAATTTGTTCCACCGAAAAGCTTAACTGTAAATTACCGCCAATTTTCCGAGAAATTTTGATTTTTTTATTACTTATAGGGAAGTATTTGTAACGTGATATTGTAACCTGTACATTTGTTTTAATTTATGTTGTTACAAAAATAAAATTATTTTACATTTCCCGACATAGGTGTGTTTTATTTCCCATAGGAACTTAGAGGCGTGAATGACTATTATCTGTATGCGCTAATAGAACTCTGTCTCCAACTGTTTAAAGGTTACCCAGGGCTCCGGGGGTTCTGATTTTCCCTAAAAATTAAAATCAGTGGCGCTCGAGTAAAACTCCGTTCATTTTTGTATATTCTCTTTAATTCCGCCCACAGAACGCTTTAGAAGTTATTCAATTCAAACCCGACCGAATTTACCGCCGAATTACCGACCGCCGAATACCCGAAATTGAATAACTTCCGCGTCTGAGGGATAACTTGATAATTGAGATTAAAATAGAGATTCTTTACAAAAAGTATTTTCTAATCCGTACAAAAATATAATTTTTATTTTTTTTTATTAGCCAGTTTCAAAAAGCAATTTTTATCCGCCGTTACAAAAAGTAACCGCACCAAAAAGTGCCTTACAGAATTGGCGCCCGAGCAGCCTTACAAATTAAAGGTACACATACCGTGCGAGCAAAAATTATTTGCATCAAAGAGAGCTTGGATTAAAAAACGTAGGGTTTGGTTTAGATCACAATGATATGGGGACGATATATCTAACCAAATCTAGGTTAAAATTTTTTTACTAGTGTTTTAAAAATTGTGTTCTTTAAATTAGGAAAAACGAAGTAATCCATAACCGTTAAACAAGGCGATCTAGGTGGGAATTCAATGTCTGATCGAAAACTAATCAATGTTTCGTCGAACAAATTGCGTAAGAAGTTAATAGTTTCGGCGGCTGCACCGTCCTGTTGAAAATATCCAAACCGTAGTTCGTCGTCAAGTAATTACTCCACAAATGGAGTCAAAATATTGTCTTTATACCGCTGTGCTGTGTCATGGAAAAAAATAGGACCAACAATTCTTCATCGGGAAACAGCTAACCAGACACCAATTTTTTGAGGGTGCAATGTGGACTCTACAAAAAAATGGGGATTTTCACTACTCCAGATACGTGTATTCTGAGAATTCACATAACCGGAGAGGTGGAACCAGGCTTCATCCGAAAAAATGTCAGGTCTAATAAATCATTTCTTTCCAATTAATTTTGGATAAACCATTGAGAGTAATTCCTGCGTCTTTCAAAATGTGCAACTTGCATTTCTTGGAATACTTGCACTTTATAAGGAAATAAATTTAGCTGCTTCTTAAGAATAGTCTTGCATGTTCCATAAGATCTTCCCACTTCTTGGGACAGGCGTCTTATACAATTTGTTGGCGAGTTTGCAACAAGTTCTTCTGTTCTTACAGATGGTCTTGCTGATCATTTTTTGTGTTGTATAGAACCTGTTTCCCTAAACACAGCCACGGTTCTTTTTACTCTAACCCCGTTTCGAAAATACGCTTTAACCATGAATGTTTTGTGCTGTTCCGTAAAGCCCATTGTGTGAATTGTTCAAGAAATTGGAAAAATTAGCGATGAATCAAATTACTTGTAACGACTGTCAAAGATGACGGAATAACTGATAGATTGGTAATTCATGTAGTTACTGACACCCAACAGGTATTAAGCTCGACGGCTAAGCATTACGTCTTTAGATGCAAGGCCCTCTTTGATGCAAATAATTTTTGCCCGCACGGTACAAAACAATATTTTTAATTTATGTATGCTTGGTAAAATTAACATTAAAGTTAAATTCTGCACGCCGCAACGAAATATTTAAGCAAAAACAGTATAGATAGTTATGTAATAAATCAGATTAGTTGTAATTCGTGCTTGCCGTGAAGACCTTATGTTGAACGAACGCCTATTATCCCGTAAATAAAGCTGATTTTTATATTCATCCTATGCATTTTACAAGACCTAAGGATAGCACTAAAGATTTGCTTGAGCTGTGCAGCTATTTAGCCATTCGCATATATGATCTTCATCAAAATAAGTTTCAATCCAATAATCCCTCGAAAAAAAATCGTCACTCTGATTCGTGCATTTTCCAGCAGAAAGCGCTCTGTTATTGCAACTATAAAGCACATACATATAATTATTTTTTTCTATTTGACGTTCATAATAAGTTCATTATGAACTTGAAATGAAGTTCATAATAAAGCTATTTCGATACGCGTTTTTTCTTTATTTGATGTTGGTAACATTGAAATTGAAAAATTGACGTAAAATCACGTCTTTTGAAATTAAAAAAAAATTAGCAAAATCGCCCGAATTTCCGAACGCTCTGTATATGTACCGAATGTACAAGAATCACACAACGTATTCCGTCCAATTTCAAATCTCATATCGCTAAAATAACTTTAGAGTCTCGTGGTGAAAATGGGTCAATAAATCAAAAAATGACAGTTC
The DNA here is from genome assembly GCA_963969555.1 of Polydrusus pterygomalis. Classification (NCBI taxonomy): domain Eukaryota; kingdom Metazoa; phylum Arthropoda; class Insecta; order Coleoptera; family Curculionidae; genus Polydrusus; species Polydrusus pterygomalis. The sequence goes on along the minus strand of OZ018378.1, from coordinate 115,663,617 downwards.
GCAAAATAATTTTTGTTGTCCAGAGGTTACTATGATAAAAAATAGTATTACCAACATACAATTTAGACATAAAAATTTAAAGGATTTATTATCTTTTTAAATATGTATTTTTTATTGAAAAAACTACAAATAGAAAAAATAGTATAAAGCACGTGGTTCATAAGGCGTTTTAGCGCACGTGTCAATTAGACGCGTGCGCTAAAACCGCTTCTTATGAAACGTGTACTTTAATATACCATTTAAAACTTTTTACTACTGTTTTATAATTGTTTGAATAAAAAAAAGCCACAGGGTGTTTTAAACACAAAACGCACAATATAATTTTGTGAACATCCCATTGATAAACTGAGATATTTCCCGATGCTGCAGTTTTAAAAATACCGTCCTTATAAAGTGTTTGGTCTCTTAAGCAGTCTCGCTTCAACTAAACAACAGTCCGGAATTTAGATCATTTGTTCTATTAACTAGGTCACATGTGGGGCAACAAATAATGTGTCAAATACAAATACACACTTGAGACGACTCGGATAGACAAAGCAGTTCGGGAAAACAATCGAACTCTGTGAAGTAGCACAAACACGGCACTAAAAAATAAGTAAAATACTTATTCCCCTTAAGGGCCTTAAGACTCTGCGTTTTAAAATATAATAATAATAATAATAATAATAATAAATGTCTTTATTTCTGACTTCCACAGTACATATTATATGTATACATATTGTTAGACTAAAATAATGGTCCTCAGAAAAAGGCGAAGTTCAGATGAGGTATCCCAGGATACCTCCCTGATCAAACTCAACCTTTGTAGAAAAAAAAAATAAACAAATTTTGTGATGTAAAGGTGATTTAGGTCATATTTAAGAAGACTTTTATGAGAAGACAATTATGAGCAATTATTAGGCAGAGCAGGATCGGCAATATTGAATATAAGGTCCCTATCTTACTATCTTCTATCCATTAAATATTTAGTGTACTTTTTTCTAAAAGCAGATTGGGAAAGGTCCCTAAAAGTATCCGACACAGAGTTTAGAGTTGTAGAATTTGGCTATATTATACGAAAAACTACGCTCAAAAATGGCAGTTTGACCGTGGTGTTATTTTATTTCTAGCTCTAATATTAAGGTAATGTATATGTGTTCGGAAAATAACTCGTTTATATAAATATAAGGGGCGTTTAAGATTTATAATTTTATGAAATAAACATAGGTGATGCAGTTCTCTTCTCTCCGCCATGTTCAACCACCGCGACTCTATTAGCTTGTGGGAGATGTGCTGATATTTTCGTACTCCGTAAACAAGCCTTAAACAAGAATTTTGAACAAGTTGAATTCGTCGCATATCTTTAGCATTAATACAATTTCCATATAGGACATCGCCATGGTTAAAGACAGAGAGAACTAGAGAATCGCATAGTAGTAACTTAACCCTTCGGGATAAGAAATGGCGCAGGTGATATAGCAGTTTAAGTCTAATAAATGACTTTTGTGTTGACAGTTGGAAACGTGTGAACTAAACCTTAAATCACTATCAAAAATCACACCCAAATTGCGAACATTGTTCTTTACTGGCACGATTGTGTTGTCAATTTCAATCCTGATTTCGTCCTTAGTTAAGTCCACGTCAGCCTTGCGGCCAAACACCATTACAGAACATTTCTTAGGATTAAGCTTAAGGGAATGCTCCAGTGACAATTTGCTTAGAGAATTTAGTTCTTTACTTATATAGTTCTGCAGCTTACTGCAGCATCAGCCTTGTTAAAGGACTTGTAAATCTGCGTGTCGTCGGCATAGTATTGGTCCGAGCACTCCTCCAGCGAGTTGGAGAGAAATGCAGTATAAATAGCATATAAAAGGGGTGACAAGGTGGAACCCTGCGGCACACCATTGTGTATAGTAATCGGATCCGATATAACGCCGCCGACACGGACAGATTGCGATCTATTCAGTAAGAAGACCTATATAGTGTAGAATGGCCAAAAGCAGCTCGTGGTTTATGGTGTCGAAGGCTTTGGAAAAGTCCAGCAATGCCAAGACTGTGACCTTTCCATCATCGGTGGCTTGAAAGATATCATAATCAGTAACGTTGATTAGGGCTGTAGCGCACCCGTGACCCTCTCTAAATCCCGATTGAGTTTCTGACAAGATGTTATTTTTATCAGTATGGTCAGTTAGCTGTGCATTTATTATCCTCTCCAAAACCTTCGCCATACATGGTAAGACACTGATAGGACGGAGGTCATTAAATTCCTGTGGCGATATGTAGCGTAATCTTTGATAGAATAATTTATTCCACTAAAGAAAAGTTGACGATTTGAAATTATATTAACGTCAAAATATGTCAATTATTGTAAGTGATGGTCGACGTTAATGTTCGCTTGTTTATTCAATTTGTTTTTATTTTTGTGCTCTTTTGTGATAAATACACTTTTAAAATAATAGGTATTTATTGATGATGCCACTATGATGTCTAGTAACACTAAGTGCAGTGTTTTGATGGTGATGAGAAAAGAGCGAGAGAGAATATTTCTTTATACGGTAAGCGATATCAATCAATCAAATCAAACGCTTCATTGTTTTATTAAGATACCAGCGGGTACCCGGGGCTTCGCTCGCGCAATTCAATTGTTATAACTTCGCTATCGAAACAAAGCAACGACGGGTACCATACATACTACCCAATTGAACCTTAAATAGGTACCCATATTATTTTTAGAAAGAAATTTCTTTGATGCTTTCTTACATTATTTCTTTCTCTTTCAATAAACATGCCCATTATCCTCTAGCTTTGTTCATGAAAATAATACCAAAAATATACAGTGTGTCCACGGATAGAGTTTGGAAGCGGATAATCTTTTTTATGAGTATAGGTATAAAAGAAAAAGTCATTCTTTATAAAAAGGTCTGCTTGTGCTTGCTGAAACTAAAATTTCGAATATCCCATTTGCTATAACTAACGTAACTGTCCCAAAATCCGACACGTTAAGATATGGATGACAAATTATACAATTTAAAAAATAGATAATATCAATAGAAGTTAAAAGTAGATGTTTCAATGGTTTAATTAGAGTGTTATCAAAGTTTAAAAAAAATTAAAATAAAGCATATAAATGCTGGTATTATTAATACTGATAGTGATTGTAAATTCGACACACAATTTTGTAGGTTGTACGTTAATTCGACAGTTGTCTAACTATAAATTCGACAGGTGTCTGTAAATCTGACAGAAAGATGATCTTAAATTCGTCTGCAATAAACTATTGTAATTTTCCATAGTTGTTGACTTAGTTACTTTTCTAGATCAAAAATAGGTTGTTGGAGGCAAAAGTAAATATATGTACATTATATTAAAATTAAAATAGAAAACTGTTCATTACGGTCCTAAGAAAATTACTTAATTTAATAAAAAATGTTGGTATTGGTCAAAGTCTTTAATTTCAAATAAAAATCTCTTGTTTATTTCTAATGGAGCTTCTATTTTTTGTAAGGTTTCTTCGAAGTCGTAGAATATTTCATCCTTTAAGGTAGGCCATTTCCACTTTTTTAAGGCACTTCTTGTCATGGTGCTTATGAAATATTTACCGTTTTTAATATCAACAATTTTTCCTGGATAATACTCGTTAAAAAATAAATATAACGTAATCATTAATATTAATATCAAACTTTGTTACTTTCATTTTATTTGGTAAGTTTTCTTTGGTTACAGGTACATTGTCTTTCTTTTGATTTATTTTTAATCCTATCTTGGTTCTTTCATTCGGCCTTTCTACTTGAATCACTGTTTCTTCTCTTTTTCGCTTTCTTTCTTCTTTAGCATTTTCAATTTCCTTTTTTTTTCATTTTCTTTTTTCAAATAGTATTGCCTCCATTCATCTGATGTCCCAACAGAAGGACTTTTATAAGAAAGTTTTCTTTTGGTTTTCTGACGTTTGACGGTCCGGTTATACAGGGTTCGTCACAAGCAACATTTTTAGTTTTTTGGATTTTCATTTCATTTGATGGTTGAATAAATCATCACTTTGGGAACAAATAGTTTGGAAGGTACCTATGGTCCAAATTAGTTGACACGTAGGAGTCCGAATCTCACAATTATCGACTTTTATTTTTCGGGATATCTGAAGCCACATGTGTATAAAACCAATTTTAATAATAACTTAGATCTCTTGAAAGAAAAAATAAGAGTAGTTATTGCAAATATCCCAATACAGCAAGTTAGGAACTGTTATCTGGAATTGAGATGTCGAGTTGAACTATGCGCTAACTCGGTGGTGCCACGTTTGAATTGAATTTTATGATTGAATGAATTTAAAAAATATGACATGTAATAATAGAAATACTTCAAAAGTAGACAAATAAAAAATGGTTTTCCTACAACAAAATCGTTACTCGGCCAGATATAAAATCATATTTAAAGTAAGAAAGCAACAATAGTTGTTTGTTTTTACGTAAATTTATTTTAAACGAAATCCAAAAAACTAAAAATGTTGTTTGTGACGAACCCTGTATAGTAATCGCAAATCTGATATTTAAAATTGTAGTTTTAGCACAAACAGACGTTTTTATAAAGAATGACTTTTTCTTATATACCTACCTGTTCAGGATGATTGTTTTTACCTTTACTGTTAGCGTTTTTAGATTAGAAAAACGGAACAACACTCGGCCTTTTTAATTATTTTATTATCACTCAAAAAACTGAAACATGAAGGATGACATTTTTAGACCCACCTTACACCACAGAAAAAATAAAGGGTTTTTAAAATTATTTTCTTTAACACCTTCTCCAATAATTTCAAAAAATCCCTTTAAAAATGTTTTTCCATTTTACAAGATACATAGTTATTTAAACATTTTAAAACAAAGAAACGTTAATCTATGCTACCAATACACAGAATCACAGAAAACTAACTTAACCTAACTATTTACAAGTACATTTTTATGTTTTAAAAATTTTACATTATTTAATGGTTTAGTCAAAATGTCTGCTATCATTTCTTCCGAACACAAATAATCAATGTCTATTAGTCCTTCTTTTATTTTTTCGTTTAAAAAATGAAATCTTACATCAATATGCTTGCTTCTTCGGTTGAACTGTCCATTTCTTATTAAAGCCATAGCACTCTGATTGTCTATTTTCAAGTTCACCTTTACTTCACCTTGAATCAGTTCTTCTAACAACGCTTTTAAAAATAATAGTTCCTTGGCACAATCTGCTGCTGCTATATATTCTGCTTCCGTGCTTGACAAAGCAACAATAGGCTGCTTTCTTGAACACCAACTTATAGGGCCGTTACAAAAGTAAATAACAAACCCTGTTGTACTTTTTCTAGTAAAAATATCTCCAGCGAAATCTGCATCAGTGTAACCAATTAGATGATAGTCACTGTTGCTTGCACACTTCTTGTACACTAACCCATCTTCTTTTGTTGATGATAGGTACCTCATTGTTCTTTTGACATTGCTAATATCAGTTTCAGTAGGATTCTCCAGATTTCTACTGCCATAACCTACAGAAAAGGCTATATCGGGTCTAGTTTTATTGGAAACATACAGTAGGCTTCCTATAGCTTCTCGATATGGATAACTGCTATGTGTCTTGGTTTCACTTCCGGTATTATATGTCACCATTGGAGTCACAGCTAGTTTTGCATCTTTCATTCCATATTTTTTTAGCATGACTTCAATATAAGTTTTTTGATCAAGCTTTACACAGTTTAATGTTTGTGTAATATTAATACCCAAGAATGATTCTACCTTGTCAAATTTTGTCATATCAAACTTTTCTTCCAAGTTCTTCAATAAATTGTCAATAGTAGAGGGAGATGGGGTGTTCTACGCCAATCCCTCAGGTCCAAACGGCGCATGACCGGGCAGCTCGCAAACGTGGGCGGCACTAATTATGACGTCACCTGTCATCTGTCACCTGTCATCTGTCATCTGTCACCTGTCATCTGTCAATGTCAATGTCAATGTCAATGTCAATGTCAATGTCAATGTCAATGTCAATGTCATACATCATCTGTCATACGGCATCTGTCAAACGTAACATTGTTGGGCGTTAGCAACGTTGGGCCTTAGCTACTCGGGCGTTAGCTACTTTGGGCAATAATATTCTATATATGGAATGTGTTCAGGATGACGTCATATTACGAATAGAAAAAGATGGCGAATGCCACCTGTCAATTAAGACAGCTCAAGGTCACCGATCATTTATCAATTGTTTAATGAAAAATTTGATATATGGGCAATATATAGGATGACCTAGTAAGTTATTTTGAAAAAATCCCGAGACCCTCAGGTCGAGGTGTACTAAAGATATATGCTCGCCTACGGTTCGTTAAGGTTGTTAGGGATAATATAGCATGTGGTTCGTATTAAGGTTGACGTAACAAGTTATTATGAAAAAATCCCGAGACCCTCAGGTCGAGGTGTACTAAAAATATATGCTCACCTACGGCTCGTTAAGGTTGCTAGGGATAGCGCAACATGTGGTTCGTATTAAGGTTGACGTAACAAGTTATTATGAAAAAATCCCGAGACCCTCAGGTCGAGGTGTACTAAAAATATATGCTCACCTACGGCTCGTTAAGGTTGCTAGGGATAGCGCAACATGTGGTTCGTATTAAGGTTGACGTAACAAGTTATTATGAAAAAATCCCGAGACCCTCAGCTCGAGGTGTACTAAAGATATATGCTCGCCTACGGCTCGTTAAGATTGTTAGGGCTAATATAGCATTGTTATTATACTGTACTCTTACATCATCGCATTAGCATACTTGCTATAACAAAAGAATAATTATTACTCATAGATGGGTAATGCAATATTAATGAATGAAATTAAATAAGGTAGGCATACATTAGCAAGCTGCTATTTGTTGTATGTTTAGAAAATATAATCTACCACAGGGGTATAGAATACGTATAAGAACATCTAAAAGCACTTAGAAGTGTCCCCTAAACATATGAAAACGGCTATTTAGCAGTCCATGAACGGGTAAAAATGTCTAATAAACTACTACAGGAGCTCAAAACTATCGGGTGGTACGATAAAGACACCTTAATTGAGCTATTTTATGGTTTTACACTAAAAACTGGTATAAATGGCCCCCATTTAGCACCTTTTTACCATATCCCTAGCCCGTATTGTCAACAAATTATTTAATCCTATAACGAACAGAAAGTAGTACAACGATATAAGATAGACAAGGATAGCACTAACAACTATTTTGAATCGACACACTGCCGAAAACGTACAAGAATAGTGAAAACGAAAGGTCAGTTACTTTATTTTGCATGGATTAACAATAAAATCGAAGATATTATGTAATATCTGACATAAATGTACGTTTTCCTATATGAACTATTAAGGCACATAGACCCTAATATTACTGGAAAATTGGAATAATATAAGAAAAACAGTAATTTAAGGTCCAAATGCATTAAATAACGAACGATTTATGCCTTAGTAGCACCTATACGAATTATTAAGGTAGACAGAAAATAGATGCTGTTTAGAGCCTGATATTACTGAAAAATTGGCATAATATAAGAAAAACTAGTAATTTAAGGCCCAAATGTCTTAAATAAAGCACGGTTTTTGCCTTAGTAACCCCTTATATAGTCTCTTAAATCTTGCAATTTTAACACAAATGTTATACAGTTCAAAACCTTATAATTGTAACAAATATTGGCTTAATGTAGGTTGGTTAACCCTAAAAATGATCATATTACTGTTAAGTTATGCTGCAATATGAAGCAATTTGGCGTCATTACACCTTAGAAGACGCTGCGAAACTTTCATAGGTTATAGTATTAGAACCTTGTAACTTGGCTGCAGGTATTCACGCATCTAAAAGATAGGTAAAAAATAGGCCACAGGGTTAATTTTAATAAATATATATTAAACACCCACGCACCTAATGTAATTGGAACATTACTAAACGCCGCTAATAATATAGGAGGTAGCGACAGATATACAGGGTATAGATGTACAGGTCTTAAAAATAGAGAATTAAAACGACTTTGTTGGTGTAATACTAATAATTTGTGTTACGTGCCGAATAAACAATTGAAAAGACGCACTGAAAAAATAGTCGGTGGTGTTACGTTCCAAGAATTACGAGTGAAGAACAATCCTAAATAGAAAATAACAACAAAACAGAGCCTAGTTAACCAAATTAAGTCTGTCACTTGCCAAAATGATAGCAAATAATTGAAAAACGAGGGTATGTGTATAGGTTGACGTAACAAGTTAATATGAAAATCCCGAGACCCGCAGGGGCGAGGTGTACTAAAGACATGCGGCTCGCTAAAGTTCTTAAGGATAATGTAACATGCGAAACGTATTTAGGATGAATAAGTTATTAGGAAAAATTCCGAGCCCTGCAGAGCGAGGTGCACTAAGGATATATGTTCACATACATAATACCAACAAAATTGGGGCATATTGTAGGATAGGCAACCATATTAGGCCTGTTATATGGCATCAATTACGTACGATTGTACATAAAAACCTTGTTTTTCACCAAAATATCTAATCCCATATACAGGGTAAGCTCGGAGTATCACTCGTCATAATAGCATAATATATATAGGCCCAAGACTGATTTCGCACTAATTAGCGTAGTGAACAAGGCGTTATACTAGATTGGTAGCATTGCCAAAGAGTTGGACAACATTAATCATATTATCACTAGGATGTATGGGTTCTTTATAGTCTAGATAACAAATTCTCAATATTACTAATATATATATCTAACTTAAAGCAACTACCACCGTGTTAAGGTGAGATTACCGATGCCAAACAGCTGATACTCACGCACAAAGGCAAGCACCGGCGTACTAACTATCTTATAATATCATACGTCACCTGAGGCTTATATCAGGTCGGTAAAACTATAAATGACTTAAAAAATCATAGGTGTTTCGTTTAAATTATGGTAGGGTTCCTACGCCAAAAGACCGTTTAGTCACTACAACGAGAGAAAAATAGATAAAAATTAGCCCAAATATCACCTATAATTAAATTACTCAAAGTTGTTAATACCCATATAGTCATATGTATAGTAGGCAGGGCTTAAACACTTAATAAATTACTAAAGTATGGTCTCTGAAGCCGTAAAAGCATATTTAACAGCACCTACACACACTATGCAACAAAAAAACCTCTCCAATAGGGTAAAACACCTAATAATCCACCAAGTATGGCCGTTTTTCTAAAAAACGCCTATTTAATAGTGTGTATACGTGTCTAGTATCCAAAAATAGCCAAAAGTAATACAAAAACAGTCTGTATGACAATATTCTGCTAACACATATTTAAGGTAGGTAAGACTGTCACCTATTATAGTGTTAATCCGACAAATAAACGTTGCAAACATTCACCACCTTAAACATTGAGGTTATGCTAAGTAAATAAATTATTAAATGTTTGGCTTATAGGCAACATTTTTATACATACAAACTTAGCACAACAAGCAGAGGTGCAATTAAATAGACTTAAATAAAAAATATAATGAATTACCGAGGATATACACATCTAATGGTCGTTGTCTAACCCTATCAGCTACGAAATATCAGCGAAATACCTAAAAAACATGAATAAATAGGAAAAATACCTATTTTAGGCCCTATTGCTTCAAAGACCCGATAAGGTACATGTATTTATGTACCGCTAAACACCCACTTAAACTTTCGCCTGGATATAATTGTTTCGTAAAACCCACATACCTAATACGTTGTGTTTAAAATCTCGCTAAAATTACAAAGAAATGCTCGCACCGAAACGAGTAGAACGATACTTCATACGTTTTTTGCAGCGGTTTTGTTCTCGGTCATACCGAGACAGTAAATATTGCAGCTTGAAGGAACCGTACATTCAACATTTTGTAGTGTTGTAACATTGTCAATTAGAAAATAATAACTGGAACTACAATATCACCTAATATTTAGAATCTAACATAGGCGTGTACTGCGGTAGTTTAATACTACATGTTGGGCCAGTGGAGTAGGTTACTAAGTCCCATCAAAAATATCTAACACAATATTGGTTAACGTGTCTAGTTGATAAGTCGTTATAATATATAATCATAGTGTTAATCTGACAGCCGAAATATTGAGGTTATGTTAACTAATAAATTAAATCAATAAAATTACGGCTTATTGGTTGCACACACATAGTACAGCAAGTAAAAGTGCAATTAAATAGACTTAAATAGAAATATAATGAATTACTGAGGTAAACAGGCAGAACAGCTGATGCCTAAACGAAAACCTAGCCTTTTATGCATATCAGACAGTACTGTTTAAATATACATAATTAGCCGCTAAAAACTTCTCCAAAAAGGGGAAAAACATACAATAATCCATTAAAGTGCCTAAAAAATGTTCTTTGAACCTATAAAGCCCTATTTATACAAAACACTCAACCAATAACAGTTCTTGATAGGGTAAAAACATCAAACAAAATATTAAAGTACTTAAAAAGGACTTTGAACCTATAAAACCCCTAGAATACCTATACAAGTTCTGACAGGTCTATACCTGGCATATGCGCGTGCTTATTAGTGCCCTATAACCATCCGCTGATAGGAAAAAAAACATCCAATAATCCATTAATGTACATAAAAATGGTCTTTGAACCTATAAACCCCTATTTATACAAAATAACCAGCTAAAACATCTCTGAAAAGGGGAAAAACATCCAATAATCCATTAAAGTGCCTAAAAATGGTCTGCGACCCTATAAAGCCCTATTTATACAAAACAAACAACCAATAACAGCTCTGAGGGGATAAAAACATCAAACAAACCATTAAAGTACCTAAAAAATAACATTTGAACCTATAAAACCCCTAGAATACCTATACAAGTTCTGACAGGTCTATACCTGGCATATGCGCGTGCTTATTAGTGCCCTATAACCATCCGCTGATTGGGTAAAAAACAATCAATAATCCATTAAAGGACCTAAAAATGGTCTTTGAACCTATAAACCCCTATTTTAACAGCAGCTATATACAAAATAAACGATCAATAAATACTCCGATAAAACAGCCATTTATGGTGGATGCGCTGGAATTTTGTACATGACTTAATACAATTAAAGGTACATCATACGTTACGGCGTCTTAAAGAGCGTTTTGGCCGGGGTATATTGCTGGCCTTGTTTTATGTATGTAAATGTATATCTTTCTATTTAGGTGCAAGATGTAAAACGTAGGTAGCAAGGTTAGTTCAGAGGGTTACTAAACTTTTTTATTATTGATGTGTCTATCGCACGAATAAAATTCAATTATAACAAAGAACGACAACATAGAATGTGGGGTGATGGCCACAGCATCGTAAGGGTGGTTCGATATATACAGGATACAGGATGTGTCGACAGTATCCAACACAGTGGTGGAAAAAAGAGGTAGGCAGACGTCGTGTGCTATTACAGTTATACCAATGGGAAATCAAGAAATAACATCCGAACCAGATACATACAACCACCTATGATAGCCCGCCTAGCATGAAAATACTGAAATTTTCCGCTTCAACAGTAAAAAACAACTTAGGATCTGAAAAATTAATAGCTAAAGAACTCAATGAATACCCAGCTAAACACGACAAAAATTAGGATCGCCTACATCTAATTTGGATATCAGCAGAAATACTTAATAGGTGTTTAATTTAAATAGACTTAAATCGAAAGACATTACAGAGAACGAATAGCTGTGCGGTAGGCTCTTAGCCATCAAACATACCCTCCTTGGGGCTTAAAAATAAGAATAAATAGGGAAAAATACATAGAAATTCAGGTTAATTTTCCTTTTAAAATCAGTTAACTCCAGCAAGATTATTTATATAACACAAATGCGCGACGAACCTAACCCAACTTCTTGGGTGTGGTTATTCTGTATAAAGACCGGCTAACACCAAAAAAAAAAAGGGTCAAAAAGTATATGCACGATCATCCTCTAATATTAGGAATACCGAAAATAACACTAGACAACCACTAACAGGGGTTACATTAACGTTAAAAGATAAGGATGTATACCATTTAAATTACCGAATGATCAGCCAAATAAATAAAATTCCCGTTTAAAATGCTATATTAGTTATATGAGATGAGCGTTAAATGTGTAAATTTGAGAAATTCAGGGGTGGCCGCCCCGATCTAATCAGCCTTACAACCACGAAAAATAAAAAGTAACTAGTTGGATAAAATGGCTTCTTAACGACTCGTCCTACTAAACTAAAAAAATAAAACAAAAACGGTTGTAAAAATTATTCATTAAGCCATAAACTTAGAATAGGTCACACAATGGTATAAACGTCAACAGCAGATATTGGCTCACGGATCGTTACGGCCATTAGGTAATACTTGTTGTTAGATACATGTGTAGCGAAACATTACAAGTCACCTAGAAAACCCAAAAACTTGATCACTCAACTAGCTAGCAGGTTATAGGTCCTTACGATTAGAGTTGTTATGGCGAGCGATGTGGGGAGGGGGAGGGGGTAAAGTAAACAGGCAGAGGCTAAAAAAGTTCCAACAACTAGTGAAATAATTATTTTTAAAACCCTAAGTCATAAACGTTAGACTGTATAAAACCATTAACGACATAATGGTGGAGATAGGGAATATTTTTCTTGCAAAAGGTAGATAATGAAATAAATACCTATCGAAACGATTAAAGCTATTAAAATAATACAAGCAATAACAATGGGAGGTACATAAAATGCAGTTTAAAAGGGAAACTCAATTATATCATATAGCATCTAACGTGTTAAGTATCAAAAACGAGGATAGGATGTAAAATTTTAGCAAAAACTTGGGTAAATAGAGCAAATAATGCAACAAAATATCAAAAAATGTTCCTAATTAATATTTGTTCATACAGCTAAGTAGAAAACTATCGAAACAGTGAGGAAAAAGGGAGTGGTGACTACGGGTATAAAATTTAACAACCATTGGTAAAATATCAGGAAAAATATCAAAATTACCATCAATCACACCAGAATACTTATCGTCAAAACCTACTATTTTCACTGGCTTGTTACCAATAAATAGGTTTGAATCTACCATTCGAAACCCTTATTTAATATGTGGTGTTTCCAGAAAGGTGTATTTTATCCTACTCTCATACATCCTATAGCAGTGATGTTAAAAACTAAACCGGCTTCATTAACAAGTGCAATCATTTTATAGAGCATAGAGACCCATAGAGCTGTTACCAGTATTAAATAAAACAAGTCAATATTGCAGAACATTTTAAATGTTTTATCAACGCTTTATAGGAGTCGCAGTAAAGTCAAACAGTACTCTATATAAATTTAATATAAGGTACAGGTAACGATCATCAGGCTATTTTATATAGTCTAACTTGGGTATCCATTTAATAAGACGCAAGTTCATATTATTTTAAATTACTTTTTAATTATTTCTTAGTATCTATAGTATGCAGGACTATCTAACCATACTTCACGTCTTGCATAATTAACGGCCTCTCGTATCTCAGGATCTTCACAATATCCGTATAACCGCTGAACTTCTTCAAAATTCCCCAACTTGTTCATGTCGTATACAAATCTTAAGGCATCTGGTTCTTCAAAAATAGCGTTCACATATATCCAAAGCTCTAACTATTTTTAACCAACGGATGGATTCCCAATTCATCTTTGCGTTTTGAAGTGTATTATATTATATATCCTGAATTACATGATGTGCATCATTATTTACTATATTCTGAGCCTTGTCCATGATATCCAATTGATTGCGAGTATTGCAAGTAATAAGAAGAGCGTTCTGGCTTAAAATAAGCCGCAGGGCTTCTATTGATAGTAAATATATCAACAGGCTTAATTACTCGGTGAAACCTGAATCTATAGAGGATTATTCGGATTTTCGGGGGTACTCGGGTTCATTTGAATTTTGAGAATTTATTTTGCTTAACGTAATTTTTAAACACAGCCACGGTCTTCTCCCAAAATTCTGCAAATTTCGTGAGCCTTTGCCCGTGGCTGTGTTTAAAAATTACGTTAAGCAAAATAAATTCTCAAAATTCAAATGAACCCGAGTACCCCCGAAAATCCGAATAATCCTCTATAGATTCAGGTTTCACCGAGTAATTAAGCCTGTTGATATATTTACTATCAATAGAAGCCCTGCGGCTTATTTTAAGCCAGAACGCTCTTCTTATTACTTGCAATACTCGCAATCAATTGGATATCATGGACAAGGCTCAGAATATAGTAAATAATGATGCACATCATGTAATTCAGGATATATAATATAATACACTTCAAAACGCAAAGATGAATTGGGAATCCATCCGTTGGTTAAAAATAGTTAGAGCTTTGGATATATGTGAACGCTATTTTTGAAGAACCAGATGCCTTAAGATTTGTATACGACATGAACAAGTTGGGGAATTTTGAAGAAGTTCAGCGGTTATACGGATATTGTGAAGATCCTGAGATACGAGAGGCCGTTAATTATGCAAGACGTGAAGTATGGTTAGATAGTCCTACATACTATAGATACTAAGAAATAATTAAAAAGTAATTTAAAATAATATGAACTTGCGTCTTATTAAATGGATACCCAAGTTAGACTATATAAAATAGCCTGATGATCGTTACCTGTACCTTATATTAAATTTATATAGAGTACTGTTTGACTTTACTGCGACTCCTATAAAGCGTTGATAAAACATTTAAAATGTTCTGCAATATTGACTTGTTTTATTTAATACTGGTAACAGCTCTATGGGTCTCTATGCTCTATAAAATGATTGCACTTGTTAATGAAGCCGGTTTAGTTTTTAACATCACTGCTATAGGATGTATGAGAGTAGGATAAAATACACCTTTCTGGAAACACCACATATTAAATAAGGGTTTCGAATGGTAGATTCAAACCTATTTATTGGTAACAAGCCAGTGAAAATAGTAGGTTTTGACGATAAGTATTCTGGTGTGATTGATGGTAATTTTGATATTTTTCCTGATATTTTACCAATGGTTGTTAAATTTTATACCCGTAGTCACCACTCCCTTTTTCCTCACTGTTTCGATAGTTTTCTACTTAGCTGTATGAACAAATATTAATTAGGAACATTTTTTGATATTTTGTTGCATTATTTGCTCTATTTACCCAAGTTTTTGCTAAAATTTTACATCCTATCCTCGTTTTTGATACTTAACACGTTAGATGCTATATGATATAATTGAGTTTCCCTTTTAAACTGCATTTTATGTACCTCCCATTGTTATTGCTTGTATTATTTTAATAGCTTTAATCGTTTCGATAGGTATTTATTTCATTATCTACCTTTTGCAAGAAAAATATTCCCTATCTCCACCATTATGTCGTTAATGGTTTTATACAGTCTAACGTTTATGACTTAGGGTTTTAAAAATAATTATTTCACTAGTTGTTGGAACTTTTTTAGCCTCTGCCTGTTTACTTTACCCCCTCCCCCTCCCCACATCGCTCGCCATAACAACTCTAATCGTAAGGACCTATAACCTGCTAGCTAGTTGAGTGATCAAGTTTTTGGGTTTTCTAGGTGACTTGTAATGTTTCGCTACACATGTATCTAACAACAAGTATTACCTAATGGCCGTAACGATCCGTGAGCCAATATCTGCTGTTGACGTTTATACCATTGTGTGACCTATTCTAAGTTTATGGCTTAATGAATAATTTTTACAACCGTTTTTGTTTTATTTTTTTAGTTTAGTAGGACGAGTCGTTAAGAAGCCATTTTATCCAACTAGTTACTTTTTATTTTTCGTGGTTGTAAGGCTGATTAGATCGGGGCGGCCACCCCTGAATTTCTCAAATTTACACATTTAACGCTCATCTCATATAACTAATATAGCATTTTAAACGGGAATTTTATTTATTTGGCTGATCATTCGGTAATTTAAATGGTATACATCCTTATCTTTTAACGTTAATGTAACCCCTGTTAGTGGTTGTCTAGTGTTATTTTCGGTATTCCTAATATTAGAGGATGATCGTGCATATACTTTTTGACCCTTTTTTTTTTTGGTGTTAGCCGGTCTTTATACAGAATAACCACACCCAAGAAGTTGGGTTAGGTTCGTCGCGCATTTGTGTTATATAAATAATCTTGCTGGAGTTAACTGATTTTAAAAGGAAAATTAACCTGAATTTCTATGTATTTTTCCCTATTTATTCTTATTTTTAAGCCCCAAGGAGGGTATGTTTGATGGCTAAGAGCCTACCGCACAGCTATTCGTTCTCTGTAATGTCTTTCGATTTAAGTCTATTTAAATTAAACACCTATTAAGTATTTCTGCTGATATCCAAATTAGATGTAGGCGATCCTAATTTTTGTCGTGTTTAGCTGGGTATTCATTGAGTTCTTTAGCTATTAATTTTTCAGATCCTAAGTTGTTTTTTACTGTTGAAGCGGAAAATTTCAGTATTTTCATGCTAGGCGGGCTATCATAGGTGGTTGTATGTATCTGGTTCGGATGTTATTTCTTGATTTCCCATTGGTATAACTGTAATAGCACACGACGTCTGCCTACCTCTTTTTTCCACCACTGTGTTGGATACTGTCGACACATCCTGTATCCTGTATATATCGAACCACCCTTACGATGCTGTGGCCATCACCCCACATTCTATGTTGTCGTTCTTTGTTATAATTGAATTTTATTCGTGCGATAGACACATCAATAATAAAAAAGTTTAGTAACCCTCTGAACTAACCTTGCTACCTACGTTTTACATCTTGCACCTAAATAGAAAGATATACATTTACATACATAAAACAAGGCCAGCAATATACCCCGGCCAAAACGCTCTTTAAGACGCCGTAACGTATGATGTACCTTTAATTGTATTAAGTCATGTACAAAATTCCAGCGCATCCACCATAAATGGCTGTTTTATCGGAGTATTTATTGATCGTTTATTTTGTATATAGCTGCTGTTAAAATAGGGGTTTATAGGTTCAAAGACCATTTTTAGGTCCTTTAATGGATTATTGATTGTTTTTTACCCAATCAGCGGATGGTTATATGGCACTAATAAGCACGCGCATATGCCAGGTATAGACCTGTCAGAACTTGTATAGGTATTCTAGGGGTTTTATAGGTTCAAATGTTATTTTTTAGGTACTTTAATGGTTTGTTTGATGTTTTTATCCCCTCAGAGCTGTTATTGGTTGTTTGTTTTGTATAAATAGGGCTTTATAGGGTCGCAGACCATTTTTAGGCACTTTAATGGATTATTGGATGTTTTTCCCCTTTTCAGAGATGTTTTAGCTGGTTATTTTGTATAAATAGGGGTTTATAGGTTCAAAGACCATTTTTATGTACATTAATGGATTATTGGATGTTTTTTTTCCTATCAGCGGATGGTTATAGGGCACTAATAAGCACGCGCATATGCCAGGTATAGACCTGTCAGAACTTGTATAGGTATTCTAGGGGTTTTATAGGTTCAAAGTCCTTTTTAAGTACTTTAATATTTTGTTTGATGTTTTTACCCTATCAAGAACTGTTATTGGTTGAGTGTTTTGTATAAATAGGGCTTTATAGGTTCAAAGAACATTTTTTAGGCACTTTAATGGATTATTGTATGTTTTTCCCCTTTTTGGAGAAGTTTTTAGCGGCTAATTATGTATATTTAAACAGTACTGTCTGATATGCATAAAAGGCTAGGTTTTCGTTTAGGCATCAGCTGTTCTGCCTGTTTACCTCAGTAATTCATTATATTTCTATTTAAGTCTATTTAATTGCACTTTTACTTGCTGTACTATGTGTGTGCAACCAATAAGCCGTAATTTTATTGATTTAATTTATTAGTTAACATAACCTCAATATTTCGGCTGTCAGATTAACACTATGATTATATATTATAACGACTTATCAACTAGACACGTTAACCAATATTGTGTTAGATATTTTTGATGGGACTTAGTAACCTACTCCACTGGCCCAACCTGTAGTATTAAACTACCGCAGTACACGCCTATGTTAGATTCTAAATATTAGGTGATATTGTAGTTCTAGTTATTATTTTCTAATTGACAATGTTACAACACTACAAAATGTTGAATGTACGGTTCCTTCAAGCTGCAATATTTACTGTCTCGGTATGACCGAGAACAAAACCGCTGCAAAAAACGTATGAAGTATCGTTCTACTCGTTTCGGTGCGAGCATTTCTTTGTAATTTTAGCGAGATTTTAAACACAACGTATTAGGTATGTGGGTTTTACGAAACAATTATATCCAGGCGAAAGTTTAAGTGGGTGTTTAGCGGTACATAAATACATGTACCTTATCGGGTCTTTGAAGCAATAGGGCCTAAAATAGGTATTTTTCCTATTTATTCATGTTTTTTAGGTATTTCGCTGATATTTCGTAGCTGATAGGGTTAGACAACGACCATTAGATGTGTATATCCTCGGTAATTCATTATATTTTTTATTTAAGTCTATTTAATTGCACCTCTGCTTGTTGTGCTAAGCCAAACATTTAATAATTTATTTACTTAGCATAACCTCAATGTTTAAGGTGGTGAATGTTTGCAACGTTTATTTGTCGGATTAACACTATAATAGGTGACAGTCTTACCTACCTTAAATATGTGTTAGCAGAATATTGTCATACAGACTGTTTTTGTATTACTTTTGGCTATTTTTGGATACTAGACACGTATACACACTATTAAATAGGCGTTTTTTAGAAAAACGGCCATACTTGGTGGATTATTAGGTGTTTTACCCTATTGGAGAGGTTTTTTTGTTGCATAGTGTGTAGGTGCTGTTAAATATGCTTTTACGGCTTCAGAGACCATACTTTAGTAATTTATTAAGTGTTTAAGCCCTGCCTACTATACATATGACTATATGGGTATTAACAACTTTGAGTAATTTAATTATAGGTGATATTTGGGCTAATTTTTATCTATTTTTCTCTCGTTGTAGTGACTAAACGGTCTTTTGGCGTAGGAACCCTACCATAATTTAAACGAAACACCTATGATTTTTTAAGTCATTTATAGTTTTACCGACCTGATATAAGCCTCAGGTGACGTATGATATTATAAGATAGTTAGTACGCCGGTGCTTGCCTTTGTGCGTGAGTATCAGCTGTTTGGCATCGGTAATCTCACCTTAACACGGTGGTAGTTGCTTTAAGTTAGATATATATATTAGTAATATTGAGAATTTGTTATCTAGACTATAAAGAACCCATACATCCTAGTGATAATATGATTAATGTTGTCCAACTCTTTGGCAATGCTACCAATCTAGTATAACGCCTTGTTCACTACGCTAATTAGTGCGAAATCAGTCTTGGGCCTATATATATTATGCTATTATGACGAGTGATACTCCGAGCTTACCCTGTATATGGGATTAGATATTTTGGTGAAAAACAAGGTTTTTATGTACAATCGTACGTAATTGATGCCATATAACAGGCCTAATATGGTTGCCTATCCTACAATATGCCCCAATTTTGTTGGTATTATGTATGTGAACATATATCCTTAGTGCACCTCGCTCTGCAGGGCTCGGAATTTTTCCTAATAACTTATTCATCCTAAATACGTTTCGCATGTTACATTATCCTTAAGAACTTTAGCGAGCCGCATGTCTTTAGTACACCTCGCCCCTGCGGGTCTCGGGATTTTCATATTAACTTGTTACGTCAACCTATACACATACCCTCGTTTTTCAATTATTTGCTATCATTTTGGCAAGTGACAGACTTAATTTGGTTAACTAGGCTCTGTTTTGTTGTTATTTTCTATTTAGGATTGTTCTTCACTCGTAATTCTTGGAACGTAACACCACCGACTATTTTTTCAGTGCGTCTTTTCAATTGTTTATTCGGCACGTAACACAAATTATTAGTATTACACCAACAAAGTCGTTTTAATTCTCTATTTTTAAGACCTGTACATCTATACCCTGTATATCTGTCGCTACCTCCTATATTATTAGCGGCGTTTAGTAATGTTCCAATTACATTAGGTGCGTGGGTGTTTAATATATATTTATTAAAATTAACCCTGTGGCCTATTTTTTACCTATCTTTTAGATGCGTGAATACCTGCAGCCAAGTTACAAGGTTCTAATACTATAACCTATGAAAGTTTCGCAGCGTCTTCTAAGGTGTAATGACGCCAAATTGCTTCATATTGCAGCATAACTTAACAGTAATATGATCATTTTTAGGGTTAACCAACCTACATTAAGCCAATATTTGTTACAATTATAAGGTTTTGAACTGTATAACATTTGTGTTAAAATTGCAAGATTTAAGAGACTATATAAGGGGTTACTAAGGCAAAAACCGTGCTTTATTTAAGACATTTGGGCCTTAAATTACTAGTTTTTCTTATATTATGCCAATTTTTCAGTAATATCAGGCTCTAAACAGCATCTATTTTCTGTCTACCTTAATAATTCGTATAGGTGCTACTAAGGCATAAATCGTTCGTTATTTAATGCATTTGGACCTTAAATTACTGTTTTTCTTATATTATTCCAATTTTCCAGTAATATTAGGGTCTATGTGCCTTAATAGTTCATATAGGAAAACGTACATTTATGTCAGATATTACATAATATCTTCGATTTTATTGTTAATCCATGCAAAATAAAGTAACTGACCTTTCGTTTTCACTATTCTTGTACGTTTTCGGCAGTGTGTCGATTCAAAATAGTTGTTAGTGCTATCCTTGTCTATCTTATATCGTTGTACTACTTTCTGTTCGTTATAGGATTAAATAATTTGTTGACAATACGGGCTAGGGATATGGTAAAAAGGTGCTAAATGGGGGCCATTTATACCAGTTTTTAGTGTAAAACCATAAAATAGCTCAATTAAGGTGTCTTTATCGTACCACCCGATAGTTTTGAGCTCCTGTAGTAGTTTATTAGACATTTTTACCCGTTCATGGACTGCTAAATAGCCGTTTTCATATGTTTAGGGGACACTTCTAAGTGCTTTTAGATGTTCTTATACGTATTCTATACCCCTGTGGTAGATTATATTTTCTAAACATACAACAAATAGCAGCTTGCTAATGTATGCCTACCTTATTTAATTTCATTCATTAATATTGCATTACCCATCTATGAGTAATAATTATTCTTTTGTTATAGCAAGTATGCTAATGCGATGATGTAAGAGTACAGTATAATAACAATGCTATATTAGCCCTAACAATCTTAACGAGCCGTAGGCGAGCATATATCTTTAGTACACCTCGAGCTGAGGGTCTCGGGATTTTTTCATAATAACTTGTTACGTCAACCTTAATACGAACCACATGTTGCGCTATCCCTAGCAACCTTAACGAGCCGTAGGTGAGCATATATTTTTAGTACACCTCGACCTGAGGGTCTCGGGATTTTTTCATAATAACTTGTTACGTCAACCTTAATACGAACCACATGCTATATTATCCCTAACAACCTTAACGAACCGTAGGCGAGCATATATCTTTAGTACACCTCGACCTGAGGGTCTCGGGATTTTTTCAAAATAACTTACTAGGTCATCCTATATATTGCCCATATATCAAATTTTTCATTAAACAATTGATAAATGATCGGTGACCTTGAGCTGTCTTAATTGACAGGTGGCATTCGCCATCTTTTTCTATTCGTAATATGACGTCATCCTGAACACATTCCATATATAGAATATTATTGCCCAAAGTAGCTAACGCCCGAGTAGCTAAGCCCCAACGTTGCTAACGCCCAACAATGTTACGTTTGACAGATGCCGTATGACAGATGACGTATGACATTGACTTTGACATTGACATTGACATTGACATTGACATTGACATTGACATTGACATTGACATTGACAGATGACAGGTGACAGATGACAGATGACAGATGACAGGTGACAGATGACAGGTGACGTCATAATTAGTGCCGCCCACGTTTGCGAGCTGCCCGGTCATGCGCCGTTTGGACCTGAGGGATTGGCGTAGAACACCCCATCTCCCTCTACTGTCAATTTCTGTTTCACTTTTCCCAAGTATCAGACCATCATCGACGTAAATTGCCAAAAACATAGTACCTTCTTTGTTTCTAAATATACATCTTTCAATATTTAAAGGATTCATTTCCTGTTCTTTTAAGAAATTTGTAAAATGTTCGTTCCATCTTCGTGGAGCTTGTCTTAAACCATACAATGCTTTTTTTAAAAAACATACTTTGCTTTCTTGTCGATCATATCCTTCTGGTATTGACATGTATACTTCATCATGTAAAAGACCATACAAAAATGCTGTTTTTATATCAAACTTTTTAAGAATATAGTTCTGTGTAGAAAGAGCCAAGAGTAAACGTAATGAGCTTACATTTACAACAGGACTAAAAATTTCTGTATAATCAAAATCATTTTGTTGTTGACACCCTCGTACAACTAGCCTTGCTTTATGTTTTCCATCGTCTTTCTTTTTGAATACCCATCTACTTGTCAGTATTTTCTTCCCTTTGTATATACATATCTACATAATCCCATGTTTCATTTTTGTCTAATGATTTTTTTTCATCTTCTATTGCTTCCTTCCACAAATATTTTTCTGGTTCTGTCACTGCCTCATTATATGTAAGTAGTACATAATCGTCAAATTTCGTTGGTAACTGTATCTTTCTTCCCCTTCTATCTTGTCTGCCTTCTCCTAAGTTTAACACTTCATTTTCTTCTTCCTTATTCTCACTGCCAACGTATTCACTATTTGTCTCATTATCTCTGTTCTCTATTTCATTTATGTTTTCTTGCACTTCATATCTTGTAACTTCTTGACCTTCGTCTAAATTTAATTTTATTTGTATTGGTTCCTGTTCTTTATTTTTTATTTTCTGACTTTCAGGTTTTTTAAATATTACATCTCTGTAGACTACAATTTTTTGTTTTTGTTCATCCCATAATCTGTATCCATTAGGTGCATAACCAACAAACAAATACTTTTTACTTCTCTCATCAAGCTTCTTTAAATAGCCAAGTACTTTTGCATAAGCTTCACTTCCAAACAACTGCATTCTTGACAAGTTTGGTTTTTTTCCTGTCCATATCTCACTAGGTGTTTTCTCTACAGCTTCAGTCGGGCTTCTGTTTAAAATATATGTTGCTACTCTTACAGCTTCACCCCAAAACTTTTTTGATGATTCAGAATCAAAAATTAGTGAACGAGCTTTTTCTAACAAGGTTCTGTTAAGGCGCTCTGCCTTGCCATTCAGTTGTGGGCTATACGGAACTGTTACATCCATAACTATTCCTTTTCTTTTACACCATGCTTTTGTTTCTGCATTGACGAACTC
Source organism: Polydrusus pterygomalis (assembly GCA_963969555.1). NCBI lineage: Eukaryota > Metazoa > Arthropoda > Insecta > Coleoptera > Curculionidae > Polydrusus > Polydrusus pterygomalis. The sequence continues at coordinate 115,640,292 of OZ018378.1, read as the reverse complement.
TCCACCATTATCACTTCTAATTTTTGACACTTTTAGGTTAGTATAAGCTTCCATTTCTTCAGTATACTCTTTTAAAAATTCCAATGCGTCATTTTTATTTTCTAACAAATAAACGACAGTATAGTGAGTGAAATCATCGAGCACTGTTAAAATATACTTTTTATTGTCCCATGTTAAGGGATCGATAGGACCTGCTATATCTGTGTGAATAAGTTCTAAGGGTCTTTTAGCTCTGCTTCTTTGACTATCGAATGGTAATCTAGTTTGTTTGGCTTTTAGACAAATTTCACACAAAGCCTCTAACCTGTCACAGTCCTTTTTCTTTATGTCAAAACCTGTAACCATCTCACTTTCTGCTAACTTTTTCATGCTTCTTAAATTCATATGCCCCATTTTTCTATGCCAGTCCATTATTTCTTCTTCTTTGCTGACAGACAACATGCTTTCTTCATTTTTTATAAAATTTATGGAGTACAGACCATTTTCTCCCCTTTTACCTTCCATAACATTCTGGTTATTCTTTATAATATATACTTTGTCTTCTTCAAACACAACTTGACCATCATTTTTGGTTATTTGACTCACTGACAACAAATTCTTACTGAGTTCTGGTACATATAAAACATTTTTTAAAATACAAATATCATTCTCTACTTCTCCTTTAGCCTCAGCTTTCATAATTGCATGTTTTTTAGCTACACAAATCTCTGACTCTACATTTTCAACGCTACTAAATAAAGTCTTGTCATTAATCATATGGGACGTTGAACCTGAGTCCACTATAAATATGTCACTTTCTAGTTTTCTTTGGGTTGTTTTACATTCCTCGGTTAGAAAAGTCATTTTTTTACTTTCTTCTCTTGATCTGCTGCCACTGGCTTCAGTTTTTCTGAAAAAACAGTCTTTTTCTTGGTGATTATTTTTCTTACAAATCTTGCACGTCTCTCTTTCCCTATTCTGTCCATTATTTTTTCCACAATTTATTAACAAATGTCCAGTTTTACCACAACCATAACATTTTACTTCACGATTTATTTTTCCAATTCCTTTTACTCTGCAAAATCGTTCAATATGTCCAGGTTTTCTACACTTGTAGCATACTCTTGTTACAGCATTAAACGCTAATGATTTTTCACTTTCATTGTCCTTGTTCATATATTCTTCCACTATCAGTCTTGATGTCAAACTTGTCAAAGTCCGATCCTTCATTGGTGTAGACTCCCAGGCTGTTCGAAAGTTTTTATAGTTTTCAGGCAAAGTGCTTAAAATTTTTGATACTAACATCTCATCATCTATTGTCTGATTAAGAGCTTTTAGTCGATAGGCTAAATTTTCCAGTTTGCTTATGTGCAGGGAAATATCGCTACCTTTTTCATAACTAAAATTGAAAAACTCTTGCAGTAAGGCACATTTCTGCTGCTCATTATCCTTACGGTAAATTGTACATAATTTACTGTACATCTCAGCGGCTGTTGAACAATTCATAACATGCATAAGAACTTTTCTACCTATTGTTGTTATTATTACTTTCTGGGCCTTTGCATCTTTCCTTTTCCATGCCTGTTTTTCATCCTCTTTAGTTAAACTTTCTAGTTCTTGTTCTCCACTGATTATTTCATGTAATCCACTAGCTTTAAATAAAATCGTTATCTGAAAATTCCACATTTGAAAGGACTCTGCATTTTCCAACTTTTCTATTTGGGCTGTTTCTTCTACGCTAATACTTCCTGCCATTTTTATTTTTTTAGTTTTTTTGCTTACACCAACACACGGTTATTTATTACGGTTTTACTTGTTTATCACGGATTTTACTGTTACTCAGAATATCCTGGGCCCATAACCTGTTCAGGATGATTGTTTTTACTTTTACTGTTAGCGTTTTTAGATTAGAAAAACGGAACAACACTCGGCCTTTTTAATTATTTTATTATCACTCAAAAAACTGAAACATGAAGGATGACATTTTTAGACCCACCTTACACCACAGAAAAAATAAAGGGTTTTTAGAATTATTTTCTTTAACATACTAATAAAAAAGTTTTTCTTCTTCAAAACTCTATCCGTCGACACACTGTAGATTAATCATCATTATTAAAAACATATTTATTTTAACGCTCACAGAACCTTTCCATGGACACATAGTTTTGCTTGCAGTAATAATAACTCACGGAGTGGTTCGACTGTGTTTCTATAAAAGCCTATTGAACCGCCTGCGACCGAGCACGAAACAACCCGAGATCAGGCCAAGTCGACGGCCGGCGATCCTGTATGTTTGTTTCTCTCTTAGTTTCCAATTCATTTATGTTATCTTCTATTTGATATAAACCGGCCAGGTCAACTTAAAATACGGCCTATATTCGGGAGTTTTCGCATGACACTTTGGAACTTTTGCATTTTTTGAAGTTTAATAATTTTTATTTACTTTAAAAAATAAATTAATTATGTGGGTCCTTAACGAAATGACCTTATGGACAAGCTGCGCCTGCTATATACAACACAATACAATACAATACAAAATGTCTTTATTTAATACCACAGAAATTTATAAAAAACCTAATAAAAAGTGATGGTGACATTCAAATTAATGCTCTTCCACGCAACCATAGTGATGTGAGAGGAGAATATTCTCGAGAGAATATTCTCGAGAACGGGAATATTCTCGAGAATATTCTCTGTAAGAAAATTCTCCCGAGAATATTCTCTAGAGAAGTTTTTCTACATAATTTACACCGCCTCGATTTACACTGAAAAATTTTGCAATGATTTTTAAAATTTTGAGTTTCCCTAACATTTTCTATAACTCTGGCAACAGTGTTTTACGTCTGCAACAGTGATTTAGGGAAATCCCCTAGAAGCGCGAACGTATACTCGTATATTTTTAATAGTTAAATGTGATCTTTCTTTATTTGACTGTTTTTTTGTTTAGTTTTTAGTTATTCTTGGGAAGGTATGTTAATCAAATCAAAAAAGAATAGGTAATTTTTAATTTCTTTTTATTGCTATTTCTAGCGGTTTTCTTACCATTCTCAGAAAATTCTCTAACTTGAGAATATTCTCCAAAAGATTATTACCGAGAATTTTACATCACTACGCAACCATTAGGTATAAAATAAAATATTAATTCAATAATTGCTAACCTAAAATATACTAAATAATGAAGTAAACAATAAGAAAATAAGAAACAAATTAATTACTATAGCAAGTTACACAATGAAATAGTTAATAAATCGCACACGCTCTCCCAGCACAAACTTACCCACTTTACCTTTAAAAACTTGAAAACTTGGGGAACTCCTAACGACTTCCGGGATATTGTTATACATTTTTGCCGCATTATAGGAAAAGGATTGCCGAAACAAAAAGGTGTAAAGGGATGATGATCTTGTTAGACGGTTATGTATGTCAGTTCTTTTGAAGAGTTTTTGATATAGGTAAGAAGGAGTTTTAGTCTTATTAATTTTATAAACCAAACAGGCCATATGTACTTTAAACCGTTCATCCAGGTTTAGCCAGTGGGAATTCCTAAAACAGCCCGAGATGTGATCAAATTTATGTAAATTGTAAGAGAACCGAACACAGGAATTTTGTTATTTTTGTAAGGAATGCCGATCTTGCTGACGTAACGCAGGCCAAAACAACATCACAATAAGAGACAAATAAAAGAATTAAAGAGTCACGCAGTTTCAGCTTAATATCAGTAGTAAGAATATCCTTATGTATGCATGTAATATTTAAGTTTAAAATAGGACGTTTGAAGTAAATTATTTACATGGCCTGAGAATCTTCGGTTTGAATCAAACTGCACTCCTAGATTACGACAACTTTTAGTAAAAGTTAAAAGAGAACCATTTAAATTAAGTACAAAATCATTTTGTTGTAGCAGATTAATGTTTTTCCCAAATAACAATACTTGTGTTTTGTTTCCATTCAATTTAAGTGAGTGTGCCTGTGAGGCTCTAACAATAATGTCAAGATCTTCATTTAATTTTAATGCTGCTGTGAGAGAATCTTTAAGAAAAAATTACAAGTAGATCCGAGAATCATCAGCATACAAATGAAGGATGCACTGCTTTAGAAAAGTGCAAAAATCAGAAGTACAAATCAAATACAAGATAGGGCCAAGAATACTACCCTGAGAAACCCCCTGCATGAGTAATAAGTAAAAATTCTGAGTTTATTTCGTTGCATTCACCTCTCTGCTGTCTTCCAGTTAAATAATTCCTAAAGAATGACACTGCCGTCGGTGAAAACCCAAAGTACTACAATTTATCACAAAGTAAGTTATGGTTCAAGGTATCAAAGGCTTTACTGAAATCAAGCAGTACCAGACAAGTGGTTAACCCTCTATCAGAGGCCGTAAAAATATCATCTGATACTTTCAGTAGAGCAGTGCAGGTACTGTGTAGAATTGGTAAGATTTGTTGGCTATTTAAATAAACATTTAGTTGTTGAGCGACAATTTTCTCTAACACCTTGGATATCGTAGGCAGGATGCTTATTGGCCTAAAATTACCTAAATCAGTAGGATTATTATTCTTAGGGACGGGAATTATATTTGCACATTTTCATGCATCTGGAAAAGCACCTGTAGTAAGACATGTGTTTACAATGTAGGTTAGGTATTTAGTTAAATAAGGAAAAAGACAGATAAGCATTTTTAAATTATGGTTATCAACACCCTTAGCATTACTTTTTATTGAACCAAGACATCGTCAGGTGATACATTATTAAAAACAAATTCCCCGCCGGTAGACACCCTCCTTTCCTTCCTATATTTATTTAATATATCAAACACTTCCCCAGTTAAAGATTGAGTGTTATTAGCAGCATTACTTATTAAAGAATTAGTTATTAAAGTTATTGGGATTACATTCACATGTGGGTAGTGAGTTGGAGTCACATATTTAAATACTTGAGTGTTTTCCAAAATTCCTTAGGATTAGATTTGAATTTAAACTGTAAATATGCTTTTTTCTTCATTCTTACTGAATGGTTAGCAAAATTTCTCATCTCTAATAACACTGGACAACAAATTTTAGGTTATTGGTTGTATCGTGTATCAAAATGCATTTTTTTTGTTAACTTTGGGATGCTGAATACAAAAATGATAATGAAATTAAAAACTTAGCTGCCGTTTTAAAAAAAAAGTGGTTATATTTTATTTTTGATAAAATAATAAAAACTACACAATTTTACACTTTAGAGTCACTAAATGCGCTGTCGCTTTGCTACTCTTTTGTGAACTGTTTCTGGAGCATTTCTAACAAGAGTCCAACAGTAGTCGGCAAGCATGGAAGCATTCCAGTGTCCCTGGTATCTGTTTTCCATGGTTGATATGTCCTGATGGAAGCGTTCGCCGTGCTCATCACTTACAGCTCCGCAGTTGTCAGGAAAAAAGTCCAGGTGAGAGTGTAGGAAATGGATCTTTAGAGACATATTGCAGCCCATTTTTTGATACGACGACAGCATATTTTCAACCAGAGTAACGTAATTGTCAGCTTTTTTATTTCCCAAGAAATTAGTTACCACGAGGCGAAAGTCTTTCCAGGCGTTTTTTTCAATATCTGTTAGAGTGCTGTCAAAGTGTTCGTCTTTCAGAATATTTTGAATTTGTGGCCCAATAAAAATACCTTCTTTAATTTTTGCCTCACTTAGCCTCGGGAATTTCTGACGTAGGTACTGAAATGCTGGCCCATCTCGATTCAGTGCCTTAACAAAGTTTTTCATTAGGCCCAATTTGATATGCAGTGGTGGTAACAAAACCTTTTTGGAGTCTACCAATGGCATGTGTTGTACATTTTTTTGCCCTGGCTCTAATGATTGTCGAACGGGCCAGTGTCGTCTATTGTAATGAAGTGACCTTGCCCGACTGTCCCATTCACACAAAAAACAGCAAAACTTGGTGTAGCCTAGCTGCAACCCAAGTAAAAGTGCAATAACCTTTAAGTCACCACAGATCTGCCATTGGTGCTCATCATATTTTATGGTTGTCAATGGGAACTTCATATTGTCGTATGATTCTTTCATGTGAACTGCATATCCGACAGGAATGGACGGAAGAATATTGCCAATATGTAATAGTACTGCCTTTAAACTTAATTTTGAACTGTCTATAAACAATCTCCATTCCACTGGTTTGTAGTTTATACTTAAAGCCTCCAATAAACCGCCAATATTATTGCAGAAAACTAAGTTATTTTCCATGTCAAAAAATGGCGCGAGACCTTTATGGCGTTTACGAAAAACACTTACAGAGACATCTTCTTCTAACAGGTTCCACTGCTGCAATCTTGATCCTAGTAACTCAGCCTTACTTTTTGGAAGTTCTAGATCTCTCACAAGATCGTTTAATTCTGACTGGGTTATTTTGTGCGGTTGGCGGTATGATGTGCTGGGTGCGAAATCGGGATCTCTTGAAGTTGATGGCATATCTTCTTCTTGGCACAACGCTGTATCGCTGTCTGATTCGTAAGTGACTGTTTCTGGGGGTTCTGGAATAGGAAGGTCGTCACTATGTGGTACAGGTCTGATGGCAGATGGTATATTTGGATAGTTAATAGGGTAAGGTCGCCGAAATCGTACCACTTAGCACATTTTGCTCATTTCCTTTAAATCTGTTGGTATGTAGTGACTTATATTATCGTGCTGTTTAATTGAAAGGGTTATATAAGAGAAAAATAATATACCAATTAAATACATAGCCAAAAGTAAATGTTACAGCTCGTTTATTGCAACCCTACAAACGGTACGATTTAAAAACCTGGGTTTCTAAATCGTACCGGGGTTTTTTTAAATCGTACCACTCTATTATGCACGATCATGTTTTTTGATTTTTACTTAATTTAATAAATCAGTTGCCTAAATTTAGGTACAGATAAGAAATAAAATGTTAGTTTTATGGCAAAAATTATAATTCAAAGTACAGTAAAAATGTTAGAAGAAATATATCATCAATATAAGTCATTTATTCACAAACATCACAAATATAATGTGTACTGGAACTCCCTCCTGTGCATTTTTCATGTGCCCATTTTTTACAAAGAGAGCACTGTATCATCTCTTCCACTACAGATTCGCAGCACAAAAAACAATACCACTCATTATCGTTAACTTCTATAATCACATTTTTCCCTGACGTTTTTAATTTCTTGAATATTGGTGATTTAGTTTTTCCATCGCCTTTGTCAACAAAAACATTTTTCTTTACCGACGCTTTCTTTTCATTTCGCTTATTTTTATTAGCTTTAGTTTTATTTTCTTTGTTTTCTTTTATTTTAATTTTTTCCTCGAGTTCATTTTTGTATGGGCTAGATGTTATAACAGTAGCTTTCTGAGCTCCTTTGCTAAGGCGTTTATTATGTTTTTTTGTTGGTTTAGGAAGGGGGCTTAATTGATTTAATGTGACAGCCTGCTCATTATTTTTAAGAATATTTTCTTGAATTGCATCATTGGGAATAACTTGTATGTTATCAGAGCTTTCTGCAATGGTAACTACAGTTTCACTTATGGTATCCTCAAAGTTTTCAACATCGTCTACGATCATTTCTCTTTGTAAATTTTCACTGGCTACAAAGTCTGAATCCTTAAACACATGTCTATCAATTGGCCATACTCCACTAGCACGAAATCCACTCATTGCATTGTGTGTGGTTGCAGCCTGGATATATGCCTCAGTTAAGAGCTGGGTAATTTCAAATTGAGTAACCTTCTCACCAGGATTAGAACGAAGCCACTTTGTCATAATGAGACTGTAACTGGACTCCATTGATTTAAAAATTCCCACGTCTAGGGGTTGTAACCTATGAGTTGTGTGTCCTGGAAGCTGGAGTATTAGGACATTTTTTTCCCTTGCCAGATTAATTGCAGCGAGATTTTTTGAATGGGTGGTATGCCCATCTAAGAGAAGAAGTACCTTTTGGTTTTCTGATGGTTTCACAAATTCAATAAAATGTTTTAGCCATTTCAAAAACAGCTCTGAATTTATATATCCACTTTCACTAACTTCGGTGAGGCTATTTGGAAAAGCGCCATTTTTTAATGCTGGGTGCATACGGACTCTTTTAAAAATGGTCATTGGAGGAACAAAGGTTCCAGTCGCGTTACAACAGCACACCATTGTTGTGTTTACGCCTCTTTCTCCACTTGCTATGAATCCAACTTGATGTTTTCCACGCTGAGCTATAACTTTTGGTGATTTTTTTTGGACTGTGGAGAAGCCAGATTCATCAACGTTATAAATATGTTGAGCGTCTATTTTATGTTCATCAATAACCTTTTCCAATAAATCAAAAAATTCGTACACATTTTCCCTATTAAAACCCTTACAACGAGCAATAGATGTATTTTCAGGTTGTCTCAAAGATAATTTGGGATTTCTAGACATAAAACGATAGTACCAATTTTTTCCAGCCAAATTGTTTTTATTTCCAGAGAAGGGATTTTTAATTAGATGTGAATTAGCCTCCATTAAATCATACGCAAGTTTCCTTACATCTGTTATCGTTAGCCCGAAAAGAGACTCCTCAAATACCAAAATATGTTTAACTAGGTCATTTTCAAACTGGGGAGGAATAGCAGGTAGTCGACCATTAACTCTTCGTTTCTCCTTCATTCTCTTGATTTTTTTTTGTTTTCCTCTGCTTGTTCATTTTCCGTTTCATATCTTTTGACTTTCCCATCTAGGTGTCTTTTAAAAGTGGGTTTAGGGATATTATATTTTAAGCAACATTTATTAAATGTAATGATTCCACTTTTATATTCCGTTATTGCTTTTTCCATGTCATTAACAGACCATTTTCCATATTGCCTTTTTGCCATTTTAAACTGGAATAACAAATAAAAAATAAAATAATAAAAATATTATAGTAATCCTCCAAATCGTACCAGTACGATTTACAAAACTCAACAGTGGTACGATTTAAAGAACTTTGTCATAATATGAATAAATTAAGATTTTAACCAATAAACCAAACAAATTTTATTGTTTGTTTTTATTATATTATTCTAAATACTATATTTAATCTAATTAGCACTACAAAAAGTCCAAAAATTGAACTCACCACCATTAACCTCCTTAGAAAAAGTTACAGAAATTTACATCGAAATATAACACTTTTTTTCCAGACGCGTAACGAACACTCAACGTGATGTTATGGTTGTCAATTGATGACTGGCTATTAGAAGACGTATTCACTTTTTAAAAACGTTAACAGATGGCAGCATAGTCATTTGCAACCTATAAATAATAGAAAAGTACGATTTGCGGACCGGTACGATTTAGGCGACCTTACCCTAACAGACTTTTTCTTCTTGGATATACCGGTGCCTTGCCCAACAGGAGGTATCATGCAGAAATAGCAATCATTAACATGATTTGTAGGCTCTCTCCAGACCATTGGAACAGCAAACCGCATAGATCGGTTTTTACGATTTAACCAGCTTGTCAAACTTGAAGCGCATGCATTACAGCATATATGTGGCGCCCACTGTTTGTCTTGATCTCCTATTCTGCAACCGAAATAAAGATGATATGCTTTTTTCATCAATGGGGTCATAGATCGCTTCTGAGACGCAAAAGTCACTTCACCACAAACATAACAGAAGTGATCTGGATTGTTTACACACTTTCGAGGCATTTTACAATCTTAACTATTCGACTTGAATTACTAACTTCGACTGACTAACCTCTCCGCTTACCTACCTGTTTATATCCCCAAATATGGATTATAGATTTTTAAATACATTTCATTATAATTATACTTATAAGTAGTCTATATACAATTTTAAGAAACCAACATAATGAGTTTTTTATTTGTTATTACCTAAATAGGGATAAAGGACACAATGCGACTGATCAGGTACTAATGGATTTATTGGCCTACATTATAGTACTGTGCTCAGGTAAACCATAGAAATGAGGATAAACAAGGGTCCTTTTATCCGTTTAGTCGTTTATTTATTTAAAATCGGGTAGTAAAGCATTATTTATGTGCCGCTTAATTAAATATTTCAATATTATCCCTGTTTTAGGGTGGTCCCGGCTAAGTCGCCATTGTGTTAATATCCCTATTTAGGTAAATTTATGTAAAACTCATTTCGCTCGCTCTCTTATTTTTGTAAACAGATTTTTATTATATAGGGACTGTTCAGTACAAGGCAGACATGAAAGTGGATTTACATGGGTTTCAATGGCTATCGCTCTTATTTTAAGCCATAGGGGGTTAGGATTTCGAATATAGGGGATCGTCCCTAAGAATCCACCATTCCTTAACTTGGTGAAAATGTAGATTTGGCAATATAAAATTCATATATTGTTATTACAATACAAATATACTACGTGCGTTCTCGCGGTTACAGTGTTAATATATTAGGGGAACATGACGTCACGTATCTCTTAAACGTGAACTAATATTTAAAAAAAAAGTTTATTTTCGATTTAAGCACATCTAAAATAGTAAGATTTAGTTGATTTTATTTCTGCAACATTTTAGCTGTTGTCCAGTGTAATTCCATGCCCCTTGCGTTTTACTTCTTTTATATTTAAGCAAAGCATTATCTCTAAGTTTCATTATTAATTTTAAATTTTCAGTCAGCCATGAAGCAGACGTTTTTGATATCCTTATAGTTTTATAGGTTGTAAAGAGGTCAAAAATAAGTCTATATTTTTATTCCAAAACCGAACCATTTCATTAACATTGTTGTAAGAAAAAAATTCATCCCAGTTAATTCTGTGTAGCTCCCGTGCAAACAAATCCAAATCGAAGTCACGGTAAGGGTATAGAAAAGGTTTAATTTTTTCCTTTTTAAAGTATTTATGCTGAGTTTCAAGAAATTCAGACCCAACCTATTTTTTCCAATATAAACTTTATATCTCCCTTTCACCACTTCAGGGGCCGATTTTCAAAAAAATAAGAAATACGCGTTTCAGTATCGTCAACCGGGGCTACTTTGACACCTTTTCCTACATTTTTTCGACTACACGCCACTATTTATTAACATGAGTACTTGAAGAAAAGCTAACATAGCAAACATGGGCTGCTGAATCGTTTGCTGATGTCAAAATTGCTTTAAAATTAATGATTTAAGCGCAAAAAAATAAAAGCCGGTGTGTCAAAGTTGTTTGGGGCTACCTTGACACAGAAGGAGAGATACGTGAAATCCGCTTTTTAAATCACTCTAGTGTCAAAGTAGCCCCGGCATTCGACGAAAAATTAAAAATAGGTAAGTATATAAATTTTTATAATTTTTTTAAGTAAAAATTGAAAGAAAATCACATTTTATAACCACCGCACGAATATCACATTTCGCCACTTGACCTAAAGTATCTGTTATCAGTCGTTGTTCACTGGCCGAAAGAACACTTGGGTGACCTGCTGTTCGGTGGTGTCTCCCAAGGCACTTATTTCGAAGGGTTACCCGTGGAATTTTATAGACAATTACCGCTCGTTTAGTTGGCATGCCATTTTTTTATGGCATCAATGGCTTGTCTTAAATTTTCTTCGGAATAATTATTGTAGTTCCGGCTTCCCAGAGTATATGTCCTCACAATATTTAATTACTCAGGGCCTGTTACAATAAGAAACCTACCTCAAAACCTAAAAAAATATAACTAAGCTGAAAAAAAAATAATAACAAAAAAAAATGCGCCACGGTGTCAAAGTAGCTCCGAAGTGTCAAAGTAGCGCCGGTTGACGGTACTTGTGTTTATAGTACTTATAAACTTTAATAACCTGACACTGCGGCATTCGGTATTTTTATTAATTCAACAAAATACCGAAAAGTTCAAAAAAATTCCTCAGCGCCTACTCTTCGATGTTTAATTCTTAAAATAATGTTAAGGTAAGTTCGTTGTCTCTATAGCTAGAAACTATAAGTCGTAGAAAGCTGCGCTTCTTTTTTAGGTAAATTCGTCAATGTTCAGGCTTTGTTTCGTATGCAGATATTATGACCTAATTCTTCACAAAAAACTTTCTCGTTTACTCAAAATAGTGCCGAAATTTTATTAAAGTACATGTTCAAATTTCACCAAGATTTACGAAAAAATTGAGTTTTCAAAAAAAAATCACTCGCTTTCATTACTTTTGTCAGATGACATTGTTTATCGTAGAAAAAGTTGAACCTTCCAAGAAATGTCGCCATTTCAGCTAGCCGAAAACCTAGCCAATAATTCTGTGAAGATCCATGTAGTTGTACCTTTCAATTTTTTTTAAACACATTTTTGCTGGTTTACAGAAAATTTATTTTATTCCTTTAATATAATTAATTATAATTTCGGCTTGTTCCTGTCCCGACTCGAAAGCCCCATGAGTTGTTGAATAATGCGAAGAATGGATGGCTTCTCCTGCCAACAAGAGTCGGGGCGCGCCGGCCGCAACCACGGGCTCGCCTAGTGTACGAATAACCGACTCGATGGCGTCGCATTCCGGGGTGATGTGGCAATAGCTGCCTTTCACGAAACGATTCGAGAGCCACTTTGTTCTGAAAAAAAAGAAAAACTATTTATTGAACGATATAGCTCATTTAAATCTGAATGCTGTATGTAGGTACCTGTAGCTAGTGTTACCGTACGGCTTGCAGAGAAAATATTTATCACAAAAGTGACTAAAAGAAGTTGCTGGAAATTATTTTTAAGTTTCTAGGTGGGCCGCTAGGGGGCGCTACTATAGCGACCAAATAACAAGCGGAATTTACTCAAAAATCCTCGTAGTAAACATGTATCAAAGGTGACGTATTTTCAATCTAATGAAAATTATATTATTAATAAAATAAAAAATAAAATCAATATCGTCGGCACATTATTTAGGTAATATCTGACATACCTATTACCAAAATATCAATTTATTTCACTGCTTATTTTGGAAGAACTGTATAGTAAAAGAATAATGACATATCAATCTTTAAAAAATCTTACCCGATATTTTACGCGATACAATTCTTCTAAAATTATTTTAGGAAATTCCTTCATATTTTTATTTAACATGTCAATTATTACCTATAAAATATTATGTCGATATTAATTTTATTTAAATTTTATGTTAAAGCTATAAAAAATAAATAAATCTACTCGAAATAGGTTATACCCAACAAACAATTTTGGTGCACTAGACCAAAGAGGCAGTGAAAATAACCTAAACAAGGTTTAAATTTTTAATTTATGCCAAAGTATTTTCCTTTTACGTAAAAAAATCTTTTAGCTACAAAAGTTACGTCCAAAATAAGTATTTCTCAACCTACAAACTGCCTTTAAAGTATAAGTTATTTTCAGGTAAATTATTTTGTTATAAATAACCAATATAATACCTAAAAGTAGTGATTATGCTCAAAGAAATTTTAAGTTATGTATTTACGTTATAATCTAGCAATTTTTAACCATAAAATAGCTATTTACCTAACAAGTGCGGAAAATGAATTATTCCTCACGAGTCTGCCGTTCACCGAACGACGCGTAGCGGAGTTCGGTTAAGCAGCCGAGTGCAGGGAAAACATTTTCCGCACGTGTCAGGTACAATAGTTTTTCTACAGACGTGTGGAAATAAGTAACACATATTTCAAAGATATTTAATAATTTTTAACTAACTATAACAATCACATAAATATGTAACAGTAACTAATTCTGAGAAAAAAAGTAATAACTACAAGTTATAATTGATATATTATTGATTTTGACATAATCGTGCCGAATAATTTTTCCGCACTAGTGTGGAAAAACCAATTTTCCGCACGGATTTTTGTCAAAATCGTGCCGAAAAATGTTTCCGCACTAGTGTGGAAAAATTAATTTTCCGCATTGAAATCCGTGCGGAAAATTGTTTTTTCCACACGTCTGTAGAAAAATGTTTTAACCGTCCAAGGAAACTGTAGGTAATTATTTACAGTCAAAACAACTATATTTTATCTTCCTAAATAACTAATAGGTTAATCAACTATTTAGTTATTATATTAGGTTATAAATTACCAATTTGGACCCCCAAAATTAGTCAGGAGGACAAGGATTTATTTGGTAAAAATATAACCCAATTATTTACCAAACATTATAACCTTTTAGAAAATACAACCAATTAAATTTTCCTATAGGTCACATCGACTTGATGAAGTTTAAATTTACCAAAAAAAAAGAACCTTAAACTAAAATTGTCTTGTTAAGGCCCTGGTTAGTTAACCTAACATTTTCATCTTCATGTTGTAGCTATTCATTGTTTACTCTTGTGCTTTTTTTGTTTTGTGTAATGTTTTAAGGATAAATAATTTAAACAAGTTTAAGCCGTATCATCATTCGACAAATTACTATAGAATCGTAAAAAGAACTATAGCAGGAAATACAACGCAAACACCAACTTCTGTTGTTAGTAACGAAAGGGACGAGATAAATAATATAAGCCATGATTATGCTGAAACAGATTTATTGCATCAAATTGATTGGGAAAATACTGTGCCTAGTGGGATTGTTAAGTTTTTTTGGGGCCAATACAGTGTTCCGTCTTGTTCCCAGTTATGAGGCACATATTATTATGAATATTTCACCGTGGAACTGGTACCACGCGTTTTTAAAACCGCCACGATTTTAAAGGCGTCCTCTACAGCAATCATTATTATATTTAATTTTATGGTTGCCAAACAGGTGAAAATTAACAAATCCCAAACAAAGACCTTGTCACTAGCGTCAGACGTCTACAAGTTTCAGTTGCCGATATCTTATTTGGTACCGTATAAAGTTCGGACGTCGGACAACTATCGTCAGTTGACCCGAGATATTCGACAGGTAAACACGGTTTGCTTATCGCGTTAAGGTCAAAAAAAAGGTATATACAAGTGAAAAAGTGAGCAATGGGAATTAAACGAATCAATACAATCTCGCTGGATTTTAAGAGAGTAAAAAAAAAACCGTCACCATTAACACTACATATATGGATGAAAGAAAAGTTTAAATTAACAGAGGATCAAATTGTAGGCATTCAATATGATCATCTGAAATCCAAAGTATTTCTAAAACTAATAAGTGACCATTTGTTAAAACAGATAATTAATGATAATGATGAAATTATAATTTTTAAAGATGAAGAGGGCCAAGAACATGAAGTATATATACAGGAACACGCAGAGGAAACAATGGTGAAAATCTTTGATTTTCCATTTGAACTGGAAAACTCAAAAATAAAAAGAAAGCTGGAAGAGTACGGAACAGTAAGAACAATTAAAAATGAATATTATAAAGGAGTAGGATTACTTAAAGTAGATACCGGGATAAGAACGGCAATAATGACAATTAAAAAAAACATACCTTCCTATATAGCAATAGAGGGAGAAACGTCATTAATAACATATTATAACCAGACGAGAACGTGTATGGTGTGTGAAAGTACTGGACATGAACGCCGAGAGTGTCCAAAGGTATCATTTAATAGAACAAAACGAATTCAGAGACCTAATGCTCCGATTGCACCCGCTCTGGCGGGGGAAACCGCACTTGACGGAAACAACCCATCATATGCTAGTGTAAGTATAGGGGCAGTACAAATAAATGAGAATAGGGAAGAAACCCCAAACCAAGGTAACTTGTACCCAGAAATAATAGTCAACTATCCAGAGCAGGAACAGGATACCCACCCCTCCCCTCCTGATTCCTCCCCCGATATAATAGAGGAAACCCAAGAAATATTAGAATATACCACAAATAACAGTAAAAGAAAATTCAAGGAAGTACAAAACACAAGTTCAGAAGAAGAAAAGAAAATACATAAAATTAAAATAAAATGTACAGGAAATACAGCTGAAATAGTTAACCCGTCTACAGATGAGAGCAGCCTTGATAAAAACAAGAACAAAAATGCTAGAAATATGGATATTAATAAAAAAGACTTTGAGGATGATGATATAGAAGACGCCAATACGGGCAGTGACGTTGACGAATAGTGTTATTTAAAAAAATCTCTAAAGGTATTTTATAATGGCCAATTACTTATGTACTGTGATTTCTATTAATGTTAACTGTCTAAAGAAAAAGAATAAGGTTGCTTTGTTATTTGACCTTATAAGAAAATACGATGTTGATGTCTGTTTTTTGCAAGAAGTTAATATAGAGTTCTTAAAATGTGACCCAAATTATCTCTATATGACAAATGTAGGCGAGAATAATAGAGGTACTGCTATAATATACAGGAATAACCTAACCTTAAATGATACATTATGTAATAATGATGGTAGGGTAATATCAGCAACAATTAATAATTATCGTTTTATAAATATATATGCCCCTTCAGGGTCACAAAATTACAAAGAAAGAAACGACTTTTTTAGAAATGACTTGATTAACCATTTTAAATTCAACATACCAGTTGTATTGCTTGGAGATTTTAATTGCATTATCAAAAAAAAAGACTCAAGAAATAATACTAACTTATGTCAAAGCCTAAAAAATGTAATACAAAATCTTAAATTAATAGATTCGTGGGAATATATTAATGGGAATGCAACTGGATTCACCTACGTAAGACAAAATTGTGAGTCAAGAATTGATAGGGCTTATATTACCCAAGAGCATATTAGTCTGGTGCACAGTATTAACAATGTACCGGTGGCATTTTCTGATCATAATTCATTAGTGTTGCTTTTAAAAACAAATAGGGTGCAAGTCAGCACACACGGTTGGGGATATTGGAAAGCTAAACAATCTTTAATAAAAAATGATATTATTACTAATAATTTTATAGACATCCTAAAAACAAAGAAAACCTGTGCTAAATACAAAACCAACCTAGCAGACTGGTGGTTTAGCACTTTTAAACCATCTTTTAAAAAATTCTATAGGCAAACAGAAATTAACAGAGCTATTGAAAGAAAAAACACACTGAATCATTATAACGAAGTTCTATTTGAACTATATCAAAAGGAAAAAAAACAACCTGAGGTAATCCAGTTAATAAAAGAAACTAAATTTAAAATTTTGCAAATAAAAGAACAAACTCTAGATGAAGACTATGAAGATAAAATTAAGGACAATATTTCAGGTAAGTATTCATTATATGATCTTATCAAACAGCGTAAAAATAACAATAATATGCGCATAGAGAAAATTCTTGACGAAAAAAAAAACGAGATAGCAGGTAACAAGAATATTTTAGAATACACAAATAAATACTTTGCAAACAAATTTGAAAATAAAAATATTGAAAAAAAAGAAACACGTTGCCTATTAGCCCATGTAAAAAATAAACTAAGTAAAACAGACGGTGACTCTTTAATCAAGGACATATCCAAACAAGAGGTATACAATACTTTAAAAGAATGTCAAAAGAAAAAAACCCCAGGTATCGATGGAATACCATATGAAGCTTATCTAAGGTTATGGGAGGAAATTGGCACCGAAATAACGAATATCCTAAATTTAGCGATAAAAAAACCTGACTCTTTTTCAGAAAGCTTCTCAGAGGGAGTGATAATATTAATTCCCAAAGACAAAAATCCACGCGAATTAAATCAATTTCGGCCTATAACACTACTTAACACTGATTATAAAATATTAACTAAAATACTTGCAAATAGAATTAAAAATCTTGACAGGAATATAATCGGGAAAGAGCAAAATTGTGGGAGTAATGGGTCAATTTTTAACGCAATCATGCTTAACAGAGATTTAATTATAAAATATGAAAAAAACAAACATAATATGGGGGCACTCTTGAGTTTGGATTTTAAGAATGCATTTGATAGGATATCACATGAATATTTGTGGCAGGTCATGAATAAAATGAATTTTCCTAAAGAAATAAGTGTTGCTATTCAAAGTCTATATAGAAAAGCGTCCTCCAAAATCCAAATTAATGGATATTTGTCCAGTGGCTTTAAAATAAACTCATCGGTGAGACAGGGTTGTCCGCTATCAATGATACTTTTTGCTATAACGATAGAACCTTTTTTACGGTTAATAGATCATACATTAAGCGGTATAAAAGTGAATGAAAAAAAATACAAAGTTTCAGCATATGCTGATGACGTAGTAGTCTATCTCTATGATAACAATGATCTACTAAACTTTATTAAAATACTTGAAATTTATCAAAAAGGTTCTGGCTCACTTATAAACCAAAAAAAAACATACATGCTTCATTTAGGGGCATGGGAAAAACAAAAAAATGTAGATAAAACTTTTCAAAGCAATACTAAGATAAAAATATTAGGTATTTATTTCTGTACTTCAATTAAAGAAACCTTAAAGGACAACTGGCAAAACATAATTAAAAATATTAATATAATGATATTTAAAGACCTAACAAAAAATTTAGACATAACTAGAAAAATATGGTATATTAATATGTACCTTCTCTCCAAAGTATGGTATACTGCACAGGTCTTACCGATGCCGGAGATGTATGCGCAAAAAATAGTACAAATTGTAGGGAAATTTCTGTGGACGGGACATTTATTTAGGGTAAGTAGACCACAACTATATTTAGCACATAACCAGGGAGGTTTAGGGTTACAAAGTGTCGGAATAAAATCAAAAGCTCTGTTAATTAAAACGCAGTTTAAATCGTGGACAAAAGACAAACATTTTTCCTATAATTCCACTATAAATAGTATTTTTGAAATAAATGCCAAAACTAATGTCAGCGGTGCTTTTAATAAAATTGTCGAAATAGTTAATAGTCTAAAAATAACAAAAACTGATAAGGTGACAACCAGACAAATATACTCACAAGTATTAAAACCAACACTTTTAAAACCCAAAATTGAAGAAAAACATGTAAATATAAATTGGGAAAACGTATGGAGTGTGTTTTCAATCCGCATTATACCCACAGAGTGGAAATCGGCTGTCTATAGAGCAGTAAACGATGTGTACTCTACAGGAAAAAAGCTAGAAAACCATGGACTAACCGACAGTTCGCTTTGTAAGAAGTGTAATGTGGATGAAGACACACTAATCCATAGAATTAAGAATTGTATTAAAGTAAAGGAATGTTGGAAGTGGATACAAAATATCATAGTTAAAAAATTTAAAGTAAACTTGGGTGGATGCGACAGCATCTATGATCTATTGACAAATAAGATACCGAATAAAAGTGACTCTGATATTATCAAATGGTTCGTGTCGGCAGTGATTTTTTACAACCTGGAATATAAAAACAATAGTCTGAATGAATTTAAGAATATTTTAATAATAAACAGATATAAGCTTTTAGGGGAGAATAAGAATTTGAACAAAAACATTTTCTGCTTTTGACGTAAAATTTTTCTAAACAAACAAATTAGTATACTCTCTTGAAACTGTTTATTTAGAATTAAGAGCACCAAAAATCAGTAATTGAAATTTAATTTGTTTATTTTATATTTTTATTGTTTTGTTTGAATTAGTTAAATGTCATTGTTTAAAAAAAAAATGTGATATTTGATTAATAAAGATTTTATTAAAAAAAAAATCGACGGTTGTAAATGTCCATACTAAAAGAACATTTAATTGTCAGGAAAAATAGTTTTGAGGAAATGATTTATTAATAACTCATTTATTAATATTATAAAATCAAATTTTTAGTATCTATTATTATTTTTTCTAATAAAATCAACGTTATTATTTTGAACATGAATGCAGAGATAAACTTTCGTCTATACAATCGCTATGCTCTTCTTTTTCCGGAATAATGTCCTAATTCCTATAAAATGCCCTAATTTGAACCTTAAAGCTATAAGTTAAAATGTCTTATTCTAGAAAATTCTAACCTACCTCTAAACAAATTGTCATCTTTTGGTCTTCAGTCGTAAAATATTTACCTTTGAGGTTAAAAATGAAGGAGAATAGGTTTTTAAAGTCGAAAATCTGAAACCGCCATCTTTTTGGTTTACTTGTTATCGTTTTAACTCGTGGGAAGAAAATTTAACAATATATTTTATAAATATTTGACAATAAATACATAAATAGATTAAGACACCTGTTCCAGGGTTTCCTGTAGCATATTTTAAAACGGGTTAGGCATTTTAAAACAAAAAAATATTTTTATAAACAAAAAATTGATATTTTTATTAAATAAATACCAAAAACTTTATTTTCATTATGTTATACAAAAAAAAATTCTTGCCAGTAGAATTGCTTGCCAAGGAACGCCACAAAGTGCATTTATAAGTTACTCATTATTAATAATTTACTGTCATCGCCATTCTAAAAATAACAAAGTTAATCCATTTTGCTTAGTTATGTTGTTCTTTGTTAAATATATTATTTTTATTGTTTGTTCTCTTTTTCTAGTAAAATGACAGATGAAGACAGAAGTCGAATTTAAGGCGAAATTTAGACGAATATTCCACTATTCAACCAATTGTTAACTTAATATAGGCTTATATAAAGTCGCCACAGTGGTTCTTTACCCGTGCGTCATCACTTTTACGTCATCAAAATCGTATGAATCAAATCAAAATTACGAGACGAAAAAAGTAAAAACTAAGTTAAGTTCATAAAATGGACGTGCCTGCCTACCGTTTGACGTACCTACATAATATCCCGACAAATTATTATTTATTTTAAGTTTTGCCCGGCATTCTCTATTATCTAAAAGAAATTGACAAACAAATGTTAATACATTTAATACTATTTTTAAAGCTCAAAATCTAGAAAAGTTTGGTGTTTTATTGACTATTAAAATCGCAAAAGTCAAATTTTTACCATCCTTTCGTTTAAGGGAATTTAGCCACTGCCGTAAACTTTTCAAAGAACTTTCACGGTTAGAATATTTAAAATAAATAAATTAGGTATTATAAAAATCCATAATTACTTACCGCCAAAACAGATGGTAGGTATAATTAGCTCTAAAAAGAACTATTTTTAGAAAAAGGAACAGTTTTAAGGCACACTGATTTACAAAGTACGAATTAGATTGGCAGATCAAAATAAGGTTGACAATGACGTTCTAAAATACAACGGTTGTCAACTAAACAAATAAAAAAAGTAATTAATTGACGTTTATAGTTTTTCTCTTGTCTAGCACATTATATTATTGCGGAATCTTGGAGACGTTCTTTTATGCTTTTATTCAAACTTGTTACTGTAATAAACAAGGATGCAGAGTTATTAACCACGTTGAGTCCTGATCGTTGATTGATGACGCACGGGCAAAGATCCACTGTGGCGACTTTAGGTACTATGCAACCTGCAACCTAATTGTCGCTTTTTACCTGATTACTTCTATTATCCTTCCAAATTACCTTAGTTTTTTTCCCCACATTGGGAAAAAGGCCCACGAATTTAAGTAAATTATTCCTCTGAGAAATTGGTTAAGCAATTTTTTCGACCTATCGGTGGGCGAAATTAAGTAAAATTTAACCAAAAATGTTTGTTGGGTAGGTTGGCAAGCATGTTGATACTCCCACCTTAAATAATAAAAAAAAACTAATCATAAAGCTGAAATTATAAACTTGCGCTGGCATGGACGCTGACGTTGGCGACAGCGTTCGTTGTTGACGTTCGTAATCAGCAGCATTTACAAACTTTGCGTTGGCGTTCTTTCGGTTTGCCGTTTTGACAATATTTTGACAGATGCCAACTATCAGGCGATACAAATTTTAAAGTATTATTGGTTTGACGTCACCTTTACGGACTTGCTACGAACGCCAGCGCCATAAAATTAAAGCTAGTTTAAGTCGAACGGCTGATGAAAATCATTCAATACAATTTTTTTTAATGTATATAGGCTACCACAAAAAGAAATCCTATACTTCCTAAAATATTTCGTTTAGACATACACTAGGTCTATTTTTTTTGACAACCTATTTTTGCACCTATTCGATATTTTTTTCCGGTAACAAAATACCGTTTAACCATTAAAGTATGTACCTATCGAATAAAATATTTTAATAGATGATTTTTTAATTTTTACAAATTATCACAAAAATTAAACTAAAAATAAACCCTCTTTTTATAACTAAAATACACTTTTTAGGAACTAAATACATTATTTAAAATATGGAGAAATCGTTCAGGTAACTTTCAGCGAGCGCAATATGGTCTATCTCTTACTACAACGGAATAAAGAAGGACGAACTAACTTAAAACAATAATCTGTCCTTACTCCGCGTGGTTTAGATTGAACGGAGTAATTCAAAACATATCATTTGATTACCGTTGTTCGTGGGTGATTGATGTCTGATGGTATGGTGTATTTTAGTGCAAGTGCGAGGTGCATGACTGCAAACCTAATTGTGTTCTGTGATATAAGTGTTGTGGAAATGTGTCCTTATATTCAAGGTTTATTTGTGTTTATTTTCCCCTTAACCATAAACTTAATCCTCCGTTGTTATTAACGAACTTTATAATAAATAAAAACTAATCTTATTTGGTTTTACGTGGTCGTAAAAATAAATGTTTTCATATAAAAAAACATTGTCGTTAATTTTTGTGTCTAATTAAGCCTTATCCCAACTAATATGTTCCTTTAGGTGGGAAGTTCAACGCCATTTTTTTATGATTTTAATACTTTATTTTCTCAAAATAAACATCACTGGTTCACTGGTAATAGTCTGGGGCAAAATCCCTTAAATAAAATGTGTTGTATATAATATAAGGTCATCACCTGGTCATATTAATTTGTCATTTTATTCTTTAAGACTAGGCACCTATCTATATCTAGATAACTGGCTCAAAACGTCACTGTTTCTAGAGAGATTTAATTTGGCTAAAGAAAAGTGAGATGAGGTGAGGCGAATTTTCGGTGTCTGACCATATAGGCAGTGTTACCAATGACAATTACTGGGAAAGGAAATGCGCTACATGCGTAATAACCGCCGGAGGCGGAAAATTGCGCCACTGACGAAAAATTTTCGCGACCACGCCCAAAATTAAAAATTCACGCTGAAAAAAAATTCCTGGGAGGGGTAATTACCGCCCCTGAACCTATAGCATCTGTATCGTTTTTTTGTTTTTCCAAATACTAAATTCTGATTTTAATTTTAAAACTATTAAGTCCTTATTTTGGGTATTGGGATAAACGTACAAAACCTAAGGAATTCTGAATATGCTCTTTAGACGCGTCGTGGATTTTAACTGACCTGGAAAATTTTTTTAAATCTACATAGCCATCAGAAGTCCACACGTTTTTAGTTTTTCCCAATAATAAGCACGGCCAACAATATAAGCGCTGTTTAAAAACGCTACCACAAATCCAGGTATGAGTTCCGTACCAAGAACTTTGAAAAATGCGGGTATATTGTTTTCCGTATTTTTTGTCTTTTTTAAGAGTACTTATCTGAGGGGTAGGCCTCTCCCAGCAAATGATTTCTCGTTTTTCTTGTTCGTTACGTCTTGAAAAAGACGTTTCCACAAGGGACATCACAATATCATGACACGGATTCATGTTCACGTCGAAAAAAAACACGCGAAACTGCGGCGCAACACTAATCAAATAATCAAAATCAATTCACGACTAAAATATTATAACTATTTAATAAAATCGATGAACTGAAAGCTTTGGGAACAGTGGGAACCACCGAATAAGTAACCTGACCCCTGATCTGATCTACGCTACGACCTACGACCCATGCAATGCACGTGGTACAATAAACGGATAATATGAATATGCGCAATACAAACAGCGGCGAACTTATGGTCGCCTCTGAAAGCAATAAACAAACGTGTATGAAGAAATGAGAAAAAGATATAGCGTAAGTCGGAACGATGCGACGTCTTGGGTTTTTAAATGCATGGGCAGCATGGGCACAACGATTTCGAGGCGATTATTATTTCGCCGTAGTGTGTCATTGCACTTACTACGTTATACGCAAAAATAAC
This sequence comes from Polydrusus pterygomalis, assembly GCA_963969555.1. Classification (NCBI taxonomy): domain Eukaryota; kingdom Metazoa; phylum Arthropoda; class Insecta; order Coleoptera; family Curculionidae; genus Polydrusus; species Polydrusus pterygomalis. The sequence continues at coordinate 115,616,525 of OZ018378.1, read as the reverse complement.
GTTTTCGTTAATAATCAAAAAATATATGCATACGTAATACTGATTTGGCTTTGGCCAATGTTAATGTTTATTTTTATTTCGTAAAGAAGATAATATTTATGGAAAAATTAGGGTTAATACAATTTATTTTTTATTAATGAATTTTTATCAAAAACCTAATGAGGCGGCGCCTTACTTGCCTCATCTGACGAGCCGCCACTGTTATATGCGATGCATATAGATTTAAAAAACAATTAAATAAAATAATTCTAAGGATGATAATAATAATAGATTGTGACTCACTACGTTCGTCAGACAATCCATGCGAAGCACATAAAGTATCTCATTCTCCGAATATCATATACCTACTATTTTTTCTTCATACGTGCATCATATTATTCGAGATAAAACAATAATATAAAAAATAATAAATAATATATAAAAGAAAACGAATTTTTTAATGAAGATAACAATATTGAATGTTTAACTTATTTCACTGTATATTTGGTATTGGTATCGTTATCATGGATACGTACTTGTTTGGCATCTATCAAAACAAAAATATTTCAAATTCGGTGTCGCGTCAGTTGAGACCGAATAAATCTACAGAAAATTAGTTTAGAAGTGCCTGATGATCCTCCCGACTCCCGAGGTAGTAGAGGCAGCTAGAATCGCTATTCAAAACTTGCTGCCGACGAAATCTGGTGCAGTATATGAAGCTGCCTTTGTCAAGTTCAACAAATGGTGCACTGGAAAAAAAAGTAATGCAATACGCTGAGAACGTTTTATTGGCATATTTTACCCAAATGGCACTCAAAATTAAGGGTTCTAGTTTGTTGGCTCATTATTTAATGGTAAGGTCCGTGTTAAATTTGAAGCATAATGTGAACATTGAAAAATACAAAAATGAGCAATGCTCAAAGCTAAAAGACAATAAATAAAACGAAAAAAAAATGTATACCACTATAATATATATATATATATATACTACGCCTAGGAGTATTAGTACTTAAACTCCTAGTCATATAAATGACATTTAATATCATTGAGAAACGTCACATAAGTATCTTATATGACGTTTGAAGAAAAACCTTTTTTTCTGTGAGGACAACTGACAGATGACAGAAATCTACCCTAACTACGATTAGAAAAAGGCATTTATTGTATATGAAAAACAATAAAATATGCAAAACGCAAGTTGGAAAAGGTAGGTTTAATTTTATTTCTTAAGTGACATATTATTTAATAATTGAGAATTTCTAGTTTTTCACTCAAATGCGGAATCGACGGCTAGTTCCCAATCCCAAAATTAGAATCCACAAAACAACACACAGGAGCTGAATTCAAATAATGTTATAGGTCTGCATTTTCTTGGATCAGAGCAAACACACTGCTGCATTTGCTCTTTATTCTTGTTTGATTTAACAAAGCGCTCAAGACAACTACTAAAACGTTTCTGGATGTCGCCTTTCGGACACCGAGTCGCACTAATTCTACTAGCAAGAAAACTCTTTGCCTCACTTTTATTAAAAGCTAAATTATCCGTTTAAGTACATTTAAGTTCTTATTTCTGACGAATAATGTCAAAATGCATTTAATTGTTTTTTAATAGCAGCCTAGATATTTTATTTATAAAGTTTATCATGGATAACGACGTTTATGTTTCTGATAAATCTGCAAATGGTTCGGCATTTCAAATAAAAAGCGAACTGTAAAAATTGTTTGTTTTATAATTATAATTCTTCATCCAATAAAATAGCATACATAACTTTTAAAGAATTGAGAAAAACTAGTTTAAAATGTGTCATTTTTCAAACCTTGATTTAAACACCCTGTATAAAATAGATAAAATCTAATCTCTTAACCCCTTGCCATTAATCTTACACAATGACGTACTTAAAAAAAAAGCTTTTAGAGTGGTTATTCCATTTTTCCACGGCTGCAAAACCTTTTTTTTATATGAGAAGAATTTTTGTTTCCTTTCGTTTTATCAGAACCATCCGCAGATGCGTTTCGCCATATAATTTTTTTTGTTTCTAATTTATTACTTCTAAACTACTAAAACAAATTTAATAAAAATATAAACAATTATAACGGAAACTAAAACAAACTTAAAAATGCTAAAAAAAACTGGCTATCCCATTTAAAACAATATTTTATGTTATCACACTTTTTGGGTGACCCTTTATATGAGAAAATATGTTCCTGAAATACTGTTACAGTATAAGTCAGCACAAGAATGAACTTCGACAAAAAAGAGTGGTATTTGTACAAAATTAGTTTTTAACAAAAAAAATAATTGCTTTTATTCTGTAATAGTTTCGCAATGTACTTGATGCCTGGGGCCTAAACTAAAGCTGTATGCACAATTCCCGCTTTCTATTGAAAGCTAGACGTTGATAAATCAGTGGTAGTGGTGTATTTTGAACCACTAAGATTATAATAATCCCAACAAGAGAAGTTGTATTTATAAAAATTAAATATAGGTAATGACGTGGCGTTTTCCTTGGAACTTAATAGTTTGTAATATGGGAACTAATTTATTGTTTAGGGATTCTTTTCACCTCCTTAGAGGGCGAGTTTTGCCACATCCTTTCTTCGTGAACGTCTACGGTGTAAAATAAAACTGTATGGAGAATTTCAACTTTAAAACGTCAATAGTTTTGGCTGGGCATTGATAAATTGTACCACAAATAAGATCGAAGATCGAACTTTAAATCAATCTATTATGATGGTGTAAAGTTGTATAACAATTTGCTATACCCTTTGAAGAAAGCTACTGAGCCTAACTGTTTTTAAAAGGCTTAAAGAGCATCTAATTCGTTTTGTGAGGTTTGTTTTTATTTGGGTATTGTGAACCCATAACCCGTATGGACCCACTTTTGGGATATGAGTCGTACAGTAGGGTCTGTGAGGCACCTAGCTATATATTTTTATAAGCGTGTCAAAATGTTCAGGCTCTAATATACAGGGTGATTCATTAAGGGTGACGAGGTTCCGTATCTCAGGAACTAATAGTCGTACGAGTTTGAAAAAAAAATCCCTTAAATAAAATCGACCAAGAAAAATTGCTGGAAATAATTTTCAATAGGGTGACACTTCCGGTTATACCGGAAGTAGGTGTCAACTTGCTTATTTTATAATGAACACTCTGTATATTATTACATTTTTGAATTCTACATAAAACTATAATTACTTTTTATAAAATGCATTATTAATCTATGATTAATAGTTTCCGAGATATTGACTCTTGAAAAATGACATTTTTGAACTTTGAGAGCTTCTAGCTTTCGAACTATATGTCTTAGAGCAAAACGGCTTACATGTCCCTATCTTCGATTTTTGTTATCTTTCCAAAAGTATTAACTTCCGGTCAAACCGAAAGTACTATATTTCATGCATTTAAGGTGGGAGTATCAACATGCTTGCCAACCTATAACCTATTTCGCGTAGATTTATTTATGTTTTCTAGCTTTTATACAAAATTTAAAGAAAATCAGTATGGACTTGATATTCTATAGGTAATAATTGACATATTTAATAAATATCAAGAAATTTCATAACTTATTTTAGGAGAATTGTATAGCGAAAAATATCGGGTAAGATTTTTTTTAACATTATTATGTCATTGTCACTCATTGTTCTTTCACTATACAATTCTCCCAAAATTAGCAATGAAATAAATTGATATTTTTGTAATATATCAGATACTACCTAAATAATGTACCGACGATATTAATTTTCTTTAAATGTTAGTTATTAAAATAATAAACTCAAAAAATCAACGCGAAATAGGTTACAGGTTGGCAATAAATTGAATGACGTTGAGAATTCAACCTTAAGATTTGTGATTTTAAGAGAACCACGCCCACGTTCTATTGGTTGTTCTATTCTATACCTACCTAAAATCTATTACCGTCAAGAATATAGATATACCGTCAAAGTGGGTGACTTGAAAATGAGGGGTGACTTGATAAAATTCTACTTGGTCGGATATTTAGCCACCTAATTATTTAGCGACACGGAGCTGGAGCTTCAGCCACGGGCGATCGTTTGACCTTGGTCTATGCCTACTTTCCAGCAGCGTGGCGCTTGTGTAGCTTGCTTTTTGGTTTAAACACGTCCGTTGCAAATATTAGGTAAATATCAAGGAATTTTGAAGCGCTCAAACTTTTAATTGGCTGGAGCGGAAGGAATTTAATTTAAGGTAAAAATTTGTGATAATTACCTTTAAAAAATAGTTCTTTTTAAGGTTTTAATATAATATCAATTTATAATTCGGGTTTTCCAACCTTTAGGAATTTTTTTTTATGTTTGATACATTTTTAGGGTGACTTGAAAAATAAGAAAACAATTATGCCGCAGAAGTATAAGCGCAAAATTGGGGGACGTGGTTACGTTCGCTACACCATGGAGACATTAAGTATAGCATTGGCCGCAGTTAGGAAAGGAATTTGTTTTGCAGAGGCAAGTGAAACTTATAACATTCCCGTAAGCACTTTATGGAGAAAATACCACAAAAAAAATCCTAAGAAATTTGGCGGGCAACCTATTCTAAATTATCTTGAAGAACAGGCCATTGTTGATGCCATCACTACAGCAGCTGAGTGGGGTTATCCTTATGAAAAAGAAGACATAAAATGTTTAGTTAAAAGCTACTTGGACCGTGCTGGAAAAACAGTGAAAAAATTTGTTAACAATATGCCTGGAAAGGACTGGTGTAAGGATTTCCTTACAAGACACAGTGATGTTTTAAAAGTGCGGTTAGCCGAGAACATAAAAAGAGCAAGGGCTGGTGTATCGCGACAAATCTTAAACGAATATTTTGACAGATTAGCACATTCTCTTGAGGATGTCCCCCCAGAAAATTTGATTAATTACGATGAAACTAACTTTGTCGATGACCCTGGGAGACCGAAAGTTGTTATTCGACGAACTATGAAACATGCCGAAAAAGTCTGCGATTCCACTAAATCTGCTCACTCAGTTATGTTTGCTGTAACCGCGTCTGGAGTTATGTTACCCCAATATGTTGTCTACAAATCAGATAACTTGTGGTCCACATGGACTCAAGGTGGCCCTGAAGGTTGTATTTATAACCGAAGTAAATCAGGCTGGTTTGATCAAAGTTTATTTGAAGACTGGTTTTTTAAAGTTATTGTGCCATATTATAGGCGTCAAACAGGTCCCAAAGCGATAATAGGAGACAATTTGGCGAGTCATTTGTCTGTGGCAGTAATTAGAAAATGCCAAGCTGAAAATATTAGATTTATGTTCCTTCCTGCAAACAGCACCCATTTGACACAGCCGCTTGACGTAGCCTGTTTTAGACCAATAAAAATAGCCTGGCGGAAGGAACTAAAAATATGGAAGAACTCAAATCCAGGTGTTCTTCAAAAAGATCATTTTCCTCGGATTTAAAAAAAAACTATGAAGGCAATCTCCATCTCTGCTGAAAAAAATATAAAATCTGGGTTTGAGGCTACAGGATTATGTCCGCTTAATCGGGATAAAGTTTTAAGTAAAATTCCGGTTGAAGACCCAGATGTTGGCCAAACTACAACTTTGGTGGCACAGGCAATGACATCGTTATTCAAAGAATCTAGATACAAGGATCCTAGAAGAAAACGTGTGCAACGTAAAAAGTTGACTGTTGCTCCTGGAGAAAGTGTCACAGATCAGTCATTGGAAGACCGCCACTTCTCAGAGTCGGAAACACAAAGCAAGTCTGGAAGTGAAGAAATGTTGCTCAACGACGGCTCAGATGAAAATGAAGATTTTGAGTTGCCTTGTTTTGTTACAGAACAGAAAAATTATCTTGGTGAAAATAAATTAATGGAAATCCAAAGAGAACAAATCACCAAAGGGGACATTGCACCAGAAGACTTTCTATTGATAGAGTTTACCACAGCCAAGAAAAAAAAGGAAAGGTTTTTGGGAAAGGTTCTGGAGTGTAATAAATTTATTCAGTGCACGTTTCTGAGGCCATCTGTCAAGATGAGTGATGCCTTCATTTTCCCAGTTGTACCGGATATTAGCGATGTATCCTTCGACCAAATCATTAAAAAAATGAACCCGCCCGAAATATTAAGGAGGGGGGCATTAAAATTTTTTGTTTAATTATTATTTATAATAATTACTACCTGTTAATAACAATTATTTGTTTAAGTATTACTAAGAAAGCTTTATTTTAATTAAGAATTTCTTGTTATGTTTCTTAAATTAAAAATAAAATATGTATTTCCTTTGTTTTTGTTTATTTTGGCTGTTTTTTGTTTCAATTAAGGTAGGTACCTATAAATTATTTTTAAAACACATTTTTTTCTTTCAAGTCACACCTGGAGTGGGTTTCAAGCTCAAAAAATAGAAATTATACCAATTTTTCAAGTCACCCGGATTGCGGGTGACTTGGAATTTTGGATATAATATTTTTTTTTGAAGTAACGAAATGACATACGACGGTTTTTATAGGCATTGTTTATCGACCCCCCACATACTCTGTTGTAGAGACTGTTACTCAGTTTAATGCTATATTGGCCGAGGTTGCTCCAGGTTTTGATTGTGTAATAATTACAGGTGATGTGAATGTTAATATGTTGAACCCAGGAAACTCTGTAAGTGAATGTTTTAATTCTTTCGGCCTGGCGCAGGTCATTAATGAGCCAACTAGGGTTACTCAGACGACAGCCACACTATTAGATCCCATTTTTATTAATAATCCGGAGATGGTTCAACAACAGGGTGTTATAAATACTGATTTTATCTCTGATCATAGTCTCGTGTTTTGTACACTATCATTGACATCGTCTGGATCTGCTCAGAAAATGTATACATATAGGTGTTTTAAACACTTTAACGAACAAGCTTTCATTGAGGATATGCGCCGGGTAAGTTGGGATGATATTTATTATATGAACAATATAGATAATAAAATTACCTTTTTAACTGAGAATTTACTAAACATATTTAACACTCACGCACCTATACGGACCGTTCGTTTGAGTAGGGCTCCGGCACCATGGCTTACGGATGCGCTAAAGGCAATTTTGAAAGAACGCGATAAGGCTTTTCGTAAATACAAAAAAAATAAAACGGTGGAAAGTTGGAATAACTACAAACAATTACGTAATTTCGCATTAGCATCTGTAAGACGTGAAAAGGCAGCCTATTTAAAGTTCGTTAACTCGCAGGATGCTGCAACTCTGTGGAAACGGCTTAAGGTTGCCGATATACTCTCCAAACCAAGACCCGAGTTGCCTGACATTTTGCAAAACCCCAATAGTCTTAATGACCACTTTCTTTCTGCCTTTTCTAATTCAAACGCCGATGCAGAGCTTATTGAATATTTTCAATCAAATATATACAGTAATGCTCAACTAGTGGTTCACTTACCCTCTCCAGAGGAAATAAATGCAGTAGTTCATAGACTGAAGTCTAATGCTGCTGGTTTGGATGAGATATCATTAATTATGCTAAAATTAGGTTTACCTATGTTACTTAATCACTATACACATATAATAAATATTTGTCTAGAGCAGGGTTATTTTCCCAAAGTTTGGAAAACGGCAATGGTATGTCCAATACCTAAAGTAAATTCCCCGGCAACGTTAAATGACGTAAGACCAATAAGTCTCTTACCGGTACTAAGCAGCTTGAAAGGGTTGTGTACCAACAACTTCTTACTTTTGTAACTGAAAATGGGATAATACCGGCTCACCAGTCTGGATTTCGCCCTGGCCACGGTACGACGACAGCTCTTTTGCATATTAATGATATTATTATTGGGAACCTGGATAGGGGGATGGCAACGCTCTTAACACTGCTTGACTATTCGAAAGCGTTTGATTGCGTGGACCATACCCTTATGCTTGCAAAGCTGCATTACTTTGGATTGTCAGATCAAGCAATCTCCTTTTTTAAAAATTACCTGGAGGGTAGACGGCAACTTGTAAGATCGCGCTCAGAAGTGTCAGACATCGGTAATGTGGCGTCTGGGGTACCACAGGGCTCCATCTTGGGACCCCTTCTCTTTATATTGTATACTTTTGATATCGGTAAAATACCATCATTTTCCAAAGTCCACACTTATGCCGATGATACACAGCTTGTCTGCACTTTTCATCCGTCAAATTATAACGATATCGAAGCAAACATTAACACAGACTTGCAGCGAATTTCTGAATATAGCAGTAAACACAACCTTAGATTAAATGGTCAAAAGACACAGGTTTTACTTTTTGCACCTGAAGGGTGTTATGACTTTTTGAAACAGTATATCAATGTACAATGTAATGGGGAGCGTCTTCACTTCACGGATACTGCCAAAAATTTAGGGGTGCTGTTTGATGACAAATTAAGGTTTAGTAGACATATATCAAACTTACGTAAAAGGACTTACATGGTGTTAAAAATACTATATGCAAATAAACATATTCTTAACTTTACAGTGCGTAAAAAGTTATGTGAAGCCTATATATTGTCTATGCTTTCATATTGTATTATCTTATATTATCCTTGTTTAACTCAAGAGGACAAGCAACATCTACAAATAATGCAGAATAATTGCTGCAGATTTATATTTAATTTAAAAAAATATTACCATATTTCGCTAAAAATATGTGAACTCAATTGGTTGAATATGGCCAATATATTTCAACTTTTATTATTGACATTTGTATACAAATTATTAAAAACATCAACACCTATGTACTTAAGATCTGAGTTAGTTTTTCGAAAAGATATTCACAATGTTTCAGTTCGATCAAATACACTCACGATGCCCCAACATAAAAAAACTATTTTTCAGCGAGGATTTACCTACAACGCGGTAAAATATTTTAATATTTTTAATAATTACTTCACTCTTTAATGTTGTTTCGTAATATAATAAGAAACTTACTTCTGGCGAAGCAGGTTAATCCTAACGCTGAGGGCTAGTTTCTGTGATTTTGATTTTTATTGACAGTTTCAATTACCTATATATCTACCTAAATCTAGAACTGCTGTTTTTTACTAGAACGTATTGTGGTGCACATTATGTGTGCCAACGGTGCATATTATTACTATTATGGCTCATTTTATTATTATTATTTTTGTTATATAATTTGTGACTCACTATATTTACTATATATTATATTGTCGGATTACGCAATATTAATAATTTATTTTGTTTTAAAAGGGTTAATGTTGAGTAGCTGATATTTATCAGCTAGACTTCGCCCTTTAAGAATTGTAATTTATAATTTATATTCTTAATAAAGACTATTATTATTATTATTATTATTATTATTACATATAAGCCAAAATGAGGTGGGAATATGTTCCTTAGACCCGTATGCAAGTTTTATCATTTTTTTGGGATTTTTTTTTTGAATCAGCTGTCTCCTATAACCACATTTATATCAAAATCGTAGTCAAGTCACCCACTTTGACGGTAGTCAAAATCACGTAAAGTTTTAACGCGTTTAGGTTAGGTTCTGTCATATTTGACATAAATTGTGTGCAATATATGTCAAATATGACAGAACCTAACCTAAACGCGTTAAAACTTTACTTGATTTTGACTATACCCAGAACACAAAAATTAGCGCGGGATTCCCCTGCTTGGGCAATTTCAAACGTACGCCCGGTAGTAACTTAGCTGTATCCGCGTTATTACATTTGGTTGCTCTGATGTGATGAAGATTTTGTATAATAGCATAATATAAACATATTTTAGTTTAACTTTTCTTTTGGCTTCTATAAAGCCTCTTAAAAATCCCTAGATTTGGGTGTTTTAACAAAAGTTTTCCCTAAATCCCTAGATTATCCAAAAATCCCTAGATCTAGGGAAATTTCCCTAGACCTGGCAACCTTGAAGCACACTGCTGTCTAACTACCCAACTTAAAAGTAGATGTTAAGGCACAATGATATAAGAGAAAGTGGGGGCGCGGCTGCGCGTTATTTGTTGACAAGTGTCTCCCAGACCCCATGATACCGGTTACGGGTTAATATTGTATTTATTCTTTATATCAGTATCAGTGGGGCAGTAAGTAAGGGTACAGCATTCAACTATATTGATTGATTGTTGTTATATTATTTAATTACTTAGTTACTACTAAGTTCTTACTATTTTTTTAATACGAACACAGTTCTTATCGTCATATCTAAATTGCTAATAACTTTTTTTTTGGTGTTACGAAAGCCTGTCTGTACTTGTGCGTTAAACAAATATTATGTTATATACAAGTTTGTGTCTACTGTGATGTCTAAATTGTCTATCATTTTTATTGTTATTAATAGCTGTCTTTACTACTACTTCATACAAATGTTTTATGTCATTTTATATATATTTATTTTAGGATAAGCTGATTTCTTTTATAAAATCAAAAGTATTTAGAGATCAATTAAGCTTCTTTCAAAATATTCCGTTAGTCAGTCAATCACCTTTCAATTTTATACAGTGTGTCCCCGGATGGAGTTGACAAGAGGAAAAAGATCTTTATTATTGATTTTACGACGAGAAGTTATTCTTTATAAAAAATTCTTCTTGTCGAGAAAATGAATTTACCATATAAAAATTTCAGATCAGATGTGTGTTGATAAATTAGAAAAATATGAAAATGCTTTAAGGGAGAAGTACCATTATTTATTTTTTTAGACAAAATGTTTATGAAACAAAGTTGTCCATAATCCAAAATAAAGCCTTAATACAAAATTTGAAATCTGAATTATAACTTTTGTTTTTAATTTTTTACAATAGAATTTATGAACATTCAAAATGAAAACCTGAGAGTGCTGACCTATTTATTTAATTTATTTCTAATATGGAGAAATGTGTGCAGGTTGGAGGAGGATATGTAGAATAATAACTTTTCCACAATTGTACATTCTGAATATTCATAAATTCTATTGTAAAAAATAAAAAAAACAAAAATTTGAATTCGGATTTCATATTTTGTATTTAGGCTTTATTTTGGATTATAAACAACTTTGTTTCATAAATATTTTGCCTAAAATATTAAATAATGGTACTTACTCTTAAAACATTTTCATGTTTTCTTAATTTATCAACACCCTGTACATCTGATCTAAAATTTTTATATGGTAAATTCATTTTTTCGACATGCAGAATTTTTTATAAAGAACAACTTTTCGTCGTAAAATCAATAATAAAGATCTTTTTCCTCTTGTCAACTCCATCCGGAGACACATTGTATATTAAAATAGAAATAGATTATATTTGTACTTAATACTTAACTGGATAATTTATAATGTTGAACACTTTTGGAGTCAAAGCGACGCGACACAAGCATCCGTGCATCGTTCTGTTGATTTGCGCCGCCGGTCTCCAAAAAGGTTCAAAATTATAAAGGAAAATAATTAGCTACGAAATAAGACATAATAATTTTTAAAATATAATAAATGTATTATTTTTTTTTCAATGGTCATAAAAAAATCCTGATACTGTGAAATCAACCTTATACCTTTATCACACTGTTTGAAACCCTTTATATGGCTAACAAAGTATAATACGATACAGCAAAAAGTTTAAATCGATAAAATAAAGAAGCCCGCAGTTGCCGTAGACTATTCATAACGTTAAAAGGTTTTTGTTAAAAATCTGAACAAAAAGATTGAGCCCCGGGTTTGGAGAAAACAAGACACTGAAAGGGCTTCTAAAATGAATAAAGTTTAAAGTAAATAAATACTTTGCAAATACAACATAAACATAATTAGTAATTAGGTATTATCATTTGCAAAGTTCAGTCCTATACCTAAGCCTTAAATAAACACTTTTACAGTAAGAACAGTTAGTTATTTAAGAAAATAAAATAAACCCTTCTAAGCAGCATTAATTATTTAATTAATTATATTTATAAGATATACCTATTTACGTATTTAAATACGTCAAAAGATATTAATTAAATGTATTTACAGACGATTTCAATTCCAAGAACTTAATTAAATTAGATAATTGATTGAATTGTAGAAAATAAATTTTAATTTTTTTAGATCACCTTATACAATAAAAAAACTTTTTACACTGGAATAATGAAAAATAAAAAAATAATAATTTAACTTACTTGATCAAATTTATTAATTTATTGTTAGTTATTATTAATGTTGTATGTAGTGTATTTATTTAATGGTGGCGATTATTAATAGGATTAAGTTTTTTCAATGTCCACTTGACCTCGGCTCTTTAGGTTTAGGTATATGCTAATCGGTAGTAAAGCAGAGTCGTAGTACGAGTTTTAAAAATACTTTCCAGAAGATAATTTGGGCGCCAATCAACCAAAGGGGCTAATAAAAGAAGCAGAAAACAAGAAAAAAGATAACAGGTACTTTATAATAATTAGAAATATCCCTAATGTCTGAAGGGGAAATTAAGTCAATAAAATATTTAGAAACAGGTACGTTTATTTCTAAGCTTTAGGCATTGACAATTATTCGGCCAAAAATAGATTTAGTACAAAATATTACTAATGGGTCATAATAAGTCTTAAGGAAAATATAAATAAATTATTTACAATATACAGATATAGTCAGATATCATAAAAGCTGACTATTGCAGTTCTACGGTTGATTAAAAAGACTACCTTATCATAAGAAAAACAGTTCCAAAATCCTTAGAGGACATTGCATCTATTTTTCTATAAAACACTTTGAAATACCTAGGTAGAAAATGGGTAGGTACTGATTTTTAAGATATTACCAAATATAATGAAAGAACACTTCATGACTTAATAAAGAGAAAATAGCATGAGTTTAAAATATTAATATTGACAGGAACGGCGCATGTTCGAGTCTATATTACTCTGTTCTAGAATGTAACAAAAAAGTTTTAAGACGAGTGGCCAATGGTTTGTAATAGTATATTAGTCATTGTCATTACATATTAAGTGTAAATAAATAATAAATAAAGTGGTATATACTAGGCCTGGGCAAAAATTCGATATATCGATATTATCGATATTACCGATATTATCGATATTATCGATTTTATCGATATTACCGATATTATGGATATTCGATTGGAATTTCAATATCGTCCTTACAACACATTTAAGGACCAATATTTAATTCAATTTTTTTTCTTCATGTTTTCATAATTAGACTCTCCCCTTGAAATGAAGGTACGTAGTTTTAAAGGGCACATAAGACAATATTGATATACAGTGTCACCAGTAAAGTCCGCATCATATGGGAGTTTTTTTTTATTAATAGCTTTATTTACAAAATCAAAATTGGGCTATTAAAATTTGGTCGCATGTGATGCAAAGTTTATTTGTTTTTGACCCTGTATAAGGTAACTTCATAAAATAAGTATATTTGAAAACGTAGTTTGTGTCTAAAAGTAATACACCCTAATATTAAGACAAAAAAAAACACAGTGTCTTCAGTAAAGTGTTTTTTAAGTGGAAAATAAATTTTACTTTAACGTAAAGTTTCTATTTTCAACGATTTAATTTAAAACCCCTATATTATAATTTATTATTAAGCTATGCCATAATAACGTTTTTGAAGAAAAACACACTTTTAATATGGTGCTACTTTAAAGAAAATGTATCTGAAATAAAGCATTTTGTCAAAACTAAGAAGTTTTATGTAGGTTGCGTTGAGTCTTATTTTGCAAAATCAAAATTATCTTACGCAGCTGAAATTTTGCATGTGGGCTAAAAACTGCATTTAGAAAAACTTTTTCTAATAACTTTTTTTTCGATTTTTTCAGAAATAACCCCACATTTGAATTATTTTTTTGGAAAAAATTAAAATTTGACAGATAATGCGTGATTCGCATTGCCTACTATTTTTTTGCTTAATTTTCATCTCGATCGAAGCAGAACTTGATGCCAAAGTCAAATTTTAAATAAAGCTATTAATAAAAAAAATCCCATAATAATATGATGCGGACTTTACTGGTGACACTGTATTTATAATATAATATTTTTATGTTTTATCGATATATCGAATAACGATATTCAAATAATAAAATATCGATATATCGATATATCGAATAACGATATTTAAAAAATAAAATATCGATATATCGATATATCGAATAACGATATTTAAAAAATAAAATATCGATATTATCGATATTTAAAAAATAATATATCGATATATCGATATATTTTTAAATATCGATATTCGATATTGGAATTTCAATATCGCCCAGCCCTAGAATATACTCCTCAAACGAGGAGGTATTTAGCACGAGGCCTTAGCCGAGTGCGGAAATTCTCCGAGTGTCAGAAAATCACTTTCACACGTGTAATGTACACACACATTTTTCCTACGACCATACAAAATAATCAAGAAGAGTTTGATTCGTTTTTAATGGTTTGTAGGTATCACCATTGTGTTAAACAAATTTTTTCAACACTAGAGTTGAAAAATGTATTTCAACAAAGGAAATGAGCTAATCGTGAACACAAAGGTTGTGGAGAATCCTGGCATAGGTCAGTGTGTTGTAGCCATATAAACTGATATAAGTATTTGAATTTTAGAAAGAAATAAGTTTTACCCGTACCATGTTCAGAATCACATGAAATTGATTAGGAGAGGCGCTTACTTTTTTGGCAGTGGGCTCTTACGCAAATCGACCAACACGCATACTTTATTAACTATGTTCTGTTCAGTGATGAAGCGACTTTCCAAAAATATGGTAATGTTAAACGACATAATTTTCATTAAAACTCGACAAAAAAAGCCTCATTAAATCAGATTACACAGTCAAACTAGATGGTATTTAAATGCACGGAAAGGTTTTGTCGGAAACTTTATAGTAGGAAGTCTTAATGCGCAGTTCTATCATTAGTTTTGCTGGACGAATTGACAGTGTTAATAGGACATATTGCTTATAATTATATTCAGCAAATATTCATAATTATTATTAAAAATAATGAACTACCTAAAAGATGGCTTGGCAGAGGCAGACGGGGTCACCGGACTTAACTAAAATGGACTTTTTGTGGGAATAGAAAACGTTGTATACAAGATTTCTCCAACTATTAAAAATATATGAAAGCAAGAACTAGTACTGTGTTCCAAAATATTTCTGTTAATATTTTTAGGGATGTGGGCCGATCATTTGTTATAGACCAGGGTCGATAATTTTTGAAACAAAAAAAAATAATAGTAGGATGAAACCCATTGGAAAAGGAATAGAATATACCAAAAATTAAAGGAAAAATAAATTACGGGCGATCCGAGTTTTTAAGGGTAGAAAACGATTTATCTCGATTTCCGGCAAAACTACAAGTCCTATGAAAAAACGTTAAAATTCAAATAACCAAGTTTTTGGTTTTTTATTTTTATCTTTTACAAAAAAATTTTTTTATACACGAAATTTGGTGAAAATTTTCCTGTTTATGTCCCAAACACACTGTAATTTTTTTGTTTTAAAATATTTATTTTTTAACCTTATTTTGACTTAATATCGAAAAAGCAACCTAATTTTCAATCGAAAATTCTCACGTCAAAAAAATCTGCTTTTTTTAAAAAAGTCGGTGGGCTTTTTGTTCGTTGAAATCTCTACTTTCAGATGATTTAAAAAATATATACATTACTATGGTAAATGTTCTCAAAAAATGCAAAAAAACTCGAATCAGAATTTTTTTTTAATCATTATGTACAATTTTGAGCTATTTAATAAAATTTATACTTTAATTACTCGAAAAACGTAAGATTCGATGTTACATTGATAAGCAAAAAAATTACAAATCCATAAAACATAAAGATCGCAAAAAACATGCGTAAATAGTTGATCTAAATATAATTAAAAGGTAGGATTTAAATGGGAATTGAATTGAGAACATTTACCATAGTAATGTATATATCTTTTTACACCATCAGAAAGTAGAGATTTCAACGAACAAAAAGCCCACCGACTTTTTTAAAAATGCAGATGTTTTGACGTGAGAATTTTCGATTGAAAATTAGGTTGTTTTTTCGATATTAAGTCAAAATAAGGGGAAAAAATAAATATTTTAAATCAAAAAAGTTACAGTGGGTTTGGGACATAAAAAGGAAAGTTTTCACCAAATTTTGTGTATAAAAAAAATTTTTTGTAAAAGATAAAAATAAAAAACCAAAAACTTGGTTATTTGAATTTTTCACATAAATTTTGAAGTTATGTGAAAAAAGTGCAAATACAAAGTTGTAAATCTTTTTATTACCTACAACTTTGCCATTTAACGTTTTTCCATAGGACTTGTAGTTTTGCCGGAAATCGAGATAAATCGTTTTCTACCCTTAAAACTCCCCCCCCCCCCCCCTTCCCGACCTCGGATTGCCCGTAATTTATTTTTCCCTTAATTTTTGTTATATTCTCTTCCTTTTCCAATGGGTTTTATTCTACTATTATTTTTTTTCACTCTTTACCATTTTCAAAGGTCTATTAATCGTATGCGTGTTGACAAGCATGGTCGTCATATTGACGATTTGTTTTATTAATATTTAATAGATTGATTTTCCTGCAAATCCCTAATTATCTAAAAATCGCTTAGGTTTGTTACATTAAATATGACTAAAATTCCCCGAATCCGAAATTGTGCCCCATTTAAAGTGCCTGCAGACCACATTGTTTACATTTGGTTCCGATCAGAAATTGTCTTAACGGAAATCAATGATGACAAACTACGGCTGATTGCCCCAGATCTACCAATATGCATTTGTCATGTGTACCTATGAAAAAAAAATATTTTAAAATTTTAGACTCGTAAAATTATTTATTTTCGAATTAGTTAATATTTTAGGGAGATCAACGTCGCAACGTTGTACGGGAATTTTACCTTATTTTATTCACATGTAACTACGCGTGACGCATAATTTGTCATATTTATTCGTTTTCGAACGGTGCAGCGTTGCTGAGCTGCTTTTGGTGGTTTTCGGTTAATTTTTTTGGCAAAATATAACTATTTAGTTAGTGGTATTTATAAGCTTTGTTTGTGTTTTGTGTTTATTAATAATGGTTCACCAGTGCGCGGTATGTAAAAAAGTGGACTATTCTAATCCCAAATTGAAATATCGGCGGTAAGTGAGGTTATTCAGTTTATGTTTTTTAACTTAAAAGCAATGGTGTAGATAGTACTGGATTTTAAGCAAAACTTGTAAAATATATGGATCGTTTCTGATCCTGAAAAAATTACCTGCCAATGCACTGTAATGATAACAGCGAGCTTACAGTGTTGCCATTTTTTGGAGCCATCTCCTTCTAATTTATCTGAAACTTTGGAAGTGTCTCTGATTGTAAACAAATGGTTTTTCACGAATGGAATGTTTCGTCTGTCTATAAACGACAGGCTTGTGGATACATCTAACAATAAATGGCGGCAAAGTTGCAATTCGGAGACTACTAACATGACTTAAAATATATTTAAAAATGTTTAATATTTCAGAAGATACTCGTAGAAGACCGAACAGTAAAGTTTTGTATTTCTTAGCGGCATTATTTACAAAGAATAAATCACAAAAAAATACGTTGTCGCACTTCCATTGTCTTTATTTTGTTACTTAATACAACGTTGAGACAATGAAAGTCCGGCAATGTAATTTTTTTTATAGTACTTCAATGTCTACCACCCTCAAACAAGAATAAATAAGGTTTACAAAATAGGAAAGGAAATATATAAGGGCTTCTTTAAACAACAAACTCATGTTAACTGATAGAGAACGAATAGTGACAATGAAAATTTAAAACTTGTTGTGCGTCCTCGTTGTAAGTATTATTTCGGTACAAACAAGCTAAGTGCCAAATTAGAATTATTAGTTTTTGTACTTAGTTTAGGTACTCTAAGTTTTTGTACAATAAGTTTGGTATTAAACAGATTTTTTCTCTTAAAACCCTTTTTTTTTTATCGTGGCACTTAGCATGTTTCTTATTTTATACACATTTTTTGCATTAACCTTCGAAACAAGGCTAAGCTTACATTAGTATAATATGTTTTAACAAAAAGTAAAATCAAGACTTATTTTACTCTTTTGGAAATAACCACTCAAAATTTCGTTTTTTTTAAATATCTCTGTTCTTTTATTTTGGCACTGGTCTGTTTGTACCTGACACCCTTCAATTTTCGATATTTTACGACTATCGTCGGAAGTACTTGAAATTTTCCTAAGGCGTTATAGGTGACAACTTCAAATTGTGCAACTTTGCCGCCATTTCATGTTAAATTATATCCTACCGTTTACGAGATCACAATGGTGTGGCATCAAGTTTGTAACACCCTGTATACCAATTATTTCCAAAAATCTATTTTTGATAAAAGTTCTGTGTAAAGGTTATTACTGACTTTTAGTCGTTGGAAGATATGTTATAGAAAATTTTAAAAATGCTTTAGTTAATTTATGAAATAAAAACGCATTACTTTGTACTGAGGATTTATGCTTAACGGCTTTTTATTTTAGGCCCTTCAAAAAACGTCAATTTTTTCGTGGACGATAAAACTGAAGAAAAAGTATCATTAATGACATCGACACAAAGGAGGGAATTGTAGGACTCCAAAAAAACATAATTGAAAAAAGCTTTTACGCTGTCACCTTTGAAATTTTGATTTTAAACTTTAAAAGGGATTTTAATTAGGACCGTGAGAATGAACGGATCGTTAGGTTTATAAGGATTGGCATCCTGCAAAATACGGGATCCGTAGATTTATTTAATGGGGGTAAAGAAAAACAATATTGTTTTATTTACGAAGGATTTGAAAGGGTTTTAAAATTAAGCCAATATTAAAGAAAAAGAGTTACGTGCCAGCAAAATTATTTTCATCATTTCGTCATCTTGGCTTGAGCTTAAATGAACCATTTAGGATTTACAGAAATATTGTTATATTCCCTCGTGATTCCCAGTAGACAGACTATACTTTAGTTAATAAGTTGATTAATTAGTATAACTTTTTAAAATGTGGACAAGTTATTAAAATGTACAAATAAAACAATAATTAAAGGTTATGTTTAACCAGTAGTCATTGTCATAAATTTCTCATTCTACACTATAATTAATTTTGAAAAACTTAGTAATATGAAATTCGAAGAAATCGTCCATTTTTCTCAAAGAGACCTGATTTTGAATGTAAATTGAATTGTGACCGTGACTTTGCGTCTTTTTTACAATTCAATTTACATTTAGTAAGATGAAATGAAATAGCGGGAGAATTACATGCAGTGACGTTTAAAAAATTATTTCAATTTTCAGAAAAACATGCTGTAATAAAATGGTAAATGTTTACAATTAATTTTTTTTTATTAAAGGACAACGCGATATTTTTAAAATTTACATTTTATACAGAGATTAGTTTCACAATAAGTTATTTTTTACATTTTTATGTAAATTAGAATTATTATAATTTATTAGAGATTTGAATATTTTTTTAAGTATATTTATTTATGAAAATCGGAATAATTCTTTAATGTTCCTTTTCATTTTCCGGTTTATCCAATATATTTTCCAAATAATCTCTATTGTAATATGAAACATATTTTGCCTTCCCTAAATCCAGTATTTTAAAATTTTATAAGAGGCAGAACAGGCACAAATCTGATAGATCTAAGGAGTAACCGATTTGCCCTTAATTTGGAGATATAACAAATTTTGCTTCCTGATAGTCTTTACTTTGTACCAGGATACTGTGATACATTAACACCGGTAAAGTCGATTCAGCCAGTAAACCTGCAATATGGTCGACATGTCATATGACAAAAGTCATATTCCAGCTATTTAATTTTTAGTAAGAATAATATTGGCAGCAATAGGTCAGGATAATGTCTAAAAATACTTACCGGCAACACAATAGCACAATGGAATAGCTCTGAAAAGAACTGTTTTAGAATTAAATAAAGTTTCAAGGCACAAAAATGGATAAAAACGAATTAAAACGACAAATCAAAACACCAAAATTAAACAATGTCAACTAAAACCTTAAACATTAACTCGAATAGTACTTTATAATTATATCTCCGTCTAACACGTTATATTCCGTTCAAGACGTATTGCGTGTTGCTACTCCTAGAAACCCCAAAAACGGTCTCTACGTTGCTCTTTACAAAAGCAATGCCTGGCCTGCCCTGTGATCATATAACGGTTCGTGTTGGTTAGCATCGGTATGTGTCTCTCTCTATCATGCATTTAACTCGATACGAAGAAACAAGAAAGATATATGATTTATGGACTTAATAATAGTTGCTTTTACTTATGTTTGGAATTGAGTTTTAATAATTTCTGGTGTGAAATCCTAGTAACTTTTTGCCTTAATTTATTTGTGATTGGAGAGCGCTGACATGGATTATCCGCCGCCATCTTGCAGGTTTACTGGCTGAATCGACTTTACATCGACGCGCATAAATTCTCTATTTCTCTTATGCCGTCGCAAGTTAAGGGTTAATAACGCATCGGGTACTTTTTAAAAAGACCATATTATAACCACTTAACAATAATTACAACAATATAATTTTAGAACTGATGTTCCTAATATAAAAGCCTACAATTAAGACATCATTTATTGCTTAGTTCGTAATTTAAAATTGGGACGCCAATCTATGTTTCACTAATGGTTCATGATGGAACTGCTTATACTGTTGTAGGTTCATCCAACCATTAATTCTCCATCCTCTGGGGAAATTCTGTAAGGGAAAAAGAAAACTGACTGCTTTGGGTAGTCTTCGTCTTGAAATTGGTTTCACTAGTAGGTTGATCCAGTTTTTCTGCATGCGAGATCCATATACTGGTAAAATTCACTGTTCGAAGCTAAATAGTAGAATAATTGTGATATGGTTGTATGTAGGTACAGAAAATATATGAAAGTATAGGAGTTGGGGTTGAGAAATATGAATAGCTTAGTCCGTTTTTTATTGTTTTGTTATACGCTTGATATTGAGATTTCAAGGAGTCGATTTCTTCTGCTATTGGTTGTAGGTTAAGGTAATATATAGTCATGTGTAAAGCCCGGACGGCGGTAAAAAACTCCACAAAATTGTCTAAACATTGGATGTTTGCATCCAGTAGATATTTATATTGAAAACAATGTAAATAATTAAGCAGTCATATTCTTTAATCTAGCCCCCAAAAAAACGTAAGGCACGAAGTAGTAGACAAACGAATTTAGAGATTTGCGCCAATGGTTTACCATAGGAGAAACATTATTTTTGTCAATATTAAGTACATTAAAAGCAATTTAAAATACATTTTTTTATTATTAAATTATGTTATACTTTTCTATTGCAGAAATATTTAATTTAAACTTTGTTACAGCCATTTTCTGTAGTTAACCAAGGTATTAACAAAAGGTAGTAATTAACCGCTGGTGCAATTATCAAACATCTGGCTAGTGCCGAGGTAGGTGAGAAAAATCAGTGACGTCGCCAAACGGAAAAAAATTCGACATGCTTTAACTAGAGTAAAAGATGCGAGTCGTATTTAAATAGTAATTGATGACTTCCATTCGTGTTTTTTCAGTTTAGAAAGCGAGTTTAACTAGTGACAATTGTGATTCATCGCTAATTTTTCCAATTTATTGAACAATTCATACAATGACCGGGCTTTCGGAAGAGCACAAAACATTAATGGTTGAAGCGTATTTTCGAAACGGGATTAGAGTAAATGGTGAGTGGCAATACAATCCGGGTTTGTGCATGGACGATTTTCACGAACATTTTCCTAACGTTGGTTTTATTGCTGGGGATTTTTATCATTGCTTGAAAAGAACCGTGGCTGTGTTTAGGGAAACAGGTTCTATACAACACAAAAAAAGGAGCAGGAAGACCATCTGTAAGAAGAGAAGAACGTGTTGCAAACGTTCGTGAAATAATGCAAAATACACCAATAAATTTTATAAGACGCCTGTTCCAAGAAGTGGGAAGATCTTATGGAACATGCAGGACTATTCTTAAGAAGCAGCTAAATTTATTTCCTTATAAAGTGCAAGTATTCCAAGAAATACAAGCCGCAGATTTTGAAAGATGCAGGAATTACTCTCAATGGTTTACCAAAAATTTATTGGAAATAAATGATTTATTACACAGTTACAGCACAGCGGCATAGAGACAATATTTTGAATCCATTTGTGGAGCAATTATTTGACGACGAACTTCGTTTTGGATATTTTCAACAGGACGGTGCAACCGCCCATACAGCCGCCGAAACTATCAACTACTTACGCAATTTTTTCGACGACAGATTGATCAGTTTTCGATCAGACATTGAATTCCCACCTAGATCACCTTGTTTAACGTTTATGGATTACTTCGTTTTCCCTCATTTAAAGAACACTATTTTTAAAACATCAATTGCAAATTTAGAACAATTACAAGAAAGGATTATCCAAGAATGTGGTAACATTTCTCCAGAGATGCTGGTCAACACTTATTTGTATTGTATTTGTCTATCTATTTTATTACTCATTAGTTTGCTATATCATGTCAGAAAATGAATTTGACAAAATTTTAATCTAGATTTGGTTATATATGTCATCCCCATATCATTGTGATTTAAACCAAGCCCCACGTTTTTTAATCTAAGCCCCCTTTGATGCAAATAATTTTTGCTCGCACGGTATACTTAATGTTCTTATTACACATTTATTTCAGTTTAACTCATATTTTTACGCACGCCCTTGATTTCAATAAATACAAAAAATATCGAGGGAACGAGCTCGTTCCGAAATCCGGGCCTTAGTCATGTGTGCTCGTCTGGATCCTTTCTTTTCCTAGTTTGAGGGACAGTATTCCAACGATTTCTTTCTCGTGTTGGATTAGGACTTCCTTGGCGGTCGTTGAAGTAC
Organism: Polydrusus pterygomalis; assembly: GCA_963969555.1. Taxonomy (NCBI): domain Eukaryota; kingdom Metazoa; phylum Arthropoda; class Insecta; order Coleoptera; family Curculionidae; genus Polydrusus; species Polydrusus pterygomalis. The sequence goes on along the minus strand of OZ018378.1, from coordinate 115,593,785 downwards.
ATCTACAAGTATTTTTTATGTTAGTGCTTTTACTTCGTTGATTTTTCATATTTTTCTTATAAACTGTCGTGTCTTGTATGTCGATATTGTCGATCTTCACTGTTTTAGGAGAGAATTCCAGTAGTATTTCATTAGGTTTTATTGTTTTCCTTCTATATATTTTGGTACTAAGCTTATACGTTATTGGAACTAGTCTCTTGGAGTTTTTTTTCTATGTAGGTACTTTACTTTGGCTTTTTGAAATGTATCCTTTAGTTCTTTATAAATTGTCTTTGTTTTTCTCTATGTTGTTGAATGTAATGATTGATAAGTGTTTTCCATGTTTCGATGTTAAATGGGTCTTGAGTGTCTAAGTGGCCAGTTGGGATGTCGATTGGTCCTATATTGGACATGGAGTTGTTGTAGTCGAGGATGGTATGGAGTATTTGTTCTTTGATATTATCAAAAAAAAGATTGTAGGATGATGTTCTTCTTATGAGGGTTAAGTAAAACTGCTATCATTCCGTTGGATTGTGGATTATCTGCGGTATAATGGATTGAAAATTTGTAGGGATCTACAAATTCTTGTATAAGACTATTTTTCAATTTTGATCCGCTGACGGCAATTTCATGGATGCCTCGATGATTGGTCTTGCTTTGATGGTAGCTTTTTTGTTGTTTTTCTTAGCATATGACGTCTTCTAATAAAGTGTTACACATACAAATGCCGAGTTTTTAAAGATTTCACGAATTGTGTTATACAGAAATGATAAAGTGCGTCATCTTTAAAAAGTATTGCCTATTTCTTCTTTAACTCGATGTACTCTCATTTAATTCTTGGGTTTTTTTTTTCAAGCTGGACGTGTAACCTTTTTTGTTACTCGCAAAGGCTTCTTTTATCGTCCTTGCCGGGTTGTAGTTAGTAGTCCTAATGATAATTAAACTATTAAAACAATTAAGAAATTTTCCGCTGATATAAATTCCTATACTTGGGTTTTCTTGTGTTGTATGTTTAGGGTCATCATCCTTACTATCGTCGACAGCAAGAGACAAGTTAAAGCTGATGCTCTCCAGAGTAACTTTATTGATTTAAAAATAAGTCAATATTATCGCATTCTTTTAATGCAAGATGAAACACATTATTTCTGTTATTTGCATGCACAGTAAAAGGCGTAAACGTCAAAAATGTACTAGAACATTATTTTACCTGTAGAGACAAAATCTATCTACTCGACACAGCATAGTATAAAAGTCAACCGAAACCTTTAAATTTGATTGCATTCTAAATTTTATAATATATGTATACAAATTAATTTACTATTTTGTATGTAAATCATATTATAGGCGAAATGACGGGCAATCTACATAAATCAAGAATAATAACATTTGTCGGGAAGCGCAGAGATACTATTATGTACTTGTAAAGAGTTAATTAAATTGCAATGCAATATTATAGTTGTTATCATATTAGGAAAATTTCTGAAAATTTTCTTGAGTACGTTCGGTTCTGTACTGGATATATTTTTATTGTAAAATACGACGTTTGTGCTCCATTGGCAGCTAGTAAACTGCATTAAATCCAGTCTATTTAGGCGCATCTTTGGGAATAGGAATTGCAGGAATTCCTTTTTTGTTATTTTTGTTAATTGGTTATTTCCTCTTTTATTTTATTATTAAAAGTTCAACACACCAGTCTTAATAATACTATTTATTTATTATATCGGATGTCACATTATAATAATAAATATTATTATTATTCTGAACAGGACAGGTTAAGATTTACTGTAAAAAATACCAGCAATACGAACAAAAAGCTGTGGAAAAAAATGTTAACACCTCACAAGGAACCAAAAACCTTCTATAGAACACTAGACCAAGAAGAAATTGACCTTATACTCTAAAAAACGAATTTAATACATTTTAAAGTAATATTTGGTTCGCCGCGTCCCCTTTCATTGATTAAGCAAGCTGGCTCAAAAAGGTTAAAGAGGAGTCTGAAACTTTGCAAGAAATGCCTGAGCCACAAGTACGATCCATTGATATAAGGGATGCCACTAAGTCCATGGCTAACTGGAAATCACCGGGACCTGATCAAATTCATATATTTTGGCTCAAGACTTTTACAAGATTACATTCCTGCAATAGCAAAGTCCTTTAACAATGTTCTCTTGAACCCCTAACAATTTCCAGCCTACCTTGTCAGTCGTCATAGGTAAACGATCCAAAAAATTATAGACCTATCAGCTATCTATCAGTCGTGTACAAACTGTTAACATCGGTCATATACTAAAAAATCTGAGGTGCCAGTACTAGAGGTACTATTGGAAATACACATTGCATAAATAACAACTTGGTAGCTGATGAGCCAAAGGGTTTTATTAGGAAAGCTTTGCGATACAAGAAAAATATCATAATCGATGCCGTTATTATACAACAGGCATAAGTTAAAAGGCAAAATCTCAGAAGTGTTATATTGTTTATAGTAAAATACATCTCCTTATACGCATCATGTTAGGGACCCTACTGGAGAAATAAAATACTAACCTTCATATTGGAAGTGAGGAAATCCAAATATGTACACAAAAGATGTATTTCAAGAAGACTCGTTAAGCCCCTTTTGATTCATTTTGGATGTGAACCCACTGTCCTCACTACTGAAATCAACAACCTATGGATATCGTCCCACCTTAACAGAATATTTTAGGATTAATCACCTTCAATTTATGGACAACATCAAACTCTACGCCGAAAGCAAAACTTGTTGAGTCCCTTATTCAAGTACGTAACTAAGACATATTAGGGACGGCATCAAAAAGTCGTTTGGATTGGACAAGTGCGCATTATTGAATGTTTTACGAGGAAAAACTAAAACAAAATCATGGACTGCTTGAAGGCAGAGATATACTAGATGAGGATAAAACATATAAATACTTGGGCCATTCACAAAACCAACGAGTAAACCATAAGAACCGAAAAAGAGAATTTAAAAAATAAATAGAGACGTTTCTAGTACTTATCTGAATGTTGATAACCTTATTATTACTAATAATAATAATAATAAGTTTATTTAAAATTAAATAATATAATAAATATGTTTATGTTGTCTTCTATAAACTTATTCTTCAATCCCCTGAAGCTGAGCTTGTTAGGGGCAAATCTTATTTTTTGTTTCAGTATGTAAAATCATAATTCATAAATATGCATTAAAAATTAGGTTTTAAAGTAAAAATGTTAATTTATAGTAGAAACGCAGTTCTTTTTAAAAGAATATATTACCTATAATAAAATTATTAATTTATAATTTTTAAGTAAAAAATATTACTTAAATATTCAGAACAATATTAATTAATTAATTAATTAAAGCATTTCTAAAAATATTTTCAAATTGTCTGTTTTTAATATCCAAGTTATTATTTCGACTTAAAATTTTTTTAAAGAAATCAATTTTTAAATTTTTATTACTGTCATCAATAGCCGGTGATTTATCACCAGTGAAATTTTTGTTTAATTTTATGTAAATTCGTATATTTGGATTATTGTTTGTGTACTGTATGATGTGTCTTTTTTGATCTCCAACATTAGAAGTGGGATTCGCCCACGAATGCTCACAGTTTTATAAATAAAATAAATTTGTCAGAAAGTATGTAAGTAACACGATACATTTTTAAATGATTTGAACGTTTTTGCAATTATTAGTAAGTTTTTAGTAGGGCTAAAGTAAAATATATTGGCTTTGAAAATAATTACAATGTCTACAAAACTCGTCTAAATAATGCTTGTAGGTATTTATTTTGCTGAATTATTGTCGAATTTTAAAATTAAATACCGGCTGCGCACTAGTGGCGGTTTAAAATAACCCGTCAAATAATATTTATTTAAATAGAAAGTTTTATACCTACCCTCTTGTCACCTCTTTAGGAACAGATTTTAAAACAAGGAAATGTGTGTTTTATTAATTTATGGTATTTATGCTGAGTTTTAATAAAGATCGGCAAAAAATTTTTTTTCTATAGAAATTTATATACCCCTTGTCACATCCCTAGGGGCAAAATTTTCGTAATTCCTAAACATATGTTTATTTCCCAAAACAATAAAAACACGTCCTTGCTTAGCATAGTACCACATTTCAGCAATGTAGCCTAAAATTTTAGACATTTATAGGTACCCTTGTCACAATAGGCTACAACATTTTTTTAAACCCAAAGTAAATTTTAAAAAAACGACGAACCACGTATATAATTTTACAATAATAATCTTTATTTAGCACTTCTCTAGTTACTGCTAAGGAAATTACAAAACAGTATATTACCTGTTAGTCACAAAAATTATAAATCCTTATCTATGTGTCCCTAAAACACTTTTCTGGTAAAATCACCCTGACTATTTGCATGTTTAATACTCTCCGGTAGGTTATAAACAAGGCGAACTACCTTAAAAAATAACGAGTTTTGTAAATCTGTTGTCTTAAATATCTCTATTGTGTAGTCTGCCTTTTATGTATTTTTAAAAATTAAGCCCAACAAGAAATAAATCAAATTTTGTGTATTAAGAGTAATTTTATTTATATTACCTAGCGCTTTCGGCCGATTATGAAGTCATCATCAGGGCTTAGGTTCTAGAAGAAAAACACAAACAAGAGTAAAAACACAGTAGGAATAAATTATGTGAGAAAACTTACTCGTCAAATTATGTCCTGCAGCAAGACTCTGATAGATCGAATTTTTAATTTCTATTCGCTTGAAAGCGTTTCGAAAAATTTCGTTAGAAATCGCATATCGCTACTCCCATTTTTCGATTTTAATAATAGAATTAGAGGTCGGAAGTCCTCGGCTTTTTTCAAATAACACTAGGGATTTTTGATTTTTATTGGTGCCAATGTCAACTTTAATAGTTATTAACCTATAAATCGCAAAAATCTAACGTCAACAAGTTTTCCTTTTTAAGGTTAAGGTACAATACTGTCAATCACACTGTCAATACGCGATGGGACGACTGACGGAGGGCATCTTTGTTAAGTCGTCGGTTGTCTTTTTTCTTTACATTATGCCGAATGTGATTCTGCTGCAATTTATTTTCGTTTCAATTCGATTCTATCGGGGCTGGAGGGAAAGGACGAAAACAATAGAAAAGAAAGAGAAAAAGCGATCGGAGTACCACATTTCTAAAATAACGTTACTTTGCGATTTGATAATGACTTTTTTTCACTACTAACCTATAACATCGCCATTATTGACCGATTAATTAACGCCAGAAATCGTTTTTCTCTCCCTTCTCAGTTGCTATTGACGACGGTCAATAATAATGCATTAAAATCCATTATTGACCGATCTATTTAAAACCCGGTAACTTGATTTGTTAATTCCCCAATAAATAACATGAAAGGTGACGCCAAGCCAACTGACAAGAGAACAAATTATCTTGCCAATATGCCAAAGCAGGTAACTTGATTAAAATATATATTTATACCTACCTAATATTTTTTATAATTTATTAATACTGTACAAAATAAAAGTGTTAGTAGTGGAAAATAGTATATTATTAACCAAGGTTTAGACAGCCATCATTATTGCCCGAGCGTCAAGTTTAAATCACGAGGAGCGGAGCGACGAGGGATTTAGGGCGCGAGGGCTATAGGCTGTCTAAACCGTGGTTAATATAATTTTTTTTCCACTACTAACCTATAACATCGCCATTATTGACCGATTAATTAACGCCAGAAATCGTTTTTCTCTCCCTTCTCAGTTGCTATTGACAACGGTCAATAATAAAGCATTGAAATCCATTATTGACCGATCTATTTAAAATCAGGTAACTTGATTTGTTAATTCCCCAACAAATAACATGAAAGGTGACGCCAAGCCAACTGACAAGAAAACAAATTATCTTGCCAATATGCCAAAGCAGGTAACTTGATTAAAATATATATTTATACCTACCTAATAGGATTTTTTATAATTTATTAATACTGTACAAAATAAAAGTGTTAGTAGTGGAAAAAAAATTATATTAACCACGGTTTAGACAGCCTATAGCCCTCGCGCCCTAAATCCCTCGTCGCTCCGCTCCTCGTGATTTAAACTTGACGCTCGGGCAATAATGATGGCTGTCTAAACCTTGGTTAATAATATACTATTTTTCACTACTAACCTATAACATCGCCATTATTGACCGATTAATTAACGCCAGAAATCGTTTTTCTCTCCCTTCTCAGTTGCTATTGACGACGGTCAATAATAATGCATTGAAATCCATTATTGACCGATCTATTTAAAACCCGGTAACTTGATTTGTTAATTCCCCAATAAATAACATGAAAGGTGACGCCAAGCCAACTGACAAGAGAACAAATTATCTTGCCAATATGCCAAAGCAGGTAACTTGATTAAAATATATATTTATACCTACCTAATATTTTTTATAATTTATTAATACTGTACAAAATAAAAGTGTTAGTAGTGGAAAATAGTATATTATTAACCAAGGTTTAGACAGCCATCATTATTGCCCGAGCGTCAAGTTTAAATCACGAGGAGCGGAGCGACGAGGGATTTAGGGCGCGAGGGCTATAGGCTGTCTAAACCGTGGTTAATATAATTTTTTTTCCACTACTAACACTTTTATTTTGTACAGTATTAATAAATTATAAAAAATCCTATTAGGTAGGTATAAATATATATTTTAATCAAGTTACCTGCTTTGGCATATTGGCAAGATAATTTGTTTTCTTGTCAGTTGGCTTGGCGTCACCTTTCATGTTATTTGTTGGGGAATTAACAAATCAAGTTACCTGATTTTAAATAGATCGGTCAATAATGGATTCCAATGCTTTATTATTGACCGTTGTCAATAGCAACTGAGAAGGGAGAGAAAAACGATTTCTGGCGTTAATTAATCGGTCAATAATGGCGATGTTATAGGTTAGTAGTGGAAAAAAAATTATATTAACCACGGTTTAGACAGCCTATAGCCCTCGCGCCCTAAATCCCTCGTCGCTCCGCTCCTCGTGATTTAAACTTGACGCTCGGGCAATAATGATGGCTGTCTAAACCTTGGTTAATAATATACTATTTTCTACTACTTACTTGAGAAATCGTCATTATTTACTTCATTCCTTTATCGAGAAGTAACATTTCTTCACCTAGGTTAATAATAATAATAAAAAATTTCCTAGGTCAATAATGAAAAACAGCTGTTCAATGAGGTTGTTGCAGACTATTTTATAACTTAACTTACCGTTTCTTTAACATATTATTGATTTTGAGCCTTTTTTGGCCATTTTAAACAAAGGAATTCTGGAAAACAGGATTAAATTATCAATAAAATAGGACTTTTTATTATAATTGTATTGGGAAGATACTTTCACGAATGGTTTTGTGGTAATAAACACAAACCTAATTTATTTATAATAAAATTGCAATGTTCGCTTGTAATATTTTATTTATGTGTAATGAAAAATCAACCAAATTCGTGGTGTTCCTGGTACTTTTAAATACATGAAAAAACACTCAAAAAAACATAACCCAAATCAAATAAATAACAACCCTGGAGATCAGTAAACGGTTAATAACTAAAGTTCATAAATATAATTATTTAAAATTGTAATTTATTGTACAATTGTGGCAAGTCATGTGTATACCTGCATTTCTGGTATTTATGGATTGCATCATAGCAACTGGTACATTTAGTTCGGTGTTGTGAACAGATGTTGCCTCCCCAGTTGTATTGTATTTTATTCATTGTGATCTAGCACCAGATCATCAGATGCTTCAAATTGGCCTACGACACTGTCCCGATGTGCATGAGAGGTTGAAGGTGTATTTAAATCTTTATTAAATAAGGTTGGTGTTTGCACTATGTTAGCAATTCTCCTCTTATCTGCTATTGATTCCTCAATATAACCTTCAGCCACAGTAGCTGATTTCCACCCACCATGCCTTTTTAGGGATAATAAGTCTCCCCCATTTTCTGCCAGAAGGGTTGCAGAGCTGCGTCTTAAAGAGTGGCCAGTATAGGTCTCGGGATGTGGTAAGTTTAAATATTGAGCCACTACATTGGACACTTTAGCAATCGTGTTGTGTCCTATATTTTGTTTAATATGTTTACCTTTACGGTATAGTATAAAAAGTTTTTGTATATCCGGTGGCCTGTTAGCTAGATATTTTTTAACAACTTCAACCCATTGCGGCTCCACAACAACAAACTTTCTGGATGTTCCGTTTTTGGATTTTAGAATTGTTATTATAATTATATCCTTCTGGATAACTACATTATCTAATACCATACTACATAATTCATCGGTTCTGCAGGCACCTGCCACTCCAATTACCATAATGGCCTACAATAAATATAATTTTTACCAAAACTAAACAAAATAGAAAAAAGAAAAAGTACCTTTTTTGATAGATATTCAACATCAGGAGCTTTAATTATAAATTTGTCAATTTCTTCCTTCGTAAATACCGATGATTTTTTGGGTTTATAGGAACGGTTTTTTTGTTTTAAAAATGCTGTCAGTTTAAAAAATTTCGAAATGTCGATATTGTCTTTTATTGAAAGAGTCGACTTAAGCATAGAATAGTGTGCCCACAATGTGGACACTTTTTTGTTATCGGCTTTTTCTTGAAAATATGCTAATAACACATTTTCTGATATTTTACCAGCTTTTTTTGTTACACACCAGTCCATTAATTGCGCGTATGCATTCAAGTATAGTTTCTTAGATTTCTCTGGTAACAGATCGCACTGTGCGCTATTTGCCGCCTCTCTAAGCTCGGGTGGGGTACAAATTTCCAATTCTTCACTCTCAATTTCAGACATTTTATAATTTTAACTTTATATTATTATCTAACCCGAATATTTTCTACATACTGACAGAAGATCGCATTTGACAAGTAAAATCCTAAGTGACTTGATTTTCAAATTTTTTAAAAAATTAGGTGAAAATGGGTAACAAAGATTTAAACGAATTAAAATATGTAATATTTTATTGTTAGTAGTAAAAAAAATTCTATATATACTGCAGTTGAGAAGGCTATTATATACCTCGCACATTATATCCCTCGGCGCTTCGCGCCTCAGTATATAAAAGCGCTCGCTATATAATAGCTCACTTCTCAACCTAAGTATATAATGTACTATTTTATTCATCAGAGTCCGTGTGCAGGAGACAAGAAACATATTAATAAGATATTTGAAAATGTATAAACAAATTTTGTCTAGTAGTGGTTTCAAATTTTATGAACAATACCTGACTGACATTTGACACAAAGTGGTGAGGGATATCTCGGATAAAAAGTAGTTACTGTACACAAAATGACGATAGGAAACAGAAAGGTGGTATAAAAACTTTAAATAAGTCTTAATGAATAAAATTAAATAAAAAGGTAGGTAACTCCGTTAATTGTCTAAAAGAAAATAATTTAAACAGGATTTTTAAATTATGATATCTGTATTCTGCAAAACCGTCCTATTGTTAATAAAATGGGAAGAGTCAAAAGTCCACAAGGTTAAGGTAAATAATAAATTCTTATCTCTGAAAGAGTTTAAAAATTGGATTTCGGTTATTAGTTTCATTGAGTCTTAAATTCAGACATGAATCTGGATAGTTAATTGAATGTCTATGGATTTCAAGCCCTTAAGATAGTTCAACTCTCTAAAGTTTTGATGATCAAATTGATGTAAAATTTTTCTAGGCGCTAGGCAATATTAATAAAATTACGCTTAATACACAAAAACATATTTCATTTGTTAAAATACGGACTCCCCTTTCCAAAGAAATACATTTTTTAAACATTATGTGGCTTTGAAGTAGCGAAATGGAGGAAATGTATGCTTTTTTCTTATAATCCCAATACAGCAAGTGCTCTCAGCCAAATATTTAATTTTTTTTAAATAAGCCTAACAAGAAAATAAATACCTAATTTAAAAAATATATATTTTATGTTTCTTTAAAGCAATTAAATGGATGAAATTTATGTTTTTTTTTTGTATAAATCCGATACAGCGCAATAAGTTTAGTAGTTTCGTTCGAAAATTTCATTTTTGAAAATTAAGCCTTACCAGAAATAAATTTACCAGAGCGAATGGTTTTATTTTGACAAAGCTAGTAATACATTATTTTGAGTTCGCTGTTCAAAATATCTCAGTTATTACCCTTAAGTTATTTTCTAATACAAAGATATTGGTATCATCAGCAAATAAATTAACAAACGACTTTTTAGGGCTATATGGATATCATTAACATAAATAGCAAACAATAAGGGACCTAGCACACTTCTCTGTGGAACGCCCCATTTATATCTGCAACCACTAGTTGTCCATCTTTGCAGATAAGGTTTTTTTTTTTTAAACCCCCAGAAAAAAATATACCTGGGCGCTTGGAAAAAATATTTTTGTACAAAGACGAGCCACTAGTAGCCGCAGAGATTGATATGGTGGAATTTTAATTTTTTATTAAAGAAGAGAAATATGGTCGAAAATATGAATTTCTAAGCCTTTAGAGCAGTGCTACTCAAACTTTTTGAGTCGCGGACCAGTATATATTTTGTCATGTTATCCGCGGACCAGAGTGCCAGAGCCAGGCGAAAAAATTTTTGGGCGCCACGCCCCTTTTTTGGGCGTTTTAATGATATCCGATATCGATATTTAGTCAAAAATATCATAACATAAAGCCCCTGGGCCTCCCACACCTTAACATTTTTATGTAATTTATTTTAATTAATAAATCAATATTAATTATTACACACGTTTGTTTTTTTATTGTTTCTTGTTTACATTATTGTATTTGCAATTTTTTTTCTATTGAATATTTACAAGACTACCAAAATTACTATTTTTTACGAGAATAGAGCCCAAGATTACTTTTACAAACAAAATAAGTAGAAATTTACTTTGAAAATATGGTTTATTTCTCATTTTTGTAGTAAATAGCGTATCTTTTAAAAGAATATAATATGTATATTTAGGGCGGGCTGTGCAACTTTTTCGAATGTCTTTGATAATGCTATTTGTTTGACATCAGTTGTCATTACGTTGTATTTTATTATCAAAGACATGCGGAGAAAGTCACAGCTCACCCTAATTATTTTTTTTTTTTGAAGGCTCGAATTATAATAATATTTTTTAATCATACCATTAAGGATAATACAAACGTACAAACTACAGCGGCATTTATTGATGTTTAATTAATTGATAGGATTCGCGGACCAGCTACAATCGGCTCGCGGACCAGCAGTGGTCCGCGGACCACAGTTTGAGTAGCTCTGCCTTAGAGCATGTACCTGATAAAACACCCATAATACTAAACTTATTATACGCTAAGCTTTTTGACATCGGCGCAACACAATATTTTTTTGTTATTTGTAACTGACCATGTGCTGATATAAAAATAAAACTAACTTTAAAGGCGCTATTAAAAGTATGAACTAATATTATTTTAAGAAAATTACACATATATTATCAATATTAATAAGTACTATGGTAACTGAAAGACGAAACATCGGAAATAATATCTGATAGTAGCATGTTATAGAAAATAAAAAGCGGTAGTGAATATGCGAAAATAATAATTAACCATTGCTGTATTTCTTACCTTTTACGATATTCCAATAGTCAGCATATCAAATTGGTAACACCCTGTACTTGAGCTTTTAAGCCAAGACATACAATCAGATAGGCGGAACGACAGATATACAGTAAAAGCGAATGTGGATCTGTACAATGCACACTTTTTAGACATTTTTATTCTGTTATTTTATTCGTCGCATAAAAAATTTAATTTTAGAGAAATTAACTAATGGCTTTCTCTTTGGCATTTTTAAGCGCTTAAGTAATATCGTTTCACGCTTGTCAAGTACTTAGATATTTAGCAAAAACATTTTGGCACAGCTTTTATTTTCATTAATCATGCCTAGGCTGAACATCGCCCTTTGGGATGGAACAACAGAGACGTAACAAATATATTATTGATCGTATTTCACTTTGTAAAACGAAAAAAAAACCTTAAATATATCTAGATACTCGTAGTTTATAACTTGCAATATTTTAAATTTCTTTAGATTTAAGGTATCCGTTTACAATAACTAACAAATAACATAATATAATAAATGGGGGAAAAAACATTGCAAATTCTTAAAACAAACGTTATTGTAGGTAAGCAATAAAAAAAGATAACTAATAATAATTTATCTAATGTGTTTTCTAATCTTCTTCTACAAACCCTTCGTATGGAAGGTCTTTGTACGTTAGATTAGGTTTGGTTAAAGTGGCAGATTCTGGTACTGTCTAAACAGTCCCACATAGTCCTATAAGGACCGTTGTGGTACCTCACGTATTTCGCGGAACCTATCCGCATCAGTTTCTGTATGGTTAACGCGACGTGGACCGTAGAAGAATCTTAGCAGCTCATTCAAGCCAGCCACTGCTGTTAATAAACTTAGAGAGTCGACTCAGTTGTATTCCTTCAGATTCCAGATCATTAAATAATGGTTCGCCCAAGGCACTGAACCTTCTTATCGCGAGGCCTGGGCATTCACACAAGAAATGCTGAATACGTTACTCCTCTACTTCATCTCTGCAACTCTGCAGAAGTCGTTATCTGGTATTTGCATACTAGACCAGGGTCGATAATTTTTGAAACCAAAAAAAATAATAGTAGGATGAAACCCATTGGAAAAGGAAGAGAATATAACAAAAATGAAAGGAAACATAATTTACGGGCGATCCGAGGTCGGGAAGTGGAAGGGGGTGAGTTTTTAAGGTTAGAAATAGCATATTACTAGTGATGCCGCCGAGACGAGAAATTCTCGTGTCTCGTCTCGTCTCGTCTCGTCTCGTCTCGTCTCGTCTCGTCTCGTCTCGTCTCGTCTCGTCTCGTCTCGTCTCGTCTCGTCTCGTCTCGTCTCGTCTCGTCTCGTCTCGTCTCGTCTCGTCTCGTCTCGTCTCGTCTCGTCTCGTCTCGTCTCGTCTCGTCTCGTCTCGTCTCGTCTCGTCTCGTCTCGTCTCGTCTCGTCTCGTCTCGTCTCGTCTCGTCTCGTCTCGTCTCGTCTCGTCTCGTCTCGTCTCGTCTCGTCTCGTCTCGTCTCGACGAGACGAGAGTGAAATTTTTTTCTCGAGGGAAGTCACGAGACGAGACGAGAGAAGACCGTTTCTCGTCGAGAAATTTCTCGTTTTTTCTCGAATTTTCTCGTTTGTTAGAACACTGAATTTTAGGTATCTCCTAATATATAGACAGAAAAATAATGTGTTTAACGTTCTCACTCTATCGTATTGTGAAGGCATTTACCTTAAAACAGATATTCAAGAGAACAGAATCAAATTGTCTAGCCTCTTTCTTCTGTCTACGGTTAGTAGTTGACATTTTTAAATAATTAACCAAATCTGAAAGAAAGCATTTTCGATTGAAAACACAATATCGAAAAGGACGCCAGTCAAATTTCATTCACAAGGCGAAAGGCGATAGATTTTGACTAAATTTAACAATTTTGTATCAAAAATTCGAAATTCGCCAAAAACTTCTCACACAAAAATCATTAATAAAAGTGTGAATTTCATTTCATATCTCTCTTACCAGTTTTAATATTTGACATTACTTTCATAACACCCTGTATATCAACCGAAACTTTATTAGGAAATCACAGATAAAAACAACGGAGGGCCATGAAACTAGTGTTATTGAAACTAGACTGGGTACATATCGCTAATCGTCAGCCGAGAGTGCATCTAATATTAGTACTAAAAAGATTTACAAAAATTTACAATAAAAAAATACTTTTCTTTTCTTTTTTTCTATTTACTATTGCTTTTTTTGCCTCACCTTCCTGCGGAACGTGAAGGAAAGACATATAGCCAAATTGTCATTATAACGTTTCGATCAAAAGTCGTTTTCAGTACGAAAAAAAATAAAAACCGTGAAAAAATCAGGCCTAACTTTATGATTTCCACTTTCTTACAATTTTCGGCAATTTCCATTCCAGTTAGGTACAGAACGATATATTGGAAAAAGGTAGTTTTTGAGATGGCCTAACCGATTATCCAAACCGCATGTCGATCGAATTCACCCAATTCAACTTATTAGCGATCCAAGAGGTACCATTTTGGACCAAATTTTGACTTTTAAAAAATAAAAAAAATTATTTCCAAACTTTCGATCGCGCTCACAAACAATAGGGTTCTGTAGCCCACGGTCGCCTACGCGTCGAAAAAGTTTAAATCGAAAAAACTAATTTTTGTGGCCTGTATCGAATTTCAACGAGATCCCGATATTTCTCGACTTTGACGTTTAATAACTTTTTTCCGGCACACCCTGTATATTCCAAATTTTTACACAACGTACCCCCACTATTCCTCTGTAAACCCAAAAAGGTTCAATCGTCCCACTCTAACCGTTTCCGAGAAAAATAATCGCAAATGTGAAAATGTCGAAAGTGACGACGACGCCGACAACATACGCACATTATTTTTATCGAAGCGCCGTATAACATATCGCGGTGTAGCGCGATATGTAACACTAGACTGGGTACATATCGCTAATCGTCAGCCGAGAGTGCATCTAATATTAGTACTAAAAAAATAATTTTCTTTTCCTTTTCTCTATTTACTATTGCTTTATATACCTCACCTTCCTGCGGAACGTGAAGGAGAAACATATCGCCAAATTGTCATTATAACAACTGACAAAAACTAAAAAATAAAAAAACGGGTGCAAAATTTCCGGTTTCTCGTATAGATAGGTAGTTTTTGGAGACGGCATCGTATAGTGGTCGACGTCCTATTTTCAATGCCGTCTCGCTCGATTCGCTACGACTTTTCGTTACTGAAATATATGATATTAACTATTCTTACATAGATAGCTGATAAATTGGTGAAAATTTTATTGTGCCGAGCCCTTTGGGCACGGCACTGTTGGAGTTCATTCGTTTCATTTTATACTTTTGACAAAACCATTTGTTAGCAACCTCTAATTTTGAAACATTTCAATTCGTGTTAAAAAATAAATTTAGTTTCTTCACAAACCTAGTTGATTTTTTTCGTACCGAGGATTGTCGCTGTAAGAATCCAAAATTTAAAAGACTTTCAGTACCTACTGACCTACCTAAATCACGAAATATTAAAAAAATAAAATGGCGCGCCTGGAATTGAACCCGGGATCATCGTGACCAAAAGTCGTAATCTAATATATACCACTAGGCCACCGACCACTTTGAAAACAATATAGAATATTATTGCCTTATTAAAGATAAAGAAACAAAAAAAAACTTTTTATTGTAGTTTTTTTTATGATCCAAAGTAGTATTTGAGATGACCGAAACGAATATCCAAATCAAAAATATGTGGGACGAACCCAATTCGATTTATTAACGATCCAACATGTCCCTACATTGATTTAAAAAAAATCAAAAAATTGACTTCCCAACATCCGATTACCTTGGTAAACAATAGGCTTCTGTAGCCGACGGTCGTCTACGCGTCGAAAAAATTTAAATCGAGAAAACTTATTTTTACGACCTGTGTCGAATTTCAACGAGAATCCGATATTTTTCGAGTTTGGGGTTTAATAACTTTTTTTCGGCACACCCTGTATATTCGAAATTTTTACACAACGTACCCCTACTATTCCTATTTAAACCCTAAAAGTTTCAATCGTCCCACTCTAACCGTTTCCGAGAAAAAAAATCGCAACTGTGAAAATGTCTTACATAGACGAAATTGTTCAAAAGCTGATCGGGGTTTTCGAGATTCCGCGCTGAAGAGACGTATATAATACTAGACTGGGTACATATCGCTAATCGTCAGCCGAGAGTACATCTAATATTAGTACTAAAAAAAATTTACAAAAATTGACAATAAAAAAATACTTTTCTTTTCTTTTTTTCTATTTACTATTGCTTTTTTTGCCTCACCTTCCTGCGGAACGTGAAGGGAAAACATATCGCCAAATTGTCATTATAACAACTGACCAAAACTACACAATGGTGCAAAATTTCCGTTTTCTCGTATAGATAGGTAGTTTTCTGAGACGGCGCCGTATAGGTGCTCTTTAAACTCGCACACCTTTGTGCAATGTGGGATATACTTTCCATATTTGCTCTATAAAAATATGTAAGTATTCAATCGATTAAAACATAAGCAAAAAATTATTCTTACATGGAAGCTATCAATTATCAGCTAATAAATTTGTAGAAATATTATTGTGCCGAGCCCTTCGGGCACGGCACTGTTCTAGTTCGTTCGTTTAATTATACGAGAGCTGTCACTTTGACAGGTAAGTGTAATTTTTTTTAGCTTTTTCGTAGCGAGGGTTATAGCTGTAAGAATTCGAAATTAAAAAATTTTCAGGTACCTAAAGAAGAATGTTTTATACGATAGCTGTCAAATTTTGACAGGTAAGAGTCAATTTTTTTTTAGATTTTTCGTAGCGAGATTTATAGCTGTAAGAATCCTAAATTGAAAAATTTTTCAGTTCCTAAATAACAAAGTTCTATACGACAGCTGTCCTTTTGATAGGTAATTTTTAATTTCGGATTAAAACGGTATAATTCTACAAATGCTATACTTATATAACATTTCGATGAAAAGTTGTTTTTCGTACGAAAAACAATGAAAACCGTAAAAGAATCGTGTCTTAAATAGTAATTCTTACTTTTTTATAATTTGCACCCTTTATGTTACCGGTAGGTATAGAACAATATATTTGAAAAAAGTAGTATTTGAGATGACCTAAACGAATCTCCAAACCAAAAGTGTGTCAGATGCACCCAATTCGATTTATTAACGATCCAACATGACCCTACATTGATTTTAAAAAAATCAAAAAATTGACTTCCCAACTTTCGATCGCGTTCGAAAACAATAGTGTTTTGTAGCCGAACGTCGTTTACATGCCAAAAGATTAAAATGATTTTGGCCACCTGTATCGCGCTATAACGAAAAAAAACATATTTTTCAACTTTGACTTTAATAACTTTTTTCCGGTACACCCTGTATATTGGAAATTGTTCCCAGAACGTGCCCCGACTATTCCTCTCTACGTCCAGAAAGTTTGAATCGTTTTGCTCTAACCGTTTCCGAAGAAAAAATTCGCGAATATCGAAATGTCGAACAACCTCCTACCACGTGGCGACGGATTATCAATGTCGGAACGCCATCTTTAAAATCGAGATTATAACTATTTCTAAAACATTTTGGGCAAATATTTTGGTCAATAAAATTAGAAGAAGGTTCAAGGTAGATATTCCATCCAATTTAAAATCAGGAAATGTTCTTATAAGACTAGCAAGTCAAGCTCAAAACACCCATTTTTTGCCATTTTTGACAGCCGGATTTTTAGAATTATAATTTACATCAATATCAGGGCACTCTCGTTAAAAGAGAATGGTGTTAGAATTTGTAAATTGTGCCTGTTTCCGCACCAAAAAAAGCGACTTTTCTCAAATTTGCGAATATATTTTGATAAGTTTGGATATGTAGAGTTATTAAAAAGAAATCAACGCGTGTTTTTAGAGAAAAATAAAACGGTTTTGTTAAAAATTAAATTAGTTACAGTCGATATAGTAAAACGTCTGGTGAAGAAACCTATAAAATAGTTATTTTCCTAACAAGTGCGCAAAGTGATACTTTTCCGCACGCAAGTACAGTTGGACGAACGACGCGAAGCGGAGTTCGGATAAGTTCTTGCGTGCGGAAAAGCACTTTGCGCACTTGTTAGGAACAACATTTTTCCTACGAGCTTCATATCAGATAACAACAAAAATAAAAATATGATAATTTATTTAATAATTTTTAATTCGACTTTAAAGAAAGAACTATAATATACTTACAACTAAAAATTACATAACAAAAAAAAATAATAGAAAATTAAAAAATTACATAACAATAAAAAAAATAATAGGAAACTTAATTATTTGTTTATAACATTTATATTTATCGTCAGAGCTGCTCATTTTAACAGTGTTTATATATATTCCCTACCAAGGAGATTTTTGAATAGTTTTACTTTTCCGCACCCAGTGCGGATAAAAGTCTTATCCGCACTAGTGCGGAAAAGTGTAACTTTGCACACAAAAATGCGTGCGCAAAGTACTACTTTGCGCACGCTCGTAGGAAAACATTATAAATTAATTTTTTTGAGCCACAAAATATGATTTTCCAGGGTGCGCTTATTATGCAAACTAAAGCTTGTTTATCCGTTGATATGGTGGATCAAGAAAAAATTCAAAATGTTATATATTATAGACACTTGCAGAATTATTTAAGCAAGCCAGTGCAACGCCAACAGAAATTACGGGAAAAAGTTCATAAGCTGCCGTTTTTTCCGTATTAAAGATAAAGAAACGAAAAAATATCTCTTAAATACAATTTGACGGCTCTATCCGCTAAAGTATACAACGTTTCGATTAAAAAACGTTTTCCGTAGAAAACGAAAGGAAGAAAAATAAAAACGGCGAAAAAATCACGCCTTACTCTGTGGTTTCCAGTTTCTTAAAATTTTTGATAATTTCCATTCCAGTTAGGTATAGAACAATATATTGGAAAAAGGTAGTTTTTGAGATGGCCTAACCGATTATCCATATCGAATGTCGATCGGATGCACCCAATCCGACTTATTAGCGATCCAAGAGGTACCATTTTGGACCAAATTTTGACTTTTAAAAAATAAAAAAAATTATTTCCAAACTTTCGATCGCGCTCACAAACAATAGGCTTCTGTAGCCTACGGTCGTCTACGCGTCGAAAAAGTTTAAATCGAAAAAACTAATTTTTGTGGCCTGTATCGAATGCCAACCAGATCCCGATATTTCTCGACTTTAAAAATTAATAATTTTTTTCCGGCACACCCTGTATATTCGAAATTTTTACACAACGTACCCCCACTATTCCTCTCTAAACCCAAATAGTTTCAAGCGTCCCACTCTAACCGTTTCCGAGAAAAAAAATCGCAAATGTGAAAATATCTTACATAGACGAAATTGTTCAAGAGCCGATCGGGGTTTTCGAGATTCCGCGCGGAAGAGACGTATATAATACTAGACTGGGTACATATCGCTAATCGTCAGCCGAGAGTGCATCTAATATTAGTACTAAAAAGATTTACAAAAATTTACAATAAAAAAATACTTTTCTTTTCTTTTTTTCTATTTACTATTGCTTTTTTTGCCTCACCTTCCTGCGGAACGTGAAGGGAAGACATATCGCCAAATTGTCATTATAACAACTGACCAAAACTACACAATGGTGCAAAATTTCCGTTTTCTCGTATAGATAGGTAGTTTTCTGAGACGGCGCCGTATAGGTGCTCTTTAAACTCGCACACCTTTGTGCAATGTGGGATATACTTTCCATATTTGCTCTATAAAAATATGTAAGTATTCAATCGATTAAAACATAAGCAAAAAATTATTCTTACATGGAAGCTATCAATTATCAGCTAATATTGTGCCAAGCCCTTCGGGCACGGCACTGTTCTAGTTCGTTCGTTTAATTATACGAGAGCTGTCACTTTGACAGGTAAGTGTAATTTTTTTTACCTTTTTCGTAGCTAGGGTTATAGCTGTAAGAATTCGAAATTAAAAAATTTTCAGGTACCTAAATATAAATGTTTTATACGATAGCTGTCTAATTTTGACAGGTAGGAGTCAGTTTTTTTTTATCCTTTTCGTAGCGAGGGTTATCGCTGTAAAAATCCTAAAGTGAAAAATTTTTCAGATCCTAAATAACAAAGTTCTATATGACAGCTGTCAGACTTTGACAGGTAAGTTTCAATTTTTTTTTTTTTGTTTTTTCGTAGCGAGAGTTACAGCTATAAGAATCCTAAATTTAAAAATATTTCAGTTTCTAAATAACAAAGTTCTATACGACAGCTGTCATTTTGACAGGTAAATGCCAATTTTTTTTAAGCTTTTCTTGTATCTAGAATTAAAGCTGTAAGAATCCAAAATTTAAAAAAAATTCAGTAGTTAAATAACAAAGTTCTATACGACAGCTGTCAAATTTTGACAGGTAAGTTAAAATTTTTTTTTTAGATTTTTCGTAGCGAGATTTGTAGCTGTAAGAATCCTAAATGAAAAATTTTTCAGTTCCCAAATAACAAAGTTATATACGACAGCTGTCATTTTGACAGGTAAATTGCAAGTTTTTTTTAAGCTTTTCTTGTATCTAGGATTATAGCTGTAAGAATTCGAAATTTAAAAAAAATTCAGTACCTAAATAACAAAGTTCTATACAACAGCTGTCAGATTTTGACAGGTAAGTGTCAATTTTTTTTAGCTTTTTCGTAGCGACGGTTATAGCTGTAAGAATCTCAAATTAAAAAAAAATTCAGTACCTAGATAACAAAGTTTTATACGATACCTGTCAGATTTTGACAGGTAGGTGTCAATTTATTTTAACTTTTTTCGTAGCGAGGGTAAAAGCTGTAATAAAACTAAATTAAAAAAATTTTCAGTACCAAAATAACAAAGTTCCATACGACAGCTGTCAAATTATATATACTTAAATAGTAATTCTTATTTTTTATAATTTGCTACCATTTCTATGCTGTTTAGGTATAGAACAATATATTTGAAAAAAGTAGTATTTGAGATGGCCTAAACGAATATCCAAACCAAAAGTATATCGGACGCACCCAATTCGATTTATTAACGATCCAATATGACCCTACATTGATTTTAAAAAAATCAAAAAAATTACTTCCCAACTTTCGATCGCGTTCGCAAACAACAGTGTTTTATAGCCCAACGTCGTCTACACGTCGAAAAAGTTTAAATCGATTAAAATGATTTTTGCCACCTGTATCGCCCTACAACGAAAAAAAATATATTTTTTAACTTTGACTTTAATAACTTTTTTCCGGTACACCCTGTATATTTGAAATTGTTCCCAGAACGTGCCCCGACTATTCCTCTCTACGTCCAGAAAGTTTGAATCGTTTTGCTCTAACCGTTTCCGAAAAAAAAATTCGCGAATATCGAAATGTCGAATAACCTTCTACCACGTGGCGACGGATTATCAATGTCGGAACGCCATCTTTAAAATCGAAATTACAACTATTTCTGAAACATTTTGGGCAAATATTTTGGTCAATAAAATTAGAAGAAGGTTCAAGGTAGATATTCCACCCGATTTAAAATCTGGAAATGTTCTTATTATTCTAGCAAATCACGCTGAAAACACCCATTTTTCGCCATTTTTGACAGCCGGATTTTTAGAATTAATATAATTAATTTAGATACATCAATATCAAGGCACTCTTAGTCAAAAGTGAATGGTGTTAGAATTTGTAAAGATTGCCTGTTTCCGCACCCAAAAAAGCGACTTTTCTCAATTTTGCGAATATATTTTAATGATTTTGAATATGTAGAGGTGTTGCGAAGTAATCAGCGCATTTTTTGAGAAAAAAATAAAACGGTTTTGTTAAAAATTGAATAAGCTACAGTCGATATAGTAAAAAAAAAGCTGCCGTTTTTTCCGTATTAAAGATAAAGAAACAAAAAAATATCTCGTAAATACAATTTGACGAGCTCTATCCGCTAAAGTTTACAACGTTTCGATCAAAAGTCGTTTTCAGTACGAAAAAAAATAAAAACCGTGAAAAAATCAGGCCTAACTTTATGATTTCCACTTTCTTACAATTTTCGGCAATTTCCATTCCAGTTAGGTATAGAACGATATATTGGAAAAAGGTAGATTTTGAGATGGCCTAACCGATTATCCAAACCGAATGTCGATTGGATGCACCCAATTCAACTTATTAGCGATCCAAGAGGTACCATTTTGGACCAAATTTTGACTTTTAAAAAATAAAAAAAATTATTTCCAAACTTTCGATCGCGCTCACAAACAATAGGCTTCTGTAGCCGACGGTCGTCTACACGTCGAAAAAGTTTAAATCGAAAAAATTCATTTTTACGACCTGTATCGAATTTCAACGAGAATCGGATATTATTCGACTTTCAAATTTAATAACTTTTTTTCAGTACACCCTGTATATTCGAAATTTTTACACAACGTACCCCCACTATTCCTCTCTAAACTGAAAAAGTTTCAATCGTCCCACTCTAACAGTTTCCGAGAAAAATAATCGCAAATGTGAAAATGTCGAAAGCCACGGCGGCGGCGGCGACAACATACATACATTATTTTCACCGAAGCGCCGTATAACATATCGCGGTGTAGCGCGATATGTAAATAGCATTAGTAAATAAATTAAAAATAAAAAGTCTAATATAATAGGTAAAGTGACATTCAGTACGAATGATTCAAGTGTATGCCTTATTTTGCCTCATTTTATTATACAGGTCTCAGACATAAATTTGGCTATTGAAAGTAATTATTAAGTGCGGTAAATGATACTTTTCCGCACGAGGTGGCAGTTGCACGAACGGCTCGAAGCAAGTCCGGGCATGCCACTAAGTGAGTGTGGAAACGGAACTTTTCGCACATGTTACTTACAATATTTTTCCTAATTGCGTAAAATTAAGCTTGTTCGTAATAAATTTTTGTATTTTTTGGGTAAAAGGAGCAAACAATAAAGTGAATTTTTAAATTTTGATATGTCAAATAGAGCATTTTCGGAAATACTTCTTTAAGTTCTTTCTCTTGCACTTTCTATTAATGTAAAAAAAAAATTAAGGTTTTTCCCCGGATGACATTCTGGGCTGATCCAATACCCTCTGAAATACAAGGCCACAGTGCTTTGCCGTAAATTTAACGTGACGTCACATATACTAGGCTTAAGTTTCCTTCATAAGAGTTATATTGTAAAGATCGCCAGTCAATTTATGAATCGGCTGTCAGTCTTGTTTTAATCATTATATTTATTTGGTCGCCTTGGTTCACTGCCTTGTTGCCAGTTTAAAATTTGAAAAAAAAAACAACTTTTAGCGATAGGGTATAATTTTAACACAATGTCTGAAAATTGTCAAACAAAAAAAAAGAAAAACCTTATAGTAAAAAGAAATTAAAATTTTAAAAACAAATGAGAAAAATCATTACATTATGGTCATGAATCAAATCATTTTGTTAAGTTTTGTCGCAACCAATTCACTATTTTGTATTAAAGCTGACAACACTGTTACTGCGGAAAAGAAGTTGCTCGTCCAGGTAAATTATTATCTATCTGTCTTTATAAGTATTGGTTCTGTCTCTGTCTTACTTTTGGCAAGCGTACTTAGGATGAAGAGCCATGGGTCAGTTCGTGGTCAGTTCCAACCAACTTAAAATTCAAATTTGTCGCAACTGTCGTAACTTTCGACAGTAGACAGACGCGGCTAAAACTAGAAAACAACGATCAAATATTGAAAGTTAGTTTTTTTGCTTTAAGTGATAAGTTTTGTGATTTTTTGTAAGATTTTTTAGTGAGTGTCGGTGAATTGAAACATATAATAAGTGCTGTGTTCCCGGGTGCAGTGGAAACTACAATATTGGACCAAAAGTTCGCGTTTTCGGCTTTCCAAAGGACTTGTGATTTTTTGTAAGATTTTTTAGCGAGTATCGGTGAATTGAAACATAAAATGCCTTACAAGTGCTGTGTTCCCGGATGTAGTGGAAACTACGATATTGGACCAAAAGTTCACGTTTTCGGCTTTCCAAAGGACATACTTTTACAGCAACAATGGTTAAGATCCATTCCGCGAAAAGATTTAGTCCCAAACAAAAACACGAAAGTTTGTGAACAACATTTTGATAAAGGTAGTATAATTTGGAATCATTCAGAACAAGACCCAAAAACAGGTAAGATTGTTTCAATTGATCTAAATAGGCCTCGACTAGCAGAAAACAGCATCCCAACAATTTTTCCAAATTGTCCTCAATATTTATCGAAAGCTGTTCATATTCGTAAAAGTAAAGACCAAAAATTAAGGGAACTTGAGGAGTTACATTTTTTACAAGCAATTAAAGAAAGCCGAGTAAAGTATGATAGCCATAAGAACAACACAAGTTTTGAAAACTTTGAACAGTTGTTAAATGTGTTTCAAAATTTTACTCTAAAGGACGGCTGGTTCTCCGTAAAAAATGAAGATAAAATAACTTTATTTAGGCTTGAATATAATCCTGGACCTTGTATAACTTGGGCAATTATCATCTATAATAACTTAAAAATAGCAACCTTTTTATATGGCCAATCTCTTAGTATTTCTGGATCAAAATTAAAAACACCATTTACTTGTAGCAGTCTAGATGAACTAAAAGACTTGTTGGATATTATTGATGATACGATTATGACAATTCCTTTAAATAATACCGATAATGACCTCATGCAAAGTAACGAGGGTACTACGAGTAACAATGATTCAACACCAAACTCAAGTAACTTCGAGAAAAATAATTCAAACAGATTAAAAAATACATTTAAACTTTTGTTACAAATTTTAGAAAATTAAAAAAATTCGGGTGATGACCAATTTATAAAAAACTTAAATTTTATTTCTGAACAAATTACTTTGCTTAAGACCGCAAAAGAAAGATATAGATATTCACCCAACACTATGATTTTATGTTCAATTTTATTATGGTAATAAGCCCCCATGCCTATAAATATTTACGAGACCATGGACCACTTATTTTGCCTCACCCCGAAACAATAAAAGGGGTCTGTAATCAATATCTCACAGGTCCTCATATTGATGAAAGAAAAATTTTTCTTACCTATGCTCGTAATATTTTTAAATTTTTAACCGATAAAGACAAATATGTAATTCTACTTTTTGATGAGATACATATCGAACCCTATTTAGACTATAAGGCAGGCAATACTGTAGGAACAGCCGTACATGAGAACGCTTTAGCTTCGTCTGCATACGCGTTTATGATAACTAGTGTATGCTCGAATCTTAAAGAAGTAATTCATATATCCCCTGTATCAAAAATTAACTCGGAAATGTTGTACAATTTTCTTAAGACCCTAATAGAAAATTTAGAAGAAATAGGATATATCGTTTTTTGCTTAATTAGTGATAATAATGCAATTAATGGTAAAGCAATGTCCCATTTTTCATCCACTGGAGAACTTAGTATTGTTTATCCACATCCAATTGACCCAGTAAGGCCACTATTTTACATTTTTGATCCAGTACATTTATTAAAATGTATTTTTACCAATTGGCTTAATTCGAAACCAAATCAGACATTTTGTTATCCTGATTTTGAGACTGGTGAATCCGAGGGTGAACCAAAAACTGCTTGGTTTTCAGTTATTAAAAAAATTTATGAACTTGAACAGGACAAATTTTTAAGACATGGTTACTCATTAACCTTAAAAGCTTTGTTTCCATCATCTTTGGAGAGGCAAAATGTTAAGTTGGCTCTAAAGATTTTCAACCCTTTTGTAATAGAAGCCCTAAGAGGTTTTGGAAATCACTTACCCCATTCACAGGACACTGCAAATTTTATTGATATTATTTGGACATGGTGGAAAATTGTGAATGTAAAAACACCTCTTAAAGGTAAACATCTACGAGACATATACCAAGAACCAATAGTCAAGGATAAAATAGCCGAGTCTGTGCTCGATCCTAAGCTAGAATATTTGCATAAAATGCTAAATTGGTTAGACACTTGGAAGGAAAGTAATTTTTCAAATAAATTGACTCGACAAACACATACTGCCCTTAGTCACACTATCTATGGACTACTGGAAATCACCAAGTATTGTTTAACAGAACTGGATATGAACTATTTACTGTTGGGAAAATTTCAGACAGACCCACTGGAAGGACGATTTGGTAAATATAGGCAATTAGCTGGTGGCCATTACCATATATCAATCAGGCAGTTATATGAATCAGAAAAAAGACTGAGAATTCAGTCTATCTTGACACTTAAATCTCGGAATTTTGGAGAGTTCAGTATAGACAAATTCTATGAACCTCCCGAGAATGAACCTGAAGAAGACTTAACCCGGTTGAAACCCAATTTCCTAAAATTACTATAGAAAGTGGTGATATTGAAGCAGTAAAGAACGAAATGGTCATAATAACCTATTTAGGCGGATATTGCTGTTACATTGCTTTGAAAAAATTAAAGTGTGAAATTTGTAAAAAAAACCCTAGCTTATGATGAACCATGTATAGTTGAAGACAATTACAATCTTATTAATAATTTAAATCGTGGGGGATTATTGTATCCTCGTGACTCAATAGTAGATATAGTTTCAACTGCATATATTATTTTTAAGAAATTGATTCAAGATTTTGAAGACATTTTTTTGGATAATTTTAATAAAAAAGCCTTTCTCTCTTATTTACTTATTAAACTTCTTACAGACAAAAAACTTTTAGCTCCTCTTGCGGGATGTAATGAACATTCAGAAGTAACTATTGCAAAAATTATACTTAGTAGTATTTCAAATACATTAATAAGAAACTACTGTGGTAAAAAAAATGATCGTATGGGTAAAAATAAGAAAAGAAAACTAAATACTCTTACTAAATAATTACCCTTAAAGTGACATAATATTCCGATATATTGACCTTTATTTAAAGAACAAATTACAGTGTCATACTTAGGCTCGTACTTAGGTATATCTAATGACAACACATTATGCTCAAAGGAGCATGCATCACACAATGCTCAAAGGAGCTTATAAAGACAAAAACCTCCTGTGATGAATTGCATATAAGTAGCTACTAATATAAATATATATTTTTATTTATAAGTTACTTAGTATGTTATCTGAGGAGACAAAAATACTTCCCAACCCTAGCTGTTAACCTACGAACTGCCACTGATAGCAAATATAGATTAGATTACTTATTTTTAAACTCCCTGTACATATTTATAAACTTAAAGAAAAATATGTTTTAAGTCTTTTACTAAAGAGTAGTATAACCCTTACCCATGATTATTCTATTATACTCTATTAAATATTCAGCCTACTAATGGTGACGTCACGGCAGAGCACTGAGGCCTTGTATTTCAGAGGGTATTGGCTGATCCCTTTATTTAGTCGAATATTTTCCAAACTATTGCAGTTAATTATGCCCCGAACTATGCCAAAAAATAAATAATAAAAGAAGGGTAGTTCCATTATGAATCAATTATTATTATTATAAATCGTTCTCTATTCTGTATCTTTTACCACCCCGTATATTTTGGACTGAAAATACCTCGGTGCCAAGCTTATTACATTACGTAAATTATGTCTTATGGCCGCTTGCAATATTTTGTTGATCTAAGAAAAATAGTTTCTAAGTCACATTACTAACAAACCGACTTATATTAAACCCTTCTGCGAGACGACCAGATACTTTTAAATGTTTACCCCTTTTAAGATTCGTATAAAAAAATATTTTTTATGATTGCCTACTCACGAGAAAAAACGAGACGAGACGAGACAATGGCACTCTCGAGCGAGAAAAACGCGTTTCTCGTCGAGACGAGATGAAAAAAAATTCTCGCCTCACGAGACGAGACGAGAATGGGCCAATTCTCGTCTCGTCTCGTCTCGCGGCATCACTATATATTACGTACCGAGGTGGAAAGTGTTTCATTACTGTCGAGAGGTAAACTATATCTCGGAGACAGTAATGAAACTTTTCACCGAGGTTTGTATACTATTTTATTTACAACCACATCCTACATCTACTTCCTATAATTTTTAACTAAAAATATAATTAAAAGAAAAATGTCATTTTGACGTAGTATTATAGAAAATATATATTAAAAAAATCAAATAAATTTACAAGTAGACATATTTTCAAATTAGGCGACGGTTGTCAAGGAAACGTTTGTTTGAAATTAAAACAATAAACGGCAGTTCAAGTCTGATCGTTTGAATCAGGGTGGGAAGTCAGGGCGGGAAATAGAGGTAGGTAATGTGATACTTCCCAACCTTCAATAAAGTCAGTAATGTCAACATTACATGTATGGTTGTAAATAAACGATTTATCTCGATTTTCGGCAAAACTACAAGTCCTATGGAAAAACGTTAAATAGCAAAGTTGTAGGTAATAAAAAGATCTACAACTTTTGTATTTGCACTTTTTTCACATAACCTCAAAATTTATGTGAAAAATTCAAATAACCAAGTTTTTGGTTTATTATTTTTATCTTTTACAAAAAAAATTTTTTAAACACGAAATTTGGTGAAAACTTTCCTTTTTATGTCCCAAACACACTGTAATTTTTTTGATTTAAAATATTTATTTTTTAACCTTATTTTGACTTAATATCGAAAAAGCACCCTAATTTTCAATCGAAAATTCTCACGTCAAAATATCTGCTGTTTTAAAAAAGTCGGTGAGCTTTTTGTTCGTTGAAATCTCTACTTTCTGATGGTGTAAAAAAATATACATTACTATGGTAAATATTCTCAAAAAATGCAAAGAAACGAAAAAAAATCGAATCCGAATTTTTTTTTTTTAATCATTATGTACAATTTTGAGCTATTTATTAAAATTTATACTTTAATTACTTGAAAAACGTAAGATTCCATGTTACATTGATAAGCAAAAAAATTACAAATCCATAAAACATAAAAATCGCAAAAAATATGCGAAAATAGTTGTTCTAAATATAATTAAAGGTAGGATTTAAAGGGGATTTCATCACATTTACCATAGTAATGTATATTTTTTCACACCATCAGAAAGTAGAGATTTCAACGAATAAAAAGCATACCAACTTTTTTTAAAAAGCAGATATTTTGACGTGAGAATTTTTGATTGAAAATTAGGGGGCTTTTTCGATATTAAGTCAAAATAAGGTGAAAAAATAAATATTTTAAATCAAAAAAATTACAGTGTCTTTGAAACATAAAAAGGTAAGTTTTCACCAAATTTCGTGAAAAAAAATATTTCTTGTAAAAGATAAAAATAAAAAACCAAAAACTTGGTTATTTGACTTTTTCACATAAATTTTGAGGTTATGTAAAAAAAGTGCAAACACAAAAGTTATATATCTTTTTATTACCTACAACTTTACTTTTAAACCTTTTTCCATAGGACTTGTAGTTTTGCCGAAAATCGAGATAAATCGTTTTCTAACCTTAAAAACTCACCGCCCCCCACTTCCCGACCTTGGATCGCCCGTAATTTATTTTTCCTTATATTTTTGTTATATTCTCTTCCTTTTCCAATGTGTTTCATTCTACTATTATTTTTTTTCACTTTTTACCATTTTCAAAGGCTTCAGCCCTGGTCTATACGTTCGACGTGTCTACCGAAAAGGCAATGTCCGGCGACTACCGCAGTGATGTTTCCCTAAGCTCTTTGTAGAAAGCATGAAACCTTTTAGGTATCCATTTTAGAAGTTTATATAGGTCGTCGTATGTTTTTAAATTTATTAGTCGTAAAGTGGACCTACAAACTTCTAAATCGGGTAAATGATTAGGGTTTTTCTTCAACAATTTTCTATTGAAGTCTATTTCCTCAAAGTCTTTATCAACATTACATCTAAAGAACATTTTTTCAGGAGAGTTTTGTTTAAATTGCAAACAAAAAAACTTTGGAAATGAGGAAGTTAAATTTGGTTGTTGAAAGAAAAGTAAAGCCATTATCTTGTCAAATAATATGGTATACAATATAATAAGTTATCTCTATTGGGGGGAAAATAAATAAAAAGAACAAGAAAAAATAATTATTAACATTTCGTTTGTTGCTGTCTTTATTTTATCGTTGTTTTTAACGATTGTCAAAAAGTTATTAACGACTTGAAAGTATATTAAAGCCAAAATATGTAAATTGCAAAGTTCCCCTTATTTTTTATTCTGTGGTTACAGGCTAGTTGCTAAGAGTCTTACGTTAAAGCCTTATGTAGTCCTCTAACCCAATTAAGCTTCTGGCTTTGGCATTTTTAAAATATAAATGAATATTTTAATATAAAAATCAGGAAAACAGCCTTTCTAAAATGACGTAAATTTAACCTTTCTCTTGAACTTTTGTACGACTCGAGAACTTAAGGAAAACGATGTCTGAAAGCTATATCTCCCTTTTTGCTTCCCATTGGAAAATTAAAATCGGACCTAAAATTAAAGTTTTTAAAATAAAAAGGGTAAAATATCGTCATTTTTTGTCTATAAAGAATTGTAATTTGAATTATATATATGATTAGATTTAATTTCAGAATAAGGTTAAGAATAGATTTATTCATGCCTTTACATTACAAGTTTGAATACGTCATAAATATTTAAAGATAAAAAAATATTTCATACAATATACTGACAAGTTTCACAATACAACATCAGTTTAAAAAATTATTTCTTAAGGTATAACGCCATCATAAAATTACATAGTAGTACAATCACAGGGCTAGACTATTGAGTAAATTTTATCAGTATGGTATTAGCGGAACGTTTATAAATGGTTTAAAAATTATTTAAGTAACAGAACACAAAAAACAAATCAAAAACGTATTCAAATAAAAAGCAAATAATATAGGAATTCCTTAAGGAAGTATACTAGGTCCACTATTATTTATTTTATACATTAAGGATATGCCCTATAATAAATTAAAATTAAATATTTCAAAAACTAAATGTATGGTTATGGGTAATAATTTAAATTTAAATATATAACCGCTGTGATTGATGGTGAAAATTTGGAATTAATAAACAGTTTTAAATATTTAGGAATAATTTGTACCATTTTGCCTACAAACACCGTATTAATACGTCAATTTGTTCTTACGGAGCTCATTTTTATATTATACTTTACATAACTCCAGTTTAAAAAAATATATTGGGATATGATTTTTTCATATATTCTTCTTATAGATTTTTCTTTTTGCTTAAGTAAAAAAAGGTATATAATTTTATTTAAAATTTTTAAGAAAAATGAAGAAATTGTTGATTCTGCTAAATAGCGCCCTCTAGCTGTCGCAACGAAATTCATAACGACTTCGCTCTTTATTAAATTAATAAAACAAAAGAATCCTTATTCAGCGAGTTCAAATTTGTTAAATTCCGATAGGCCAAACCAAAGTTGTTAATACTTTAGCTGCCACCTCCCTCTTAAACAAATAGGTAGAGCGAAAACTCAAAACGAAAGTTATTTAGACTTTTCATTAGATTGAAAAACTGCTACCTTTGATACATGTTTAGTATAAGAATTTTTGAGAAAATCCCGTTTTTGTTTGGTCAGTATAGTTACGCCCCCTAGCGGCCAACCTAGACACGTAAAAATAATGTCCAGCCAATTTTCTTGGTTATTTTGTAATAAAAAATTTTTTGGACAAGCCATGCGGTAAACTGTTTCCGAGATATAACCGGCGTCCCCTTTTAGTTGTACACCCGGTACATTTGACTTTTCGGCTATTAACGACAGAAATATTTTAAATATACTTGTAGGTGTTCAGCAGTCACCAAAGATCAACAGTGAAAATGTCATTATTAAACAAGTATAAATTTAGTAGAAGTTGAACCCTAGGCTGGAACAACGTAAACGCCAAATATTATTTTGTTGGAAAATTGAAAAAAACGAAATATGATCTATTGCTTTATCAGGTAAAGTTATTATATGACTGATATGACTACCCAAAATAAACTAATTATATAATAGGTATTGCAGATTTGATCACATACAGAATATTATGAATATGAGCATATTTTCCTCATTTTAATAAAACAACGTTGTATATATATCCACGTCGGTTACAACATTGTTTTATGGAACTAGGGCGGTTACAACGTTGTTTTATATTAAAAATAAAGTACATACATACAAGTGAAAATAAAAAATATTTTTTTATTAAAGAAATTAACAGAAAATGAAATGTAGGTATTACATGTACTTTGAAGCATGGCTCTTATTATTTTGATAAAAATCAATATATTTTAGTGGAATATAATCACACATATGAAGCAAGTTGGCCAGGTTTTCTTTTTTGATTATTAGAGAATCCGTCAAAAAAACATCCAGAAATTTTATAGTTTTGAGAAAACTCCACTTAAAGTTGAAATTAGTGTACTTTTGCACCATTTTTGTGTTTTGGCAACGGAACAATTTTAAACTCTCCGGTAAAGGATATAGATAGTAAGTTTTATTTTTTTAGGTAGATACTTGTTTTTTTTTGTAGTTTTAAGCAAAATCTGTTGCTTACGTCTTTTATCCATTTTTTTTTAAATAATGGTTTAGTTCTCATACTAACAAAAAAAAAGACTTAAGTGCGTTTAAGTCTTTTTGCCATTGTTAAAAGTTTTAATGTTTAAAGCAGAAATTAATGGCTGACCAATGTAAAGTACTTATACGTTTTTTTTCCAATGCAGTTTATTGCTCAAAAGCTTTATGGTGCTATGAATTTAAATACAATAATTAATAATATTTATTAATTAAAATAAACAAATTAGAAAGTAATATCATTTTTATCATTTAAATCTTCAGACGTTGAACTTTCTGGTATGTAAATTCATCCAAAATCTTCTACGGCTTTTTGGCATTTTTGTTACCAATTTTTTAATAATGTCTTCCTTCTTCTTTGACAATACACCTCAATGAACCGATCGCTTCTCAGGTAAAATTCCGACATCAACTTTTCTTTTAATTATTATGACATAGTATAAAACAAAGTCGCTGTCGCTGTCTGTTCGTCCCTACCTATATATACTTAAATCTTTAAAACTATGCAACGAATTTTGAAGCGGTTTTTTTTAAATAAATAGAGTGATTCAAGAGGAAGGTTTATATGTATAATACATGCATAATATTGTAGAGAAACACTGATAAATTTAGAGGTTTTTAATGTGATGTCGTAAATAAACACATTTTAGACCCGCGTGCGAAGCCGGGGCGGGTCGCTAGTAATGTATATAATACAGTGGCAAACGATTTATACGTTATATTGCATAAAGAAAATAAAAGTTTAAAGAAAACCATACCACAAACACGTATGACTTTTATAAGGTTTTTTGCCTTTTTTGTAAACTTTAGAAATTAAGAAAAGGATAAATGGTATAAAATGGTATAAAAGCATACATTCCTTTGCCAATATATAAATATTTCTATTTTGCTGGAGAAAGACCTTCTAAATTGTATAAGTCTTTTTGACACAGGAATTGTATTCAAAACATGTCGGATACGGTTTTTTGACATTGTAAATTAAAATTTTTTAGCGCTTACATCATTTGGCCAATGTATGTAGACAAGAAACTACAAGGGCTATTCAAAATGTAATTATAGAGTTCGAAAGAGAATAAAAAGTTACGGGGAAAAATTGAAAAAACGGAAAACGTAAAAAAAAACGGCTTTTTACCATTGTAGGGCAGTGTTTAGGGACACATTTTTTAATATTTTTAAAGTGAAGTAAAGTAAATCGTGTTGGTCAATTTGAAAAAATTCAGTGACAGGGTGGGGCAAAAAATGGACATAGTTTACATGAAGTGATAAACTCTTAAAGTGCACAAATTCAGTGTTTGTAGTTTTGGTCAAAATTGTAAATCGCATTTTCCAAATGAAACTGAATAATTAAATTGCAAACATTCAGATAACGTTGTTGGCAATTTAACCGTAAATTCGGTTTAATTCGCTTTTAGTTTATTTCTATAGAACTGAACTCAATTTGGGATATAATCAATATTGCATGAAAAGTTAAAGGCTCTTTGGAGCCATAATATATACTTGGTGTCCGGAACTTCCGTACGTATATTTCAAGGGGAGATTCTACATATTTTTAACACGCTTTTATTAGCTTCACCTGTATGTTTGCTTGTTTAGTTGTTTGTCCGTAACCGACTTCTTTCAACCCGATTTTGATCCACTTTAAATGGTCAGATTTAATTTAAATTTTGTAGACTTATCAGGAACCGCTGGCAATACAATAATCTACTAATATAGCTCAATCTACTTAAAAAAAAATTTTTCTTAACAATAAATCCAACTAAAAAATTACAAATTATGGGGTCGTATAGTATTCGATGCGGGGACTTTGGGAAAAATAAGCAAAAAATTATCCTGTCAAAATTTGACAGCTGTCAATATGTCAAATCGTTTAGAAAAATTATATTAATGAAAAAACAATAAGGTCGTATGTATATTGACGGTGGAAAGTTGAAAAAATACGCAAAAAATTCTCTTGTCAAAATTTGACACCTGTCAATATGTCAGAAGTATTACAATAACCGATAGTAATGAAACAAATGTGGGGTCGTATTGTCGCTAAGAATAGAGAAAAATTTAAAAAAAATTATATCCGTCTTTTTTTTGACAATTTTTTTTCGTAATTTTGAAAATTTTTGTCGTTTGTTCAGGTTTGTTCGGGTTTGGATGTATGTTTGTTTGTAACCGACTCCTTTGAACCAGATTTTGACCCACTTTAAACGGTTAGATTTAATTTAAATTTTGTAGACTTATCAAGAACCGCTGACAATACTAAAACTACTAATCTAGCTCAATCTACTCAAAAAAAAAATTTTTCTTAACAATAACTCCAACTAAAAAATGAAAAATAAATAAGTATAGTTTATAAATACTAAAAAAACACGCTTTGATAATTATTCAAACTAAAAAGCGGAAAATAAATATAGTTTAAAATAATTCTTGAAATTCTTAATATAGGCAGACAATAATAAAGAACGATAAACATTGCTATTATTTTAAAAAAAGCGTGGGGTGCTCGATATACGAAAAATATTGCACAAAGCGACCCACGCTTTTTCACAATAATACTAATGTTTATCGTTCATTATTATTTTCTGCCTATATTAAGAATTTCAAGAATTATTTTAAACTATATTTATTTTCCGCTTTTTAGTTTGAATAATTATCAAAGCGTGTTTTTTAGTTTCTTTAAACTATATTTATTATAAAAACAAAAAAGTCTAAATGAACGTAGGTCCTTAAATGTATTTGATACACCAATTTGATATATAGGTAGTTTACGTAATGAAAAAATTATTTTCTCCTAAACTTTTTTAGCCCCATTATTTTTACTTTATGGTGTGAAAAGGTCCCAAAGTTAACCCATTAAATTTTTTACAGATACCTACTATATCATATTTTAAATTTAAATCAAAACCTTTTGGCATTTGTTTTCACAGTCGACTTAAAATTTTACTGCAATTTGTTCCATTTATACATACATCATCCTCTATTATTTTTGTTGTAGATAAAGGTAATTTACAAAATTTTTATTTAAAGAACTGTTATTATGATTATGGCTTTGTAGAAGATTCAATGGTATGATATTTGTAGCCTACAAATACCGTACTAAAATGTTAATTTGTTCTGGTGAAACTCATTATTATATTAAATGTATATGTACATTTTCGGTTTAAAAACAAATATTGACTTGCGGTTTTCACAGATATTCTACTTATCTAGTCTTTTTTTTGCTTAAGTTGAAAAAGATATATCGTCGCATTTAAAATTTTTCGGAAAAATGAAGAAAGTGTTGATTCTGCTAAATAGCGCCCTCTAGCTATCGCAATGGAAAACAGAACGACAAAGTTTTTATTAAATTAATAAAACAAAAGAATCCCTATTTAGCGAGTTCAAATTTGTCAAATTCTGATAAACCAAACAAAAGTTGTGAATATTTTTTCATAGCAACATTTGTCCTCTTCCACCCCCCTTAAATAAAAAGGTAGAGCAAAAACTGAAATACAAAAGTTATACAGAATAAACAACCGCTACCCGCCCCAGTGTATCCATTGAACTTGGATCCCTGTGTATTCCAATATAAAAAATAGTTACACACTTGTCCGATATGCCACTATATTTTCTTTTCTTTTAGTTATACAGAATTTTCATTAAATTCAAAAAATCCTACCTTGGATACACCATTAATATAAAGATTTTTGAGAAAATTTCCCTTTTTGATTTGTTACTATAGTAACATCCTCTAGGGGCCAATCTAGGAATTTTAAAATAATTTCCAGCAATTTCTCTTAGTCACTTTTGTCTCTGGCTTTCTAGATTACCGAAACGCAAAAGTAAATAGTAAGTAGTGTTTGTTTTTTATGATATTTTCACAATATATACCTTAACATTTGAAAAAAAAGGGGGGCAGTTTCTACACCAAAAAGATGTCAATTTCATGAAGACACGAAAAAACTATGCCAAACTAAACATAACCGCCGCGCCGCCGTGGTTCTGTATTTTTTCAGTACATAAAGAGGCTTCCTAATACTGAATTTATTCCAGTTAAAAATTCCACTCTGTATCGATATACAAAGGAAGTAGGAACTATTTTCATTTTTGAAGTTAAAAAACGACGACCGTTATCGTAAATAAGAATAAAAAAGTAGATAAATAAATTATTTCTAAATATACGTCTAAATTATACAGGGTTGGGCAAATGTTCCGGAACGGCTTAACTACAGGCGAACGAAAAGTGATATCGGAGCCGGGTTTCGGGCAATCTATAGGACTAAAATTTTACTATTTGACTATTATACCATATGTCAGTAATGTCACCAACTGTCAAGTGTTGACGTTATTTTTTTTTTAAAGGAACACCCTGTATATTTTTACATTTTTAAATTCCACATAAAATTATAATTATTTTTTATTAAGTGCACTATTAGTCTATACTTCATAGTTTCCGAGATATTGACTCTCGAAAAGTGACATTTTTGAACTTTGACAGCTTATAACTTTCTAACAGTACGTCTTAGAGCAAAACGGCTTACATGTCCCTATCTTCAATTTTTATTATCTTCCCAAAAAATCAACTTCCGGTTAAACCGGATGTAACTCGAAAGCAGGAAATATAGATGTTCCGGTTTAACTGGAAGTTGATTTTTTTGGGAAGATAATAAAAATTGAAGATAGGGACATGAAAGCCGTTTTGCTCTAAGACGTACTGTTAGAAAGTTATAAGCTATCAAAGTTCAAAAATGTCACTTTTCGAGAATCAATATCTCGGAAACTAGGAAGTATAGACTAATAGTGCATTTAATAAAAAATAATTATAATTTTATGTGGAATTTAAAAATGTAAAAATATAAAGGGTGTTCCATTAAAAAAAAAATAACCTCAAGACTTGACAGTTGGTGACATTACTGACATATGGTATAATTGTCAAAAAGTAAAATTTTAGTTCTATAGATTGCCAAAAACCCGGATCCGATATCACTTTTCGTTCGCCTGTAATTAAGCCGTTCCGGAACATTTGCCCAACCCTGTATAAAGGAAATTCAAAATTTTAAGTTAAAACTTATAAATTTTGAGGTTAGCCAGCCATAATATCGTCGTCTTGGATGGAATAGGCTAACCCACAAAATTACAAAAATTGGATTAGACCATTAATGAACCTATGAAACATTAAATTTTGTTATGGCGAATAAGAGCAAAGCCAAAATAAAATTCAGCCTTTGATAACTGAAATATTTGCTAATAGTTCTATCCCACATCACGCTATTGTAAAAAGGTCTAAGTCACTTACTTCACCATTTTTAAAATTTAAATATTTTGCTTTGACTGCCAGTGGTAAAAAGTTCTAACCCACATAATTCGTAGAAAATAGCCTTATTATTTTCCTATTTGAGATGTCTTCAAGGAGTAGACGATTAGTTAGTGAAGCTTTCAAGCCATTTATTTTAGTTTTAGGTGATTCAGAAGAGGATGCTAATACTACGACGAACAAACAGTGCACAGTACAAAAGGTTCAGCCGAGATTGCTTCTTGCCTATGAAATTTTTTATCAAATTTAAGTCCAGATATAGGAGAAGTGACATTTTATGCCGACACAGCTACAAGGCAAAATCGCAACTGCATTGTTTCAGCTATGTTTTTAAGGGCAGTTACTTTGTTACTCATAGATATTATAATTCAAAAATATATGGAATCTGGTCAATCCGAGATTGAGTGTGATAGTGTACATTCCAGCATCAAAGGTAGAGGCAGCAAAATAGATATCCTCACTCCAGATGGATGGTAGCCCGCACCGCAAAAACTTAAGAACCACTGTACCAAATAATAGAAATGGATTACTCAGATATTATAGATTTTAAGTCTTTTTCGAAAGGAGTAATCTCCAACAAAAATAAAGCTGATGAGGGGTCGCTCAACTGGCTAAAAATTAAATGGGTTCAATATCGAAAGCAGGACCCAACAAAAATATATTTTAAAGAGCGGTTACATAAGTAACGAACATTTTAAGTCTCTAACTATTAAAAAGATAACCACAAGAAAAATGACATCACGTATTACAGATAGAGTTCCTGCAACCCCTACCAATTGAAGAAACAAAATTGCAAACTTTGCTAAAATTATGCTCGTCTAAAGTTATTTCATCAACGTATCATAATTTTCATAAAAGCCTTAGATCTACAGAAGGAACCCTCTGATTCCGATAACGACAACTGAACCTTGCGTTCAATTTATTTTGCCCTTAAGGAGTACACGCATTGAATCGACTCGGACCGGTCGACTCGGAAAAGAGCAGTCGGAATATCAACGCGCATTGAATCGACTCGGACCGGTCGACTCGGAAAAGAGCAGTCGGAATATCAACGCGCATTGAATCGACTCGGACCGGTCGACTCGGAAAAGAGCTGTCGGAATGACAACGTCAGCCGCATATTGAATTCGCTTTGCCGGCAGTCGTCCACTAGTAGTCGGGTATAGAGGAGCAGGAGAAGATAAAAATGACATAATTATAATAAGAAAATGTATAAAGCATTAGGTAAAAATAATTTAATTATATAAAATTATTTTTAAAATTCCATTACCTTTTATGTTATATTTCGTGAGATTTTTAAAAAGCAATGTTATATTCAATAAACATTTAAGCGTTTTTATTATTATCCCTTAAAATTTTATTTAAAATAACATTAATCTTTATGAAATATTTCGTTAACTTCACTATGAAAAATACTAGCGTTTGTAGTGACATTAAGTAGTAGATGTAAAAATAATTAAAGGAAATATTTTTACGGTGTGTTAGCATGAAAAATCCTTTAATATTTATAATTTTCATAAAAATAAATTAAATTTTTTTGTAAGGTGTAAATTTAAATTGTATGTCTTAATTTTCCATAACTTTCCTAAAATTTACTTATATGAAGTTGTTTATTCATCACTGTCAAAAATATCTTGTTTTATTGTAAAATTAAAATAAAATTAAATATTACAAAAACATTAATGTATCCTTATCTACCACATGAAAGTATGTGTCAAATTTATATTTTTATATTTTTTAAGGAACTATCATGTAAAATTCAACCCACTTTTTACAGTGTGCAATAAAAAAGTTACACTCAAGTTTGTTTTACTAAAACTAAGGCTCGAGAATTTCGATATCAAGGTAAATTAATATGTTGACATTTAAACTTTTTTTAAAGTCACGGCGGCATCGATCAAATAGCACAATTATAATGTTTCTCTTTATTGGTGTTTTTCCGCTACACTAAATTTCATACAAAAATCGTAGTTCGCCGTCAGAGCATTCGGCAGTTTTTGCCCCTGCATGCAATTCCGGGCCGAGTCGACCGATCCGAGTCGACCGGTCCGACTCAGTGCGCGGGGTCTAATTTTATTACATGTATATCAAAAATTTCCGACTGCTCTTTTCCGAGTCGACCGGTCCGAGTCGATTCAATGCGTGTACTCCTTTAATTTAAGATGCTAATACATTTAATTTTAGTTAATTTACCTTAAGAGTAAGCTTTCTTTTTTATATTTACTTTTTTTTATAAATAAATGTAAAAAGTAAAAACAAAATATATGTTTTTAATACTTCGTCATAATACCTAATTATTAAAAATTTGTCAATTAGGTCGTTTCTATCTTTGTTCTAAAATGATCAATCGGTGTGGTGGTCAAAAGTTCTACGCCACTTCAAAACTATGTTTTTAATTAAAAAAAAAAACATAGAGTTATAAGAACAGAACATAAAAGAGCAGAACAATTTCAAAATATTTCGATAGGAAAACAAATCTTGAACTATAAGAAATATTTTAAATATCACAACACCAAATTATTACAAATCGCATTTAATCAGAATGGCCTCCTTGTGGATTAGACCTATTCACATCCAAGACGACGATATATAGACCTGATCATAAGTCTTAAATATCCGTTTGATTTTATTTCTTTGTTATAGCCTAAAAATAAAAAAAAAAAAGCTTATTTATCTGACAAAAAAATTAACAAAAAAACATTACAAGTTCAGTTGAATGTACCGGGTGTTCCACCTAAGGAGGTAATCGGCTATATCTCAGAAAGTAATAACACTAGGACTTTGGGAAAAAATATATATCCATAAAAGCGGCCAAGAGAAATTGCTGGAAATTATTCATAAGTTCGAAAAATGACCGCTAGGGGGCGTAAGAGAACTTTCAAAATAGAAATGCGGATTTTCTCTTGATTTTTCTTAATAAAAATATGTAAAAAAATATAAGCATTGTATTCTTCATAAAAGTATGCAACTTTATGTTAGGAATCGTTTTTTTCTATTTTCAATAATAAAGTGGTGGGAGAAGGTCAAACCTTTTTTCTTTCAAACGCTAGTAATATCCGTAGACCAGCACAATTGCAGCATAACTGCTGAATAAACAAACTACTTTATATAAAACCAATTAACATTAGAAATCATTAACATTAATATAGTGTCAAAGCAAACTGCTGTTCATATTAATCGTTCATCGTAGATTTAAGATATATGTATTTTGTTAAAGCCCTTTTTGTAGAAATAAAACGTTTTTTAAAAGGAGCTTTGTCGGTCTTGTGATTTAATTGGCGCTGCGAACAGGATAGTGCAATCTCGCCCTTTATCGGTTCCCGTTGTACGAGAGTGATTTTTAAATCTTTGTGCACTATTTGAACTAAAGACCTTCCGGAATATCCAAAAAAAACTGTGTACCCAAAAAACTCAGTGCGAATTCCAGAAGTGTGTGTTGAAGGAAGAATTGGTGAAACAAATCGGCTGCCGTGTTGCTAGTGACCTGTTGACCCAGTTAGTGTTCCTCTCCGACCCAGATCGACGCCCAGGCATTTGAGCTCTCCAGCTACACTCTTACAAGGATTTATGTGGATGTGTACTACTGCAATATAGGCTTTATGGATTCATCCTTGATTATATTGTAAGTAATTGCTGAATTGCCATTTAATGTCAACTCCGTCTAAACGTTTACAAAATATTTTGCTACGAAATAGGGTTGCTTTAGGATTAAGTGTACCAGAACACGAAACAGAAAATAATTCTGATAGTGATTTAGAAACTTTAGATAAGACTTTAACTCCAGAAATTCAAAACGAATTAGTTAATTTATTTGATAACTTAACCTTAAATAAAGAAACCATAATGGAAAATTTAAAATTCCATACGTCCCTCCTGCCAACTTTCTCAGGCAAACAGGACCATTTAGAAAGTTTTATTTTATCTATAAACGAATTTCATACACTTTATTTTAATAATTCAAATGAACAAAAGACGGTAGTCCTAGCTGCCATTAAGTCAAAACTAGTTGATGATGCACGAAATTTCTTACTTTCTAGACCAGATTTAGATAACTGGCCTTCCATTAGAGACGCACTAAGACAAAAATTCGGTGACCCTATAACGTATATCATTCTAATGCAGGAACTGCAATATTTAAAAATAAATAAAGGTGAAAATATTTTACAATTTGTTGATAGGTTAAAAACATTTGTACAAAGGATCATTTCTAAGGTACAGTGCGAAGTTGCAGACAATAATTCCAAAGCACTTTTAATAAGTCAAACAGAAAGTACTTCAGTTTTAATTTTGACAGCAAATTCGCCACAAACCTTAAAAACGATGCTCATGATACAACGCCCTAGCACACTTAATGACGCGCTTGCGCACGTTGTCAATTACAATATGGTTGAATCGCAAGTCAACCTCGCGAACAGTTGTTCAACTTTGCAAAATCCTACGCAGAGACAAAACAATAGCAATCATAATAACAGAATAATAAATAGACCTTTTAACACACAAGTACCGCAGTCAGCGATACCACCTTATTTTCCAAGTCAACCCATTTTTACACAGCCCCGACCAATTCAAAGACATTTTCCAACTAATGCCCAAGTTTTCGGCAATCAAAATAGACCTACTTTCCCACAAAATAGACCTACTTTCCAACAAAATAGAGCCCCTCGGCAAGAGGCGCCTATTCCAATGACCACTTCCACAATAGGACCTTCTCGCATTCAACAACAAAGACAACCCTCTACTAGATACCCAAACTTCTTCCGATCGACCGGACCCGCAAATTGGGTGTCCCAAGAGCTATATAATGTTGAAGTACAAGAACCCTCAAATAACAACCCCTATTCAGAAATTCAACCCTTAGAATATACCCCAGATCCAACACATGCTCTTTACCCCGAAGAACAGTATTACCCACAAGAACCCGACACATCAACTCCAAACTACTCAACCGAAAATTTCGACCTTGAACATACCATTGACAATACTGACGAAAATTTTCCGAACCTAGCCTCGAATCAAAAATTAACTTAAACAATATAGCACAAAAAATTGAATTACCATACTTCTATCTTCCCCAAAAGCATATGACAGTACTTATCGACTCTGGTGCTTCAGATTCCATTATAACTCCAAAAATTGCAGAATTATTCCCAAAAAATATATTTTTTGAACCTTTCGAGGTGACTGCCTGTAAACAGACGTATAAAGAAACCCAAAATTTAAAAATACCCTTACTTCAAGAACTAGGCATAGACCAAGATTTTAAATTACGAATTCTTAACTGGCACAACGATTTCGACGCACTTATAGGTACCAAAGACCTTAAAAATTTAAATGCCCTTATAAATTATGAAAACAAAACATTGACATTGAAAAACATTACCATACCTTTTTCGCTTGCTTATAATAAACCACTAAATCAACCTGTTAAAAACTTTAACAATAATTTTCTTATAATACCAGTAAATTACGAAAACGGTACTGCCATTTTGCCTTCTTTTACAATTAAAGATCATATTATCCCCGATTCCCTTATTACAGTGAATAAAGGCCTTTGCAAGATTCCCAATCCAACCCCTACCGTAAATGTCAACTTTCATCAAAGAATTAAAGTCATACCACAAGACCAGTTCGAACTACTCAACCCTTCGGCTACTACCCCAACCAAATTTAACCCTGAAAAGCAATTACGACTTGACCATCTGACCCCCCTCGAAAAATCTAAAATTTTACCACTATGTCATGAGTTTAAGAACATTATGTACCATGAAGACTGCGACCTGACATTTACAAGCCAGACCAAACACGTCATTCGAACAATTGACGACAGACCCGTTTATGTCAAATCTTTTAGACACCCTCCTAGCATGAATCAAGAAATTCAGTCCCAAATTCAAAAGTTGCTCGATAATAAAATTATTCGTCCTTCAATCTCTCCCTACTCTGCACCAGTATGGATAGTTCCAAAGAAACCCGATGCTTCCGGGAAACGCAAATTCCGCATGGTAATCGACTATAGGCGCCTTAATGACGTCACGATAGAAGAAAAATACCCCTTGCCTAGGATAGAAGAAATCCTGGATAACCTT
Source organism: Polydrusus pterygomalis (assembly GCA_963969555.1). Classification (NCBI taxonomy): domain Eukaryota; kingdom Metazoa; phylum Arthropoda; class Insecta; order Coleoptera; family Curculionidae; genus Polydrusus; species Polydrusus pterygomalis. Next base: position 115,550,391 of record OZ018378.1, on the reverse strand, counting down.
GGAAAGTGCACATACTTTACTACCCTAGATTTAGCCCAAGGCTTCCACCAAATCGAAATGGACCCGAGTTCCATCGAGAAAACTGCTTTTTCTGTGAAACACGGTCACTACGAGTATCTGCGCATGCCCTTCGGCCTTAAGGCGGCTCCCTCAACTTTCCAGAGAATGATGGACGAAATCCTGCGCGATTACCTCTACAAATTCTGCTTTGTCTACATGGATGACGTTGTCATATTCTCTAAGTCCTTGTCCGAACATATTGACCACATTCGACAAATATTCAAAAGGTTAAAAGAAGTAAACCTTAAAATCCAACCCGATAAATCCGAATTCTTGTGCAAAGAAGTTGCATTTTTAGGCCATATCGTAACTCCCGAAGGAATAAAACCCAATCCCTTAAAGATCGAAGCTATTCAAAGATACCCCATACCAAAAACACAAAAAGAAATAAAAGCCTTTCTAGGACTTATAGGCTACTACCGCAGGTTTATAAAAAACTTCTCAAAGGTCACCTTCCCTATAACAAAATGTCTTCGAAAAAATAGTGAAAAAAGCATAGGAAACCAAGACTTCGTAGAAGCATTTTTAAAATGCAAAGAACTTATCAGCAATTCCCCTATTCTCCAATACCCAGACTTCAGTAAACCTTTTAAACTAACCACCGATGCCTCCAATATTGCTATTGGCAGCGTCTTATCACAAAACGACCACCCCATAGCTTACTATTCTCGCACTCTAAACTCTGCCGAGAAAAACTATTCCACTATAGAGAAAGAACTTCTTTCTATAGTTGACGCAACAAAACATTTTCGATGCTACCTGTATGGCGTCAAATTTCTAATAGAAACCGATCATAACCCCCTCGTATGGCTCTCAAAAATTAAAGAACCCAATTCCCGACTAATTCGCTGGAAACTAAAACTAGAGGAATTCAATTTCGAAATTAAATACAAAAAAGGCAAAGAAAACGTTGTAGCCGACGCCCTGTCACGTATCGAACTTAACGCCAACAAAACAGAAGACACAAACCAAAATGACGCCCAATCTAATGCCCCTAACGCCGATAACACAGTCGCTAACCTTGCTGACTTTGACCTTGCTGACTTTGTCCTTAATGAAAGATATAATGACGTACTAAACGAAGATATACCAACACAACAACCTGAAGAACAAATTACGCCATCTATAAACCCCAACGCAAACGATAACTCATCTGACGTCACAGTTCATTCAAACAATGATACCCAAGGCAAATTTCTACCCATCTCCGAACTACCCCTAAACCAAGCAACAAACCGCCTGGTGATAGACTATGGCGACGATTTTAAACACACATATACAAAACCATTCCAGAAAAATCATCATTTCGTACGAATTTCTAAAGAAAACCGCCAACAACACATTTTGAAAATACTTAAAGAAATAGTAAGACCTGACATAACCTTCACTGTTTATATCCCAAACCAAGAATTAAAAATCGAATTCCAAAGATTAATATCCAGTACTCTAAATACTACAGCAAAGCTCGTACTATCTAACATTTATTTAATAGACGTGACCAATACAGAACAACAACTAGAAATAATTACAAACTACCACCAAACTAATCACAACGGCATAATCGAAACGTATAATAATATTAAACAAAAATACTACTGGCCAAAACTAAGAGACTCAATCACAAACCTCATTAATAAATGCGAAATATGCCTACAAAGTAAATATGAAAGACACCCCTACAAAATTGCCTACGAAGGCCCCCTACTTGCAGAAAAACCCTTTAAAACCCTTCACATAGACATTTTTCAATTCTTGAATTGTCAATTTTTAACAGTCATAGATTCATTTTCAAAATACGCCCAAGCATATTTCATACCTGATAAAAACGCAGTTACCGTCTTAAACAAATTAAGGCACTATTTCTCCCATCATAACACCCCACAGAGAATCGTTGCAGACCAAGGTAAGGAGTTCCAGAATAACCTCTTTAAGGAATTCTGTCAGTTATTTGGTATAGAAGTTCACTATACAACTCCCGGTAATTCATCCTCAAACAGTCCCGTAGAAAGACTACACTCTACGCTACTTGAAAAACTAAGGATACTCAAATTAAAAAATCCCGACGAAACACCCCAAAACCTCTTAATATCTGCCATACTTATCTACAACCAAAGTATACATTCCACCACTGGACATTCCCCCTTCTCTATATTATATGGCCCATACCTTAACGAACCAAACTTAAATAATGACCTGACACTCTTCGATCAGTACAACGAAAAACGAAAAAATGAATTACAACCCTTTTATGAACATATTTATAAAACAACATATCAAAAACAACATCAAAATACCCAAAAACAAAATAAAAACACCGATGAACCCCCTACCGTACAAAATAACCAAACGATATACAAGAAAAATACCCTTAGAAACAAAATGAACTCCCAATATCTCCCTATAAAAGTGACAGCAGTAAATAAAAATAAAATAACAGGTATGTCAAAGAAAAAACCCATAACCACACATATTAGAAAAATTAAAAGAATCAGAAAAATTCCAAATTCTTTTCAGCCTCCCGATCCTGACCCTGCTACTTCAAGTGAACCCCGGCCAGGCCCTTCAAGTTTACAAACTCCCTAATAATGGATACTACGCAGAGGAAATATCCTCTTCCTTAATTATCAATCATTATCATACAACGTATATACCATTTAACATATCTAGTATTAAGTTTACATTAGGGCAATTATTAAGCAATGTTTTAATTTTAGAATCTATGGTGAACAGGCAAAACAATAACTTTACAAAAACACAAATTTTTCATGTATTTAAGGCATTAAATAACACTTTCGACACATATGCAAAGTTGAACATTTATGAAAACAATCGCAAGAAACGCGGGCTAATGAACTTTCTAGGAAGCGGTATTAAGTTTGTCACCGGCAACCTAGACAATAATGACCTAGAGACAATTACTCAGAATTTAGAAACACTCAAGCATAATCAACTAAACACCATGCGTAAGATTAACGACTTTAGTTCATTTGCAGGCAATATTATGAACAATTTCGAGGAAAATATAAAAACTATTAATGAAAACTCGAAAACCATTAAAACCGAACTTTCAAAATTAAACAACGAATTAAACATATTATTATCAATACAAGATCAATACATTCAAATAAACAATCTAAACCAGTACTTAGAAAAACTTTTACGAATTTTCTCTTTTGCACATTTGGAAACTCTAGATCTTGAAATTTTAAGCTTAAGTCAGATAGACGAAATTTGGCAATATCTAAATGTACATTATCCAAAAAATACCCTATGGTCCATTAAACATGTATCAGAACTTAGTCTTATTTGTAAAACCGGTCTTTTAATTCTCAACGAAATGGCAATTCTCGCAATTAAAATACCCATCTTTGATAAAGATGTTTGTAACCTAAAATTTGTATATCCTATACCGAACAACGAATCCAAAATATTAATAAGCCCCAGCAAATACTATTGCAACGAACTATGGTACAAAAACTGCAAAGAAATCAACTCAAAATGGGTGTGCTCCAATCCACTTGTCAACAGCTGTTTCTTAACCCAAAACTGTCAGTATGCTACTGTCCAAAACAACTACCAAGTACACGCCATGACCCACAAAAATTCTTTACTGTTTTGTACAAAAACTTCAGAAATAGCCTATGAAGACTGTTTTCAATTCAAAAAAGTAACCCTTCAAGACTGTTCCCTATTACAAGGTCAATGTGACGTCATCATCAACCATAACAAATATTCCTTAGCTATTAATAACATATCCACTACATATCCAGAGGCGATAATCCTTCAGCCGACAAATTTCACCCTAAACCTACAAATTAGGCACTTAGAAGACCCTATAAAAATTCATGAAGATCTTCTAGAGCCCGTTAGGCTCGAAAGCCTTACCCCGCAAAAACAAACACATTATTTTATTTTTTCGACAATTTGCATTGTCCTTATGTGTATCCTGAGCATAGCTATATACCACTGGAGAAAGCACAAGTATTTAAAAACCATCCCCATAAAAACCCTTCAAAAAATTATCAACGAGGACGTTGAAAGAACTCAGGGTGGAGGAGTAATATCCGTAGACCAGCACAATTGCAGCATAACTGCTGAATAAACAAACTACTTTATATAAAACCAATTAACATTAGAAATCATTAACATTAATATAGTGTCAAAGCAAACTGCTGTTCATATTAATCGTTCATCGTAGATTTAAGATATATGTATTTTGTTAAAGCCCTTTTTGTAGAAATAAAACGTTTTTTAAAAGGAGCTTTGTCGGTCTTGTGATTTAATTCGCTGATATCTCTGCTTTGGATAAACCGATTTTATTCAACTTGGTCTTGAAAAAAGCCCTTCTTTTCCTCTATACGTAAATCTATTTACTATACCATATTGATTCTGATGGTGACCACTAGATGGCGTTTTTCCGTAATTCCTCAATGAATAAGGATTTTCTCAAAAAAATCAAATGTTATGATATGACTTTTTCATCATATTTGATCTTAGGCTTATAAAGGCTATCAAATAGTCGAATAAAAAATCCAGGTCCATATTTAAAATCAAAAAGTTGATGATGGTCGCTCGAATCCGAAACGTCGGATTAAAAAACTAACCCCATCAGCTTGTAGAGGAGAAAAAGTTACTATAAGGAACTGAAAATCGCAACGTGATATATTTTGTTAAACTAGAGAAAAAACCAGTGATTTAATTGATTAATGAATGTTTTAAAAAATGGAATAATCTTTCCATATTAATTATTATTAACCCTAATTTCTCTAGTTTAACAAAAGACATCACGTTGCGGGTTTCAGTTCCTCATAGTAACTTTTCCTCCTCTACAAGCTGATGGGGTTAGTTTTTTAATCCGACGTTTCGGATTCGAGCGACCATCATCAACTTTTTTATTTTAAATATGAACCTGGATTTTTTATTCCACCATTTAATAGCCTTTATGAGCCTAAAATAAAATATGATGAAAAAGTCATATCATAACATTTGATTTTTTTGAGAAAATCCTTATTCATTGAGGAATTACGGAAAAACGCCATCTAGTGGCCACCATCAGAATCAATATGGTATAGTAAATAGATTTACGTATAGAGGAAAAGAAGGGCTTTTTTTCAAGTCCAAGTTGAATAAAATCGGTTTATCCAAAGCAAAGATATCAGCGTTTGAAAGAAAAAAGGTTTGACCTTCTCCCACCACTTTATTATTGAAAATAGAAAAAAACGATTCCTGACATAAAGTTGCATAATTTTATGAAGAATACAATGCTTATATTTTTTATATATTTTTATTAAGAAAAATCTAGAGAAAATCGGCATTTCTATTTTGAAAGTTCTCTTACGCCCCCTAGCGGTCATTTTTCGAACTTGAAAATAATTTCCAGCAATTTCTCTTGGCCGCTTTTATGGATATATATTTTTTCCCAAAGTCCTAGTGTTATTACTTTCTGAGATATAGCCGATTACCTCCTTAGGTGGAACACCCGGTACATACACCCACATTTTCCGGCCATTTACTACTTGTGACTTGTGGATAAATTTGCGTTAATTCTATAGAGCAATATATCTTTTTAATTTGCAAAAACAAAAATAATAATACGCTCTTGGTAATGAGATGTGTGCAATTTGATTTTCCCACCCAGGAAAATAAGCCATGACACGCCGCGTCGTTTGATTTATAAAGTAATAATAAAGTAGAAAATTCAAGTGATTAATTTTCTGTTGCTTCTTTTAGTAAATTGGAATACCAAGTTTTATACTTGAGTTAAAAAAAAATTGTATTCCGAATAACCCTCTGACAGTTAATTAATCAGACCACTAATTTATCTAACATGCCGTCCCTATAGTTAAGGCTTAGCAATGTGGTCGACAATAATTTTAAGTTATTTTTTATTACCGTAAGTAAGTTAGTTCATGCAGGGCTATTTGGATTTTGGGCCATAAAGTTCTTTTTCAACGCCGGTACAGTAAGCTGTTTACTATTAAATAAATTTGGCAGCACGTTTCGGTTTTATTATTTTTATCTCGTCTAACAATGTTGAAACGTTTAGCTACAGAACGCGACAAGTTTAAATTATTACTAAACAAAAAGTTTGATCATTTGAGAGGGATCATAAAAATTTATTATTAAAATATTTGATTTGAATTAGGATAAACTTTCACTGAGGCTTTTCGCAGAAGGGGGCTTTTTGGGCCAATGAGAGCGGCTTATTGGGTTAAAACTTAATTTACATTATTTTTACTTTCAAATGGTTCGAACATACAAGAGGCAATGTCAGGAAAGGTAAGAATTATGTAGGTACCATGCATTTAATTCAATCTATCCCTAAAAACAAACATCTTCCCGCAGGTATGAAAATAAGTTAAAATATGCCCTGTATTCAAGAAAGGTGACAGCACTGACATTCAAAGTAATAGACCAATCGCATTGTTATCTTGCCCAGCCAAAATATTTGACTCGATTATCCATAAATTCATTTATAAATATGTCTCAAACAAATTTTCGGGACTCCAGGATGGCTTTATTAAAAAAAGATCCACAACCACCAATCTATGTAATATTACCCAGTATATATCTGAAAGTCTAGATAATAAATTTCAAGTAGATGTTATATATACGGACTCTGCCAAGGCCTTTGACAAGGTGTCACATTCTATCCTAATCGAAAAACTAAGCTCTGAGTTTGGATTTCATGATGATATGGTACATTTCCTTTAGTCCTATTTGCGTAACAGATATCAAAAAGTGGTTGTAAGGGGATATTGTTCTGAGCCTTTCTTGGCAACATCAGGTATACCACAGGGCTCCTATTTGGGACCACTACTATTTCTTCTATTTATCAACAGCCTAGCACTACTGATAAATGGCTGTGAGGCATTGATATTTGCTGAAGACCTAAAACTATATTTAAAAATATGCAAAATTATCGACTGCTCTATTATCCAGGAAAATCTAAATAAAATATATGAATGGTCCAAGAATAACAGGTTGCACTTTAATGTATTCAAGTGCTTTGTGCTCAGCTACTGCAGAAAGAAGGTTATTGTCGATTACGATTACAAAATTAATGGATTACCCCTAACTCGAGTGACAGAAATGAAAGACCTTGGAGTCATTTTTGACTCCCATCTTACATTTAGGCCTCATATAGCAGCAGTGACAGGGAGGGCCTCAAGGATGTACGGTTTCATCGTCAGGAACTGTACCTTGTTTACAAATAAAGACTGTATCAGAGCACTGTATGTTTCTCACGTAAGAAGTATCCTGGAATATGCCACCATAATCTGGAATCCATATTATAAAAACCACACATACCAAATAGAAAAAATACAAAACAAATTCCTAAGATACATTTACTACAAAGAAACTGGAATCTATCAATTTGATATACCAAAAACCGAGGTTATGACTACCCATGGCCTTAAGAGTTTGGAATGTCGCAGAGTTATAACATCATTAATGTTTCCGCACAGATTACTGCATAATCAGATCGATGATCCTCACCTACTAGGACTAATAAATCTCAATGTACCACCACATAGGACAAGGAACCCTGTAACCTTATATGTTCAAAGAGCCCGTACTAACTATTATAGTAATTTAGTAATTCTCCAATTATTGTTATGTGCAAATTTTATAACAAAATCCGCGATAATTGTGATATATTTAATACAAGTGCAACTAATTTTAAGAAATTACTCTACGAAATTACTTAACTATAATTTAGGTTAATTTTCCTACTTTATAATTGGATGTAAATCTGTAAAGTTTGTAATAAATAAATAAATAAATAACCTATGCTAAGAGCCTAACAAATCAGTATTTGTAATCACTTCTTAAAGGTTTTTTACTTTTTAACGTTTCGGCATCAAATAACACGTCATCAGTATTTCATAATTTTCGAATGGGGATTTCTAGTTTACAGACTTGAGCATGTCCGGGGATCTCTGGGAATATCTGAGGATGTCCGAGGAATTCTAGGGATTTTCGGGAATGTCTAGTGATGTCTAGGGATGTTTTGGGGATGCCCGAGGATGCCTCAGGAATTTTTCTCGAATCAGATGTATCACGCATACGCGTAGGTTATTGATGATTTATTGTTTAGGCACAGTTGCCAACTTTACGAATTTATCCCTAAATCTACCGATTTGAGAGCCGTAAAAATTGAAACTGCTGTCTATAAAAAAGCAGAATTATTAATGTTATATAGTCAAAATATAAAATATAGATATATGTACAAGACATAGGAGAAGGTTGCCCATATTGAACCGCTACCTAAATTGGACCACAGTACATTTCTCCGAAACTAAACAAGTGTCATATCATCTAGCAACACTGTAATATACTGCCATCCAGAACCTTTGATCGGCAACAAACTCAACTAGTTGGCCGTTAGTGCTTGGCGTGTACAGAGCAAAACGTAATTTACACAATTTGAATGTTACATTTTTAGGATTTTCCTAAGAATTTACCTTAGAACCATAAAACTCTAAGCAAAATCTTTTTTATGGAAGTTATCAAGTAAGTTTTTCTCTTTCTATTTCTCCTATTACCATGCCATATTTGCTTTTTCTTGTTTTTTTCCTGGGTGGTTTTGTAAAACACGTGGTAGTTGCTTAAATTGGACCACTGGGTAATTGCCAAAATTGAACCGGTCCAATTTAGGCAATTTTTCCAAATTGTGCAAGAATAATTTTTCTTTTTAAATATGTTAATGTCATGAACTAACACCATTTCAATATTGCTAAAACTTTTTTTCTTTGAGTTAAAAAATGAAACTATGACTGGTCCAATATAGGAAACTAATAGGTACTTTTTTTGCATTAGGATGTCTTCTACCGAAATTTTGATTGTACATTTGATGTTTTTTTGAAATATAAGTATAAATCTTCCTATACCAACAATTTTATTTTTTATTTATTTATTTAACACCTAAGCTTCCGATTTAAATCATGTGGTCCAATTTTAGAACCCCCAGGTGTAATTTAGGCAATCGGTTTCCTATATTGAACCACTAGCAGAGGTTTTTTTATAGCCTGGTATATCCTAGATACTTTAAAATAAAATTCTGCAAAAAATCCTGCAGTTGAACAACATATTAAATTATACTAAAGTATAGCTTCAAGATCGATTTTGCTTTATTATCAGGATCTATAATAAGAAATCTGGAAATTGGTCCAATATATGGGCAACCTTTCCCTAAATAACATTGATTTATTTTATATATTATTATGATCAAGGATCATGTCATATTTCCCAGGAAAATAGTAAAGATCCACTAGAAACAGGATATGATGGTATAAATGAATTTACTGGTGGATACATCGAAACCATAGTAAACCAAGCTTTGGATAAATCACTGGAAGACAAAAAAAAATTGGAAATAGAAGTTAAACTGAATTTTTGGACCTATTTGCCCTACGAAGTCGAGGATAAAACAGAAATAAATAATGATGACTAATACACAAGTTGGTGAAAATGAGAATACCGAGGAGAATACAATTGAAAATACGAGTGAAAATACAATTAGAATGTTGAATGATTTGCCAATACTTAAAGAGGACAATAATAGAAAAGATTTACAAAAATTAAAATCCGTTCTTCCTTCAGACTTATCCAAATATTTCACTTTTAGGAGTTGAGGAATGTTTGACTCTTAAGGACTTTTCCAAGGATAGAAATGCAACGGTTTCCGAAAATAAACGATTCGTGAAAGTAACTGTAAACAAAAACTGGCAATTATTAAAAAATCCGCTATTTGTTTGCTGCCAGAGCTGTCGGTAATTTAATTAAAATAATTGATAAATCGTGTTCAATTACTTTTTAGTAATTGAATTACTTTTTGAAAATAGTAATTCTAATTGATTTTCCAATTATTGTGATAAAGTAATTGTAATTGGTAATTGGTTTTAAGAAATCTGAGGTAATTGAATTACTTAAAAGTAATTCAATTATTTTAAAAAGTAATTGATTTACTCCCAAATAATTTAATTACATAAAAAGTAATTTAATTACTCCCAAATAATTCAATTACATAAAAAGTAATTTAATTACACCCGAATAATTCAATTAGATTAAAAGTAATTGAATTACTGCAAAATAATTCAATTCCTTTAAAAATTTTCATAATTCCTTTACTCTAGAAAGAAAGAAATATTGTTTGGTTAGATCGCGGCTAAGGCTAAGATCATTAATAGCCCCGAAGACATGAGCTAGGTATTTGACAAACATTTCGAAGAATAAGTTATTTTGAAAGCCAATAAAAAAACAAACGTTTCGTAGGTAAAGTATGTTTCACAATAAATGGTTGACTCCGTTTAACTACCTGGGACGTTTTGCAAGAGCTTGGCCGCCGGGCTCTTGCAAAACGTCCCAGGTAGTTAAACGGAGTCAACCATTTATTGTGAAACATACTTTATTTGTTTTTGTAAAACTTTCGCGTTTCTTTGTACCTATCTGTATATTATAGTACTATTAGTAGTAGTAGGTATTAGTACCTACCTAGTATTTTTTTTAATTCTTTTTTATTGTCCCTAATATTACTTTTGTTTTATTTCAACAAATAAATCATATTATATAAAAAAGACAGTTGTTATTATTGGTCAATTCGTTAAAGGTAAGCAGGTACTTATCAAAATTAGGTGATCAAGTTTAACTATAAATATCGAAATTTTTTAAATTTCTTTCTATGATAAAGTGTGATAGTAGGAACTACTGCTAATAAAAAAAACAATACCTCACCTATACAACTCTTGTTTTGTAAAATGTAAAAAAAGTAATTCCATTGCTCATATAATTCAATTTTAAAAATGTAATTCAATTACCAAACTGTAATTCAATTACCAGAATGCAATTCAATTACCAAAATGTAATTAAATTACCAAAATGTAATTCAATTACTTACCAAAATGTAATTAAATTACTCAGAGTAATTTATTTGCCAAAAAAGTAAAAACATTTATAGATTCAGAGTAATTCAATTACTTTTAGGGTAGTTCCATTACTATAAAGTAATTGAATTAGTATAAAAGTAATTGAATTAATCTCAGTAATTCGAATGCGGTAATTGATCAAGGAATCAATTACTTTTAGTGGGTAATTGGTAATCTAAATATTTTTATCATACTGTTAGTAATTGGTAATTATAATTGATGCCTTTTTCGGAGGGTAATGGGTAATTGTAATTAAATTACTTTTTAAGAATAATTGCGACAGCTCTGTTTGCTGCTAAAAAAAAAGTTTAGGAAATGGTCAGTCCTGACCATGATCCACAGGTTTATAAATACTCCATCGTCAAAAAATCCTGGTAAACAAGTTAAAAGAATATATTAAATTAGGAATAAAAGAAAAAAATATATAAGTATAATCCAGCTTTTTGTCCCAAGTAAGAATAGGAGAATGATGAAAGCGACGATGAAAGGTATGACAAAAATCAAAATTTTGAAAGATAATTAGGAACAACAATTGAAGAGAAAGAGAGTTGTGAACTTTATCAGGCCAGTGACGGGCTTCAAAGATAATTAAACGCTAAAGACTCAAAGGAAACTCAAAATACTTCTATCGAACTGGGTCAATTTTATGGGTTTTTTAGAGGTTGTAGATTCGACGTATTAAAAGAAACGTCAAATTATTAAACGTAACATTTTAAAACAAATAAAAAACAGTACTAAATTTTCTTGACCGAAACGTCGCAGATGTCGAGAAAGAATTTATATTTTTTGGTTCCCTAATTTTGAGAGAATCAGCACGATCTACTAGGTCTTCTGATAAGACTTCGGATTTAATAATATATAGCGATAAAAAGGAAATATAGGTACACAACTAAAATCTCAACTAGAACAAAAAAAATTAAACATTTTGTAGAAATCGACGTAAATATTTCAGTTATATTTGGGTTTACTAATACTGTTGTAATTGAAAGGGTTGTTGTTGTCTTGTTTTGTCTGGAACTTTGTTTACTTTCGTTTTTTCAATAAATATTTTTCGAAATAGATAATTTTTTTTTATCGGATAAATAAAATCTTAGATAACCTGGTAGATATCTTAAAGTATTATAAAGGGACTTAACAGATACCTGGACGGGTATGGACTAAATTTATTGATTGAAGTGGAGATAATAATATAATACTCAGTAATATTTAAAAGATTTTATGGATGCCTGGGGGACCTATAACCAAAATCTGCGAATTTCCAGGAATTTCCGGGGATGTCCGGAGATGTTTAAGGATTTTCAAGGATGTTCGGGATGTGTGATGAGAGAACGTCTGGTGTACACATTTCGGACAGCGATTTACTCCTCGAAATATAATTTTTTCACCATTTTACCATTACGGCAATATCAATAATTATTTTTAGGATTTACTATCAAAATTACTGTACTTATGAAAATTTAAAACATACTTACTTACTACTAGTTTTGACCCTAGACCTCGAAATATTATAAAATAAAAAATAGCAATAATATTATTTATCGTCAACCGTCAATAAAGCCGTACATTATCAGAGTGATTTCCGGAAGTAAACGAACACTTTATTTTATTGTAAAATATTAGTTATTTATGTACCAAGGCAGTAAAGTGATTCTTTATCGGACGAGTCTGAAATTATGAGATGAGCGAGCGAAGCAAGCGAGGTGAATAACAGGCGAGTCGATAAAGACACTTTACTGACGTGGTGCATACAAACTTTTATCGCCAACCGTTCAGAGTTTATAAAATAAAAAATTGAGGTATAACTCATCGCATTTTAGTATAACAAAGAAAACAGCAAATATACACGTCAAAAATGACACGTCAGATAATTTCGGCTGCCCACGTGCGTATTCCAAAGCACCCCTCAAAAAATTTGACCTACTATTTATCGAGCTGTAATAGGGAGAGGCGTGACAGTGACAGAGAATATTTTATGACACATCAGAAAATTTCGGCTGACCACGTGCGTAATCCAAAGCACCCCTCAAGAAAAAAATTGCGGAGGGTAAAAGTATTTATCTGCCGCATTTGCGTGCTTCTTAAGTGATTTTTTTCAAATCGGAAATAACGTTTGCATTCAGCATTATTATAGTTTTCTAAATTGAAATTTCCATACAACTGTGCTCAATACTGAATGTCCTGGCGAACAAGCACCTCCAAGAGAAGGGCATCATCCAAATCCGAATCACTGGATGAGTCCAATAAAAGCAACCTTTCGTCTATCATGATGTTTTAGAAATTTGGGTACTAGGAAATTAAAACCAAGCAAAAAAGATAGCACAAAACGTATATGAAAATATGAACACAAACCATTAAAGATAGGTTATGTTATATTTGTTATGTTTACTGTCGAATTCGACTTAACGTTAACGTTTAAGCGAATTGAACGAAAACTATTTTTACGATCTGTCAAATAGCGGCTTTGTATTCGTATTCGTTATGGTTAACCGTTTGAATTTGCCAATACAACGAAAACTGTCTATTGTACGGCTTTACTGACGGTTGACGCTCTGTTTTTTATATTATAAATTCTGAACGGTTGGCGATAAAATTTTGTATGCACCACGTCAGTAAAGTGTCTTTATCGACTCTCCTGTTATTCGCCTTGCTCGCTCATCTCATAATTACAGACTCGTCCGATAAAGAATCACTTTACTGCCTTGGTACATAAATTATTATAATATATTATTATATATTGTTCCTCCGTCAAAAAAAGTGCACAGTAACGAATACGGAACTAAAATTTTAAGGTTAGGAGCCGAACCTTTTAAACAGATAAAGTAGATTATTACTAGGTATAGTATATTATAGTAACAATTTTTTATTAAATTTTGGCTTGAACATCATACGTCTGTATAATAATTGTGATATGCAATCCTGAAGGCCGATCTGCATCTATGCATTTTCACCCTGCAATTTTGAATCATGGTAGCAATAGCTAATTTTATGATTTTTGCATTTGATGCATATGCATTAAAAGTCCTCGTATGTCATTAATGATTTTCTTTATTTGGTTTTTCATAAGTTTTTGTTATAATATTCGTGTAATTTGACATGCGACACTTGCAAAACTTCAATTTGAATAATAATTGTTCCTTTATTTTTTGTAGAGCCAAGTTTCATTTTCGTATTTGGAGTCCGTAACAGAATACAAAATCGTTTTATTTTGATGTTCTATAAGTGCAATGGTGGAGTCTTTGCTCCACATAAATCATCCCCTTTTTGCCGCCATAGCAATCGCCAAACCCCAAAAGTAGAAGAAAAATGCGGTCAAAAGTAAAAACGGATAGATGTCTGATTTATATGTTATTTTTATAAAAATTTTGACAAAATTGCATGGGGATGGATTACATACAATAATTTTGATAAGGGTAAAAATACATAGTACGGATCAACCTTTAAGAAAATTAAAAAAGTAAAGAAAGGATAATTTAAAATATTGATGGCGTGTTGTTTGATGACAAAACGTTATAATTAAAAAAAAAATAACTTTAAATTTTTAAAGCTTACAAGTATACATATGCCTATCTTTAAAAAAGTCGACTTGAAAGTGATATTTGACTTTAAAATTGTATCTAAACAACGAGACGTTAAATTTGAAAACCAATAGCGCAGTCTTGTCAAACATAAAAACAGTTATGTAAAAAGTGTTTTTTCCAAGTTCAAAATTAATGAACAAAACATTAAAAACCATAACTGAAAATTTCGGTTTTTTTTTCGAGTATCTCCGAACGTATTTAGAATAATATTTACAATTTTCTTTCATCAACTTATTAAGCCTCAAAATAAACAACTTTGCGTCAATTTAAAAATCTTCGTATCTTTTACCATTTTTGAGAACGCCATTTACTGGCAATAAAGACAAAAATATGAGTATGTCCTGTGCGTTTTTATTTTTTGGAGACAACCAAAAACCGATTTTTTCCGGAAAAAAGTGTGGACATCGACGGACATCTTGCTTGACGTAGTAATAATGAGAAAATTATGAACAAAATTGTTGAAGCCATCGATTTTTTAGATCTATATGCCGGTTCCGTAAACAAATCTCTCTCAGTTAATTTTTAGGTATGATCACAGTTTGAATCGTGCATTAATTTTACTTAGAAAGGCAGCTGCAGTTGCTTCTCAACACAAATAACCTTTAGATGCAAAATTAATTTTCCTGACAAGTGCAATTTTTGTATTTTTATGGCATAAATAACCTTTATTAAAAACTTAATTAATTTACATTTTACTTAGTTTGAAAACATTATACAGGGTCATTCACGGTGGCCTATTAAAAGATCTCGGAAACCAATAAAGTTATCTTTATTCAAATTTGGAAACGGGCATAATCAAGTTTGATCTTTTAAAGATATTGTCACGTTTGAATCCCTTCCGGTTATACCAGAAGTTACTATCCAACTTTGCTATTTCAAATAAAATACCCTGTATTATGTAGCATTTTTGGATACCTTATTAAAACTAAGTAACTTTTGTTAATAATAATCTATACCTCTCTCTTACCGTTTTTGAGATATGAATTATTAAATTACCAAGAAATAGTTCAGTAACTTTGAAATTTTGATAATTTTTGACTAAAACATAGATCTTTAGATTCCATAACTTAGGTTTACGGTTTTCATACAGGGGTTGTTTAAAATTGTGTAAATCTATCCATTTAGATAAATGTGCATAAGTAATTTTTTTAATGGAACAACCTGTATATTAATTTACCATTACGTGTAGAATTCATTCTTTATCTAATTGCTTGGTACACACATTCTTCTATCGTAAGTAGTTTTTAAGTTATGGGCATTTAAAAAGTCTGCTGCTGTAAAATTCGAAAGTTTTCGTTTTTTTTAAGCGGGCTTTGACTATAACATTTACAAAACCAACATTGTTATTTTTGAAAAGTAGGTTTATACAGATAAGGATTAAGTATATATTTTAATAACTATTTTGTTTGTGTCCTTCTGTGGCTCTTAAGCAACATTCTATTGATTTTAATACATTTATAATTAAATGATGAAAGAGTTTTGGACTTCCATTGTCTTTATTTGTTTTAAATCACAAGGTTTCAACTGGTAAGTATATCCAGGCGTCTTCAGGTGAATACTAAATAAATAAGTAACTACAGGACTATTTATACTAGGTGCACTGAAGCATAACTGAGGTCGGTGCAGTCATGCGCTCAGTTGGCACGCGATCTTATCCTAAGATTACATCTATCTAACAAAGGTTTCCAGATATTTCTTATGTCTAATGATGGTTTACTAAAGCAGCCTGGGTTCTAGTGAATAGAAGCAGCTTCCTTGAACTTTATTTTCCTCCAGTGTGGTTCCTTATGTAGGATTTCAGCTTCTGACCACATGATATGATGACCATGTTTCCAGGCATGGTCAGCTGCACCTGACTTTTCGGTCTCTTCTTTTAACGTATTGTTTTTGTGTTCTTTAATGCTTGTTTCTAGTGGTCTTAATGTCTCACCTATATAAGATTGGCCGCATTCGCAGGGGATCTGGTAGACGCAGTTTTTCCTATCTTTTTGACTTGTAGGCTTTGTCTTCGTCAGGTGGCTTCTTAGGGTGTCCCTTGAGTTGAATACGGCGTTGATGTTATATCGTTGTCGTAGTCTTCTTATTTTCTTAGATACTCCTTTGACATACGGAATATTGAGTGTTGGTTGTGCCTCTCTGTTTGCTTCTTGCGCGTTGGGTCGATACTTACGATTTTCCAATATTGCGTCAACTAATCTTGTGGGGTAGCCATTTTTGTTGAGGTCGGTCTTGATGTGGTGAGCTTCTTTTTCAAGTGCTTCTTCCGAGTTACAGATTGTAATTGCTCTATCCACGAGGGTTTTAACTATGCCATGTTTCGTATTGTTTGAGTGATTTGATGTAAAATTAAGATACTGACCTGTATGCTTAGGTTTTCTGTATACTGAAGTTTGGATGCTGTTGCCATTTTTCTTCACGTTGACATCTAGGAACGGTAACTGGTTGTTTTCTTCTTTTTCCATGGTGAATTTGATTGTTGGTGTTAAGCTATTGAGGTGATTTAGAAAATCTCTTAGTTCGTCATCGGTTCCATTCCAAATAATGAAGGTGTCATCCACATATCTCAGCCACATTTTTTGGTTTCTTCTTTGCCTGTTCCATTGCTTTGGATTTAAACCATTCCATATAAATGTTGGCGATTATTGGCGAGAGAGATGAGCCCATCGGTAGTCCGTCTACTTGGTTGAAGAATCTATCCTTTTCTTGAAAGTAGGAATTGTTGAGGCAGCATTCTAATAGTTCCAAGATGGCATTAATGGGGAGCGTTGTTCTTTCCTGTAGAGTATGGTATTTCTTAAGTTTGTGTTTGATAACCTTTAAGGCGTCTTTTACGGGAACGTTGGTATAAAAACTTTCGACGTCAAAGCTCACCAGTTGATCTCCTGCCTGTACTTCCTTTCCTCCTATTATTTGTACGAAGTGTTGTGAATTCTTAACAAATGATGTGCTATTTCCTTTGAGTAGAAATCTAGCTAGCTCGTATGTTGGAAAATTACGGGAGCTCGTAATGGGTCTTAGATAAGATCGCGTGCCAACTGAACGTACGACTGCACCCACCTCAGTTATGTTTCAGTGCACCTAGCTAGTATAAATAGTCCTGTAGTGATTTTACTTATTTAGTATTTACCTGAAAACGACTGGAGATACTTACCAGTTAAAATGTTGTGATTTAGAACAAATAAAGACAATGGAAGTCCAAAATTATTTTATCATTCAAGAAACATCATTGTCTCCAAACAGTCACATATATTATTGTTGCTCGCCGAATGTCATCAGGGTTCAATTGTATTTTAACAATTTTTGCAAGCATTTGCTTGCCTACTCTATTTTCTAAATCTTCTGGTGTTTTTTATCGGCGTTTTATAAATATATTCTCTTCATTTTTCCCGTAGGTAAGCATCTACGGGCGTGAGATCTGGTGAGCGCCAATCTCACGGACCCAGTTATCAATCTATCCTCAAATATATTTGTTGGCTCATTCCTAACTTCATTGGTACAGTGAGCAAGCAGGTGCCTTATCCAGCTGGTACCAGCAGCTCCAATACAATTTAAAGTGCAAATTATTCAGAAAATCACTGACAGTTGTTCTTAAAATTGGTAAATATTTTGTTGAATTTAAATTATCTTGTTAAATAGAAAAATTAAACTGATTGTTCGTTAATAAGGAGGACACTTGACATAATAATGTTGGTTTTGTAAATGTTATAGCCAAAGCTTGACAAATATAAAAACTTTTGAATTTTACAGCAGTGAACTTTTTAAATGCCCATAACTTAAAAACTATTTAAGATAGAAACATGTACCTATGTCCTGAACAAGTAGATCAAGAATGCAATTCTATACGTAATGGTGAATTAAAATACAGGGTGATTATAAAAATTACTTATGCACATTTATCTAAATGGCTGATTAGCATAACTTTAAAAACCCCTGTATGAAAAATGTAAAACCTAAGTTATGGAATCTAAAGATCTATGTTTTAGTCAAAATTTCAAATGTTTAGCTTTAATAGTTTCAAAGTTACTGAACTTTCTCCTTGGTATGTTTTTATTTTTGAAATTAACAAAAACGGTTAGAGTGAGGTATATTATTATTAACAAAAGTTACTGAGGTTTTAATAACGTATCCAAGAATGCTAAAATAAACATGGTATTTCATTTGAAATACCAAAGTTTGCCATAACTTCCGTTATAACCGGAAGTGATTCCAATGTAACAATATAATTCTTTAAAAGTTCAAAGTCAACTATTTCTGCTACCAAATTTTAAAGATAACTTTACTCGTTTCCGAGATCTTTAATAGGCCATTTCGCCGTGAATGACCCTGTATTAGTGACGTCTATTTTTGCAATTCAAATAAGAGCAGAAATATTATTATTTCATCGAATTGTGTCCTCTTACTTTGCACAATGCTTCTCTCTAATAGCGTTGAGTCACCTACAGAAATTTTAGACTTACAATTAATAGCATACGTTCTTGTTTGTATTGCATGTTTTTTGGCTCTCCTACGAGGCAATTTGCCAGCTCATAGGTTCTTGTTTAAAGTTTTGATTTATAAATTATTTCTTATAGGTAATAATTCGGTAGTAATTTCTAATTGACATTTTTGTTTTTTTATAACTTTTTTCCTTTTTATAATATCCTAACATAATATACATTACATCTGAAAATACTTTATAGGTAAATAGTGGTTACCCGCGGCCTTGCTCGCATGATTCGATAATTGTTATAAATTCGCCATCGAAACAAAGCAGCATATTATACAAATATACATACTATATACCCAAACATTTACTAGGTATCCATATTATTATTATTATTATTTTTGATGCTTTTGTAGCATTCATTTTTACATAACTTATTTCATTGAATATCAAACTATAAGAAGGCCATATAAGCATATTTCATAAATCTGCTAAGTTAAATTCATCAGATGGCACAATGAGTTCACCAACAATAAAGCGTGTTGATGCAGCCACTAACGACAAGCCTTTTCACTGCTGAATTAAAACATTGTTGCCGCCTGTCTGTTTGCACAAACATACCTTTTAATTGGACCCTAAGTCGTTGAGTTTTTTAAATTTATTTTTATAGCTTATTATAAAACTTGATTTCACATAAGTACCTACACCTATCCTAGATTTAAGCAGCTTACATTTATTTTCCTACCTATAGTATAGTCTAGACCTAAAAATGTCCCTATTTTTAATTGCTTTGTAGCATATAATATTTTCAACCTTTTGACGTTCCAACGTTAATTACATAAAAACATATTGACTGCCATGTTTTCTATTTCTAACACAATTAAATGACGACTCTCACTATTCAATAGATACCTAGGCTACAACGTATATGATGGGTAAAATATGAATGATGTGCGGTTTGTATAACTTTTTGCAATTATTACTACTTTTCAAAATGGTTAAAATAAGTTGGTTTTACTTTCTTACTTAAGAAACATCCAGTTTGTTTGTATTAGTGTATTACGTATTTTGCTATTTTTCGACGAAATAAAACCTATTTTAGTTATACTTGCTGTCGCTTTTTATCTACTTTTATTTGTATAACATTTAACACCTAATGCAACGGCAAAATCATTATGAAAATCGGTCCAATTACCCCGGAGTAATCAGCGTACATACAGGGTGATTGATAGTGGATGGCCTATTAGACGTTTTGGACGAACTAACCAACGGATCACTTTGAAAATTTGGTTACATGCATAAGTAGACGTACTCTCTCATTTAAAAATATTTTTAACTATGCAGTGTTACCGGTTCTACTAAAAAGTACTAGCTACTTTGATATTTTAAATGGAACACCCAATATATTATTAAATTTTTAAATTCTACATAAAATTATAATTATTTCTTAATAAAAGCATTATTAGTCTATGCTTAATGGTTTTCGAGATATTGTCTCTTGAAAAATTACATTTTTGAACTTTGACAGCTTCTAGCTTTTTAACTGTACGTCTGAGAGCAAAACGGCTTTCATGTCCCTATCTTCAATTTTTTTAATCTTTCCAAAAGTGTCAACTTCCTGTTTAACCGGATGTAGGAAATATAATACTTCCGGTTTGACCGGAAGTTGTTACTTTCGGAAAGTTTAAAAAAAATCGAAGATAGGGATATGTAAGCCGTTTTGCTCTCAGACGTACAGTGTCCTATGGACTTATTTATTTTAGGTTTTATGGTTATTTCATTTTTATGACGCGTATTATGATTATGGTCTTTAAATTGTATAAGGTTTTTATTTTTAAACATATATATTAAGATGTTATAAATGTAAAGTTGTCTAATGTTCAACTTTTTTGTTTCTGAATATAATTCTTTTAAAGGCTAAAGATAATCTTTATTGAATATAATTTTTAGAAACCTTTTTTGTAATATTTCTAATTTTTTAACCAAAGTTCTATTTATTCCTCCCCAACCTAAAATTCCGTAATTTAAATGAGTTTTAACTAACGCGTAATATAATATTTCCATATGTCTTAGGTACATTTAAAAAAATTTTAATGTTTTTAAAAATCGGTAGTAAACTTCTTAATTTTTTAATTAAGTATTCTAAGTGAAAATTACAATTTAATTTACTGTCAAAATAATTCCTAAATATTTTATTTTATTAACTTTAAAAATTTGAATGTCTTCATTTATTTGAATACTATTCATCTTTCGTGGTAGGTTATTTAGGTTTAAAGTAAAAGGAATATAATTTGTTTTATTAAAAATAATTGTTAACAAATTGTTATTTTTAATAATTTTAAAATCTTTTTTAATTTTATTAAATAAGTTTTCCCAATTTGTATCGGTATAAAAAATTGTAGTATCATCTGCAAAACTATGAATTTGTCCATCGCAATTTATACTAAATAAGTCATTAATATAAATATTTAAAAACAAATTGGCATTGTCAAAATGTATTGCTCCGGCCACATAAGCCTTAACCAAACTGGTAAAATGTTTCAAAAAATACAATAAAAACTTACCGAACAACTTTATTTGGCACCGGCACAGCGTAATTCGGCAGAAATTTTCGAAGCAAGTCGGTACATTGTTTGCCAATATCGTCGGTGTGCAAAGTTTCAACTTTTTGCACTGATTCACCGCCGACCCAGGCCATTAAGGCCGTCGGGTGATTGAAAACTTCGTCGAAGCCAGTAATTTGCCGAAGCCATGAATGTTTCTCGCTAAAGTTGCAGTCTTGTGTCCACAATAATTGGAAACCTACAGCAAACGTCTTAAGTTACATAGGTTTAGTTAAGTTTCGCACAAATAAGTTATGCAATCAGTCGCCTAAAACTTTATTATAAACCCGTATATTTACCATATTGGAACGGGTAGTAACTCTGTCTGTCTTTATAGACCATAAAATATTTTTTCCACACACACAAAGTAAAATCAACTATATTATTAACTAAAATAAAACAGAAACCTAGTAACTCTAGTTACTTTATTCATTTATGGTATTTTTCTAGATAATATTTTCGAAGTATTGTTACTAATATATATACCGTGCGAGCAAAAATTATTTCCATCAGAGGGCCTTGCATCTAAGGACGTAATGCTTAGCCGTAGAGCTTAATACCTGTTGGGTGTCAGTTACTACCTGAATTAATCATCAGTTATTGCGTCATCTTTGACAGTCGTTACAAGTAATTTGATTTATCGCTAATTTTTCCAATTTCTTGAACAATTCACACTATGGGCTTTACGGAACAGCACAAAACATTCATGGTTGAAGCGTATTTTCAAAACGGGGTTAGGGTAAATGGTGAGTAGCAATACAATCCGAGTTTGTGCATGGCAATTTTCACGAACATTTTCCTAACGTTGCTTTTATTGGTGGGGATTTTTATCATTGCCTGAAAAAAACCGTGGCTATTTAAGGGAAACAGGTTCTATACAACACAAAAAAGGAGCAGGAAGACCATCTGTAAGAACAGAAGAACTTGTTGCAAACGTTTGTGAAATAATGGAAAATACGCCAACAAATTGCATAAGACGCAAGCCCTACGTTTTTTAAACCAAGCCCTCTTTGATGCAAATAATTTTTACTCGCACAGTATATATATATATATTTCCAATAAAACAATAGGGAACTTTCCAATTTTTTTTTCTTCAAAAATATGATTTAGTTAGGCCTAAAAAAAATAATCCCCAATTATTACTCCTTAAAAATCAGTAATAACTCTTTAAAGTTTCGAGCGTGTCAAAAGCATTTCAAACGACCTTTTAAGCGCGCCAAGCCCGATGACGTCACGAAGTATGACTTTTTCGTCATCCGTCATCCTGACCGGTGGCCGAGCTACCGAGTTTGCTTT
This sequence comes from Polydrusus pterygomalis, assembly GCA_963969555.1. Lineage (NCBI taxonomy): Eukaryota > Metazoa > Arthropoda > Insecta > Coleoptera > Curculionidae > Polydrusus > Polydrusus pterygomalis. The sequence continues at coordinate 115,527,503 of OZ018378.1, read as the reverse complement.
TGGATTGCCGTGTATTATTGTTATTGTATTGTTGTTTTAAGGTGGAATTCTCAACGTCGTTCAATTTATTGCCAACCTATTTCGTGGATGTCATCATGACAAATAATACTTCGTGACGTCACGACCCGTTTTTACCCGCTTGGGATAATTTGAATTTTGGGGCAGTTTTAAATCTTTCTAGCGGTGTTTTGGGACGAAATATGTTGTTTTTTTTTGCTGCCATATGTTTTATGACAATATACTTATGATTTATAGAGTTTTTTCACCATTTAAAATTTTTGTCAAGTTCCCTATTAAATAAACTGGTAACTATATTAAACTAATAAAAATACCTTATTGTAAGAATCCATTGCTTACTAAGTCGGGTTATGGGTCGCATTTGCGTTAAAGAAAAGGAGTGGTGGGGGTTACGCAACCGAACTCTCGCATTCACACTTTCACACAACGCTCAACTCAATGATGGAAGAGGAGTAGGAGTGGGGTTCAGATGAAAGAAATTTCTGGAGAAAATTACAAAAATATAAATGAACATATTATAGATTCATATCATCTACAGGTCGTATCCCATTACAATTTAAAGCATTCATTCACCAAATAGAAGATAGAGATTTTATTTCAAAGTATAAAGGTGTGAGTTATGAAACTTATCGTAAGGTTTATGAAAAAGAAAATATTTGGTTTTCAACCCATTCCCAAGACGATTGCAGCATTTGTTCAGGTTAAAGACCACATTTACATTAAAAGGAATCTACGGACGCATCAGCAGAACACAAGTAATGATACACTTATTCTTTTTAATGTAGCGTCTGCCTCTAAAGGGATGAAAAGTGTTTATAAAAATGTATATCGGGAAAAATATTTTTTGACGGGCTTTTTTGAAACTCAGCATAAATAAATACAATTTATAAAGCACGTATTTCTTATTTTCTTTAAAATCTGTTCCTAAGTATAAAAGTTAATATTTAAAAAAATATTATTTTCGGATTTCTTTGAAACTTAGGAGAGCTACTATACAATACAAATAATGAAACACGTTTTGTAATTTTTTTTTGAAAGTCTAACCTTTGAAAAGGGTGAAAGGTATTAAAGTTTCTATTAATAAAATATTATTTTTCTTATTTGCTTAAAATGTAGCAGAAATAGTATAGGCTATTGATTGTGTCTTAAAAAACAGGGCATTAAGGAACTAAGACGTTCACGGCTTTTTATTACAGGAATCGATCAATGGGTTATAAGTGAAGAAAAAACCGCGGAGTGCTATTAAATTAGAGGGTGGAAATTGAAGATAGGGGTGAAAAACCACCCCTTTTGGTTTTTTCAATATATCTCGTAAACAAACCAAAATTTCGACATATCTCATATGAAACTTTTTGTAGAGAATCAAATTTCCCATCGAAATAGTATTTTTTGAATAAAGAAGAATTTCATGCCGAAACAGTCGAAACAAACTTGGAAAGAAAAGCGAAGATTTCGATTTTTTTATTTTTTTTGCTATTTCGCCTGTATCTTTTTTTTGGGCTTAGATAGGTATAGGCATTGCTTCAGATAGAAAGAAACAGATTAAATTTCCTTTAAAATAGTGGGCGGAACAATTTTTTTGAATGAAAATTGACCGAGATATGGCCAGTTGAAAATTGCTGTTTTTTTTTGCATTTCATCCCTCTTGTACGAATATTGTTTTTGTTCGCATTTTATTGGAAAATTATTGTTTTACTCAATTAAAAAAGTTTTTTTACGTTTATTATTTAGTGGTACATGATAAGTACAACAAATTAATGATTGGAACAATGGGGCTACTACATTTCAACAATAATATTGTCAAACTGCATATCGATATCATCATCTATATCTTTAGTAATGTCGTCTTCTGAAATATCAGTTTCTTACATATTGTTACAATTAATCCCCATGCATTCTTTACAAAAAATTGAGGGTTAATTGCGATTCGCACAGCGCCAGAGATTTTGCTGAAAAAAGTTGCTTGTGGTTGCACTACAGGTTGCCATAGTAACTGTGGTTGCAGAAAAATGAATATTACTTGCTCAATTTTTTGTAAAGAATGCATGGGGATTAATTACTGTGACAATATACAAGAAACTGATATTTCACAAGGCGACATTACTAAAGATATAGATGATGATATCGATATGCAGTTTGACAATATTAGTGTTGAAATGTAGTAGCACCATTGTTCCAATCATTAATTTGTTGTACTTATCATGTATTACTAAATAATAAACGTAAAAAAACTTTTTTAATTGAGTAAAACAATAATTTTTCCAATAAAATGCGAACAAAAACAATATTCGTACAAGAGGGATGAAATGTAAAAAAAAAAACAGCAATTTTCAACTGGCCATATCTCGATCAATTTTCATTCAGAAAAATTGTTCCACCCACCATTTTAAAGGAAATTTAATCTGTTTCTTTCTATCGGAAACAATGCCTATACCTATCTAAGCCCAAAAAAAAGATACAGGCAAAAAAGCAAAAAAAAATCAAAAAATCTAAATCTTCGCTTTTTTTTTCAAGTTTGTCTGTTTCGGCATGACATTTTTCTTTTTAATATTCAAAAAATGCTATTCCGATGGGAAATTTGATTCTCTACAAAAAGTTTCATATGATATATATCGAAATTTTGGTTTGTTTACGAGATATATTGAAAAAACCAAAAGGGGTGGTTTTTCACCCCTATCTTCAATTTCCACCCTCTAATTTAATAGCACTCCGCGGTTTTTTCTTCATTTATAACCCATTGATCGATTCCTGCAATAAAAAGCCGTGAACGTCTTAGTTCCTTAATGCCCTGTTTTTTAAGACATAATCAATAGCCTACTATACAACTTGCAACACTTATTTCTTTCTTTTTACGTCTGCCCCTAAAGGGATAAAAAAGGGGTTACAGAAGTTTATAGTGGGAATAAATTGCCAAATGCCAAATTGCCTATTCAAGGCTCTAAATCGTTTATGAACGCAAAGTCCATGGAAAGGTTCTGTGCGCGTTATTAATGATTTGTAATGAGACAGATATATTATATTAATTGATTCAGTCGATAATAGGTGGAAATCTATAAATTATAGTATTATGGGACAGAGTAAAATTTTACATACGGAAAACAAAGGTTTGAAACTTAACTTGTTAGAATATATTGAAAAAAATAAACTTAAAAATACCTGTTACTTAATGATCAATTAGATTTAAATAAATTTATTCTGTTACCCATATAATTAAGATATCGTAAAATACCCATATTGTAAAGCTCATGTCAAAGTATATCGTCTGGACTTTTGCTACCTGTTATTTATTTTAATACAACCTCATTGTTGTAGACCTAAAAGGTCTACAGGGTGACATACTTGCAATTTTAATAATGGCACTTGATAACCATTATTTTGTATAGACATGTTGTCCTTGTTATCAAGAGCAGGTAGGTCCAGCCCCTATTCGATAAGTTTATGGCGTATGCAATAATTGTCATTTAGGTTAGGTGTCTAGACACTCTTGTTAATTGACCCCATGGCCGGGCCTGATGCAATTGGGATGTATAATCAGTCTTGAGAAAGCCTGTGTATTGTGCGTTTGAGAAATGTGTTGAAGTGTTAATTCGGTAGTACATAGAAATATTAAGCTAGTTGTTATGATGTAACGCCCGTGAGAAAATTATCGCTCTGCATTTAGTAGAAGATAACGAAATCACTTATCATGGGATACAAAAAAAATTGTTAAAAATGTGTATTAATTACTAAATTACTTCATAAATGCATGTCCAAAAGTAGAGTTGGAAAGTCAATATTTTTAAACCCAGTTATGGGCTTCGAAATTATTAGAGTCATAAATGGTCTTAAAAATAAAAAATCTGTAGGTGAAGATGAGGTGCCCGTCTCTGTATTGAAACAAGTGGCTAATGAAATATCTAGTCCTCTCTCCCATATTATAAACTTATGTATTTCTACAGATCTTTCCAAGCATGCTTAAAACCGCTTTTGTAAAAGCTATTTATAAGAAAGGAGAAATAGACGAAGAAAAAAACTATCGACCTATCTCCCTTTTGTCAAATGTGGGTAAAGTTTTTGAAAAGGTTATGTTTGAGAGAATGGTGTATATTTTTTCGAAAGTCAATAAATTACTGATAAACAGGATGGCTTTAGAGGGGGAAAATCCACAATAAGAGCAATTTATCAAGCACAAGAAAAGGTTTAAAACTCATTAAACAACTAAAATCAAACAATGTTAATGTGTATGGACCTCTCAAAAGCCTTCGATTCTGTGAATCACGATTTGTTATGTCGAAAACTTGAGATGTATGGGTGCGTGGTGCGGCTCAGTGTCTGATTGAATCCTGAATCCTATTTAAAAGAAAGAGTCCAACGGGTGGTTGAATGTGATGAAAATGGGGTCTTGTACAGGTCACAAGAAATAATTGTATCCAGAAGAGTTCCCCAGGGATCAATTTTGGGACCTCTTCTGTATATTTTATACACGAATAAGCACCCGAATGTCTCTGATGAATACACTGTAATGTATGCCGACGATACATCTCTCACATTTAGTGAAGAAAATAATGAAATCCTTATTTATAAAGTCAATTCTGCTATTGCGGCCCTGCCCCTAGATGTATATTCTTCAGAGAATGATCTGTTGCTGAATGTGACAAAAACGCAGACTGTCGTCTTTGGGAACAGGACAGGAAATAGCGTTACACTCAAGTTCGCTGGTGAGAAGTTAAAGGGCACTAAGCAGTATGCGTTTCTTGGGAGTGCAGATTGATGAAAGGTTAAATTGGAAGGCGCACATTCAGAACTTAGCAAGCAGTATATCTAAATACTGTCATGCTCTGCGTGTTTTCGGATTAAGTAGGTAGGTACTGGGGTTGCCGTAACTGCTTTTCATGCATATATCCAATCTAGATTGTGATATGGTGTGATATTTTGAGATGATTCGTCTGACATTCACAGAATCATGGTTATGCAGAAAAAGTGCATTCGAAGTATCTTTAAAATTAAACAACGGGAAACCTGTAAACCCATCTTTATTGTGTAACGGAATAAAAGTTATCCCGTTACAGGGTTTTATTAGGAGCATCAATATTAAAATATATTTCTCCTAAATAAATTTAATATAAGTATTTGATTTTGTTTTAAGGTTGCCTATGTAAGCTGAATGCTATTAGTGCGCCATATATGGATATTGCTACGTACAGTAGTCATTATCGATTTCTCAGACCTTGTGTAAACTAGATTCCCACTATAAATTTATAGGATTTCTATAATAAAGAATAGCGATATTCTATAAAGGTCAGAAATCTGTACAGTTAATTTAGTTTATATTTTTCCCGTGAACAGAAGTGACTTCAGGAGTCGAACGAAAAAGGTCTGCCCCTTCGGCGACTGACAACGAACAGTGATGGTGCGTTAATTTTTGTGGTTCCCAACTTTTAGTAAAATTACCTTCTTATAATGTTTAATAATTAACTAAATTCCAATTTCCTTTGCAGGATTTTTCAACATGACCTTTTATTATTAAATTCTCAGTTTCTATTCAATTTTCAGACTTTTAAATAAAATAATGTGAATTCAATGTCAGCCATGACATGACCATCTTTAAAAAATATCTTACATCTTAATTTATTTTCATCATCTTCAATGACTTTTGGGTTTTTAATGTCTTAATAACATCGCAATGGCATTTAATAACTAATTATTGATATATTTTGGAGAAATGAAGAAAATAATGTTAATTTGTTGTCGGTCATAAACATCTAAAAAAAAAAAGATATCTAACAATCAACAATCTTGATTTATTTTGGCCATCTCTCTGGATTTTGGGGTTTTTAATTTTTAAACAAGGTGACAATAATGTTCAATGATTAATTACAACTATATCTCGTAAAAACAAATAAAATCCAGTCTCGATGACTTAAAAATCTTTCAGGTTATGTCTCTCGTACATTTTTCTTTTTGATAATAATTGATTTGCTATAAAATTCAATTTTTTCTAAATAACTCATGTCATTTCTCTCAATTTAAATAAAATCCAGTCACGATGATTAAAAATCTTTCAGGTTAGGTACTTCTCACATTTTATTCAATAATAATTTGCCATAAAATCTCATTCTCTAGTAAATAACTCAGGTCATGTTTCTCAATTTTATCTTAAATTTCACTTAAAAGTATTTGGGTCTCTGTCGCCTTCTTTATGTTTTAGCAAATACCGTTAGACAGTTGATTGTTTATTTGAAGTTCTTTGTGAACCTTGGGAAATCCAAATATAGTGTAAACCGAACTGTTCCATCCACGAGGAGACTGACAGAACCAGGCTCGAACAGAGTTGAGGAATGACAGAAATGCAGCTTGGAATGAATCTTGGGCAAGACAGGTGAGTTTTCTATTATTATTATTTTACACGTTAATTAACGTTTGGGAAAACTCACCCTTGTCTTTCTTTTGATTTCTGTCATAACTCAACACTGCTGTAATTTCCATTTTACCAGTTTTAAGTTTGGAACCACATTAAGAAACCAGTCATACTCGGTCAAGTCATTTCTTATGTAAAATTTTCTCGTTATCTCATATCTTACCTTTTAAACTTACCTTACCTCATCTTGGTTACCATCAGACATTGATTGTCAGGTAGACCAATATTATCTTATATAACGGTTGCCTTTCGCTCGTTATATAAAATTTTCTTTATCTCAGACATTCTATTTTACCTTTTTAACTTACCTTATCTTACCTTGGTTACCATCAGACAGTGATTGTCAGGTAGACCAATATTATCTTATGTATATATATCGTTTGCTTTAGATATACATATATATTTCTTTATCGGTATAACGACTGCCTTTGGCTCGTTATGCACGTGCCTTTTTTCTCTGTTTCATAACTCTTGCAATTAGCTTGTTATACAGAGGAATACTCTCATTAAGAGTACGTTTACTCTTAAAGTGCTCTCCAGTGTTCTGGAGTATACTGTCAAACTTTACGTTGACAGTGTTTATATTTTTGACTCATTTTGAGAATAATATCAAGGCAATAACTGTCTTGGTATTGTTTTAGGGACATATTGTACCTTATCTCTACTTTTGTATAATTATTTGAACTTAATATTTCAATATCTTCATTAATGTAAATCAAAATTCATACTGTACCGTATTTCTATTTTTGTATAACCATCTAGGTTCAATATTTGAATATCTTTATCAATACCAGTAAAAATTTAACTTCACCATTTTGTTATAAATTTAGTTAATGTAAAAGAAGGTTAATTTCTCTCGATTACTATTACTGACTTAAAATTTGACAATTTAAGATTTATTAATTTGACTTTAAGCCTTATGCATAATATTTTTACCACTTGAGTAACAGTAAATTTTATTATTTTGTAACTATACCTTTTAATCTAGAAATAGTTTTTAACTAATTTAGTTATTTCACTTTTACTTTCATTCACCCTAACAACAATAGGTTATTATTATTATCTGGTCTAATGCCTTGTTTTCATAATTACATGTAATCAATACTGAGACTGGACGAGTGCTTCTGATGTCACAAACAACAATCATCACAAGAGTTCAAGTCTGACCAAGTCCTGACGTACAACTTAGGCTGACAATACTCAAGTTCTGGACAGTAGTCTGATAAGCCAATGACTTCCAGGTGAAGAGGACTGAACCTTGGATTACTTCTGTTGACGATAATACGAGCTAAGTACACAGTTACCAGTCAAAAACTTTGTAAAGACCAGTTGTAATAACCTAGTTCATTTTTGTATTTTCACATTCATACTGTATTTAAAACTTTTGCACATTATTGTATGTAAACACCATATTTTCACATCATTCTGTAATACTACTTACTTAATACATAGTTAAGTGTTTTTAAAAATTATCTTGTTTTATTTCTGGTAGGATGGCGCCCTAAATAAATTTGTTAATTAATAAGACAAACCTACTCCTGAGAATACCTTTAGCCGAGGCAATAATATTTAAATACCAATGTTTAAATTTCATTACAATTGAAAAAAATATTTTGACAATTATAGGAATGTACATTCTGGACTCGGTAATGTTTGTGTCTGAAAACCGAGAACTTTTCGCGGACTGCGACGTAAAACACGATAATTAAGTATAATGTTGTGAACCACGACACTGTTCTACACCCTCTGTGTTTCGTTTTGTAAAAAATATGAGAAAATAAATATTCATCCATTCATAATTAAAACGGTTATAAACAATATACCGGCCGCGAGCTGGAAAAATTCAGTGAAGCATATTTTAAAAGTCGAAGATTCGTATATTTATATACAAACTAATATTCAGCCCATTGTTATTAACTAATAATTTTGGCTAGAAATTTGCATTTTGTTAATTGATGTCAAAAAGGTCAGACGATATACTTTGAGATATGATAGTTTAAAGGTGTTGGGGAAGTTCGTTATACTTTGAGATATATTTTACCTAATTAAAGTATTTTAAACTCTCTGTTGGGTTTTCCCGCTATTTTAACCCTTCCACTGTTTTGATTTAGATCTTGTCACCTTAATTACTTTCAAACTTTATTATATCATTGTGGAACAACCCCGAAACATGTAATTTTCGTTTTAATATAGTGGAAATTCACAAGTTCAACTTTGTTTTACTGTATCCCATCACACTATAAATAGATACGTGTTTATTAATTATGATGAACCTATATTTTTGGTATTATTTCTGTGAACAAAGCAAGGAACTAACAATGTCCTAGGATAGGCTTTTTGATATATGTATAAATTAATATTTTGCAAATTTCACAGCTAAAATAAGTAATACAACTACGGTGACTTACCACGGGTATTTTTCCACCATTTTTCTTCATAAAACAAAAAGATTTTACATATTCCAGCAAATCCCATCTTTTTTATGCCGTCCAATAGACAACCCGGTAAAAAATTGCATAAACCATTCAATTGCTTAAGAACACCTAAAGAGGGCGTTAGGATCAAGTGATCACAGACAATGATTTTTCCATTTCTAAGGTGTAAATATATTCTATTATTTCCTTGGAAGAAAATTCCCGTTACTTCAGAATTATAACTGATACAGTCGTGTGGTAGGCCATCTAGAATCACTTTAACTAATGACTGGTAACCATATTTAAGATTGTAGTGGGCCACATCATCGTAACATATATATTCACCCCAACTTTTAGCACTTAATCTTGATAAATTCTTGCATGAATTGTCTATCACCTGAAACAGAAACGTTGCTTGTTTGTAGAAATGTTGCAATAATTCTTGTTACGTGGCCTATTATTGCCAAGATGCTGTATTAAAAAAAATAGCTGAGAAATGCAGTGTAAAACTCAACTGTATGCGTAAGGCAAAATTTGTTGCTATTTATGTTCAAGTTTTTTAAAATTTATCAACGTTTTTAAATTTATTTCGTATATTATTTACATTTACATTGCCAAATTGTAACGAAGTTACTATATTTCTCCGGGGTTTTTAATATTTTTATCGAATGTTATATATTTTTAAAAGGTTAGTATGCGAGTACTTTTTTAACTGTCTTAGTTTTTTTGGTAAAATGTTTATTCTTGTACGTAAATAATCCGAATAATTTATACTGTTTTAATTCATAAAGATTTCCGTCGCGAAACGTCAGGAAATTACTTTTTATAATTTTCCGGCATGCCCGTTAGTGCTGCTAAGCAGCTCCACGAGGTAGAAGTGCATACAGTACCTCCTGGATGCGGCGCGGCGGCGCGAGTCCGAGATGCTCACGGTATCGGGCCTATTTAAACTCGAAAGCTCCGTATTTTAATCAGACAGAACCTCGCGTTCTCACTTTCCAACAGGTCACCAGTCCAGCCACCACAGAACTCCAATAAAGAGAAACGTTATAAACGTGCTAATTGGTCGATGCCGCCGTGACTTTGAAATGACATCAGATAGATGCGAATGTGGCGCCATGTGTAGTGGGTCTGAACTAATGATGGCGGAAGGGGGGTAGGGGGAAGCAACCATATGTTTTCATTTTTTAAAGGTCAAAGTAATATTTTGAAATTCAAAATTTGTTGTAAGTAATTTTATAAAAAATACGTTTTCATTACCAATAAATACAATTAGCACTGCACGATTTGTAATAAAAGCGTATTTTTATTAAAAATTATTTATAACAAAGTTTAAATGCCAAAATATTAAATTACCTTGATATCGAAATTCTTGAGCCTTAGTTTAAGTAAAACAAACTTTAGTGAGTTACATTCCCACGAGAACGCTCTAATCTGTAGAATAAGCAGAATCGTTATCTCTTTTCTTAGATTTTCTACGTCTAGTTCCCATGCCGAATCAGCATTGTGAATGTTATAAATATATGTAAGAATCGCAAAAAGCTCAGTTCTATTGTATCACGCTTTGCTTAAAATAAAATTTTTTAAAAAACTAACTTCTCTTTTTCGAGTTGTTAACTGGCGCAGTCGGATCGGATTTTGTTAGCGGTTCTGCGCATCGTGCGTGTAAATCGTCTTCGTTTCAACGATTAATAACAAAAACGAACAATTTTAACAAAGTGCCGTGCAATAAGCTCACCGACCAGGGAAGAACGGGAACAAGCATCGTCCCACGTCCTATTGGTGCGAGAATAGGGAACAAGCATCGTCCCGACGCTCATAAGTAATCCAGGGGGAGGACAGCATCGCCGAGCCTATTGGAACCCTAGTTAAGGAATGAAAACGACAAGAATCATCGCCTTATTGTAAGTGCATCCTTTTAAAAATATCCTTTCAATTTTACCATTTTGATTATTGAGTTGTCTCTGAATAACGTCTGTCTGTACGTCTGTACGTACGTTATATACATATTAGTTTATTTCTAGGGAACAGCTTTCGTCTGATCTCATTTTTAGTATAGTGTATTGTATATTTTATTTTTATTTTTCATTTATAACACTGGAAAACCCGTTACAAGACTTTTTGAATTTTATCGACATGGCACAGCCAAATTATCAATTGATTAGATATCAAGCCGATAATATTCCCAATTTTGACGGGAACGCGAAACAAATCAATCGTTTCATTAATGCTTGCGAAAACTTTTTTGAAAATCATAAAGACAGAACAAATAATGGGGCACCCATTAACATATGTCTTTTCGACACCGTTTTAAATAAACTTGTAGGGCGAGCAGCAGATTTAATTGCCTCCAGAGTAGAACTAAATACCTGGCCTTTACTAAAAGTTGCAATTGTTAGCACATTCTCAGATCAAAGATCAATTGATTGTGTGTTACAGGATATTATTACCTTAAAACCGGAACGCAATGAAAATCCGCAACAATTTGGCCTGCGTCTACAAGATGCGCGTAGCTTACTATTTTCAAAAATTAATATGTCACAAGACACACCCGAAATTAAATTACTAATAATAAAAGAATACGACAATTTAGTATTAAAAACTTTTATAAACGGTTTGAGCTACCATATGCAGCTCGTAGTACGTTTAAAAAATCCAAAAACCCTTGAAGAAGCCATGAATCACGCGTCGGAAGAAGAAAACTTCCTTTATTATAAAAACCGAGGAAATTTTAATACTACTAAAACAACACCGAATTTAAATAATTCAAAAATTACCCAAAATGTACCCCAAAAAATGCATTATTCTGCTAATGCACCACAACCACAACGATTTATTCCTCAAACGAGTCAAAACTTTTATAGACCACCACCAAATAACCCAAATCCATATAAACCCCAATTCATGGGCTACGGTCAATTTAGGCAACCCTCGAATATTTTTCGACAGGGACCACCAAATCAAAATTTCCAAAGACAAAATTATCCAAACCAAAATTTTGTAAATAAACCCAATTTTAACCCCAGACCATATAATCCGAATATGCAAAAAACTGTTATGTCTAAATTTAGAAAACCGGAACCAATGGATACATCATCTGGTTATATACCAAATCCTCAACATAATCAAAATACACAACCAAGACGCGACATAATCGTCGAAGAATTATTTAACCAATCTGTCGAAGATGTAAATAATTCTAATAACCCTGATAATCAATATTACGAAAACCCTGAAGATGACTCTCAATATTATTCCGAGCAAAATGAAACGTCGCATTACTATGACCAACAAAATTACTCCGCAGGAGAAACCGAATATTCATACGAAAACGACTTTTATGAACGCGATCCAAATTTGCAAAATGAAAATTTTCACCAGGACCAGAATTTCGAAAAAATAACGTAATTTGTTTAAATAATTATACAAATTCAGATTTACCCGCCATTATCATACCAGAAATAAATGCAAAATTTCTTATAGACACTGGCAGCGGTAAAAGTTTTATAAAACCTGACCTTGCTTATCAATTGTACCCAAATTCTATTTTTTCGGAACCTTTTTCAGTAAGATCTGCGCATGCGACCTCTTTTCATAACGAAATAATAAATATACCCATATTCCCATCATTTAATTGTTCAGGAAATCATAAATTTTATTTATTCGATTTTTCGCCAAAATACGACGGATTAATAGGAATGGACTTTTTAGAATATGTCGACGCGAATATCGCCGTTAAATCACGTAAACTAAAAACGCCAAATGCTATTTTACCCCTATGTCAAGAAAACAATGAACAAACCATAAATAACATCGAAACACGGACGGTAGAAATAATAATACCCCCTCGTACATGTCAAAAAGTAAAACTACCCGTTAAACAATCAAACGGTATAGGTATTTTAAAATATCAAGATTTTGGCAGTGCTGAAATGCCAGAAGCCGTAGTCAAAGTTATCGATTCTTTTGCAACAACACTCGTAACTAATACCCGCGAAAATCCAATAAAAATCACTATTAATAAACCTTTCGATATTGAAATTTTAAATGAAACAGAAATAAATTTTATCGACAAAATGGAAACAGATACCGAATTAAACGAATATCTAGATAACCTTCAAAAACAAAATTTAAAAAATTTGCGCTTATCGCATTGTAACGACGAAGAGTTTAAAGCAATTCGAAAACTGTGTTTTGAATATCGAGATATTTTTTATAGCGAAGGTACCCCGTTAACTTTTACTAATCAAATTAAACATAAAATAAATCTTACAGATGAAACACCCATTTTTACTAAAACTTATCGGTACCCGGAAATACACAAAAACGAAGTAAAAACGCAGATTAATAAAATGCTCGAAAACGGAATTATTCAAAATTCAACTTCACCGTGGAGTAGTCCAATTTGGATAGTACCAAAAAAATTAGACGCATCGGGCGTGCGCAAATGGCGCATCGTTATCGATTATCGTAAAATTAACGATAAATCAATACCAGATAAATTTCCACTTCCTAATATAAGCGATATACTAGACAAGCTAGGAAAAGCCCAATATTTTTCAACGTTAGATCTCGCGACGGGATTTCACCAGATAGAAATGGAACCGAGCGACATTCAAAAAACCGCATTTTCAACAGACACGGGACATTTTGAATTTAAAAGAATGCCCTTCGGACTCAAAAATGCCCCCTCCACATTTCAAAGGGTCATGAATAACGTCCTACGCGGTCTCCAAAACGAAATTTGTTCAGTATACTTAGATGACATCATCATATTTTCCACCTCTTTGCAAGAACATATCGATAGACTAAGAGCAGTATTTGATAGATTACGTCAATCAAATTTTAAAGTTCAACTAGACAAGTCAGAATTTCTACACAAAGAAGTTGCTTATTTAGGTCACAAAATAACAAAAAACGGAGTGAAACCTAACCCCGATAAAGTAGATGCCGTCAAGAATTTCCCAATACCAAAAACGCCAAAAGACATTAAATCATTCTTAGGCCTCGCCGGTTACTACCGCAGGTTCATTAAAGATTTTGCAAAAATCACAAAGCCACTAACATTATGTCTAAAAAAGGGAGCAAAAGTTGAGCATACACCCGCTTTTATTAAATCCTTTAACCAGCTTAAAGAATTACTAATAAATGCCCCCATACTTAAATACCCTGATTTTGAAAAACCCTTCACCCTTACAACGGACGCATCAAATATAGCCCTTGGAGCTGTACTCTCGCAGGGAGATCCTCCAAATGACCACCCTGTAGCTTTCGCATCCCGTACTTTAAACGAAACGGAACAAAGATATTCCACGATAGAGAAAGAACTCTTAGGCATTGTTTGGGCATGCAAATATTTTAGGCCATATTTATATGGTAGGAAATTTAAAATCTATACAGATCATAGACCCCTTGTTTGGCTATTTAATTTAAAAGAACCAAATTCTAAACTTGAACGCTGGAGACTTAAACTTGAAGAATATGACTACGAAATAATATACAAAAAAGGTAAACAAAATACCAACGCAGACGCACTAAGTCGTATTTCCCTCCATGCTATCGAATCCGAATCAATCATCAATAACCCAGGTGATATAAGTCAAGATATCGACAAATTCTTAGAACAAAGTTATAGCCAATTTAACCCTGAAAATTTAGACCCCAACGACGCAAGTCGACAGCTTGAAAATAAACAAAAAACCCGCAAAATAAACATCGTACAAAATATACAAATTAAACCCCCAGAAAAAATACCCATTCCCTCAACAAGCACAAACCCCACCAATCTTGACAACCCTGTAAATATTATCGAAGATCGTATCGACGACGATAATACAAACAACACAGTACACAGTACAAACGCGGAAGATAATTATGCTAATATGAGTATATTAGACGATATTATTAATAACAAGCCACACCAAATTATTATTAAAAAATCACCCTATGACGCGTATATCAAAACAAACCACGAAAATTTTGATGACCATCAAATCATCCACGCAACATTACCCACTAACATGGCAGTAATTGCAAATTTTCTTAAAGAATTTTTAAACGCCAAAAATACGTATATTTATTTCTTTTCGAAAGAACTACGGCCTTATTTTCAACAAGCCATGAACAACCATTTTAAAAATTTGAAACTTATAGAGTGTTCAAAATTATTAAATAACGTGGCACCAGAAGAACGAGAATTAATGATTAAATACCGACACGAAAGTAAAACCAATCATCGCGGAATCGAAGAAACATGTAGATTTTTAAAAGCCAATTATTATTGGAAATCATTAAAGTCTGATGTTACAAAATATATAAATAATTGTGAAATATGCCAACGATCGAAATACAACCGTAAACCACCCGATCAACCCTTAGTTTTAACAGAAACACCGAGTAAACCATTCGAAATAATTCATATAGATACCTTTATAGTAGGGAAACAAAAATTCTTAACAATCATTGACAAATTTTCAAAATACGCACAAGCGTTGCCCTACAGCGGAAATGCAGTTTCATGTTGCGACCAACTAATAAATTTCTTTTCATTCTTACGTGTACCAAAACAAATTGTTTCAGACAACGGATCAGAATTTCAAAACGAAGTAGTAAAAGGCTTATTAAACACACATAATATAAAAATCCATTTTACTACCCCTTATCATCATGAGTCCAATTCTCCCGTAGAAAGGTTACATTCAACCCTAATCGAACATATTCGAATTTTACGCGAATCAGACCCAAATGCTGACGTAACAAAATTAATGCCATATGCAATTATTGCTTATAACAATACAATCCATTCAAGTACAAATTTCACCCCTTACGAACTCGTATTTGGACACACCGATTCGAGAGACCCTATGGATTTAATACCATCTCATGTATACACCGAATATCTAAACAATCATAAAAATAATACACAAGTCTTATACGAAAAAATCACGGAACACACGAAAGAACTTAAACTAAAATCTATAGACCGGGCAAATAAAAACAAAACCCCTATAGAACCCAAAATTGGTTCCCAAGTCTATAAAAAATCAGATAACCGATCAAGCAAAATTAAAAAGAAATTTTTAGGCCCTTATTTGTTAACACGTGTCCTAGAAAATAATAAAATCGAAATCGAAAATCCTAAAACGAAACGCAAAGAAATAATTCATATCAACGAAACTAAAATTATGCCCCTTGTTCCAGATGGAGCTGGACAATCGTCACAGGAACAGTAAAATTCCACGACCTTAACAACCACCCTGGAATGCTACCCTTTAAACTAGGAATTGCACAACTTGAATCTAACAAATGGTCCTTTATTCAAAACTTTGACTTAACCCCTTTAATACTTAAATTCGAAATTATTAAAAACCAAACCGAAAAGTTAACTTTTAGTATTAAAAATAAAACCCAGTATTATAACGGCTATCACAATTCATTAAACCCTGTTCATACGCTTGAACTAAAAATAGAACATTTAATCGAACAAATATTACCATTTAAAACCACCCATAGAAATAAAAGAGGAATATTTGACCCCTTAGGCACCTTTATTAAAAGTATAACAGGAAACCTAGACCAAAATGATGCAGAGCAGATCGATGCAAGAATAAGAAAAATTGAAAACAATCAAAATAAATTAAGAATTGATGCTATCAATCAAATCACACTTTTGGATTCTACGATCAATAAATTCAAATCGATAATATCCAATATTACGCACAATGAATTGATATTAAAAGGTCATATCATGCAAATAGAGGAGACAATTAAAAATGTTGAAATAGGCCAAACCAACACGAATCAATACTTCCTAATCCATATTATACTTAATCAAATTACATTACTATATCAATCAATTTATAATATGCTCGATAAAATCGAAGTGGCGACTACTTTTGCTAAAATGAACATTCTTCATAATTCAATTATTAACCCAAATGAACTCTTACAAGAAATACAAAATATTAAAAATCACTTAAATACGGACAAGCTTCCCTTAGAAACTAACATTCAAAATATACTTAATTTCGAAAAAATAATAACAATTAAAAGCTTTTTAAAGGGATACAATGTTGTATTCATATTAGAACTACCCCTTGTGGAGTCAGAGACATATCAATATTTCAAATTATTCCCTTTACCAATCCCCGATAACCAATCATTTTTCGTCAACATACCCTACAAACCCTACCTAGCACTTGGCAATAATAAGTACACTTATATGGACGAAGAATGCATGGAACTTCAACCCCAACATCACCTGTGTAAAGAAACACGCACCTCCCTCGTGGAAGACAGCCCCTCTTGTGCAGTTCAACTTATTACGCACCATAGCAACGTCACTTCCTGCCACCCTTTCAAGACGCAGTTGCACGAGCCGCAGATAACAAAAATAGTCGATGGAAAATGGTTAATCACAATTCCAAATCGCCTAATCAGTACAATCAATTGTCAAAAATCAGTTGATAACGTACCCCTGTTTGGATCCTACCTGTTAGAGTCTCCGACCAACTGTAAAACGAAAATCAAATCAATTACATTGGAAAGCTACGAGCCAAGCCGCATCAGCTACTCCGAAGTCAGCCTACCTGTGTTAAACTTAAGCCTAATCGAACCACATCGATTAACATACAACCCTCCTTCCATGGACCTCAACTATGTCAACCTTAAAGCCACCAAAGAAATTGAAAGCCAACTACAAGACCAGAAGAAGGACCTCGAAAAAATGACGTCAACCGTTTATATCAATCGGACAAGTTTTTGGGCTATATTGATTTACATTATTCTCGCCCTGACTATAATTTTTATCATATACAAAAGATTTGTAAAGAAATCTAAGAAAATAATTCATATTAAAACTAATTCAAATAATGAAATAAATAATGCAATTATTTAACTACATTTTAATCAATCACAAATATTGATTTATTTTAAAAAATAATAATAATAATTAATTTTATATTTTTCGAAATCACGCTCTTTAGAACGTGCTTTCATCTAAGAGGGGAAGAGTTACATTCCCACGAGAACGCTCTAATCTGTAGAATAAGCAGAATCGTTATCTCTTTTCTTAGATTTTCTACGTCTAGTTCCCATGCCGAATCAGCATTGTGAATGTTATAAATATATGTAAGAATCGCAAAAAGCTCAGTTCTATTGTATCACGCTTTGCTTAAAATAAAATTTTTTAAAAAACTAACTTCTCTTTTTCGAGTTGTTAACTAGTGTAACTTTTTTATTGCACAAAATCATTTAAATATAGGTACATATTTTAATAAGTATATAAAATAAATAAAATAATATTACAGTTTTTTTCATTCGTATAAATCAACACCTGAAATCAAAAAGAATAAAGAGTTGTGTATTTCATCAATTTCATACCAGGTCACAGAAAGATGTTAAAGGAAAATTAGCTAACCACACAACTTAACAATATCACTTCTACGAATGTTATTTTATTAGTCATACAATTCTTCAGGTAGTCAATCAACGATGAGCTAACCGAATAACTTCAGTTGTATATAAGCCATACAATGCCCTAAAAAGTATTCTTAAATATAAACTTTGAAGATCCTTTATGTGATATAATGTTAGGTTTGAAAAGCTCGAGTCTTCTCTCCAGACTTGGCAAAAGTTCTCCATACAAACTCATGATATGATAATATGACATAAAGCATTATTTACATTAATCAGTGAAGAACTACATTCCAAGATAATTGAATTACTTCTGCAAGAGATAAAAGAAAAAAATTGAACAAATTATTTTAAAATAAAAATTTAGAGTCATTGACCTTTACCTGATGGAAAATTGGAACCCTATTATTTTTAGATCCTTAAAAAAAGGTATAATGTAAAATATATTAATCCAAAACTTACCCAGACCGGTAATTACATTTTCTTTTTCATTCTCAGCATTATCTTAAAAACTACCGAGAAAATTACAAAAAATTTCATCGGCGAACCGCCATGATACTCCATCAAAAAGACTGCAAGGAGCAAGGACGAACACAAATCAACACAAACAGGTTGGTTAAGAAATGAAGCAATGTGATTGGTTGCCATTGACATATGTATTTTAATTTAAGTCAACCTTGTTTATTTCCTTGAAAGAGACGCCATTTTAAGTAGTGCGTGACCATGGTAACCATGAAACCATGTGACTTTCATGACAAGTGACAGCTGCGACTTTTTGTATCTCGGTTTCATACCCATGCCAGCCACGATACAGCAATGAGCCAACCAGCGAACCGACCAACACCGAAGCCGCATGAACTTCTTTACAACACACTGATCAACTTCTAGACCGCAACACCGCCGTTTCTTCACTCCGCCTTCGTCACCGTCTACATACCCTTTGGTTAATGGTTACCTTACAGGTACGGTTCTCACTCTTACACACACATTGTATGTATGCCGTTATTTCGCTCTTACATTCACGGACCGTTTATCTCTTTTCTTTACATACCACTCTTCGGACCAAATTACCGAGTGGTATTGTCTCGTTCTGAGACGCCACTAAAAACAACAGTTGGCCTCGGCCGCTTTCGTTCGGGCTCGGAACATGTCGTCTAATTTTTTAATTGCGCGCCCGATTTCGCCAGTTCACAATAATTTTATTATTATTGTTTTATTGTGCTGTCGAATTGTGGAACGATCTGCTAAGTAGCGCAATTTTTTGTGATTACTACTGATTATACTAGTACTAGTGTATCAAGACAATATTTGTGGTTTAAAGAGTGTATGGTTTTTCGTTTACATAGTATTTTTCGGTCAGATTGAAACATGGGGAAACTGCGAACAGAATTTGCCCATTCTGCGAATTGGAGTTTTCTACAGTTTATACAAAAAATAAATACATCCGAAATATCCATAAGAAGTCGACCCCGATTCAGAACAATAAAACATGTCTCATCATTTGTCCCCTTTGTAAAGAAAATCAATTTATGTGTGGAACCTACAATAATCTTCAAACACATTTAGCGGTAGGTCATAATATTATTACAATAGAAGCAGTGGCGGCTCGTGGGGTAGAGCCACAGTGCCATGGCACTACCTGCCCTCCTGTCTAGCGTCCTGCCCTTTACAAATTACCAAAACCTATTAAAATTAATATTCTCGTTTTTAAAGCAATTAGCAAAATAATTTTAAAATGGAACACAGTTGGGTGCAAATTTCCATCTAAAAGCGATTATGCGTAAAACGGTAACGTAGCTTCCGCGCCAAGCGCGACGAGGCACACGGGAGGTGACGAAACGCCATCACCTCAATAAAAAAACATTGGAAAATGACCTTGAATGCAAGCAGGCAAAAATCTCGGCGACGTAGCCCGGCTCTCTTCGTTTGACCGTTTGATGTTAGACGTTTCAAACAGCTGATGTTCGCGTCGCGTCTCGATTTGTTTTCGTTCGGCCGGCTGATTTAATGTAGGGTTAACGAACTTTTTATTTTAGAAATACATAAGTAATGAATACTATTAGATTTTTAATGGAAACTCAATTTTTTACCATTTCCTTAGAACAGAAATTGGAAATTAAGGAATTAGGACGACCGTTACCAGATTTAAATATAGAAAAAACTCAGGGCGGACAGAAAGTGCGTTTGCGTTAATTTAATAGAAATATTTATGGAAAAGATACTTGGGTGTGCGGTTGTGATGAATCTAATAGATTATTTTGTTTTATGTGTGTTTTATTTGGTGGGGGGTACAGATGATTTGGTCCATATCTGGGACAAAATGAAGACACATGAAAAATCGAAGGTACATTTAAACAATATATTTAATTTCAGTAGGCTTGGTAAAATTAACATTAAAACTTAATTAAATTCTGCATATCACAATGAAATAATGAAGAAAAACGAACAAATTGATAAAAACAGATAGATATTAAACCAAATTATAAACTGCGTTCGGTTTTGTGGTGCATTTGAGTTGGCTTTGAGAGGTCATGACGAAAAAGAGACGTCGGAAAATAGGGGCATATTTCGTGAATTAATAAATTTCAGCTCAGAATTAGACAAAACTCTTAAAGATCATATTGAAAAATCAAAAGTATTTAAAGGTACATCAAAAACCATACAAAATGAACTTCTGGACTGTATGTTAGATGTGTATCATGATGAAGTCATAAAAGAAATAAAGGACTCTCCGTTTATCGCTGTTATCGCAGATGAAACCACTGACATTGCTTGTGTGTTTCAACTTGTTATCGTGTTTAGGTATACCTATTCAAGATATGATTGTAAATTCATAAATTAAATTAGATGCCTTTTTGCTTATTTCTCCTACTTCAAAAGCAAGAACTATTAACAAAAAAGGGCGTGGCACCCAAATTTTTTTTTGCCTGCGGCGCTAAGGGTTTACCTAGCCCTACTTCACTTAAATGGCACGAGCCGCCACTGAATAGAAGTGTTAACTGCGACCTGTTAATTTTTCTAGGCAACAAACGTGCGAACAGTGGATGAAAGAGTATAAAATTGAATCAAACTATGCAATACATAGAACATCTGATAGTGTGGAAAAATAGTACCTACCTAACCGAAGTAATGTGACTAGTATGACTATATAACGTAATATTATGCAGAAAAATCTGTTAAATTTATATGAACACTATTTTTAGGATATAAAAGCAACTATACTAAGAGAACTGAAAAACTTATAGTTCAAAAACTTTTTCGTGGTGTAACTGTATAGAGAGACTTATTTTAGATGCCAGGAAAATTACTACAGATAGTCTTCAAAGAATTAACACGGTTCAGAGAAAAGACATAGCCTATTTAGTGAAAAAACACAATATTAAAAGAGGAAGCATGAAAATACTATCATAGCTGTTAGCTTAAAAGTTAGTGAATGGAATGCTAATGGAAAAAATTACTGTTTTTTTAAACCACAAGGTGGGTAAATGCATGACTGTTAAACACTATTGTAATACTATAGCCATATTTTACTTTTCTTAACAATTAAAACTGTTTTTGAGGCTGGGAAAACCTTTTATACATATGACGTGTATCAAATTTAAAGTGAGTAGGTATGTTAAATAAATTAAAATGTCATTATTTAAAATAATCTTAAACCTACACAGACAGACATAAAAAATTCATAGAAATGTTCTTGCAATGTTTTTATTTAAAGTTATTCCAAAGTGAAAAAAAAAATTTTGCTTATAGTAAATTTGCCATTCATTTCATGATAATATGGAAGGATAAAGGACTTTTGGCTGAAATAATAAGTATATTTTTATTAGGTGAAAATCATCCACTCCTAAGTGTACAAAATTTGTGAATGAAAACCTGGAACGTACACGAAAGGACGTCAGCACAATAATATGCATGGATGGGACACACTGTACAAACCAAAAAGGATTAGATTTGACAATCGTGCTTGTGAAGGATGACAAAAATATGGGTTTTCCTGTGGCATTTTTTGAAGTGAAAACTTCTTTAGGCACGTTTGGCACTTTTTGTGGGCACTGAATTAAAGTGAGCCGTCACGCGTCGCCGTCAGGCGTCAGACTCGGCTGTGCTACGCTCGAATTCAACTGCTATATTCAATCCGAACTGACCCTGACCCGAATGAACGTTATATGAAAGAGCATGCCGCAAACAGTGTGCGTTGTATAGACACTAATAGATTAGACCAGCTTGTACAAGAAATATTTTTAGATGCTCTTCAAGAGAAGATTGGTGGGGTAGGTAATACAACCAAAGTATTTCATGACGGATGATGATCTTAAATACCACAATGCCTGGACGAAAATAATAATTTATGAATTATATTGTATTTTACTTTTAAAGTGGGTGGTATTTAAACTTTTTATATCTTGTATTCTGAAATATATTTTAAATGTGTAGTTATATAATATATTATATTTTTAACTGTCAGAAATCGTAGGTATAATATTACAATGTTCTTGTTAATTTTCGTTTATTTTATATTGTTGAAAAAACACTTGCAAGTTTCTTGCAGTTTCTTCTTGTAAGGAGTAATCGAAACTAAGGATTTTTCATATTAAATTATTTTTTCAAAATCCTAAGTGTTTTTTTTCAAGTCGATTATCTAAGGATAGTCCGCAAAGCTGTACAGAACAAAATATCCCACTTTGGGAAATAAATATCGCTTTGAATAAAAAGTAAAACACCTATAAGTAGTTAGCATAATTCATTCTAAGTAAGTATATCTGATACTTATTTCTAAACAATTTAAATCATAAATTTTAATTTCTTTTAAAGTATCAACATCTTGTAAATATCGTCTATCTTTAACACACCTGTGTGTTAGGCCGGTAGCCTACGCGGCCACTCACAACACAAAGAAGAGGTAGGCTTTCTGAACATAAACCCTTTATTTTTCTGTGCTCTGAACACTGGCGTTTACCTAATGCGCATGTCCGGGGCTTATAATATCCCGACGAAGAACGAAAGCGGCCGAGGCCAACTGTTGTTTTTAGTGGCGTCTCTCGTTCTGATTGAACCGTATGCGGTATTTTACTACAACCAACTACTTTTATATATAAGACCGAGTTGTTTGTTTGAAGGTTGTAGACAATGATCTATCTTGAGTAATAGATGTGTTTTGGACTTCCATTGCCTTTAGTTTTTCATATCACAACGTTTCAACTGGTAAGTATCTCCAGTCGTCTTCAGGTGAATACTAAACAAGTTACAAAGCTACGAGCCTATTTATACTACCTAGGGGGGGCGGAGCTAGTGACGAATTCGGGTGCAGTCGTGAGTCATCTGCTTACGTCACCATGATTATTCATCTGCTGACGTCATCCGCTTACGTCATCACGTTTGCATCACTACTCAATCTGAGCCTACACCCATTTAACAAAGGCTTCCAAATGTTTCTTATATCTGCAGAAGGTTTACTGAAACAGTCAGGGTTCTGGATTATGACAGCTGCTTCTTTGAATTTTCTCTTCCGCCAATGCTCTTCTTTAAGTATAATTTTTGCGTTTTCCCATTGTAAATGATGGCCGTGGGTCCAAGCGTGGTCTGCTGCACCGGATCTGTTTGTTTCTCCTTTCAGTGTGTGGTTTCGATGTTCTTTGATCCTTGTTTGGAGAGGTCGTAGAGTTTCACCAACATAGGATTGTCCGCATTCGCAAGGTATTCTGTATACACAATTCTTCGTGTCCTTTTGATTTGTTGGTTTTGTCTTCGTCAGGTGGCTTCTTAAGGAATCTTTGGAGCTAAAGACTTTTCGGATGTTGTACTGTTGTCCTATCCTTCGATTTTTTTCGGAGATTCCCTTGACATAAGGTACATTTATAGTGGGTCCAGATTCATTATCTTTGTTCGTTCTAGTTTTGTGATTTTGACGCTTTTTGATGGCCTGATCGACTAGTTTCGTAGGGTAATCATTCATGCCAAGGTCTTGCTTGATGTTGTTAAGTTCTTTCGTCAAAGTCCCCTGCGAGTTGCAAAGTGTGAATGCTCTATCGACGAGTGTTTGACTATTCCATGTTTGGTGCTGTTTGAATGGTTTGAGGCGTAGTTAAGATATTGACCTGTGTGGGTTTGTTTTCTATATACCGATGTTTGGATGGTGCTCCCGATTTTCTGTACTACGACGTCTAAGAACGGTAATCTGTCGTTATCCTCCTTCTCCATGGTAAACTTAATTGTAGGTGCCAGGTTGTTCATATGTTGTAGAAAGGTTTGAAGTTCGTCATCGCTTCCATTCCAAATGATGAATGTGTCATCTACATTACGAAGCTATAGCTTTGGTTTGATATTCGCCTTGTCTATCGGCTGATCCTCGAACCATTCCATGTAAATGTTGGCTATTACTGGTGATAGGGATGAGCCCATTGGTAGTCCGTCCTTTTGGCTAAAGAATCTGTTCTTCTCCTGAAAGTAAGAATTATTTAGGCAGCATTCTAGAAGCTCCATTATGGCATTGATGGGTAGCGACGTTCGTTCTTCGAGTGTTCGGTCTTCCCCAAGTTTTCTTCTAATGATCTGCAGTGTTTCCTTCACTGGGACGTTAGTGTAGAGACTTTCCACGTCGAAGCTTACCAATCGGTCCTCTGGTTGAATTTCCGTTCCACTTATCATCTCGACGAAATGCTGTGAATTCTTTACATATGATGCGCTGTGTCCTTGGAGCGGTTGTAATATTGGAAGCAGATACTTGGAAAGTTCGTAAGTTGGAGAGTTTCGGGAGCTTGTAATGAGTCGTAGAGGCATGTTGTGTTTGTGTATTTTTGGCAATCCGTATAGATGTGGGGGTTTGCTGTGATGCGGTGTTAAGCGTGTTCGTGTCCTTTCCGGAATGTGTCGTTCATGCTTCTTGAGTGTTCGGTATACTCTTTCCTCAATGGTGGTAGTGGGGTCCTTTGGAATGCTCTGGTAGTTTCCTTTTTTCAAGACTTCTTCGACTTTTTGGTTGTAGGTGTCCACATCCATCACGACGGTTGCATTTCCCTTGTCTGCGGGTAGAATCTTGATGGTCGTATCCTTCCGTAATTTGGACAGGGTGATGGATTCTTCCTTGGTAATGTTTGGCTTCGGAGGTTTTGATTTCTGTAAAACTTCTCTCACTTTCCATCGGAATTCCTCTGCTTGGGTTGCTTCAATGGTTACTGCGTCTGCCGCGCTTATAATATCTAATAGTGGAATTTCTTTTGGGGCAATTGTGAAATTCAGGCCTTTTGCGAGCAGCGATTCTTCCGTGGTGTTCAATTGTTTGGACGAGATATTGACGATGGTTCTCTGACTTTGTCCTTGAATGATTACCCTACGAAACTAGTCGATCAGGCCATCAAAAAGCGTCAAAATCACAAAACTAGAACGAATAAAGATAATGAATCTGGACCCACCATAAATGTACCTTATGTCAAGGGAATCTCCGAAAAAATTCGAAGGATAGGACAACAGTACAACATCCGAACAGTCTTTAGCTCCAAAGATTCCTTAAGAAGCCACCTGACGAAGACAAAACCAACAAATCAAAAGGACACGAAGAATTGTGTATACAGAATACCTTGCGAATGCGGACAATCCTATGTTGGTGAAACTCTACGACCTCTCCAAACAAGGATCAAAGAACATCGAAACCACACACTGAAAGGAGAAACAAACAGATCCGGTGCAGCAGACCACGCTTGGACCCACGGCCATCATTTACAATGGGAAAACGCCAAAAAAAATATACTTAAAGAAGAGCATTGGCGGAAGAGAAAATTCAAAGAAGCAGCTGTCATAATCCAGAACCCTGACTGTTTCAGTAAACCTTCTGCAGATATAAGAAACATTTGGAAGCCCTTGTTAAATAGGTGTAGGCTCAGATTGAGTAGTGATGCAAACGTGATGACGTAAGCGGATGACGTCAGCAGATGAATAATCATGGTGACGTAAGCAGATGACTCACGACTGCACCCGAATTCGTCACTAGCTCCGCCCCCCCTCTAGGTAGTATAAATAGGCTTGTAGCTTTGTAACTTGTTTAGTATTCACCTGAAGACGACTGGAGATACTTACCAGTTGAAACGTTGTGATATGAAAAACTAAAGGCAATGGAAGTCCAAAACACATCTATTACTCAAGACCGAGTTGCTCTTGGGCCCAATTATCGAGTAGCTCTGTCTTATTTCGACGCGCCGTTTACCAATAACTTTGACACTTTTTTTTTTACATGGGACCGAACTATTCTTCGGATCAAATTACCGAGTAGTTCTGGCTCCCTCTAGTTTAACGACACGCGTCTCTGGCTCTCACTCGCATACACAAGTGTACCGTACCGCCTCTTTCTCTATCTTATACGCTGTTTTCAACATTAGAACGTATATGTTCGCGAAACCTGCATTTATATCGCGTTTACATGGGGACGTGTTTCTGATCCGCTACTGACTGCTGGTCATGCTACCGCTTGTATTGGAACTTTTTACCAACCTCCTCTAGTAACGTTTATTATCAGGGGTGTTCCTGAGTGCACAATTGTGCATATTTTGCCCAATTTAGAGTGAATATGCACAATGTGCACCCCCCAGACAAAATATGCACAATCAACCCTTTGGCGACAGATAGCAAACATAATTGCTTAGGGTTCTTAGCCAAGGAAAACCTTTATACCGAAATTATTTTTTTGTTTTGTAACTGCGACAACGTCGCATTATTGAACAGCAGTATTTTAGTGCATTAGACAAAGGCGACAAGTGCAGCAAGTGCATTATTTTGTGCTTGAATGGGGATTTTTCTCTGTTGCCAAATCTCGCGAAATAAGCAAATACGTAATATTGATTATTAATGAATTATTAAAACGTGTTAGACAAAGAGATCACCCCTACACCCCTTTGCTTTGGTACTTTGACCAGGCCTGACTTTGACTTTGGTCATATTCAGGTAAATCGACAACAAACGCAAACGTGTGGGTGATCAAGTGAACGATTATTTTTGTGGTTGTGTTTTTGTATACATATTGTATATTGGCGGTTGGTAATAATGAAGAAATTAGAAAGGTAGATTTTTTTAAAATTATTTTTTAACAATTCCAAAAAAAGTATTATTATTCATGTCAGTTATGGAACTGCTTTGATAATTCACACACTCAACACATGTTGAGAAAATTTGAAGGTGGGTCCTTGCAATACTAAGGAAATGTTACGCTATGACCCCAAAATTTTAAAGAGGGTAGTTGTTGATAAGGGTGTTAATGAATGACTGGCTGCTTTTGTATACTTTTTTTTGTATTTTTTGTAAATATAATAATAGTTTATAAACATACCTAAAATAAAATGTGTTTTTTTTTATAATAAGTAATAACACCTGTTGTTTTTTTTTACTTTCTTCTTAAATCTTGAACACCCTCGAGTTTTTACATAGCGGAAATTCTAGAAATGCACAATCTAAGCCCAATATGCACAATTTTGCTGTCAGTTGATGCACAATTTAAAATATCGTAGGAACAACCCTGTTTATTATCCTCGCCCGCGTCTTCGCAAGTGGTTTGTCGCACTCCCGTCCGCCAATAGCATAAACCGACCGCGTCAATTTGGCGTCTTCACAAGCCTGATAACAGAGTTACCTTTCCTCTGCCTGAACCCGATAAAGATAAGCGCAAATCGCCCTTGCAAACCGCTACCACAATGACAACCGTCACCGCTCTTGTGACTTTGATAACGTGAGCACCGTTTTTAAGACGGATAATGTTAGAATAGCCGGACCATTTCATTTCGCAAGCATACCTACACGCATACTCTCCTCTTCTCTTTTTTTCATACCATTATTATAAGAATTGTATCTCACTCAGATACACTGTGATTTACCGAGATGCGTTTGACAATAAATATGTTTTAAAACCGTTTTATTTTTTCCATCCCCAAACTGTCTTTTTCAGGACGCTCAAAAGGAGCATCAGGTAGTCGCCTATTGCGTAGTTGACCCCTTATTTAATTTTTTTTCACTGTAACAAGCTCTCGGTGTACGTGGGCCTCTTACCAATTAATTCAAGGGGGTAGCGCCGGAGATACTGTTGGAAAAGTAATATTTCCTGCCGCAACGTTACAAATATTGATTGATTTGAATCAATCAATTGAATTCAATATTTAATACCGAAAATATAAAAAGCCACTTTATAAAATAATGTATGGGTACGTGTTATACGAGAGGAATATTTTAACTGGAACAAATTTTCTTTAATGACGTTTTACCATTACATAATTTTTAAATTTGCATACAAGTTAGCGTGTACCTAGACACAACGTTATTCGCTTACAAATAATGTTGCGCGTAAGGTTCATATACCCTTAAGTTTCTTTATAATGCATTTTAATTATTTAGCTGAATCGCACATAACTGACATAATGATGATAAAGTGAAGATTATGACGATAGATAAGATAGATTGCGAACTCCAGCAGAAATAGAGCATTTGTTTTAAGAAAAGCACCCTACCCTGATTTACTACTAATTTCTCACAGCACAATTATTAGCAAAATTAAAACTTGTGAACGTTAAGTGTGTACCAAGGCGGCGACAATTAGAATTAAACAGCCGAATAAGCTACAAGATAACAAAACGCACCAAGTAAAGAAATGTTTTTTAAATAATGTGAAATTTGACAAATACTTTGTCTGTCATCAAGTGAAAAAATTTATATAATTTTTAAAAAAACGTTACGTTAATAAGGCGTGATGTTGCGGTAATAAAGAGTAAAATAAAAGGAGATGATAGAATTTACACTTTGAAGAACGAAGTAAATGTATTGTTATTGTAACTTTCGGTAAACAAAAAAGCTTTTTGTATTTTTGTGAAAGATAATAGGATAAATGAAAAAATAAATTGCGATAAACTTCTTGGCAGTTAACATTAGTATGGCCAAGGCGAAAAAATCCATTTGGAATATTAATAATAATAATTATTATTATACGTATTCACCGTCAAACTTTTTCAAACCTAGGCACAAGGAGCAATAAGGTCCGCCAACTCAGAACATGGAACTATCACCCCTTACGAAAACTAAAAACGTTCAAACACGAGCCGTTATAATATAGGAAATTTTTTCAAATATTGTGATCAGAAAATAAATGCTGAAAGGTGGCAAGAAGAAAATGAAATCATTACAGAAAAAGAAAACAAGAAGGCAGTCAAAAAATTTGAAAACTTTTCTGCTCCATATTGCGATAGAATAAATGCTTTTTGGTGGAAAAGCTTTCTGGCAATTCACATACACACGTATGCGGAATATTCACCGACACTTTTCAACGAACTTTCAAAAAAGGGTTCGGAAAATACATTTATAGGTGCAGAGCAGACACTCGGTGACGGTGACGACATTTTTAAGTCCCATCTTTTCTGAACAACTTGTTTTTTGATTCATACCGATATCTGGATTATTAAAGGGAAAACGCAGGTTTAATGGAAATATTGCAAATAATCCGTTTTTAGCAACAAAAAGTTAAATAATTTATTTGTAAAGTTGGCCTTTTTTTTGTCTTTCTGAATACAGTTTCCATGGCACCATGGCTTGTCAAAAAGATTTTTGTCAAACAATATACAGTTTTATTAATTGCTGTACTTCTGGCGTTTGTTAAGTAAGTTGTTGTTGGTTGTTTTGTGTTTTAAAACTGTTCCGGAAACGATAAGTATATTTACCTAAATTAAAAATGAGACCAGAAGAAGTGGCACAAGCCGTTGCTTTATAAGATGAAGGTCGTCCAATTCTGTATATCGCAGAAAGGCGTGGCCATCCACGTAGTACCGTATCCGATGCGATACAAAGATTTAGACACACTGGTTCTTACTCAAGAAGACCCGGGCAGGGAAGATGAAGAGCCACAAATGCAGTTGAAGATCGATTTCCTCGTTTTCAGGTTCTTCTAGAGCGAACAGCCTCTGCTCCGGTTTTAGCTATAGGATTGGCAAATATTTATGATAGATTAGTTTCATCTGAACCCGTAAGTAGAAGGTTGAGAGAACAAAATCTAACATCTCATGTACCTACCTGCTACAGGATCTATATTAGATGCAGGTCATCGAAGGCAGCGCCTTGAATTTGCTCGAGATCATGCAGATTGGGACTTGAACGACTGGCAAAACATTCTCTTTACAGACGAGTCCTTTTTTTTTTATTTATTTATTTTACGTCGGCCTTTTTCCGCAACGAGGCCAATCACCGACGCCAGGGAATTTGTCACACACTATCTGGTAATTTTGCCGAATCCCTCTTTGTCGAGGGTAGGGTTCTTTAACGTGCCAACATCCATGACACGGGGCCCACAGTTTAACGTCTCTTCCGAAAGACGGCGCCACCTCTTAAATCAAATTCCAAATTTAACATCGACGTTGCCGGCACCGGGAATGGAACTCGGGCCTACGATCTGTGAGGCTGCTGCGCTAACCACTAGACCACAACGTCGACTGGAGGAGACGAGTCCTGTTTTACACGATATTTACTTGATAGGCGTCAAGAAGGCACGGGGAACAATACTATCAATAGGAACGAAAGAAAAAACTCAAAGTCTTCCTCTACAAAGTTTAATAATAAATTAAATTATTTAGGAAAAGTCTCTACATGTTTCGAACGTAGTGACGTTCATCATCAGGAGACAGAAATAAAACTTAGTGCTGATGGTTTTAGCAGGAGAGAAAATGGTGTCGAACCTTAATGGAGCTTTCATGGAATCAAAAATCTGATATGCATATCAAACATAATATTATGAAGAAATTGATGAAATTTAAAAACATACTGAGTATGTGAGAAGTCAGTAAATAAGGTCTAAACCAACCAAATAAACTGGGGGGAAAAAAAAAAAAATTTTTTTAAAAAGGTGTCGAAGAATATTTAAAAAAGGTCTTTTAAAAAAAGCATAATTAGGTAGGAAATTGTCATTGTGAGGACAAAATTTACCAGAATTACATGTAGGTAATTAAAGTTGTAGTCAAAAAATTTTGTTTAGTGGGGTACTGAGGTTGCAAACTCAGTAACCCCGCAGGTTTTTAATTTAAAATTAGTAAAGTTCATTAAAATATTTAACATTTCAGTAATTAGCAGAGAAGCAGATGTTCACACCCACGTGCTTGGAACAAAGTGAATGAAAAATGACCGTCATTTTTCGTTATCGTTATCGTTATCGTTATCGTTATCGTTATCGTTATCGTTATCGTTATCGTTATCGTTATCGTTATCGTTATCGTTATCGTTATCGTTATCGTTATCGTTATCGTTATCGTTATCGTTATCGTTATCGTTATCGTTATCGTTATCGTTATCGTTATCGTTATCGTTATCGTTATCGTTATCGTTATCGTTATCGTTATCGTTATCATTATCATTATTATTATTATTATTATTATTTAATAGTGATTTTTTAAATTAACTATCTATAAACTAAATAACTATAGAGTGCCCGACGATGGAGTTAAAATAAGTATAGGTTCAAAATTCTTTTTAAAGGTATCCCCTATTATACTGTGTTTTAGCTATGGAGGGCTTTAGAAAGGAGTCCGATCGAAAATGGCTGTTCTTTAAATTTACGTCCCTGTTTAGTAGTTAGTTCGCGGTTTCCCGGTCGAAGCGCAATGATCGTCAAGTGTTTGACTTTTTACAGGTTTTGACAGACGTCTGCAGTATTTTTCTCCAATAATTAATAAAATAGGCTTTATTAGATATAATATATACATATCTCAGCCTGTAGAGGGTTTTAGTTAACTAAATTCAATAAAACCGTTAATTATCCGGATTATCCCATAAGAACCCATGCATTTTACAGATTTAAAGGAACACATGCGCCCCTGACGGCCATTTTTAAAGCTGCTTTATCGATCCAAAACTTGGCCTGAAACCAATGTATTGCGATCGAACTCCTAACCTAAAGCCCTCCATAGTTTTAGCTAACCATTTTTTTGTATAGAAATTATAGTTTGTCAGTATTTTTTATTGTAATGTCTTTTTAAGTAAATCTTTTATTTTCTATTATGTTTGTAATTGGGAAAACCTTGTGCTTATTCCATTTGATTTTAGATCAAAATACTTAAAGAATCAGGTAAAAATAACACTTTTACCAATTTTCGTATTTAATATCCAACTGCGTTAGATGAAATACGCCTTATCGTATAAGGATTGATCACGTTAATTACATCTTTGAACAGGAGATTTGTATTTTTTTAAATAATTATTTTTAACTTAAAAATTAATTTTACCAAAATATGTTCGCCCCTATAACTTATTGGCTTTCCGAAATAATGGTATTAAATGTGGAGGATTTGTATACGACATAAAACAGCATTTTTTGACAGGTGAAACAACCTTATAAAGCTTTTGGTTTAACCGGAAGTGACATAAACTTTCGATTTTTAAATGGAACACCTAGTATATTTTTCCTTTTTTTGACTCCATATGACATTCTAAATAATAAGGATGTGTTACTTGTCACTTTTTGTTACCAAGAATTTTTTTTGTCTAGAGGGCTATGAATACCTTCAAATCACTTATTTCAGTTTTAAATCTTTGGATAAATATAATTTTACTATTTTCGGTCCAATGCTATCTGCTGTGTTGTATAACTCATTTTTTTTAAACGGCAACATGGTGGCTCGTCGGGTTAACAAAATAGCTATTTACCTAACAAGTGCGGAAAATGAAATTTTCCGCACGTGTCAGGTACAATACTTTTTCTACAGACGTGTGGAAATAAGTAACACATATTTCAAAGAAATTTAATAATTTTTAATTAACTATAACAATCACATACATATGCAACAGTAACTAATTCTGAGAAAAAAAGTAATAACTACAAGTTATAATTGATATATTATTGATTTTGACATAATCGTGCCGAAAATTTTTTCCGCACTAGCGTGGAAAAACCAATTTTCCGCACGGATTTTTGACATAATCGTGCCGAAAAAATTTTCCGCACAAGTGTGGAAAAATCCATTTTCCGCACTGATATCCGTGCGGAAAATTGGTTTTTCCACACGTCTGTAGAAAAAAGATAATTTCATTACGATTATTTTATACCCCACGCTATTAGGTTTTAGAAAAGCTTTCATTAAAAAGCTTTAAAAAGTAAACTTGGAACTTTCCTAAAATGAAGCATCTTTTGAGAATAAAATAAGGTTTAAATGCATCAAGTAGCCTGTGACCAACACAACTGATAAAGCCAAATCATTAAGATGCCTTGAAGAAAATTGACATGCCGACAGCTTCTGCCAAAGTAAATTAGTTTTTCGCATTTTAAACAGTAATGCACTAGATTAATGACCTCAAAATCGTACAGTAATGGGTCACTTTACAGCATAGCAACCATTACTGCATAAAACGGCAATGTCATTCAAAACACAATTTTACATATTATATGCATTCTCGTATCTTTCCTTGGATTTTACTGGAAGCAAACTTGAAGATGCTTCGCGGGCCGCATTCAGGATATCTTCCATGTCGTATTCATTGGTCATTTCCATAATTCTTGTGAAATTCACTCTTCAAATATGATTTTATTTGGATGCTGTCAATAGTCGTCAAACACAAAAAAACATCTTGTTTATATTGCTAAGTTACCGAGAAGTCATATTACTAAGTTTTTGTAGATTTTCTTCAGTAACTATTTTTTTTAGATTTTGATATGAAATGCAAAATAATTAATTACTTTACAAAATGCGAAAAAATAGTATACGCACCTCGTCAGAAAAGTGATTTTACTTGACTCGTATGGAAATTAAATCCTCGCTTCGCTCGGATTCAAACTAACCATACTCGTCAAGTAAAGTTCCACTTTTCCAAACTTGATACGTAATGTACTATTGTTGTTCAAAAAACATGGAACATAATAGTTATACAGATATTCTAATCGGCGTAATCCAACACGACACTATTACCCAAAACTGGTTCAGAAAATGCGAAATGAGCCTGACAATAATGAAAACGATGCCATTATTGTGAGTGAACAAAAAGAAATAGATGTTCTGGTATACATACAAGTAAATATCAATGCGTCACTCAGAGAGATCGCGCTAGAATGTGACATTTCTAAGTCTTCGGCAGGTAAAATTTTAAATAAACATATATAGAAAACGGCACGAATAGTCTCGTTTTAAAACAGATGACAGCAGAAATTTGTCATCGATCAGCTGATATTGGGAGATAGTAATATCCCCAGATTAGTACTGGACCGTAATGAGCGGTGAATTGCGTTTTTGTGCTTTTTGTTACATTTAATTACGTTTTCAAAATATTTTGTAATTTTTTTGTCACATGATGCATTTAAACCTTATTTTATTCTCCCAAGATGCTTCATTTTAGAAAAGTTCCAAGTTAACTTTTTAAAGTTTTTTAATGGAAGCCTTTCTTAAACCTAATAGTGTGTGGTATCAAAATAATCGTTATAAAATCCTCTTTTTCTAAACCTAACGAGCCACTATGTTGCCGTTTAAAAAAAATTAGTTATACAACTTTCAATATTAAATTTTACACAGCAGATAGCATTGGACCGTAAATAGTTAAATTGTATTTTTCCCAAGATTAAAGAACTGAAATAAGTGATTTAATATTTTATTAACGTACACGTTTTATAAAGCATCATTTTATAGCACGCGTTCATGTTAAAAAAACGAGCCGCTTGGGGCAAGTTTTATAACGGGACAAGCGCTTAAAACTGCTTTATATAACAGGTACGTTATACTATTTTTTCTAGTTTGTAGTTTTTTCAATAAAAAATACATATTTAAAAAGAAAATAAATCCTTCAAATTTTGTAAATTTTTATGTCTAAATTTTATGTTGGTAATACTATTTTTTATCATAGTAGCCTCTGGACAACAAAAATTATTTTGCGAACTGTCATTTTTTGATTTATTGACCCATTTTCACCACGAGATTCTAAAGTTATTTTAGCGATATGAGATTTGAAATTAGACGGAATACGTTGTGTGATCCTTGTACATTCGGTACATATACAGAGCGTTCGGAAATTCGGGCGATTTTGCTACTTTTTTTCGAATTTCAAAAGACGTGATTTTACGTCACGGCATTGCAATTTAGTATAGGGAAGATGGAAAATTCAAATAAAGTTGAAGTTAAAATCGACATTGGAAGGTTAGTAGATTGAATTTTGGATAGGATTTGGCAGAAAATGATAGCTTGAAGCATCTACAAAAGATTGATTTATAGATTTATGCAACCAACATACATGCCTGTTATCCACACAGAATAAAAGAGTAGGTTATCATACTATTTTTCCTTTGCGAAAAGTGGGTTTTCTCGTAAATCACAAAGGCCGCGCAAGTCAATGAAATAAAACATTTAAATGTTACCAACATCAAATAAAGAAAAAACGCGTATTGAAATAGCTTCATTACGATACGCAAATGCGTATCGTAATAGATTTGTTATGATACAAAATTAGAAAAAAGTATTTATAGCTCTCTAGATAAAAAAAAATCTTGGTGACAAAATCGTTACATTTAGAATATCATATGGAGTCAAAAAAGGAAAAATATACTAGGTGTCCCATTTAAAAATCGAAAGTTTATATCACTTCTGGTCAAACCGGAAGTTCCATAATGTTGAGTCACCTATCACAAAATGCAGTTTTATGTCGTATACAAATCCTCCAAATTCTATTCCATTACCTTGAAAAACAAAAAGTTATAAAGGCGCACCACCTACCAATAAAGATCATATTATTATTAAAACATTTAATTTTTAAAAAGAAATTGTGACAGTTCTAACGCATCAAATTATTTGAAATTTTACCAGCACGTTACATAAATGTAAAATGGGTTCTCCTTCTTTACTTTTTAATAATTTGTAAAACTATAAATGTAATTATTTTTTGAAGTTGCGCAAGTTTTCGCTGACTTTTAATTTTTTAATAGGCCTCCCATTGGTTTTTTAGAAATTCTGGATCTAAGCTCTAAGCTTAAGGTATGCATACGCATACAACATACATTTTTTTTAATAACATCGGATAACTATATCATATAAAATTATTAAAATAAAAAATTTGTAAGTAATTGAGAATCCCCTTAAAACACGTTAAACGCCATGGTAAATTTATAGAAATGGCCCCCCAGACCAAGGTAATTAAAACAAAAACATCTAGTTTTTTAATTAACCATAGAATTTTTATTTAATCTCAAATTAAATTAAAAGTTCGAGTGAATACAAGTTCCCTGTACTCCACAGCGGTCCGGCTATAATGTTTAACTAGGTTTGATAGAGGTCCGCTGGCGTACAAGGCACGAAAAATCAATTTAGTATATGGCGGTCCCTACGGCCCGCGGTGGCGTGGTAGGATATACTCTGAGCGGGCTCTAGAGACCGCCGTGGTGTTTAACGTGTTAAACAAAAAGTTAATATTTATAATTGTTTCTAATTAGTTTTCTGAATGCACTACTTACCTGAAATCGCACGTGCCAGTCATATAGCTCTTTAAGGGATTCCAATGTGTTAATGTCAACATCTTGCTTTTGTATGTACTTATTAAAACGTTGATCCAAGTAGTCCCCAACTGACGTGGGGTAGTTGTCAGATCTTACAAATTCGGCACATTTTTCTAGTATTTGACTTATCTTAAAATCTAATTTCTTTACTATGAATGTGTCTACAACTTCACCGTTACTTCTAACGTAACTTCCTAGTCCCTCTTCTGATGTATCGTCTATAAATAAATAAAAAAAATATGCGTTAACAATAGTAGTCCAGCTTTTAAAACCAAAAAAAAAATCATGTTTTTGCCGGGATTCGAACATGGATACGAAGTCAAAATGTTCAAAAATAACATAAATTCGAAAACGATTCAATTTCAAAACAAACATCTATCTTGCGAGCAAAACTTATTTGCATCAAAAAGGGGTTGGTTTAGATCACAATGATATGGGGACGATATAATATCTAACCAAATCTAGGTTAAAATTTTGTCAAATTCATATTATCACATAATAAGTAGACAAATAAAAATTTATTTTTCTTGTTTACAAAGTTAACAAAGTAAGAATATACAGAAAGAAAAAGAAAAATAATTACATGTATTCTGAGAATTCACATAACCGGAGAGGTGGAACCAGGTTTCATCCGAAAAAAAATGTCAGGTCTTATAAATCATTTCTTTCCAATAAATTTTGGGTAAACCATTGAGAGTAATTCCTGCGTCTTTCAAAATCTGCGGCTTGTATTTCTTGGGGTACTTGCACTTTATAAGGAAATAAATTTAGCTGCTTCTGAAGAATAGTCCTGCATGTTTCATAAGATCTTTCCACTTCTTGGGACAGGCATCTTATACAATTTGTTGGCGTATTTTGCATTATTTCACGAACGTTTGCAACGAGTTCTTCTGTTCTTACAGATGGTCTTCCTGCTCCTTTTTTGTGTTGTATAGAACCTATTTCCCTAAACAAAGCCACGGTTCTTTTCAGGCAATGATAAAAATCCCCAGCAATAAAGGCAACGTTATTAAAATGTTCGTGAAAATCGTCCATGCACAAACCCGAATTGTATTGCACTCACCATTTACTCCAATCCCGTTTCGAAAATACGCTTCAACCATGAATGTTTTGTGCTGTTCCGTAAAGCCCATTGTGTGAATTGTTCAAGAAATTGGAAAAATTAGCGATGAATCAAATTACTTGTAACGACTGTTGTTACATCCTAACTAATAAAAATGCCACTACGTATAGGCAACCAGTAATACTGTGTCCGGGAGCATAGCGCAAGTGTAGATAAAAAGAGACAGAATTAGTATTCAGAAGAAGACTTTTCTACCAGAAAGACGGCGTTTTGGTGTGTCCATAATAAGTTTGTAATTTTGTTATAATTAAAAAGTTGTAGAAAGTCAAAAGTTGTTTCAGTATACTACGAAGAAGATGGTCGATGCACCAACTGTCAAAGATTACGGAATAACTGATTGATTGTTAATTCAGGTAGTTACTGACACTCAACGGGTATTAAGCTCTACGGCTAAGCATTAGGTACGTCCTTAGATGCAAGGCCCTCTTTGATCCAACGAATTTTTGCTCGCACGGTATAAAGACTTTCCTGTGGAACCAAGTAGAAACCTGCCTGATACATCTTTTTAAGCTAATGTTCCATTACCCGTCAGGAACATCATTCAGCAAAACTTATGAAAAACTCTGACCAATTAATAAGGATTTGAATTCGTGGTAATTTACGAATGTCAGTTTATTTCGCCTATAATAAATAAGTGAAAATATTAACTCATATTTTGTAGACAGGTTTTTAAAATTATATTGATTCGTTAATAATTTTATATTATACGATAAGAAATAACACAAAGTTTCAGCCTCAGGTTAAAAATATTTTTATTATGAAGCCGAGGATTCGTGTCATTTTTTACAATATAATTAAATTAGGCAACTTTAAGGAAAATGGATGATTTCGTCTAATTTTATATTGTGCCAGTGAGTTACGAAAAGATGTACAAAGCAGATTAAATTGATATTTTCAACCTCTACAGAGTGTCACAAAAACACCTTTTTTGGAAGTGAATTAGAAAAACTAAATAAAAATACCAACTTTAGTTTTAAAAGTAGGAACTAAAAGTGTAAATTTCAACACAAAACATTGTAGAAATAAAAATTGAAAATATTCTGGAAATAAAATTGGTAATCTACTTTTCACAGGTGCCAAAAATAACCATCCGTATATCGGAAATAATTAGGGAGCAAACACTAGTGGTGCCTTCGCCATTTCGTGTTTTTTTAAATTAATATTTTCTTATTTCTTCGTTTTAACAAAAAATCGGTCGAATACCCATCTTTGGAAAACAACTATTTACAGTTTTATGTTAAAACATTTTGGATTTATAAATTTAAAAAAGCAGAAAAAGAGAAATCCCTAAATTTGATAAAATTTTGTTTTAAAATGCTCTTTTTCTATAGCTGATGTTACAATGTTGTTATAGCAACTCTTTTGAGTAGATAAAGTATCACTTTAACCGCAAGGGTAGATAAAGTAACACTTTAACAGCAAGGGTAGATAAAATGTTTTAACTTTTTTATATTTAATTAAATTTACAAATTCAAACACATTAATTCGAAGGATTAACAACAAGTGTATTTTTACAATTAACATTATTAGAAACTTCTATCTTTCTTCTTCTTGTGTTAATTCTTTTTTTTAAAACCGACCAGAAAATATACAGTTTCTGGACAATTTTTCGTCTAGAAAATAACCTTTTTCCGATCGCAAGACCGGAAAAGTAACGTTAGAGACCGGAAAAGATTTTTTTTAAAACCGACCAGAAAATTTACACTTTTTGGACAATTTTTCGTCTAGAAAATAACGTTTTTCCGATCGCAAGACCGGAAAAGTGACATTAGAGACCGGAAAAATCTTTTCCAGACTCTAATGTCACTTTTCCGGTCTCTAATGTCACTGTCACCCTGTTTTTTGTTTTTTCAATCGCTCTTTGATAATACAAGATGCCTTGATTTCGTTATTATGACAACAACATTTCGATGTATTGTCGAGTGACAGTTCGTTGATTTTTAATTTTGTTCTTTATGTCAAACTTGTTTCGCGTAGATTATAAAATATATCGAAATGTCGGTCTTAAAAAACATATTGTACGTCACGCAACCGAAAATTAGTGTTTTCCGGTCTTGTAACGTAAATTACTATTTCCGGTCCCTGTTTTTTGTTTTTCCAATCGCTCTTTGATAATACAAGCTACCTTGATTTCGTCACTATGACAACAACATTTCGATGTATTGTCGAGTGACAGTTCGTTGATTTTTAATTTTGTTCTTTATGTCAAACTTGTTTCGCGTAGATTATAAAATATATCGAAATGTCGGTCTTAAAAAACATATTGTACGTCACGCAACCGAAAATTAGTGTTTTCCGGTCTTGTAACGTAAATTACTATTTCCGGTCCCTGTTTTTTGTTTTTCCAATCGCTCTTTAATAATACAAGCTACCTTGATTTCGTTACTATGACAACAACATTTCGATGTATTGTCGAGTGACAGTTCGTTGATTTTTAATTTGTTGTTTATGTCAAACTTGTTTTGCGAGTTCGCAACTTTAACAATATGAATTCAGATTTTGAATTATGAAAAATGAGATTTCAGAAGAAAATTTGGAATCAGCAAGGAAAGCGACTTACGATATATTGCCAATAAAATCAAAAGCCCGTTACGACAAGTCATACGACGCATTTAAAAATAATATAAAATAATTTAAGTAATGTAAGTAAGTATATCGAAGTGTCGGTTTAAAAAAAAATATTGTACGTCACGCAACCGAAAATTAGTGTTTTCCAGGTCTCTCCAAGCTTCCAGGACTCGCCTACGGCTCGCCCTGGAAATGCTTGTCTCGACCTGAAAAACACTACTTTCCGGTCTTGTAACGTAAATTACTATTCCGTACATTTCGTATTCACTTCGTACACAAAACTCAAAAATACTAAACACTCCACAAAAACCAGAATGTAAAATTTGTTTTACATTTGTTGACAGAGTAATTCATATCCCTAGTAACGGAGCAACACAGTTGCGATTTTTGTGCCAAAAATTACAATTTTCTTTGAAATTTTATTTTTCACCTGAATTTGAAGCTATAGAAAAAAAATGTTGTATTGCACACGCCGATAAAATCGCATTATCTTCTCGAGCGTAATTAGCATCTCGACTGACGTCTCGACGCTAAAAAACACTCTCAAAGATAAAGTACAATTTTATCGTCTTGTACAATAAATAACTATTATTAATTTGTCAATTATTTTTTTCAACTTAAACAACTGCAACATAAACATTCGGATGCTTTTTGGAGAAAATAAAAATCAAACGACTAATTGATATGTATCTCCGAGATTCTACCGTACTTCAATAGAGAGAATAGTTTTGGAAATTTAGAAAAACCTTATTTTTTTCACGAGTAAAGTGCTTTTTCCAAGGCTTTTCTCTAGGAGATGAAAAATTTTTGTGTAAGACCACATTTTAAAAATCCTAAACCTACGTTGAAACTTTGCACTATTTTCATTCCGCACCCTCCCTGTTAAACATTTAAAAAAATTTCGTTAATGAAAGTTGTTCAATATAATAAATTATGTAAATTTGCAAAATTTTAACACGATCGGTTAATTTTCATCCGTCTATTAGACATTTAGATAATCTATAAGAAACCTTTAAGAGTATGAAGAGTTATGAAAATAATGTAAAATATCAAAGTAGGCATAGAATTTTACAATTTTAAATTCTTACTCAATTTATCTTTCTTAACATCTTTTCTCAATAATATTTTTTGTATTTCCTAGAAAAAAAAACACTGTTATAGTGGAAAAATACGTTTTTTTGTAAATTTCCAAGGCATACTTGACTGTGCGAAACTAGAATTATGACACAACTTAGTTTCTACCGAAGCAGGGCTGAACCCCAGAAGGTGAAGTGTCAACTCACAAAGTTTCAGTCTTTCACCTATTCAATATTGCGTCGATCCCGGGAACACACTGTATATTGTCGAGATAACTTGGAAACTACTAAACCGATTAGATATATAATAATATTATTAGCAAAAAAAATATGTTGTAATATTCTGAAAAGAATATTATTTTATTTGGGGCGTTTTTAAAATCGGTTTTTATTGTTTTTATAAGATTTTAAGGCAGTTTATTTTATTTATAAAAACTTGTGTATAATTTCTGTATGTATTATTAGTTTCCTCAGTCTGAGCAACCTAAAAAAAATAATATGCATTGTTTTTTGTATTACAAATATTTAAATATTTTATGTGCTGGATTTTGGAAAAATACTTGATCTTATTATAATATTATTCGATCCAGATTAGTATATTTAATCCTGTGTAAAGTTTGTTTTTGATGTAATTATAACCCATTTGTCTATATTTAGCTAAATTAGATCGGGCATCTCGAAATAGAGGGTTTACACTATATTGAACACGTTAACGTCATAGGGCTAACCCTTGTCAGTAAACTTTTAAACGGGAGCGGCAGAATGTAAT
Source organism: Polydrusus pterygomalis (assembly GCA_963969555.1). Classification (NCBI taxonomy): domain Eukaryota; kingdom Metazoa; phylum Arthropoda; class Insecta; order Coleoptera; family Curculionidae; genus Polydrusus; species Polydrusus pterygomalis. Next base: position 115,485,255 of record OZ018378.1, on the reverse strand, counting down.
CATTAAAATATAGGATAAATTTCCCGTTTAATAGAAGGGGGAAATTTCAATAAAGGCATATTTATGACAAATAAGGCCAGGGAACGGCAGAATTGGTTTGGTTTATAACTAGTTTAGGTTATAAATGCAAAAGGAGGGAGGAAGAGGGGGAGACAAGAAACGCCCCTCCCTGGCTGGATAAGAATTCCATAAATTATATATAACTCACTAAATAAATAACTTTACGCTGTGAGCGTTTTCTACAAAAGCTCTGATTTTATTACGATTATTCTAGATTTTATTATAGTGTTGTTTAAATGTTATCGCATTTTTTAAAAGCTTGAGTTTTATATTTTACAAAAATAGAATTATTCTCTAGATATTATATTTCCCATCTTATTATTATATTTTCTTATTTATTTGGAAAATACAGTGTCACCAGTGAAGTCCGCATCATATGGGATTTTTTTTTTATTAATAACTTTATTCGAAATTTGACTTTGGCATCAAGTTCTGCTTCGATCGAGATGAAAATTAAGCAAAATAATAGTAGTCACGTGATTCGCATTATCTGTCAAATTTTAATTTTTTCCAAAAAATAATTCAATGGGGTTATTTCTGAAAACATCGAAAAAAGTTATTGAAAAAAGTTTTTTTAAATGCACTTTTTAGCTCACGCGCAAAATTTCAGATGCATAAGATAATTTTGATTTTTGACCCACATTTTGTAAATTGCACCACTTTTCCAAAATAAGACTCAACGCAACCTACATAAAACTTCTTAGTTTTGAAAAGGCTTTATTTCAGATACATTTTCTTTAAAGCAGCGCCATATAAAATGTGTGTTTTTCTACAAAATCCAAATTGGGCTATTAAAATTTGGTCGCATGTGATGCAAAGTTTATTTGTTTTTGACCCTGTATAAAGTAACTTCATGAAATAAGTATTTTTGAAAACGTAGTTTGTGTCTAAAAGTAATACACCTTAATATTACGACAAAACAGAACACAGTGTTCATTAAGTGGAAAATAAATTTAAGTTTAACAACGTAAATTTGATCTATTTTCAACGATTTAATTTAAAACCCCTATATTATAATGTATTATTAAGCTATGTTATAATAACGTTAACGTGTATTACTTTCAGATACAAACTACGTTTTCAGAAATACTTATTTTATGAAGTTATCTTATACAGCGTCAAAAACAAATAAACTTTGCATCACATGCAACCAAATTTTAATACTTAGCCCAATTTCGATTTTGTAGAAAAACACACATTTAATATGGCGCTACTTTAAAGAAAATGTATCTGAAATAAAGCATTGACATAACTAAAAAGTTTTATGTAGGCTGCGTTGAGTCTTATTTTGCAAAAGTGGTGCAATTTACAAAATAGGGGTAAAAAATCAAAATTATCTTATGCAGCTAAAATTTTGCATGTGGACTAAAAATTGCATTTAAAAAAACTTTTTCTAATAACTTTTTTCGATATTTTCAGAAATAACCCCACTTTTGAATTTTTTTTTGGAAAAAATTAAAATTTAACAGATAATGCGAATCACGTGACTACTATTTTTTTGCTAAATTTTCATCTCGATCGAAGCAGAACTTGATGCCAAATTCAAATTTTGAATAAAGCTATTAATAAAAAAAAATCTCATATGATGCGGACTTTACTGGTGACACTGTATGACGATTTTTTTTAATATGGCCAAAACGGAAATACAACTGTCCTTCCTTGTTCAAAAAGTCGAGAATTCATATAAAAGCCCAAGCTATTATTTATATAAATAAACTAATTTAGATTTCAATAAAAAGGACACTTAGCCCAACAAACATGGATTGAGGGATTTTAAATGGGCCATTGATGGTATTGATGGTTTCTTGCTGTTACAAATAAGCCAACTATGGTCCACTTATTTTTTTCAATTGGCTGACCGTTATATTTTTGCCATTTAAAGAACATTAACAATTGAACGTTGGCAAAATTGTGATTTATTGCCGGCAAAGGAACTTAAATGGTTTAACGTTGGTAAAAAGTGAAGCCATCATGTATGACGTGTATTGTCGTTTCCCGGCTCCCGCTTTGGTTGGTTCGGACGGGTTGATAGTTTAAGGTTAGGTATTTGCGACGAACAACGGCGACGAACATGTATGGTGACGATGTGCTGTTTATTTTAAATATATTTGTAATCGATCTAAACGGTAAGTTTTTATAGTGATAACAGTGATTGGGGAAGATATTAGTGAAAGCTTAGACAAAAAACAGCATGCTATATGTGTTTTTCTTTTAATTTACAGGTTTGGGTCGGTGAGATCATTCAGAGTTTTTAAAGCATTTCTCAACTCAAGAAACAAAAAAGTGAGTATTTCTATACTTTTTTCTTAATAATAGATATAATAATAATGCCATTACCAGAAACTAGAGGTATTTATAAAAAGTATGGTGCTAGACATTCTAGGAGATTTCTTAAACAAAATGTTAAGCGAATTGTTGACTCGGTTAAAACACAAGTTATCGCACCTCAATATTATATAAGTAATTTTATCTAAACCAAGCCCTACGTATTTAATTGCAGGCCTTCTTGGATGAAAATATTTTTTGCTCTCTCAGTATAAGTCTTTACTAGAACCTGTGTGTTCGGGTTTATTTATTTTTATCTATATTACACTACGTTTTACGTAAGTTTTTGGGGAGTAAATATTTCTTATAGATTTTAGAAAAGAGGTTCTGTGTCTTTAATTTTGTACAATGAATTGCAGATACACGGTAAGAAACAACCTTTTGGCTCACAATACTACGCAGCAAGAAATATATACTGTTATAAAGCAGTGGCTGAGGGGAGCTATAGACCGAGGAGGTGGTCGACAGCGAAGGCAGAAGGTAAAATTTCACTTTTTCTGTTACATATAAGAGGTGAGATTACAGAAGGCCCTGCAGGTCAACTTGCAAATGAAAGTTATTTAGAATATTGCCTATTCTTCTCTTTTTAAATTACTGTGGCAATAAATAGTCTAATTTGCATTTGCAAGTTGGCCTGCTTGACTGTAGTCAGTAGGAAGTTCGCAAGCGTTTATATATTTTAAACCACTGAAGGTAATAATATAATTAGAAACTAATAGCAAAACTTCTCTAAATACTTCTATAAACCCTTTATATTTTTACAGTTAATTGATTAAATTACCTACACTTTGGGTTTAATTTAGCACCAAAAGTTAACTTATATTTTTGAACGCGTTTTAAGAAATTTTAAATTTATTAAAAAGACAGATATTGCACAAAACGATTGACAAAAAAATTTGACCGCAACAAGCACCCCTTCAGGGGATATATTATGTACCTACATGTAAAGTTTATTATTATTTTTGTTAAGCTTATTAACCAAGGCATAGTAAAAATTACGTTGTACAATTTATCCCAATATTTATTAAAAGGGAAATATGAATTGCTATTCAACTCTTAAAAGAGGCTATGACCTATGAGGTCTGGCCAAGTAAACGCCACCTAACTCATAGTAGGTAGTCTACTTCTTTTGAGCGGCTGAATTATGGTAATTTTATTTAATTTTATATATTGTAGATTGTAGTCACATATCATGTGTTTTTAATTAATACAACTAAATAAACTTACCTAATCAACATTATATTTAATGCACCTAGGTGTTACCACTTAGACTGTGTGTTTTTCGAGCTATTTTGAGCAAGCCTTGTATATTGCTTTTTTTTGCAGGGAAATGAGTAATGAATCAGGCGACGATATTCACGATTATTACCTTATGTTAATGTATAAAACTGTTTTTATAAATATAGAGGCTTGCTAATGTATAATATTGTTATTTAATTTTTTTTGTTTAAAAGCCTCATCCTCTGGTTTACATTAAGAATTAAAACGTATTCGCCATTTCTTTTTTTTGATCAATATTTCGTTACTTTTTCGTTTTATCCAAAAATTGGCTATATACATACCTATGTTTAGAGCATAATTACCTGCAGTTTAAAGTTAAGAGTTTAATTTATAAACAAATAAAAGCACAAAAAGAAATATCGATAAATTTCACGAAATTTCGTTTTTTACTTTAATTCATCTATAAAAATAGCTACATACTACATATTAAAACTGTAGGTAATTGCTACCCTACTTTTTGGATAAGGGAAAAAGGATACGAAATATTGATCAAAAAATAAACTGGCGAATGCGCCACTAGCCTTAACTTTTAAAGGCTAAATACTGGAGCGCCATAATCAGATCTTAAGTGGCCTTACCAAGTAACTGTAACGTATCTTCATTGGTAAATGGAAAACTAACCAGTGATGGCCCTACAGTATTAAGCCGCAAGTGTACCATTAATGGTTCTTTGGTGGACCACAAAAACACCTTAATCACGATCCTACTGATGGCCCATAAGGAAGCCAGCGGACATAATGTAGGTGGTCCATAAATGGTTGCTATTTAAATGCCCAACAGTTCAATTGTGGCAACTGTTTGCGTTTCCGTTAAGGGGCCATTTATTCATGTTTGTTGGGAGGGTACAAAATAAAAGAAATAACCCGATAATTTTCTCAAAAAAAGAGCCTTCATGTCCACTTCCGCACCTGTCCTACGTAGCAACTGCTAAATTATTCAATGACATAACCGAGATAACCCGCAATAGTCTTTGCACTATTAGCTTTCTAGGACTGTCACCTCGGAAAAATGTCCATTCCGCACCTACGAAATCCACACATTAAGACAGCGTCAGTGCGTTTTTTATTATTTCTGGTTTAGTTATAGTGTTGTGCGCCGCTTAAAGATATTGGTAAGTACCCATTTTTTGATATATATTGGCAAAACAGTTAATTAAAAAAAGAAAGTAAAAAATGCTCACTTTCTTGCGTGTCCTCTCTGCACCGCAGTTTCCGTTTACGTATTTCTTTTAGAAAAATAGATTATGGTATGGTGCATTTTTAGGTCGGCAAAACATAACCTAAGAATAATTCAAATCAGCGTTGCCAGATTTTGTGAATAAATTAAAAACTCAAGAAATGTCCATTCGGCACCGTCCGTTCCGTGCCTGTTTTACGTTGGTGCGGATTGGACAGTTAGGTGCAGATTTGACATAAATAAGTATTTATCGGTGTTGGTTAATGGTAATGTTGTCTTTTCTAGTACTTATTTGAAATTTACATTTTGGTTTTTAATAAATAGTTCTTTACCTTGTTATATTGATTTAATCGAATTTAATCATATACGATGTCCAATCCGCACCTTAGGTGTCAAGTCCGCACCTTTTGTAAAAACGGTTAAAAAAAAGTTGAGGCACCCAAATAATATTTTTAGTCTACTTTTTATAAAGACTCGAAACGTTCTTTAATTTTAATTCCCTTAAAATATTCTAGGGGCATTTACCGATGAAAAATATATCCCAAAATATTATTTTTATATTTGGGTCAATAAATTTTCTTCTTAGTTTTTTTCAAGATAGTATTTTATTCACACAAGATATATTTTTTAAAGATCTGTTGTAATTTAAGTTTTGTTAATATATACCTAATGCATAATTTATTCTTACTTTTTAGCATAAAAAATTGCCTTTGTTTTTAAGGTGCGGAATGGACAAAATTATCTACCTTTTTGAGCAAAATAGCGTTTTGAGACCTTATTTTACAAAAAGTTGTTGATTTTATTCCCGAATATCTATCCTCACACCTTTGTTAAGTAAGGCAAATAACAAAAATATTAATATCTAAACTTTAAAAAATTAGAGTATAAAAAATGGTTTTGGCCATATTAAAAAAAATCGTCGTATAACAATGTACACCAGTCAAGTTATCAAAATTTTAGTGCAAAATTGAAAAAATTGATATCAAAAATTTTATTGCTGGAAACTATTTATGGGGTAAGTATAAACGTAAAAAACCAAAAATAGACAACTGGATCGGTCATCCCTCCCCGTGGGGGGTCGAAAGGGGGTGAAAAATGGTGTTTCGTGATTTATCGTAAAAGGAGACGTCCTAAAAAAAAATGTTTTATACAAAACTTGTAGATCATGTAAAAATCTACTACTTTTGTGAAAAGCACTTTTTCACATAACCTCAAATTTTTTTAGATAAGTGCGAAAAACCGGTTTTTGTGTTTTTTAATTTTTATTTGAAAACGTGTCAACTAATATTTATGAAATTTTAGGGAGAAATAGCTTTTCTTATGACAAATAAGGAAAAAAATTTTTGTTTTTATTTCATGGGCTGTTTTGAAGATATTTGCTTTTTTTTTTTTGTATTTTTTTCAAATAAAATTTGTCCTTCGAAAAATCAATTTAAAAACTTTTGGTTGTGCTCATTTTTTTCGTTTTTAGTTGCACTTTAACATGAAAAAAAAAATAATAAGTCAGGGCGCAAAAACATCCTTTAAAATGCACAAGAAGCCCAAAGTGAGTTTTACGAAAACGAATATTCCAGTATAAGTTCATAATTCGTTTAAAATTACGAACATTTTTTAAAATCAAGTACCTATTTGTATTCTATGCGAAAAAATACTAAAAAATTATTAAGAAATTTAGGTTAATTAAAATTTAAATTAGCAAGAATTTTAAAATACGAATTTTTGTAATTGATCGAGAAAAGTATAATTGCGTAAGCGAATCACAAAAAAAATAATTTTAGTTAATTTTTAAGTACTCTGGTTCTTTTTAACTAATAAAAATAAACTTAAACTAGATTCAAATAACAAGTATATATTTTAACGAAATATAAATTATTAATTCAAAAAATTTCTTCATGTTAACATAAAGCATGGTAATGATGGTAACATTGAAAAAAAGTGGTATACAAAACCTGTTTGGTCTAGTAGATACTTAACCTATAACTCACGAAAAACCCAAGAATTGCAAAATTATTACGTTATTATATTTTAAATGCAGTCTACTCTTCAAAAAGTTTTGAACACCAAAATTTACGATCAATCGTCGCCTTTCTTCACTGTTTCACTGGTTGCGATACAAGCTCTGGATTTGCTGGCAAAGGAAAAAAAAAACAAGTTTTCATTCATTATTAAAAAATTCAAACTTGACTACTTTGGTTGAACCTTTTTATAAAGAAAATGTAGACCCCACGATCATTTCTGCTAACGGCTGTACTTTAATAAAATCAATTTACAAATGTGAAAAATCCAAAGAATCACTTGATGAATTGAGGTTTAGCCAGTATAAAAAACTATTGACTAGAAAAGGTTTCAAATTAGAAAAAATACCACCAACTGTTGGGGCAGCTACGCAACACTCTTAGAGATGCTATTTCCAGGTTCAAAAGTGGCTTGGAAACAATACTTTACTTGCTACTAAATGGGGCTGGAATAAAATAACAGCTAATAAGAAAGACGTGCTGTTACCTCATTTCACAGACGATCCAGTTATTCGGGACACATTACTTGTAGCAGTGAAAAAGGCTGTGGTACTAAGTGCGGATGCCGAAAGCATGGTCTGCAATGCACTTACTTATGTGCAAAATGTCAGAGTGCTGGTAATTGTACTAATTTTGAAGAGCGAAAAAATTTGGATGGCTTTATTGATGTAGAAGATATTTTAGCTGCAAACGAAGAACCAACCCTTTGCTTAAATGCTGAAAAACAAATATTTAAAGATATTTTTCACATTAGTAGTGAGGATGAAGACGGCAATAAAGTTGAAGAAAACGTTTCAGCGGAAAAAATTAATTCTAAATCAGAATCATATAATTTAAATGATGAAAGTGTACCAAAAAAACGTAGATTGGTTTAGTACTTATATTAAATATTTATTTAAAATATAATAATGTAATAATTTTGCAATTCTTGAGTTTTTCGTGAGTTATTAGTTAAGTATCTACTACTAGACCAAACAGGTTTTGTATACCACTTTTTTTTAATGTTACCATCATTACCATGCTTTATGTTAACATGAAGAAATTTTTTGAATTAATAATTTATACAGTGTGTCCACGGATGGACCTAACTATACTTGTAAAAAACTTTATTTTCAATTTTTCGAAAAAAAGTCATTCCACATCATTTCTTTTGCTTATTAAATAAATATAATTCACGTAAGAAAATTTTCATTTTTTTATACAGGGTGCACAAAAAATGTAAAAATGTAGATTTGCAAAATTAAAAATTTTTGATCCAACTTTTTTGAATGATCAAAATAAAAGAGATTGGAAAGAGAATTCGAAAAGCCAAATAAAGGTTTGAGATATGACCTGTGGTAACTACGATATTTTAAATTAAAACTTCAATCTGAAGGAAAATATCAATCATTTATTTAACTTTAATATAAAATATCGTAGTTACCACAGGTCATATCTCAAAACTTTATTCGGCTTTTCGAATTCTCTTTCCAATCTCTTTTATTTTGATCATTCAAAAAAGTTGGATCAAAATTTTTTTATTTTGCAAATCTACATTTTTACATTTTTTGTGCACCCTGTATAAAAAAATGGAAATTTTCTTACGTGAATTATATTTATTTAATAAGCAAAAGAAATGATGAAGAATGACTTTTTTTCGAAAAATTGAAAATAAAAGTTTTTTACAAGTATAGTTAGGTCCATCCGTGGACACACTGTATTTCGTTAAAATATATACTTTTTATTTGTTTCTAGTTTAAGTTTATTTTTATTAGTTAAAAAGAACCAGAGTACTTCAAAATTACCTAAAATTATTTTTTTTGTGACTCGCTTACGCAATTATACTTTTCTCGATCAATTACAAAAATTCGTATTTTAAAATTCTTGCTAATTTAAATTTTAATTAACCTAAATTTTTTTAGTATTTTTTCCCATAGAATACAAATAAGTACTTGATTTTAAAAAATGTTCGTAATTTTAAACGAATTATGAACTTATACTGAAATATTCGTTTTCGTAAAACTCACTTTTGGCTTCTTGTGCATTTTAAAGGATGTTTTTGCACCCTGACTTATTTTTTTTTTCATGTTAAAGTGCAACTAAAAACGAAAAAAATGAGCACAACCAAAAGTTTTGAAATTGATTTTTCGAAGGACAAATTTTATTTGAAAAAAATACAAAAAAAAAAGCAAATATCTTCAAAACAGCCCATGAAACAAAAACAAAAATTTTTTTTCTTATTTGTCATAAGAAAAGCTATTTCTCCCTAAAATTTCATAAATATTAGTTAACACGTTTTCAAATGAAAATTAAAAAACACAAAAACCGGTTTTTCGCACTTATCTAAAAAAATTTGAGGTTATGTGAAAAAGTGCTATTTACAAAAGTAGTAGATTTTTACATGATCTACAAGTTTTGTATGAAACATTTTTTTCTAGGACGTCTCCTTTTACGATAAATCACGAAACACCATTTTTCACCCCCTTTCGACCCCCCACGGGGAGGGATGACCGATCCAGTTGTCTATTTTTGGTTTTTTACGTTTATACTTACCCCATAAACAGTTTCCAGAGATAAAATTTTGGATATCAATTTTTTCCTAACATTTTCCAGTCTGACTGGTGTAATGATGGATGTTCGCGTCTTATAATAAGGTTTTAATTTTCCTTTTAAAACCTTTATGAAATTAATGATAAAAATCACCATTGCTTCACAATAAATAAATCTTTACATTTCACACTGAACCTCGCCCATCATACATTGTAACACATTGGTTACAGAATTTTGAATAAAGACCTTAATTATTATTATTATTATTTTTTACATACATAATTGTTCTTGTACCTTGAAGAAATCTTCACTTACATTACCGTCGCTCCCTCGAGTCCCACTCTAAAAATTAATGCAATACTTCCCTAATATATATATGACTTCCGCCCAGTGGCGGCTCGTCACATTTTACTAAGCTTGGGCCAAAAAAAATTTACTTGCGCCGCAGACAAGCATTTTTTACCACGCCCAAATAATGCTAAATTTATTCAATATTTTATAATAATAATATTATTCTATATTTCAGAAAAAGTATACAAAGAAATAATATACAAATAATGAAATTGCGTCAGAAACATTTTTTTAAAAGAACATTTATGCCACACCATACCACTTTCTGACAAAGACATTGTTATTACAATACATCTAAAATAAGATATTTATCTTTTAACGAAATACAAATTAAAATGAAAATAATACAGCTAAAGAAAAGAAAAAATATAAATATATAATGACCTCTCGAATTCTAACATTTAAATACCTGTATCAGATATTTCGATTCAAGAACTCCGAGATATCATAAGGCTCTATTTCTATAATTAGTTTACATACTGCCTTTTTGAAGTCTTTAATGTTTGTTTACTTCTTTAGATTTCCTGGCAGTTTATTGAAGAACTGAATGCATTTGAAACGAGGCAATTTCTCAAAAAGTGTTAACCTATGTGAGGGAGTGATAAACTAGCGGTTACCCGCGGCTATCGAAACAAAGCAGCGGGTACCATACAATCTACACCCAATAGAACCTCTAACAAGGACTCATATTATTTTTTAAAAGAAACTTATTTCATATTTTCTTAAATAATTTATTTTTCTTTCAGTAAAAATGTCACTTATTTTCTAGTGTTAGGGAACAAGCCCCAACTCGGGTAATTTATTTCTTTTTCTTATATTTTTAATCCCTATAATAATAATTTTGGTAATTAATTAACGCTGTAGATAGAATAGAATAGAATAGAATAGAATAGAATAGAATAGAATAGAATAGAATAGAATAGAATAGAATAGAATAGAATAGAATAGAATAGAATAGAATAGAATAGAATAGAATAGAATAGAATAGAATAGAATAGAATAGAATAGAATAGAATAGAATAGAATAGAATAGAATAGAATAGAATAGAATAGAATAGAATAGAATAGAATAGAATAGAATAGAATAGAATAGAATAGAATAGAATAGAATAGAATAGAATAGAATAGAATAGAATAGAATAGAATAGAATAGAATAGAATAGAATAGAATAGAATAGAATAGAATAGAATAGAATAGAATAGAATAGAATAGAATAGAATAGAATAGAATAGAATAGAATAGAATAGAATAGAATAGAATAGAATAGAATAGAATAGAATAGAATAGAATAGAATAGAATAGAATAGAATAGAATAGAATAGAATAGAATAGAATAGAATAGAATAGAATAGAATAGAATAGAATAGAAATCATCTTTATTTCAAATTACATAGGTTCATACAGTGTACAAAGCATATAAAATGAAATGACGCCAACAAAAAAAAACACTACAAAAATCACATTTCTAAAAAGTCCTTTGTACTATATGGTTCCATGTTCACAAGTAAGGATTTTAACTGCCTTTTAAATAATTTTTTAGTATTTATGTTTTTAAATCTCCATGGTTAGCTTATTGTAAAACCTAATCCCCATGTAGTATGGACTCTTTTCTGATAATGTTAAACGATGAACAGGATAATTTAGGTCATTAGTCCTAGTGTCATAATTATGCTGATTATGTACATACATAAAACTTATTTTTATTCTTATAAAAAAAATAGAATAGTTTCATAGATGTATATACCAAAAATTGTTAATATTCCTTTAGACTTAAAAACACCCTTACATGATTCTAAAAATTGCATATTATATAGTATTCTCAAAACACGCTTCTGTATTACAAAATTTTTTGAATATTAGAGTTTCCTCCCCAAAAAACAATTCCAAACCTCGCCGCTGATTCAAAATTTGCAAAATACAGTGTTCTTCTAGCAATTTCATTCAAATATTTTGAAACTATACGGAGGCAATAGCACATTTGATTTAGTTTGCCACTAAGATAATCAATATGTTTTGACAATCCAGGAACTCATCAACATAACTGGGAATGGTAGATGCTGGCCCACCGGGCATCGCCCGGTGAGATACCATTGCATCGGCTTAGGCGGCGTGAAGTTGCTCTTGAGTTATTCTTTGAGTCAACGTTTCGTCGCTGTGCCGATGTTTTCGGTTTCTAGGGTGGGAAGAAAAAGCATGATGGAAGCTCCAGGACCAAAATACTCCGGAGGTAAACTCGCCCCCCGATCGGATCTCCGGGTGGGGGCTGATCCTGTGGCCTCATCAAGCGATATTAACCGAACATCCACTGTCTCCGACAATATACTGGGTTCCCCTAACAACACTCAACGGAGAAATAGTGTGGCACCTACAGTAGCTGACACACCCAAAAACAGCAGCTTCAAAATTGATTTCTGCAATATCAGAGGGCTTTATACCAACATCAATTCAGTCCACCAGCACTTACAATCATCCAAGCCCCATGTGCTCGCACTGACCGAGACAAAGGTTAGATCGTCAACGAACACCGTCAGCTATTTATATCCTGGATACGATTTTCATTTCCGATTTAGACGCAACTTTGGGGTCTGTCTCTTTATCCGAGATGATCTTTGCTGCCAACGAGAGGACACACTTGAACCAGCAGAGTTTGATGTAATGTGGTTTAAAATATCAACGCAGAAAATCACTAAGTTTATCTGCTGCCTTTACCGTCCTCCAAGTGACACCCATTACATAGCACTCTTCTCGTCACTAGCAAACACAATTGACTTCTTGCAAACCAACCATCCTATGCCGAAGTCGCTATCTTTGGTGACTTTAACGTCCACAATATCAACTGGCTGAAATACTCAAATACCAACGATGAACAGTGTCATGAGGCGGAATCTTTTGCGATCAGTTCTGGTCTAACTTAACTCGTGGAAGAACCAACGCGAATTCCAGACCAAGATGGAGATTTTGCTAGTCTTTTAGATCTCTTTTTGACATCCAACCCTGACCTATACACAGTCACCGTTCATCCTCCATTAGGATCTTCCAATCACAAACTTATTTTAACTCTAAGCGAGCTGCCAATTTGTTCTGAACAACCTCCTAAACCTCGTAAAATTTGGCACTACACATCAGCTAGTTGGGAAGACCTAAGGGTCCATTTTCGCACTTTTCCTTGGCTGGAAGTATGCTTCTCTTCAGATGATCCATCCGCTTGTGCTCAAGAGGTCTCCGATGTCATTCTTACTGGCATGGAAGCCTTTATTCCTTTCTCCAAGAAGCGCCCTTCTAATGGCAAGCCCTGGTTTAGCAAGAACTGCGAGCGTGCTGTCAGAGCTAAAAGTCTAGCTTACCGACAATGGCGTAAAAATCCGACCGATGTGAATCGCACCATCTTTGTTACCGCTCGAAACCTGTGTAAGCAAACGAGAGATCAAAACAAAGAGGCTCACAACAGGAGGAACAGGAACAGGAAAAATAAACTTCTCGCCAGTCCTAACGGATCTAGGTCCTTTTGGTAAGTCGCTAAGGCCGTCATTCAAAATTTTACCAAATCAAATATTCCACCGCTAACACGTTCTGACGGCACAATAGCAACCACGGCTGAAGATAAAGCGAACTTACTCGCAGAACTATTTGCTTCACACTCCACGGTGGACTTTCAGGGAAAAACACCCCCGAACGTTCCAGCAGTTCGATCGGAAATGACTAATATCGTATTCCGTCAGCGTCCTGTCAAACGAATTCTAAAGGGGCTCGATGCCAAAAAAGCTTCTGGTCCAGATGAAATTCCTATTATAGTGCTCAAGAAATGCGCCGATGAACTCACACCAGTATTTTGTAGACTTTTTAACTTATCCTACAAAAAAGGAATATTTCCATCTTGCTGAAAAAAGGCGCGAGTCCAGCCTTTACCAAAGAAAGGCAAGAAAACCCTGCCAAACAACTATCGACCAGTCGCATTGCTTTCAGTTATATCAAAGGTGATGGAGAAAGCTATTAACCAACAACTTCGAAAATACCTAGAAAGCCTTAAAATTATCAGCGACCATCAGTATGGTTTTCGTAAGTCCAGATCAACAGGAGACATTCTAGCCTATGTCACTCATCTTTGGAGCAACGCAATCGAACATCATGGGGAGTCCCGGGCTATTGCACTGGACATCTCTAAAGCCTTTGACCGTGTCTGGCACGAGGGGCTCCTAAGTAAACTGCGTTCTTATGGTATGCCTGGTCGATTTTGTTCATGGTTGTCTAGCTTCCTCAAGGACCGTTCTCTGCAAGTGGCGATTGACGGGTTTTTCTCAGACACCTTCACCATCAATGCTGGTGTTCCTCAAGGGTCCATATTATCCCCCACTCTCTTCTTACTGTACATTAACGACCTTCTAGCGAAAACAGAAAATCCATTATATAACTTTGCTGACGACAGCACACTTATCTCATCTTTTACTTTGAAATCTCAAACATCGGCTGCTGACGCACATCTTCGCAGACAACATGAGGTATCACGCCTCAATAAAGACCTGGAAGAAATTTTGTCTTGGGGTGACAGTAACCAAGTCGAATTTAACGCTCAAAAAACCCAGGCAGCAGTTTTCTCTAAAAAGGTTAACATTGCAGAACCCGATATCGTTATGGCAGGACACGCAATTCCACTGACTTCGTCTATTAATTTGCTGGGTTTCAACCTGGGAGGAAATATGTCTTGGCATAATCACGTTGTGGCAATCGCCAGGGCAGCTTCTCAGAAGCTCGGTATACTTTTCCGTACCAAAAAGTTGTATACACCTCAACAACTTTTGACACTCTATAAAGCCCAGATTCGACCATCACTGGAATACTGCTCTCATATCTGGAGTTCTGCACCGAAGCATACCCTTCGGTTGTTGGATTCCATCCAAAGGAGAGCCGTTCGTCTAATCGGCGACCACGATCTGACTAAGAACCTCGACAGCTTAGAACATCGAAGACAGGTTGGTGATTTGACTATCTTCTACAGATATTTTCATGGCGAGTGTTCGACAAATATTGCCCGCTCGATTCCACCTAGAGTAATACATAGCAGAAACACACGACGAACACTGCCGCCCATCCCTATGTGGTTCAACTTAGTACACCCCGAACATCATTGTTTCAGAACTCTTTCATTTGGAGGACGTAATCTTTGTGGAACGGCCTTTCTGAGACCGTGTTTCCAACCGTATATAACCTCCAACGATTCAAGAAAAACGTGAATCGCTTTCTTCGCACACGCACCGCTCCCAGAGCGCCTTAAAGGATTTTTCCTATAGTGCTTGTGCTCGATTATAAAAAAAAAATACCAAGAAATTTTGCACTTTTCTGCCTGGTTATCTCATTGTCATTTATTGTCACCACTTCTCTGGCACATCTTTCCTACAGAGCTTTGTTTTGAACAACACTATACTCGTTTTTTCTTTATTTAATAGTAATTTATTTTTATCAAACCATGCTTTACATTCAAGAAAGATATCGGAAGAGTTACTTACTATGTCATCAATTTGTTCGCCTCCCGCCAATAAATTAGTATCATCAGCGTATGTCGTTACACTGCAATGAGGATTGTTTACCTCAAGATTCAAATCATTCGAGCCGTTGCGCTAATAAACCATTAAGATCCACATACAAGTTTAAAATATGCTAAAGGCGATTGTAAGAGAACGTAGCCCAGTCCTGTCTCTGTCGCCAACATCTTAACGTAAAATAGACCAGACTTTAACAGGGAGCCATAAATGACAGACGACATAGCCACGGTGCGGCGTATTCTTAGAGAAATTTGACTTTACCTACGTGACCGACTCCAAAAAATTCAGAAATTTGAATTAGTAAGTTCAGTAATATTTCAAAAAAATATTTTAGCTAAGGGTGCATGTTCTTTGGTCACTACAGGATTATCTTATTAGGGTAAAATGTGCAACTGGCGGTCACTTAAGGCAAATAATTTATAATATTAATTTTTTTAAAACTCGTATTGCAAATTCATTATAAGTATTAACTATTAGGATAATAAAAGTACATCGCAAGACATTTTAACCAAAATAAAAAACCTTACTTTAACCGGTATTATCAACGGATATGGGAAATTCCGGTCTCATATGAAGACGATGCCCGCCCTAAAACAAAGGTAATAAAATAGTAAAAGAAAACTATTTGTATTTTGCTAAAAATAATGTTTTGTTGACACTTAAAAACAAACATATCATAAACAACCATCTTAAATTAGGAACAAACTTATGGAACTTTTCATAATACAAAAATGGAAACTAAATTTGACATTCATTGCAGATATAGCCAAGTGCTGTCTCCCAGCAGCTGCACTCAGCATGCGCCCACCTAGCACAAATGTTGCATCTGTTCTTTAGAAAATACTGATTTTCTTCCTAATGTTGGCATTCCTGTTATTTTCTGTCGATCTTTCTTGAAAGGTGAAAAATGGGATACCTTATTTTTTTCAGTTAGCTTTGGAACTTCCATTTTGCACAGCTTGAATCGCGTTACCTAAATTTTCCGTACTGCAGTTTTCCATTACAGTAGTTTTTTTTCGGGTTTTTGTCATCTGTAACAAATATTTTATTTGAAAATAATTTTAGACTTAAAATGGCTAGCGGTCAATAACCGCCATTTGACCGGCCTTACTCTTTTGTAACAAAATATATTTAAACTGCTTTTAAAATAAAAAACTACTTTTAAAATAAAAAAATAAAAAACTTTTGTATTATATTAACTAAACAGGGTCCACCAGACAAATAAGCAACCTTGGCATAGTAACTATTA
Organism: Polydrusus pterygomalis; assembly: GCA_963969555.1. Taxonomy (NCBI): domain Eukaryota; kingdom Metazoa; phylum Arthropoda; class Insecta; order Coleoptera; family Curculionidae; genus Polydrusus; species Polydrusus pterygomalis. Next base: position 115,468,731 of record OZ018378.1, on the reverse strand, counting down.
CTTTCTTTAAATTGTTAGTAGAAAGTGGCCGGAAGTCTATTTTACTTACCGTAAATATTAGATCAAAACAACAATTACATCAGCACTTCCCAAACACATCTGAATTATGAATATACTTCGGTACGCTGACAGATAAAGTGATTCAATAATTTAGCTATAATTGAATCACTGAACTGAATTGAGTTAGTGAGATGGAAGGCAGTGCAAAATTTGACCTTTTAAGTTGAGACAGTCAATCGCCTTTAAATTTGCATTGCTATCAACTGAGCTTAAAATCCGTACATTTCACATTACCCCTAACACGCTACTTTGCTACTGAGCAAAAAAAACAGTACAAGTCCGGACCTGACTATACAGTTTTTATTGATTTTCCAAAAAGTGCAATTGGGGAAGTGTACTATTTTTATTTATTTATTTATTTATTTATTTATTTATGTATTATTAAAGTACACTACAGAATAATATATTCCAAATGGTACACGAAAAATATAACAGAACAAACCATAAATGTAAAAGAGCAAGTTACAAATTTAAAATGACATGTATCGCTAAGCAGATAAATAAATTAACAATCACAACAATAATTAGAGTAAGCATTATCTTAGGTTAATCGTTGGTTTTAATTTAGTCAAACTGATGCAAAAAATGTCAATATATTGAAAGTTTATATTGTAATTCACCAAAAGGTTCTCCACAATGTTGTACTTCCCATAGTTGGTCCTGTAAGTTCTTACCGAGTAGAGTTAATTGGTTCTTGTGTTTCTTTGTGGGACTCTGATTGCGACCAGGCTGAGAAGATCTTCGCAATCAAGCATATTATTTATCACTTTATATAAAAACAGAAGCATTGCATTTTCTCTTCGAGTTTTGAGTGATTTTTGACCACATAGCAGTAGTTTAGTGCTATAACTGATGTTTCTTAATGGAAAGTGATGTTTATAGAGTAGGTACTTTAAAAATCTATTTTGAACCTTTTCTAGGCGTTCAATGTAACTTTGCTGACGTGGGTTCCATATCACAAAGCAGTATTCAAGTACGCTGCGAACTAGTGAGTTAAAAAAAAGTCGTAATTGCTCTAGTGTCTTTGATGTATTTGGTGTTTCGTTTGATAAATCCTATTAATTTACAGCTTTTCAAAGTGATGCTGTTTATATGTTTTTCAAATGATAGACTACTTTGGAAGATAACACCTAGGTCTTTGAATTCATTTACAACATCGATAGGAGCACCACTTACGCGATATTGTGTGATGACAGGATTAGCTATTTTATAGAAGCTTAGAGATTTACATTTATTAACATTTAGGCTTAGAAAATTTTTGTTGCATCAGTCCACAACTCTGTCCAGATCACGCTGCAGACTGAAAGATCCGCAAACTATGTTATAGAACTTCAAATCATCGGCGTACAGTAGAAAATACGATAGTAAAAACCAATTTTTAATGTCATTGATAAATAGGGAGAATAAAATAGATCCGAGGTGAGATCCTTGAGGAATTCCAGATCTCACTGCTACAGTTTTTGAGACTACACCACTCAGGCTAACAACCTGTGTCCTTCCTCTCAAGTAGGACCCCAAACCATGACAGATAAACTCCGGTAACACCCATCACAGCTAGCTTTCTCAGAAGCAGAGAATGGCAAACGCTGTCAAAGGCTTTACTTAAATCTGTGTAAATGACATCCACCTGTTGTTTGTTTTCAACTGCATTCACGACATAGTTGTGAAAAGTAGCGAGATTAGTCTGTTGTTCCAAGAATGATGAAGGGCGTTGGTCAACATTTTTTTGGATATATTGGAACTAAAATATTAAATTTAATAAAGCAAGATATCAAACCAAGCAGAAATAGTCTGCGATTCAAAATTGAAAGCAAAAACTGGATATTGTCAAAGGGTTTTTATATCTCTGAATTATTAAAAAATATTTATTAGTAATAATAATATAATTGAATGGGCACCTATTGTTACTGAATAATTTATTTAAGTATTAGATTGATTTATTGATTGTATAGAAAGTAGGTGTATTAAGGACAGAATGTGATATTCTTTTGTTTTGTTTAAAAATTTATAATTTATCTAGGTCCGCCTGCGATGTTTTGATTGTAAACGGGGGTGTCGTCTACTAGCTTTATCGAAAGCTTTCGCGACGTAGCTTGTTTGCATCCAGTGCATCTCACGGTCTGATACACATTTATTGTATAATTATGTAATTGGATGTGAATAAAATAAATAAAAAAAAAAATAGTTAGTAGTCGACCTTCCTCTGTAAAAGCCATGCTGCTGCTTGACTATTTTCCTTTTGAATGTTTCAAATAGCTCGGCAGTGATGATTGCCTCAAATAACTTTGAAAGGGCAGATATGATCGAGATGCCTCTATAATTGGCTATGTTGGTTTTATCACCTGACTTAAAAATCGGAATCAATGATGATTGTTTCCAAATCTTAGGAAATTCCCCACAGTTGAACGACAGCTGAAAAAGATCTCGCAGGGGAGCCACTAAGGAGTTACAGCAACGTTTTATCAGAGTATTTGGTATGCCATCCAGGCCCGTTTTCTTATTATTATCTAGAGTTTTTATCTTATTTATTATTTCATCGGTAGTGAATGTATGATTGCTAAGGTCTGCGATGTTTTCGACCGTCGACGTGTCCAGTCGAGACAAATCCAAACTTTAATGATCAACAAAACAAGCCTGGAAATAATCGGCAAAAGCATCAGCAATCGCTTTTGGTGTTGAGAGAGGCACATCTTGATAATTCATTAAGGATGGCAATGCAGTATCCTTGTTTAAGGAATGTATGTAAGACCAGAAATGTTTAATGCTTTCCGGGATCATTAGTTCAGTCTTCGAGGCGAAAAGCAAATAATTTAGATCGATTTGAAGTTTGCATTCTCTGCGCAAGAATGAATATTCCTCATAGTTTTCGATTGTTTGGTATTTCCTGTATCTTTTGTAAGCCTTGTTCTTATTAGCTATAAGCCTCTTCAGATTGGAATCAAACCAAGTAGGATACTTATTACCTTTGATGATCCTGAATGGCACATTTCATCTCACCGATTTAATTGCAGTGGCCGGTATTACAGAATGACCGGTATTACCCAATGACCGGTATTACCCAATGATCGGTGTTACCCAATGATGACAATATTTGTACATTTTACCCTACGAGAAAAATGCGAACGACTTGATAAAAGTATTGTAAGATTAAAAAGTGTTACTTGGTTTAAAAAGGTTCCATACCAATTTTTAAGACAGCGACGTATGTTTAGCAATCAGCATGTCTATTTGTCTACAAGATAATAATTGGATAATGTATTTATTTTTATTTTATTATTTGACCTTAATTTTTTTTTAATGAATATATTTTATAAGGAACTTCTTTTAGCCTCGATGAAAAATTATTTTCTCATTTCCTTGTAAATCACCCTTCATGAAATTCTTGACAAGAAAATGCTAATAAAATACTCACAAGCCATTTTGATGTTAACGCATCATTCCTCGGCTTTCATGATGGACTGGTTTATAGGATAAAATAAATGTATTCATTATCGACCGAATTTTTCTCAATTACATAAAGAGGGTCGAAAATCCATGTTAAGAAAGCACCTTATGAGCGTCTAAATGAACTCATAAAAGATTGGCGGACTGAAATCGGCATTCATTCAATGGAGATGTCTAGTATGTATATTATACAAGGTTGTTCAAAAGTATAATTAATATTTATATATATTTTTTCGAGGGCCCGTTGATTTACCGGACGCACGTCGGCCGGGACTGGCCTTGTTAATCTTACACCCACTCATTAATTCCTTCCACCAGTTTGTATAGGTCAACTGGGGAGAGTGTCGGTATATCCTCTGGTTCTAGTCTTGGTTACCCGAGTATTTGGTGCCTTTTTATTTCCAGTGCCTCGCATTGGCAGATTGTGTGCTGTACAGTTTCTCTATCTCGTCCGCAGAGCCTGCAGCTTGGATCTCCGTTGTACAGTTGCATACGATGCAGGTGTTTCTTGACATCCATGTGTGCTGTCAGAATTCCTGTGATGTTACTCAGCTGGTTTCTGCTCATCAGAAGTAGCTGTCTCGCTAGTTTCGGGTAAGGGTCCTCGATGACAGACTTGTTATGGTTCAATCTCTGTCTATTTTTCCAGTAGATTTTGTGAGCTTTCATTATTTTTTGCAAGTTTTGATGCTATCAAAAGGGCAACGTAATAAAATTTTAATGTTTTGGGACTGTATACAAGGGTCGAATTCGTTTTTACCTCGCACATGAGACCAGTGCAAGAAAATTTTAAGATCATGTGACTACGAAGCATTCAGAAAAAATATTAGTTTTATTCTGGACTTTTGAGCAACCCTATATTATATAGGATGTTATGGAAATTACTAATGAATATTTAAACCAGCAAATTCTGATGGGAAAACCAATAGGGAACTTGACAAAAATTTTAAATGGGGAAAAAATTCTCTAAATCATAATTATATATTGTCATAAAACATATGGCAGCAAAAAAAAACAACATATTTAAACCCAAAAGACCGCTAGCAAGATTTAAAAATGCACCAAAATTCAAATTATCCCAAGCAGGTAAAAACGTGTCGTGACGTCAAGAAGTATAATTCGTGTGCGACATCCACGAAATAGGTTATAGGTTGGCAATAAATTGAACGACGTTGAGAATTCCACCTTAAAACAACAATACAATAACAAGAACACACGGCAATCCCAATGCAAACTCGGTCGCTCGGCCACCGGTCAGGATGACGGATGACGAAAAGTCATACTTCCTGACGTCATCGGGCTTGGCGCGCTTAAGAGGTCGTTTAAAATGATTTTGACACGCGCGAAACTTTAAAGAATTTTTACCAAGTTATTGCTGATTTTTAAGGAGTAATAATTGAAGAATATTTTTTTTAGGCCTAACTAAATCATATTATTGAAAAAAAAAATTGGAAAGTTCCCTATTGCCGAAAAATACTTTAATATGTCGCTTTCCTCTAATAAGCGAGCAAATTCACCTTTTGTCTTTTGAAATTTATGGCTCGCCGCTAATGGTGGATTATAGACAGCTGCGTGGCATAAAATGACAAGTAAACACTTGGTTGCATAGAGCTATAGATATGGGTGAACGGAGCCTTACCGAATTTTTTAGACTGTCAATTAAAATTTTTTAAAGGTAGGGGATGTTGTTTTAGGACACCCAACAGGTCAAGCATTTAAGTATAACAAGTAATTTCCATACATCCTCGGTACTTCAACCGGTCGTTAATTTTGTTTCTTCGGAAAAAGAAGAACCCTAATCATACAGATCACTGATATTAACGTTCCGACCGCGAGTTATTCATGGCCAAGGGCCACAAACTCGGATATTTCGCTTATTATTCGTCAAGTGACAAAATGCCCTACAAAAAAATGTATATAATTTATCACGTACGAGCAACCAATTTAAAGTAATACCGGGTGGCCAAATAAGATATCATAAGGACCTTACAGATAAAATTTCAGAAAAAATACTGCCAAGAGAAATTATTGGAAATTATTATCAAGTTCGAGTCATGTCCGCGAGGAAGCGTAACAGTCATAGTAACATAAAATTATGTTTTGCTCGTTATGTTGACGAATTAAGAGGTACCAGAAATATGCATATTTTGATCCTTAGGCCATACCGAGTTAACAACTCGAAAAAGAGAAGTTAGTTTTTAAAAATTGTATTTAAGACAAAGTACAGTATAATAGAACTCAGCTTTTTACTGCTCTAACATGTACTTACTTATAACATTTTATAATGGTCGGCATGAGAACCGGACGTAGGAAATCTAAGAATAAAGATAAGGATTCTGATATTTTGCAGATTAGAGCGTTCTTATGGGACTGTAACTCTTTCCCTCTTAGATTAAAGCACGTTCTGAAGAGCGTGATTTCAAAAAATGTAAAATTTATTATTATTATTATTTTAAAGAAATCAACATTTGTGATTGATTCGTATATTATGCATTATTTATTTCATTATTTAAATTAGTTTTAATATGAATTATTTTCTTAGATTTATTTACAAATTTTTTATTTACCGCCAAATGAAATAAATTCTACTTGTTATGTTTCACAATTTTAATCAGTTTCCTGACACGTGTTTCGGCCCTTGCGGGTCATTGTCAAAGAAGTACAAGAAGATACTAAATTCTACGTGACATTACAAAGGTATTTTTCCAATTTTGTTTCATAAGAAATCTATTACGATACAGTTTTCAGTATTTTTTAAAAGTTGGTATAAGTAATATTTAAATGTTTTATTCTGTTGACGTCTGGCGTGGGGCGTGGCCTAGCATGTATGTTTGGTTGCGGAAATCTATATATTATATTTATTACTTTAATACATTTATTAATTTAATTATAAAAAACACATAATACTAACTTTATTCACACAGAACTATAAAATTTTATAAATACTAGTTCTAAGCTACTAAATTAATCATAATTTGTTAATAGTGCAGTTGTTGTAATATATTAAAATACAAATGTCATGACAATACTGACAATATGGCGGTCACAACGAAAATATTAATTTATTATCAAGGCTACTATGATAGTAAATTTATAGTATTACCAACGTAAAATTTAGAGATACAAATTTGCAAAATGTAAAGGGTTTATTTTATTTTTAAATATGTATTTTTTATTGAAAAAACTACAAATTAGAAAAAATAGTATAAAGTACGTGTTATATAAAGCAGTTTTAAGCACTTGTCCCGCTATGAAACTCGCCGCAAGCGGCTTGTTTTTTAACATGGACGCGTGCTATAAAATGATGCTTTATAAAACGTGTACTTTAATATACTATTATATCACATTATGGTAACTATAAACATGTCATAAAATTAAAATTAGGATTAGAAGATTGAATGGTCAACTGTGGGTTTTCCTAATTTTTAAAGGTACAGATACATATCATTTAGTTCTAAATAAGTGTGCTATTAAGAATTAGGGAAGCACCTGAAGGTATTTCGGTTTGATTATTCACAACATTACATTTGTTTTTTATGGCTTTTTTAATAGCTATTGTTTCTAGTAGATTTAGTTTTCTGCTTTTATTGTGCATGTATATGGGTTTTATGTTGTAAGAGTTTGAGTGATTGTCTTTTATGCAGTGATCAGCTTACCCTGTTTTTTTTTGTTTTGTTTTTAGATAGATGTTTTGTGTTCTTTCGGCCTGGTGTCAAAATTTCTACCTGTTTTTCCTATTTGGTAGACCCCACTTTGTAAAAATTTGTTTTTAGTTACCATTTTAGCATTGGATATGTGTTTGTGTAAGTTGTTTTTTTTTACTTGTATAGGAATGATATTAAGGTTTTTAAGTTTTTGGAGATTTTTTGGCTTGTGTTCCCTGTATATCTTATTGAGCAGTATTTGTCCTTAATTGGAGTGGGATGTTCTTTGTAAAGAAGTTTTTGTGTGTTCTTTCTTTGTTTTTTTTTTATTATTTGGTGTATGATTTTTGTTTGGCAATTACCCGCAAGGGCCGAAACACGTGTCAGGAAACTAATTAAAATTGTAAAATATAACAAGTAGTTATTATTTTTACCTCCTGTGCAATGAAACAACAGTTTCACCAAGCATGTAGCCCAACACAAATTAATTTTGGAATACCTCAATAATCCATGACCGGAACATTAGGACTTTAAATAAACTTTACATATATCCGCCTACAGCACGCGCAACAATATGATACCGTGATATTATCACTAGTGATCTCTCTGGTACTTGAATTACTATCAGAAATATTTTCGAGAATATGAAGCAGAGAGCAGAAAATGATCTCTCGTCTTTAACTCGAGATAATTTTTAAAAACTTCGTGCTTTTAGAAATATTTCCGGTTGTTAATTCAAAACCGTGGGAGATTTAAAAAGAAAATTTCACACCAAAATAATTTTAAAAAAAATAGCCTGATATTTTCTTTTAGAAATTCTAGTAGGAAACTAAAACTACCAAGTAGACTCTGTGCCTGTCAACAGATAAATATTTATTGTGTTAAATAGATGGTAAAAAAAATAATAAAAAAATTATTATTTTACACTTTCCACAGATTTTTATTTTGACTCGACATGTTTCGCAACACAGTTGCTTTTTTAAAGGAATACATAAAAAATATAGACATCCGACAAACAAAAACTATAAAAATACAGCCTTCCGTCACAAAATATATAGCTACGCGTAGCTATACATATATTCTGTACTTCCGTTCACTGTAGTAATACAGATTTGTTGACAGCTAATAGAATACATTACTTTTGACAAACAAATGTTCGTTCTATACTACTAAAATCCTAGGAACTTTTTTTTTGGGGTATATACAGAGACTCAATATAATTATTATAAAATGAAAAAAAATGCATCAGGAAGAATATTTACAAAAAATATATTTTCGGTAAATTTTAGACTTAAATTAAAATGGATTGTTTAATATTCTTTTAATTTGTCTTTAATTATTTCATGTAACTAAAATCCAAGGAAAATTTTTCCCTTATGCCATAAATATACACAGTGTGTAAAAAGTCCCGGAACAGTCAATTATTTCAAAAATGGTGCACAATATAAAAAAACATTCTGTATAAAAGTTGTTGGTCTTAAAGAAATTTATTAAACTAAGACCCTTCTGATTATACAGGGTTGCCCAAAAAGTCGTGGTAACCGAAACTTAATTTTTTTTAAATGAAATGACCCTTTTTTGATCGCAGTTTCTGATTCCTCTAAACATTCTAAAAAACAATTATGAAACATGTCATATGGATAAACATATTAGTTTCAGAAATAATTTGAGTTGGAGCACATAAATGCGATAGGTACGATATTACCTACATTTTGCATTGTTTCGAGTCGGCTCAAAATGTTTTACGTTAAAATTAAAAAAAAAAAAACATTAAACTCGTGTTAAATGTACCTCACTCAAGTTGTGTCAAAATTATAAAATAAATAATAAATACAAGCAGTAAAATTAACAATAACTTGAAAAGAACAAAAATAAAATTAAGTAGTGTAAGTCGTTATTTAATTAAATGCTGAAAATGTCCTCCTTCCACAGTTTGACAATGGGCTAGGTTATAATAAAATTTGTCGATGACGTTTTGTAACCTTTCTTGGTTAATAGATGCACATTCTTCAATAATTCTTCCTTTTATTTCATTCAGATCTGCAGGTTTTGTCACAAACACTTTATTTTTTAGGTGTCCCCAAAGAAAATAAGCAAGGGGCGTTAAGTCTGGCGACCTAGCAGGCCATTCTATGGAGCCTCTTCGTTCTATCCAGTGGTTAGGAAAAGTGTTGTTTAAATAATTTCTAACAGCTAGCCTCAAATGAGGAGCAGCTCCATTCTGCTGAAACCACGTATTGCGTAATAGTGGTCCTACTTCTTTGTTTATTGCTGGCACAATTTCATTTTGCAGCATGTGGATTTCGGCATTCCCCTCTATAAAAAAATGCCCACTAATCTGTTGCTAATAATTCCAGCCCACACATTTACTTTCTGGGGGTATTGAGTATGTGTTTCTCTCATCCAATGTGGATTCTGATCAGCCCAGTAACGACATTTGATTCAAAAAATTGTTATTTTCTTCATGTTTTTGCATCATTACTTCGCAAAATTCCAATCTACGATCAAAATCGTCTTCTGATAATTCCTGGACAAGAGTAATTTTATAGGGATGAAAATTACTGGTTTTTAAAATATTCTCAATTGATTTAAAACAAACATCAACTTGGGTAGCAGCTTTTCTGAGTGACAAATGTGGATTCTGAACCAAATGAAGTAATGTATCTAATTTTTTTTCATCACTAGTTGCCGACTTTGATCTTCCGGAACGAATCTTATCTCTGCAACACCCGGTTTCCTCGAACCTTTGAACTGTTCTCACAACTGTAGATTTTAATATAGGCTCTCGGTTTGGAAAAGTTGTATTAAATAATTCGTTTGTCTCGCTAACTGACCTTTGTCGGTCTCCAAAACCTCTTATTATTAGTAAAGTGATACATTCCCTTTCGCTGAGCGACATTTTGAGAATTAACTTTGACAGTGACGCAAAAAATTCTAGTACCAGCTTATAAAAATGCAAAATGTAGGTAATATCATACCTATCGCATTTATGTGCTCCAACTCAAATTATTTCTGAAACTAATATGTTTATCCATATGACATGTTTCATAATTGTTTTATAGAATGTTTAGAGGAATCAGAAACTGCGATCAAAAAAGGCTCATTCCATTTAAAAAAATGGAATTTCGGTTACCACGACTTTTTGGGCAACCCTGTATAATTACAAGGGTCTTAGTTTAATAAATTTCTTTAAGACCAACAACTCTTATACTACAGAAAGTTTTTCTATATTGTGCACCATTTTTGAAATAGTTGACTGTTCCGGGACTTTTTACACACTGTGTATAACGAATTCCTTGCAAAATATAGGACAGGGTTGGGCAAATGTTCCGGAACGGCTTAATTACAGGCGAACGAAAAGTGATATCGGATCCGGGTTTTGGGCAATCTATAGGACTAAAATTTTACTATTTGACTATTATACCATATGTCAGTAATGTCACCAACTGTCAAGTGTTGACGTTTTTTTTTTTTAAATGGAACACCCTGTATATTTTTTCATTTTTAAATTCCACATATTATAATTATTTTTTATTAAATGCACTATTGGTCTATACTTCATAGTTTCCGAGATATTGACTCTCGAAAAGTGACATTTTTGAACTTTGACAGCTTATAACTTTCTAACAGTACGTCTTAGAGCAAAACGGCTTACATGTCCCTATCTTCAACTTTTATTATCTTCTCTTAAAATCAACTTCCTGTTAAACCGGAACAACTATATTTCCTGCTTTGGAGTTACATCCGGTTTAACCGGAAGTTGATTTTTTTAGGAAGATAATAAAAATTAAAGATAGAAAGTTATAAGCTGTCAAAGTTCAAAAATGTCACTTTTCGAGAGTCAATATCTCGGAAACTATGAAGTATAGACTAATAGTGCATTTAATAAAAAATAATTATAATTTTATGTGGAATTTAAAAATGTAAAAATATACAGGGTGTTCCATTTAAAAAAAAATAACTTCAACACTTGACAGTAATTGGTGACATTACTGACATATGGTATAATAGTCAAATAGTAAAATTTTAGTCCTATAGATTTCCCAAAACCCGGATCCGATATCACTTTTCGTTCGCCTGTAATTAAGCCGTTCCGGAACATTTGCCCAACCCTGTATATGCTTTTTAAATAGGTGAAAAACGAGACAGCATAATATAAACAGGTATTGAAAGTATTTATTGAGCTATAGTAAGATTAAAGACTCATACCAAAATAATTAATTAATTAATATTAATATGGTTTCCTTTATTGTGATGGGTATTAAGAAGGAAGAAAACTTCCGGAAAGTTTTGTGGTAGCTATAGTAACGAGCTGAAATAATAGTTTCTCATTGGCTAAAAATTATAGGTGTGAAATTTTCATCTTTCAATAACCTTGTTACTTTCTTTTATTCTAATAATAACATTAGTTACTTTCTAAATGTGTATGGCAATAAATTTAAAAATTAATTAACAATACCTTTACCTTGAATGATGAAAGAGTTTTGGACTTCCATTGTCTTTATTTGTTTTAAATCACAACGTTTCAACTGGTAAGTATTTCCAGTCGTCTTCAGGTGAATACTAAATAAGTAAAGTAACTACAAGACTAGAAAATCTCTTAGTTCGTCATCGGTTCCATTCCAAATAATGAAGGTGTCATCCACATATCTCAGCCACATTTTTGGTTTCTTCTTTGCCTGTTCTATTGCTGTGGATTCAAACCATTCCATGTAAATGTTCGTCGTCCGTCTACTTGGTTGAAGAATCTATCCTTTTCTTGAAAGTAGGAATTGTTGAGGCAGCATTCTAATAGTTCCAAGATGGCATTAATAGGGAGCGTTGTTCTTTCCTGTAGAGTATGGTCTTCCTCAAGTTTCTTTCTGATAACCTTTAGGGCGTCTTTTACAGGAACGTTGGTGTAAAGACTTTCGACGTCAAAACTCACCAGCTGATCCCCTGGCTGTACTTCCTTTCCTCCTATTATTTGTACGAAGTGTTGTGAGTTCTTAACAAATGATGTGTTATTTCCTTGGAGAGGTTTGAGTAGAGGGAGTAGAAATCTAGCTAGCTCGTATGTTGGAGAATTACGGGAGCTCGTAATGGGTCTTAGAGGCATGTTGTGTTTATGTATCTTTGGCAGGCCATAGAGATGTGGAGGCTTACTCTGGTGTGGTGTAAGGCGTGGTCAGAAAAGACACGGACACATGGAGAAAGAAGAAAGCAACCAATTACCGTTCCTAGATGTCAACGTGAAGAAAAATGGCAACAGCATCCAAAGTTCAGTGTACAGAAAACCTACGCATACAGGTCAGTATCTCAATTTCACATCAAATCACTCAAGCAACACGAAACATGGCATAGTTAAAACCCTTGTGGATAGAGCAATTACAATCTGTAACTCGGAAGAAGCACTTAAAAAAGAAGCTCACCACATCAAGACCGACCTCAACAAAAATGGCTACCCCACAAGATTAGTGGACACAATATTGGAAAATCGTAAGAATCGACCCAACGCGCAAAAAGCAAACAGAGAGGCACAACCAACACTCAATATTCCGCATGTCAAAGGAGTATCTGAGAAAATAAGAAGATTAGGACAACGGTATAACATCAACAGGGTATTCAACTCGAGGGACACCCTAAGGAGCCACCTGACGAAGACAAAGCCTACAAGTCAAAAAGATAGGAAAAACTGCATCTACCAGATCCCCTGTGAGTGCGGCCAATCTTATATAGGTGAGACATTAAGACCACTCGAGACAAGGATTAAAGAACACAAAAACAATACGTTAAAAGGAGAGACCGAAAAGTCAGGTGCAGCTGACCATGCCTGGAAACATGGTCACCATATCATGTGGTCAGAAGCTGAAATCCTACTTAAGGAACCACACTGGAGGAAAAGAAAGTTTAAGGAAGCTACTGCTATTCACCAGAACCCAGGCTGCTTTAGTAAACCATCATTAGACATAAGAAATATCTGGAAACCTTTGTTAGATAGATGTAAGCTTAGGATAAGATCGCGTGCCAACTGAACGCATGACTGCGCCCACCTCAGTTATGCTTCAGTGCACCTAGCTAGTATAAATAGTCTTGTAGTTACTTTACTTATTAAGTATTCACCTGAAGACGACTGGAGATACTTACCAGTTGAAACGTTGTGATTTAAAACAAATAAAGACAATGGAAGTCCAAAACTCTTTCATCATTCAAGAAACATCATTGTCTCCAGCCTTCAAACATTCATACCTTTACCTTACCTGTATAAACTCACATTAATGGAAAAAATCAAGTAATTTTGAGAAATACAGAATAGAGTGTATGTATGCTTAAATTAAGAGCTGTAAGTTTGATACTACGTACTAGCACAGAATATATAGCTTGTTGCGTAGCTATATATTCTGTGGTACTAGTGTTCGTTTAGTGTATAAACACGATAATTGGCAGCTTTTATAGAATCTATGCCATGCCATAATATTGATCTGTTTTTCTTTTACGAATTTAATTTAAAACAGTGTCAAATGTCTACGATTATTATGTATGTATTTTATTTATATTTACAAACCTGAGAGTAGATCATTTTTTAAAGCCAGTTCATAGAGGGCATTATCCTTTCCATGCAACCATTGGGCACCCAATTCAATGGGTTTGTTGTCGACATAGATGGTCTTTATTCGTCCTCCGGCATCATTCTGAGCTTCTACAATTAAAAAGTCGTTTATCTTATTTTCTGCGAGTTTAATTGCTGCTCCTAAGCCTGCCATTCCTGCGCCCACTATAACTACTTGGTGGTATTCTAAATTCCTGCACAAAGAAATAATCTATTACTGTCGTTAAACGTATACAGACTGGAAATAATGGATCTGGTGAAATCAAGGCAAACACGGATTTATTGCAGATTGTTATATTTTTAAAAACCCAACGCGATACCGACGGAAATGACTAGTATGATATCGTACAACAAAGTAAAAAAATTCCTGTCTGTTGTTGGTTGGATCAGGAGCAGGAAAACGAAGCATTTTAGCGACAAATATAAAGACACAAAAATTAAATACCATAGAAAATACACTAACGTGCTGTAATCTTATAAGAAGGTTTTAACCTTGTCAACAGAATCTATGGTAATAATAACTGGAATATAGTAAATAAAAGATTGGGAGAAACCAATACACAGGGTGTCCGGAAAAGGGAGGTCAATCCGTTAACCATATTCCTTGAGCAAAAATAATATGACTTTTATAATGCCATTTTTCATTTTTGACCTTCATGTTCGATATACGGGGCGTCAAAGTTTAAAATTAAAAACGATTTTTTTTTTAATAATTAGAGTATTTAATAAAATATAAATTTCAAATTTGGTACATTGCTTTAACATAAAGAGTTACATCTTTTAAGAAAAACAGAAAAAATAACAATTGTCAAATATTCAAAATAGGGGGGGTCCACCACGCTAACCACCCCCCCCCCCCTATTTATTAATACATGCACCAGTGACTTCCCAACTACATTTTTCAGGTAATCAATTTGTTTTTGTCCCCTGTAACTTTTCGATAAAATGATGGGTTTTGGAGATAATCTGAAAAGTATGGGTTGTTGCCAACCGGCTAAAGGCAATCTCATAATTTTCCAATGCTAAATCAAGTTAGCCGTTGTGACCTTACCATGGATACAATATGTATATAATTAAGTAAAACTTTGCAATAGGTGACAATACCGAAATCAAGGGACTAACCAAATATAATGTAAGGACAGTGGCATTCAGATAAAAACCTGTACCTAGTACTAAACCGGTTAAATGATATTATTTTAATGCCCTACTAAGAACTAAAACTGTTGATAATCTTCTTCGCATAACAGTAAGTTTATCAGGAAATTTAACTGGTTATTCATTCTTCTGTGTTATAAATAATATAGGTATTGTATTATATTATATAAAACTTTGAGGTTTAAAATTATGGATAAAATGTATTTAAGGTTTGAGAGCTTAAAACTTGGTTTTAAATTGTATTCTTTAAACTCGTGGTAGAAAGTAAGTAAAGTATCCATCTGAGGAATTGTTCACTTTAGTTTTCGGACCTACCGGTCGGTGCGCCAAATTAGGGAAAGTTCCACTAAAATTGTTTATTGGTGTGGGATGAGTTTTTCTTAGAAATGAATGTTCCACAGGAGATGTGATCTAAGTGTCCACTGGTTAAGACAATACTACAGACTACGTAGTACCATTATATCAAACGTGTATACCTAAACATGGGACATATTTTGTAACTGAATGATAAACAATCTTAATACTAAAACATGCACGATAACGGAGCGATATGACGATATGTACAAAATGCAATTTTTTGTTAATCAACGAGAAACCAAAGATAACCAGAATATAGTCGCAATTAACACACCAGGAGTGTGTAATCCTAAAATAGTGTCATTAATTATTTATTTTATGACATACTTGCGTAAATTATCAAAAAATGAGAAAATAACAACAATATAATTAACCAATATATTCAAAAATACCATCATACCAAAAAAGATTACCTGGTCGAACTTCCATTGTCTTTATTTTGTTATTTAACACAACGTTTCGGTTAATTAGTATCTCTAACCGCTTTCAAGTGAAAACTAAATTATAATTCTAAGAAGGCTACTGTCTTAAATACTATGCATGTGCAATGAAGCTTGATGACTCCGCCTAGGTGCTTATTGGAGTGTGAAGTTTGAGCTGTTTGTTTTGGACTAGAGAGGCTTTCAGATACTGGGGATATTTATACTTGGTTTACTAATTATATGAGTATTTTTATTTATAACCACTTTGTTAATTTAGAACCACAAGACACATTTGTCAATTTCGACGTAGAGAGCTCATCCATCAAACATCCGATAGGGGAATCACTGGATATATTCAAGCAAAAGTTACAAGAAGACTCAACCCTTTCAGAATACACTGGTTTGCCGCTGGACTGGGTGATGGAACCATTGGAGTGTTGTCTATTATTTCCTACTTTCAAGTTAAAAATAGGTTCTATGCCTAGAACGACCGTCTTTCAATGGGTTCATATTTTTCTTCGGTGGTGGCCAACCTGTACATGGAATGGCTTGAGTCACACGCAATTGACACTGCGAAGATTAACCTAAACTTTGGCTTAGATGTATTGATAATACCTTTATTATCTGGACAGACATGAAGTAACGAAGAGTTGATATGGTTTTTGAAACATATTAATAGTAGTTATACGACAAGCCATTAGATTCACTATGGAAACAGAACAACATTCTACTCTACATTTCTCAAAATACTCGTCAAACAAAGTGCTGAAAGCATAAACACTTCAGTGTACAGGAAACAAACTTACACGGGGCAATACTTTAAACACAGATAGAATTATTTAAACTCCATAAAACAGGGCATAATTTAAACTCTTTATCACAGAGCATCTAATATTTGCAACAATCAGGAAGACCTTAATATTGAAATTTCAAATATCAAAAATGATTTAAAACAGAATGGTTACCCTGCAACCTTTGTAACTAATACTATATCAAAACTTAAAAATCGTGAAGTCAAAACTAGCACAGAAACGAAATAGGAACAAGCATACCTAAGGTTAAGGGGATTTCTGAAAAGATTAGAAGGATAACCAAAACTAAAATATCGAAAGAGCTTTCAAATTCGGAAATACGCTTAGAAATTCTCTTACAAAAGTAAAACCCCCACGTAATGAAAACACTAAAAAGAAGCAGCTTTTATGAATCAAAATACCCATATATTTAGTAAACCAAATACAGATAATATCTCCACTATCTGGAAGCCTCTCCTTGTCTAAAACAAACAGCTCAACCTTCCCACTCTAATAAGCACGTATACCGAGTAATCAAGCTCCATTATACATGGATTGTATTTAAGACAGTAGCCTTAGAATTATAATTTAGTTTACACTTGAAAACGGTGAGAGATACTAACTAACCGAAACATTGTGTTAAGTAATAAAATAAAGACAATTAATGTCCGACAAGGTAGGTATTTCTTATGATAATACTTCATTGTCTACGACAGTACCATAATATGATACGGAAGGATAGAATATCTAGCAATTTTTTAATCCAATAATACAAAAATGGCTACTTAAAAAAAATTTGCCCACTCTATTGATAAGTTAATTCATTTGATAATAGTTTATCAAATACCAGATACCTAATTTAGATTATGACACTTTTATTATGTAAGGTGGGCACTTGGAAGCGTTAAAATGTATTTTATTGATTACGACGAAAATGTTTACGTAATGTTATCTTTAACATCCATGCTAAGAAAGCACTATATCCCTACGCACGCCTCGGTAAACCAATAAAATAACACTGGATACATTATTTGCTTAATACAGTTTTACCAATAAGAACAAAGAAAAGCTTAAACGTTTATAAGGTGTCAAAAAGCAGAGCTTGTAAATTTTTTCAAATTCTCAAAATACAGAATTTTTGCAAACCGCTACTCGAGTATTTAATCTGGTTTCATTAAGTACTCGATTCCAAATAATTTGGAAAATTGATTAAAGGGTCTGCTGCAAAATGTCTTCAATATTCATTACTTTCAACAAAGAAGTGCGGCAGCAAAGTGTGTGTTGTTGTTGTTTGCGAGGGTTAAAAATTAAATTTGTTTTTAATTAATTTAATTTTTTAACTTCTGTTTACACAAAGTCTTTAATTTAAAATGACAGACGCGACGTTCCGGACGCTCGTTATCGTTTATCAACCGGATTATGCAGTAGTTAATTTTTGAAATGCAAAACTTATATCCTAAAAGAGTTTTCGCGAATATCATTAAAGAACTATACCCATAACCTTAACATAAATACAGAGCATACAGGTTGTTTCATTAAGGGTGGCCACTGGCCATATCTCGGAAACTACTATACAAGGTGATTCATTAAGGGTGGCCACCGGCCATATCTCGGAAACTACTAGGCATAGAAACTTGGAAAAAAAATTATGATTAAAGCGGTCAGGAGAAAATTCTGGAAATTATTTTTAAGTTCCTCATTTCGCCGCAAGGGGGCACAATTATTTTTTTTTTAATTCTAAATTTCTCCGAAATTTCCCATATTAAGGTATAACTCTGATTACATCATCGAAAAGCTTAGGCAATTCTGCATCATTTTGGTATAAGGCTCATTGGCGTACCGACCTTGATAAGAGTGGGGGAAGCTATTGAATGTGTAAACATTAAAATCGCTGTAAATTATAAACGACTTATCCGATTTTACTAAATTTAAGCTTGTTTAGAAGGGAAAGATAAGTATTTTCAATCACCGTATCCAACAGTACACGATAGTGTTTAATAAAATTGCTAGAGGGCGCAATTTGTAATAATAACGGTTTTTTCGATTTTATCCCGGAACTTCAAACCATACGGTATAACTATAACATTATAATCGAAAAGCAGATGAAATTTGCAAGAAAAGATGTGAAGACCGCAGTTCAATATCTTTGTTCGTTTCAGAGTTATTGCCAAAACAATAATTTTTATACAAATTGCGCCCTCTAGCAATTTTATTAGAAACTATCTTGTACCATTGGATACGACTATGGAGAACTATAGGGTAGGAGGCCGATCGACAATGGCAGCATTTTCAAATTCTGTCCCGGTTTTTTGGTTAGTTCGCTATTGGCCGATAGATGGCTCTCGCGTCCGAAGTGGGCTGATGTTGTCTTCTTCTTCTTCGTTTTTAATATGGAAAACTAGATCCTCCATAGTTTTTAACTTTTACTTAAACCCTTTATTTTTCTGTGCTTTTACTTTTGACAATTGACATTTTATTTTTCGAAATAACAAATAATGTTTGAAGGCAAGACAAGACAAATAAGGTTGTATTGTAATTAATTTCCATATTTATAATAAATAATGGTACAATTTATAAAAGTAGAGTTTGCTTTGTGTCGGGGTGTAAGACAGGATCTTTTTCAGAGATAAAACGCAGCCAAATAAGTATCTTTCTAGCTCCAAAGGTATAGCTAGAATGTTTAATACCCTGTATTTTAAAAACCAAGCATCGTTGGAACTTTATACAGGCCGAGTTTACTAATAAGTATAACAAAGTAAGTGTAAATTCATATAAAAGTCCTTATTTGTTCCTTAAAGAACTAATTTAAATAAAAATAGTTATTGCGTCCATAAGAAACCATTATTTGATAGCCCACTTCGAACAAGCGCGCCATCTTACAGCGACTCGTAAAGCTGAATTACCGATGCTAATTTGGGACCGAATCCAATGCATTGCGATCGGCCTCCTACCTCAAGTCCTCCATAGATACGACTATTGAAGATACTTATTTTCCCCTTCCAAACAAGCTTAAATTTAGTAAAATCTGATAAGTCGTTTAGAAGTTAGAGTGATTTTAATGTTTACACTTTCAATAGCTTCTCCCACTCTTATCAAGTGAAACTGTAAACATTAAAGTCGCTGTAACTTCTAAACGACTTACCCGATTTTACTAAATTTAAGCTTGTTTGGAAGAGAAAGGTAAGTACCTTCAATAGTCGTATTCAATGGTACAATATAGTTTCTAATAAAATTGCTAGAGGGCGCAATTTGTATTAAAAATTATTGTTTTGGCAATAACTCTGAAACGAACAAAGATATTAAACTGCGGTCTTCACATCTTTTCTTGCAAATTTCATCTACTTTTCGAATATGATGTTATAGTTATACCGTATGATTTGAATTTCGGGGATAAAATCGAAAAAACCGTTATTATTACAAATTGCGCCCTCTAGCAATTTTATTAAACACTATCGTGTACTGTTGGATACGGTGATTGAAAATACTTACCTTTCCTTTCCAAACAAGCTTAAATTTAGTAAAATCGGATAAGTCGTTTAGAAGTTACAGCGATTTTAATGTTTACACATTCAATAGCTTCCCCCACTCTTATCAAGGTCGGTACGCCAATGAGCCTTATACCAAAATGATGCAGAATTGTCTAAGCTTTTCGATGATGTAATCAGAGTTATACCTTAATATGGGAAATTTCGGAGAAATTTAGAATTAAAAAAAAAAATTTAATTGTGCCCCCTTGCGGCGAAATTAGGAACTTAAAAATAATTTCCAGAATTTTCTCATGACCGCTTTAATATAATTTTTTTTTTCTCCAAGTTTCTATGCCTAGTAGTTTCCGAGATATGGCCGATGGCCACGCTTAATGAATCACCCTGTATAAGCATAGAAACCTGGAAAAAAAAATTTATGAGAAAAGTGGTCACGAGAAAAATCTGGAAATTATTTTTAAGTTCCGCTTTTCCCCACAAGGTGACACAATTGAAAATTAATTTATTAAATTCTAAATTTCTCCGAAAATTCCCATATTATGGTATATCTCTGGTTACGTCATTAGACAGACTAGACAACTGCGGTCTTCACATTTTTTCTAGTAAATTTAATCTTCCTTTCGATTATGATGTCATAGTTGTACCGTATGATTTGAATTTTCGGGATAAAATCAAAAAAACTGTTATTATTACAAATTGCGCCCTCTAGCAGTTTTATTATAAACTATCGTGCAGCGTTGGATACGGCAATTAAAAGTAATTACCTTTCTCTTCCAAACAAGCTTAAATTTAGTAAAATCGGATAAGTCGTTTAGAACTTACAGCGATTTAAGTGATTACACTTTCAATAGCTTCACACATTATTATCAAAGTCGGTACGCCAATGAGCCTTAAACCAAAATGATGCATAATTGTCTAAGTTTTCTAATAATGTAACTAAAGATAATATACCTTAATATGGGAATTTTCGGAGAAATTTAGAATTTTAAAAATTAATTTTTAAGTGTGCCCCTTGCGGCTAAATGTGGAACTTAAAGATAATTTCCAGAATTTTCTCACAGCCACTATAATTATAGTTTTTTTCCCAAGTTTCTATGCTTAGTAGTTTCCTAGATATGGCCGGTGGCCAGCCTTAATGAAACATCCTGTACAGGGTGACTTTTTAAAAATTACACTAAAGAAGATATCAGAAACCAAAAATAACATTTCCACAAAAACGCGAGGGAATAAAAATGAGGTATTTTTTCATTCACTTTAAAATTTGAAAATCTTAAATGGTATTATCCCACAGGTACCTCTCTGAAAGACTTACTTTTCAGCAATACCATAAATAAATAGATTCAAGTACAAAATCTTAGCAATATTTTGGGAAAATGTTTTAAAACTGGCTTTTGCAAAATTTGACAGGAAAATAAACGTAGGTAAATGATGAAAAATTATCCCAAACCCAAATTAAAACACCATTGTAGCGCTAAAACTGTGTTATTTCTTTGTAGTAAAGCAAGTACTTACTTGTCTTCTAGCTCTTTTTCTATTTTTTTAAGTGCTTAAAATGATTTTCATTTTCCTCTAAACCGAAATAAAGTCGATTTTCAAATTCCTCTCTAACTTTCCCAAAAATGTCTCTTGTAATACTTCGACGAGCATCCTCTGACGCAATTCTTCTAAAAAAATCGGCTAGGTTTGGTAAACTAGTGATGTAATGTAACCCGATAAAAAGGAGTTTAGGTGATCTTAGCGGCCACTCAATAATTGTACCTCTTCTGCCAGGCCACTGGTTTGGATAATTTTATTATCTTGATAGAAGTGCAATGATTTTTTGGGGATATTGAATGTAAAAAGGTTTGTGGATTAACGTCACTCCAGTAGCGACAGTTCGGTTTATTCACATGCCCATTTAGAAAAAAGAAGGCCACTGAAGCAAAGGTATTTTATAAGTTCGGGTGTTGCCGTAATTCTCCCTGTCATGGTTTCACCAAACTGAATTCTTCTGTCAGGATCATCGTGGCCAAGTTGTGGTAAAAAGTCGGCTGGGAGATTTATAAGCGATATCGTTTCGAATCGTTCTTTATCAAATTCAAATTTAAACAGAACTCTGGACTACGGCTGTCAGAAAGAGGAATGTTAGTTTTAATTAACGTTAGTATTTCTAATGTAATTGCAGAGGACTTTTTGCGATAATTGGATTTTGAAAGGCAATTATTAGTTCCAAGCTGACTTGTTGCTGAAACGATATTTTGGACTCGCGTAAAAAATTAGCGTCACATTCGGGTTTGCATTTTATTTAATAGTTACCGTGAAAAAGCTAAAAGAAAAGCAGAAAGCACAACTTATTTTTAAAATCTGTGAGGGGAGCTTACTTCATTCATTCTAATTCTCACCAATATGCTAATGATTTTCAATTATATAAGAGTTTTAATTTTGAAGATATTGATATAGCTAAACCCATATTAATCAAGATCTAGTACTTGGCCCACTGCTATTTTTGATATTATACATAAATGACCAACCCTTTACTGATGCCTCTTCCCACTACACTGTCTTCGCGGATGACACCACCTTTTCTTCTACATCTGATGATCGCGATACTGCATTAGTCGGATCTGAGGAGTCGCAGTCGAGGGCTGAAGACTGGTTCTCTGCAAATAGGCTACATTTGAATAATTCCAAGACCGAACATGTGATGTTTACTATAAAACAACTTCCACAAGAGGAAGCAGAGAAGGTGGTAAGATTTTGGGGAGTGTATATCGATCCAAGATTAAGATGGAATTCTCATATTGATATTTTAATTGGGAAGCTTAATTCCAATATCTTGGTCTTGAGAAATTTATCACACTGTGTGACAGCTGATGCCCTAAAGCAGGCTTATTTTTCATTATGTTACAGCCATATGTCATATGCAATTTTGGTTTGGGGGCATGCACCCGGGGGTGATCAGGTATTTAGACTTCAACGGAAGGCAGTAAGACTGATTTCAGGACTATCCTATAGAGCCGATTGCAGAAACGCATTTATTCAAAATAAGATACTTACTTTTCCATCATTATATATCTTTGAAAACTTGGTTTACGTCCGAAAAAACTTAAACATGTACACACTACACCAAGACATTCACTGCCACGATACGCGAACAAAGAGTAAGCTGGTACCCAGATACCATAGATTAAAAAGGTGTCAGGACGGCCCGGGTTGTCTGGCTGTTCGTTTTTTTAACAAGTTACCTAGTCATATAAAAGATTAACCCATTTCTCTGTTTAAACGGGACGTGAAAGAATTGCTGATCAGGGGTGCCTTTTTTTCTTTTGACGAGTTTTATAATTGTAACTTTTAATTATTTTAATGTGTTGTATAACTGTGCCTAAATTGTTATTAATTGTTACTTGTACCTATTTATTTCATCATCAAAAAAATTGTGAATGTCACTGTAAGTGAGATGTAGTCTTTAGTGTCTATTATACAGACTTTATTTTTTTTATGATTTTAATATTTTGTAATAACTTGATATTTTGACTTGTGTAAATACTGAATTGTATGTAAGCACCAATAAACAATAAATAAATAAATAAATAAATAAATAGATCTATATACAATTTACAACTTATCTGTGGCTCATAACCTACTTTTGAATCAAACTAAGACTCAATTATTTCTATTTGGTAAAAACTCGAATCTACTTTCTGATCGTCTCAATATAAGACTTAATCCCAATAACCTCAATGTGCATATTTTCATCCACAACTCTAGGTTGTTGCCTTTTGTTAATTCCAACGGATCCAGTTTTTTATGAAGACAAGACGTGGCTGACGTTTTTGTCAAGACGCCTTTCATTAAAAGTAATGGTAGTTCTTAAATAGCCCATACTCTGATCACCATAAAGAAAAATCATACTCGTTCTACAATAGAATACACCATTTCCATGTTATTTTCAAAAAATTCGGGCTCTCTTTAACACTATCAGCGTGGCAAATTTTATTTTCGAAAAATGTGTCAATCGACTTAGGTCGTCAAAAATATTATGGGAATGGTTTTGACGAAACGAAAAAAACTATTCTCATTTCACTGGTTTTCGGTCTCAAACTTCGGGCTGCCAAGCGGGACTCATGTAATTGTGACTTTCTCTACCTCGTGACAGGTGATTTCCTTTTTAACATAAACTTACTTATATAAGTTGTTTAGAGGTGCATGCTGGTGTGCTTTATAAGTGTCGAACAACGACACTAGATGTCGCTACTCGCTACATCCTCGCTTTGGTGTTAGCCACAGTAACTTCAAGTTAACAGACCGTTTCCTTTCTTTCGTCAGATCCTAGCCTCACTGATCAGCCATAATATGGTGAAACCCGTCTAGGGATGGTCCTGACGAAACTGAATAAAACATTCTAATAATATTTTAGTTTAATTGAAAGAATAAATGATACGTCCACTTATCCTAGTAATGGCACAACTCAATGTCATAAACCTGGCCATCAATCTGATTATCTATTTTCATTCAAAACTACCAAAAATTCGGACCAACCGAAATACCGAAAATAAAAATTAATTTTACTTTGGCCACACATTAAACTTTTAAAACTAGCGGATTGTAATTTGAACATTCCCGGACCCATGGATATTCTCTTTGGTGCTAAACTTGTCGTTATTTTTGGGTGCTGAGCTTATATTTGAAACCGTTTTTGGTTATATTCTTAAAGGCAAAACTGTTATTAAGCCACCTTTATAACGTACATCCTGGTCTCTAGTATGACACCATATATCGATGGAAAATCAACTTGACAATTCACTTCACCGGCTCAAAGGACCAAAAAATGTTGCGGTAACGCGCATAAAGAGGTAAAATGTGATTAGAAAATTTTGATTTAAAAAAGGGATAAAAGAAGAAAACAAAAACGCACAAGATGAAAGAATTCAGTCTCTTTAATGGATTGATAAGTCGTGGCGGCAGAGAGGGTCCTCTTTCTTACCTTTTGATTATATCGATTTTCCAGGATATACACTTTCACCAACTGTTTTATAATAGTACTAAAAAGTGTCCATTTAACGCATTTTAACGTGGTTTTATAAAGGCGAAGCAAAAACCTTCATGCCCAGTAGTCCGTGTTCGACTTCGTGTCTCCGAACCGGGAACTACCACATCACATGGCCAACTCGGCGTTCTTCCTTGGATCGAAATCAAAAACTTTTACGTTCGCGAAAAAACATCTATAGAGTGATTGACTAATATTTAAAACTCGATAAGCTAAAAACGTTACCATATCAATATGACGCCAAAGTTAACTAAGTTAGTTTAACAAAAATTAATGAAAAAGGATAAAAAAAAATAGTTTTCTGAATAGACACAAGTAATGGCAAAACAAGCACGATAAATTTTAAATAATTTAAAAGATGCAAATTTTATTGAAGGTTTTACAAAAAAGAGTAAAAATTAATAATTGCGTTATTACAAAAAAATAGAGCGTTTTAGCACCATAATAGTATTTTAATTTAGGCACGAAATCATTTTTCATTATTTAAGTTTATTTTCTAACTTTTTCAGCCAAATTTTGCACAAGCCAGTTTTAAAACATTTTCTCAACATTGCGTACTTAAATCTCGTTAATTTTGTCATCGCAGAAAAGCATTCGGATAAGCTGTTCAGAGGGGTGTCACAAGTGGGGTAGTGCCATTAAAGATAATAAAGTCGATGAGGGTAGTGCTTGAGGGGTGGGTGAAGGTGGTCCGCAAAATAACTTTTTTAAATTCATCATCCTACATTTTAAGCATTCTAGAATTCTAGGATCTGAATTTCTCGAATGGGCACTGGGCAGGTTTGAACTTCTTTAGTAGCTTAATCTGCTTTTTCGTTGCAGCTGACACCAACGTGAGATGGTGTCCATACGATTAATATCTGGATATTTTGGTCAGAAGGTTATTGGTAGATATTGTGCCTATTCTTTGCCAGTGGATGTTGAATATGCATAATAATAATAATAATAATAATATTGTGAATGGAGGGATCGAAGCGAGTAAGTCTATACATATTATGGTGACGGCCTTATTCTGACCTGTATAATAGTTTTAATTTAATAGTATTCCACACAATTCCCCAGTATGTATACTGAACCGCTGACAATACAATAATCTACTAATCTAGCTCAATCTATTAAAAAAAAATTCTTAACAATAACTCAAACTAAAAAATGAAAAATAAATATAGTTTAAAAAAACTAAAAAACACGCTTTAAATTAATCAAACTAAAAAGCGGAAAATAAATATTGTTTAAAATAATTCTTGAAATTCTTAATATAGGCAGAAAATAATAATGAACGATAAACAACAGTATTATTGTGAAAAAAGCGTGGGGCGCTTTGTGCTATATTTTTCGTATATCGCTTTGTGCTATATTTTTCGTATATCGAGCACTCCACGCTTTTTTCATAATAATACTAATGCTTATCGTTCATTATTATTTTTTTCCTATATTAAGAATTTCAAGAATTATTTTAAACTATATTTATTTTTGGCTTTTTAGTTTGATTAATTATTAAAGCGTGTTTTTTAGTTTTTTTTAAACTATATTTAGTTTAATAAATAAGGTTAACAGCTAACATAATAGACCTACGTTTTGTAATCGAATATCGTTACTCTATTAACCATATTAACCGATGAAAGAAATATAACCACTCCATCTTAACTTATTTGCTGTTGAAATTGTTAATTAACATAAATCCTATTTTATTATGTACGAAATGAATAGACCACCATTAGCAGACAATAATATCAATTTTAGAGTCTCCGTAGTGCAATTAAAGGCTTCCAATTGGTAATCGAGAGGTTCCGCCGGAATATAGTTTTTCACTACTTCACTTTTGCTGTTATTTGCTGTTCATTATCTTTGCTTTTCTTATTATAATAGTTCTATTGGACACGTCCTCCGAGATCACCCTGTAGTAGTACGTCTCTCGCTGATGTGTCCGCAAATTCAAAGAAAATGATTCGTTACCCACCCGGTCCGGCCCGATCTCCATTATATTTATTATAAGTTTTGTGCTGTGTGCGACGTCAGTGACAAAATTCTTTTGTGACAGCAAAAAGTGGAAAAATGGCTAAAGTGGAACGATCGAACGAGGAAAGATTTTATCCGAAAAAATTATAAAAAAATGATAATATTGTTCAGATACAGTGGCGGCTCGTAATGCATGGCTCTGGGGCGCCGCCCTCCCTGCAATTATTTCAAACAGAATCTAAAAATACTTTACGTTAAAAGCAATAACGCAATGTATGTAAGCAATCAATTAAAATAATTCAAACCAAACATAGCCATATTCCAACGGGCATGGGACTCCAAATTTGCCCTCTAACAACAGCTGTTCGCGTGTCGACGCGACGCGACCTGTCGATGCCGCTGACGTTTTGTTTTGACTAATTTATCAGTTATGTTATAAAGTTGGAAAATTTCGTCTAATATGCAGCTTTAGCAATGCTGTCAATCGAAATAGCGATGGTTTGGGACATAGATAATTTTAATAACAAAGTCACCGAGAAGTTTATTTCCGAAAAAAAATTAAGATTTGACTTTCACTTTAAAAAATAATACTTGTTAGTGTTATCATTCGGTATGTTTAACAAAAATAAATGATTTGATTATAGTTATCCGAATTATTTAAAGCCAGCGCCACTGACTTGCTAGTCACAAGCCGCCACTGTTCAGATAGGAAATATATATCCTAACACTTATTGTTAAACACTATACAACTCCTATTAAATATTAATTCAATCTAGGAAGGGAGAACCGTAGACATGAGTGGAGAAAAATGGCCCT
The DNA here is from genome assembly GCA_963969555.1 of Polydrusus pterygomalis. NCBI lineage: Eukaryota > Metazoa > Arthropoda > Insecta > Coleoptera > Curculionidae > Polydrusus > Polydrusus pterygomalis. The sequence continues at coordinate 115,440,983 of OZ018378.1, read as the reverse complement.
TAGTTGAACTATAGAATATAAAATATATTTTAATACTAGCCTTAAACAGGACAAAGCTCTCATATTACCACTAACATTTATTGCAAACATAGAACAACATTATTCAGATAATATACAACTTTTTATCACAAACGGTGCCGTAAAAAATGTTTAAAAACGTAAAGGGCAATTTTTCTTAATCTAATTTTTTGAGACAATAATAAAATGGTAATATGTTTGAAAGTGGTAGACAATGAAGAAATGAAATCAAATGGTAGTTATATTAAATTTTAAAAAACTTATTAATTATAATATATATAACAGAGCCTCCCCTCACTTTAAGCTTGAAGATGCAAGATAGCAATACCCTTATTTCTGAAATCTGCTGAATTGCAACCCTAGACTTAAGGGATGCCTATTTTTTAGTGCCAATATATCAAAACCATTAAAAATATGGATAGTCGAATTTAAAAACAACATTTTTAAATTACCCTGCCTTTCCTTTGGGCTATCACCCTACATGTTTACAAACATTTTAGAATCAGTTATAAAACATCTCATGGCGATATACTTTGATAAGTCACGATCAAAAAAAATTGCTATATGAAAATATACAACAAAGTACAGCTCCTCTTGGGAATCTAGATTTTATAATAACTAGGAAGAAAAGTGGTTAACATCCAAGAGACGAACTGACATTTCTTGTTTTTTTTTTACCACGACAAGTATGACAATGCGCCCCACAGTTGACAATAAACTACAAATTATAAAATTTACGCTACATTTTAGCTACAGTAAAAATTAGAAATTTTTCAGACTGAGTTGACATTACACACATTAGTAGACAATTAATTTTAATTAACCAGTCACTCGATGGATGGCTTTACACACAACTTCGAAAGAAAAAAGTATTTGGTCTTAAATTAAATACCGGTAACTACGATTCAGTTGTGAAACTCCCTGGTAATCTACAAAGCAATTTACTTTGGTGAATATTAAACATAGACACCTTCATCTTAAGTATTAAGAGCCCCATGTACGTTTGCCATTCTCCGATGTATATACTTCGGGGGCTTTTGCAATAACAAGGAAGCAAAAGATCACATAAAGTAGCTTGCAAGGGACTTCTCCACCTGCATATTCTAAAAGAATTGGAGGGGACAGAAAAATATCCAAACATAAACGAAATAGTGAAAGAGTTTTGGACTTCCATTGTCTTTATTTGTTTTAAATCACAACGTTTCAACTGGTAAGTATCTCCAGTCGTCCTCAGGTGAATACTAAATAAGTAAAGTAACTACAGGACTATTTATACTATCTAGGTGCACTAAAGCATAACTGAGGTGGGTGCAGTCGTGCGTTTAGTTGGCACGCGATCTTATCCTAAGATTACATCTATCTAACAAAGGTTTCCAGATATTTCTTATGTCTAAGGATGGTTTACTAAAGCAGCCTGGGTTCTGGTGAATTGCAGCAGCTTCCTTGAACTTTCTTTTCCTCCAGTGTGGTTCCTTATGTAGGATTTCAGCTTCTGACCACATGATATGGTGACCATGTTTCCAGGCATGGTCAGCTGCACCTGACTTTTCGGTCTCTCCTTTTAACGTATTGTTTTTGTGTTCTTTAATCCTTGTTTCTAATGGTCTTAATGTCTCACCACACTGACCACATCAAGACCGATCTCAACAAAAATGGCTACCCCACAAGATTAGTCGACACAATATTGGAAAATCGTAAGAAGCGACCCAACGCGCAAGAAGCAAATAGAGAGGCACAACCAACACTCAATATTCCGTATGTCAAAGGAGTATCTGAGAAAATAAGAAGACTAGGACAACGATATAACAGCAACACCGTATTCAACTCGAGGGACACCCTAAAAGAAGCCACCTGACGAAGACGAAGCCCACAAGTCAAAAAGATATGAAAAACTGCGTCTACCAGATCCCCTGCGAATGCGGCCAATCCTATATAGGTGAGACATTAAGACCATTAGAAACAAGGATTAAAGAACACAAAAACAATACGTTAAAAGGAGAGACCGAAAAGTCAGGTGCAGCTGACCATGCCTGGAAACATGGTCACCATATCATGTGGTCAGAAGCTGAAATCCTACATAAGGAACCACACTGGAGGAAAAGAAAGTTCAAGGAAGCTGCTGCAATTCACCAGAACCCAGGCTGCTTTAGTAAACCAACCTTAGGTATAAGAAATATCTGGAAACCTTTGTTAGATAGATGTAAGCTTAGGATAAGATCGCGTGCCAACTGAACGCACGACTGCACCCACCTCAGTTATGCTTTAGTGCACCTAGATAGTATAAATAGTCCTGTAGTTACTTTACTTATTTAGTATTCACCTGAAGACGACTGGAGATACTTACCAGTTGAAACGTTGTGATTTAAAACAAATAAAGACAATGGAGGTCCAAAACTCTTTCATCATTCAAGAAACATCATTGTCTCCAACCTTCAAACAGTCAATAAACAAAATAATGCTCCTTGTATTCTTACGCTTATAATAAAGTAATTCAGAACGCTTATTAGACATAGAATAAACAAAAAAATGTTTTTATTAACACAAATAAAACCAAAATCAATACTGAAGAAAATAATAAGTTTATTTCCTTACAATACATCCCAACAATAAATCAAAAAAAAAAAAAAAAAAGTGCTTAAACCGCATAAAATGTGTATAGCAGAACAACCTGGAGATAACTCTAAAACTTTATTCACAAAATTAAAACAAGAAACACCTTAAACGGGGTTCAAATCAAACCAACCTCATTTACAAAATTAATTGTTAAAGCCCGGTCCAGACATAACTTTTTACCGTACGTCTTGCCTGTCAGTCAAAAGGGTCAAGTATGACGGTTGAAAGACTAGCGTACACACTTGAAAGTTTTTACGCACGTTTTTAGATCAGTTTTTGATTCTGCTTTTGTCAATAATAGCGTTGTATTGAAAATAAAAAAGAAAGGCGACGTTCACGATGGTCACGAGCGTGGTTGCTGAAAAGAGGAAGGTTCTCCCACCTAAATTTACTGCGAGAATTACGTCATGAACCTGATTAGTAACAGTATCGTTAGTCGCAGCACGATCCACCTACTGGCATTTCTTAACCAAAACAACATATGCTTGATTTTTCTTTTCTCTGTCACTATAATCGCTTTCGATACGGTTCAATAAATTCTGTAAAAAAATCACGGGAACATTATCGTAAGTCCGACATGTTTTTAATGCGTAGGTACCGGCCACGTTTGCCAAAACAAAATGAGCTTAAATCAACAGTTCACAACGGACGAGTGTCTACACGTGCAAGATTGTATGGCAAAACTATGGAGAACTAGAGGGTAGGAGGCCGATCGACAATTACCAAGTTTATATCGATGACTTCAAGCTGGATTGAGTCAAAGCAGCTTGTATAAGCGACTCGAGAAAACTGATATAAACGAACTTCAATCCGACTTAAAGTATTCAAGTCAAGCCTAAAAATAATTGGGGTTGACTTTATTCAAGTGGTTTTAAAACACGATATAAACGGTTCAAGTCGCTTTACTGCTGCATAACTTCAGGTTACTACGTCATCGCCATATTATGATTTTGACATCTGGGCCCGTTGGCTCGTCTCTCGTCTCTCGTCTCGGCTCTCGTCGAGACGAGACGAGACGAGACGAGACGAGACGAGACGAGACGAGACGAGACGAGACGAGACGAGACGAGACGAGACGAGACGAGACGAGACGAGACGAGACGAGACGAGACGAGACGAGACGAGACGAGACGAGACGAGACGAGACGAGACGAGACGAGACGAGACGAGACGAGACGAGACGAGACGAGACGAGACGAGACGAGACGAGACGAGACGAGACGAGACGAGACGAGACGAGACGAGACGAGACGAGACGAGACGAGACGAGACGAGACGAGACGAGACGAGACGAGACGAGACGAGACGAGACGAGACGAGACGAGACGAGACGAGACGAGACGAGACGAGACGAGACGAGACGAGACGAGACGAGACGAGACGAGACGAGACGAGACGAGACGAGACGAGACGAGACGAGACGAGACGAGACGAGACGAGACGAGACGAGACGAGACGAGACGAGACGAGACGAGACGAGACGAGACGAGACGAGACGAGACGAGACGAGACGAGACGAGACGAGACGAGTCGAGACGAGACGAGACGAGAGTGAAATTTTTTTCTCGAGAGAAGTCACGAGACGAGACGAGAGAAGACCGTTTCTCGTCGAGAAATTTCTCGTTTTTTCTCGAATTTTCTCGTTTGTTAGAACACTGAATTTTAGGTATCTCCTAATATACAGTGTCCGCAAGAAAGTTCGCATCAAATGGGATTTTTTTTTATTATTAGGTATAGGTAAAAATTGAAAAAGCAGTTAGTTTTTGCTTACCTAAAATCAAAAATGACGTATACTGAAGCAGCTGCACGACTTGCGTTACCTGTCAAATTTGACATTTTTAATAAAATAGGTTCAAAAATGCCATTATTTATCAAAATATCGAAAAACTTTATTTGAGAAAGTTGTTTATTTGGGCATTTTTGGTCTCTATACGAAATTTTGACAGTCTAATACAATTTTTATTTTTTGCCAGGTTTTTGAAAATTTTGATCAACCCTCGTAGATTAACTTTTATACATCGATTTAAAACCATTTGCCTTTACTTCATTTGTAATCTTAATGCAATTTTGTGTAAAATTTTTGTTTCCTATTTGGTTCAAAAACTGAAATTGTTATTGATCAGTATGTAATGTTTGATGCAAAGTTTATCTAATTACATCAGTTTTGCCAAAGCCAAAACCGACGTTTCTCATTTCTCTTAAGTTAGTAAACAGATGTACAAAAAGAAAATATTGGAAGCTTTCGTTGACATTTTACTTGATTAATATTAAATTAAATTAATTATATTAAACTATATTTTTGTTGAATAAAATGTTTCGAGCGATTAATATATATTCTTTTTAATCCAATATTAATTAAGGGTAAATTTCAACGAAAGCTTCCTAATATTTTCTTTTTGTACATCTGTTTACTAACTTAAGAAAAATAGGAAACGTCGGTTTTGGCAAAACTGATGTAATTAGATAAACTTTGCATCAAACATTACATACTAATCAATAACAATTTCAGTTTTTGAAGCAAAACAAATAATAGGAAACAAAAATTTTACACAAAATTGCATTAAGATTACAAATGAAGTAAAGGCAAATGGTTTTACATCGATGTATAAAAGTTAATCTACGAGGGTTGATCAAAATTTTCAAGAACCTGGCAAAAAATAAAAATTGTATTAGACAGTCAAAATTTCGGACAGAGACTAAAAATGCCTAAATAAACAACTTTTTCGAATAAAGTTTTTCGATATTTTGTTAAATAAGGGCATTTTTGAACCTATTTTATTAAAAATGTCAAATTTGACAGGTAACGCAAGTCGTGCAGCTGCTTCAGTATACGCCATTTTTGGTTTTTAGGTAAGCAAAAACTAACTGCCTTTTCAATTTTTACCTATACCTAATAATAAAAAAAAATCCCATTTGATGCGGACTTTCTTGCGGACACTGTATAGACAGAAAAATAATGTGTTTAACGTTCTCACTCTATCGTATTGTGAAGGCATTTACCTACTGCAGTAGAAAAAAACGCAATGGCAATGCTTGTTGGTTTTCATACCAAAGGTTGTCAGATATATATTTTTTAGAAACATAGAAGATACAACAAAAGTATATGAGACTATACAAAAATATATGAGATTCTTATAGGTATTGTAAAACTTTCTGTTGTAGCGGCGGTGATCTTAAACCAATTACAGTTTACATTGTATAACTCGTATGTAAAAGAAGGACACAATAATTAATTATCTATAATGTTACCGCGATTTAGTCCGAATATTTCATAAACTATGAGAGATTGATATGTCAAATAGAGCATTTTCGGAAATACTTCTTTAAGTTCTTTCTCTTGCACTTTCTATCAATGTAATAAAAAAATTAAGGTTTTTCCCCGGATGACATTCTGGGCCTGGGCTGATCCCTTTATTTGGTCGAATATTTTCCAAACTATTGCAGTTAATTATGCCCCGAATTATGCCAAAAAATAAATAATAAAAGAATGGTAGTTCCATTATGAATCAATTATTATTATTATAAATCGTTCTCTATTCTGTATCTTTTACCACCCCGTATATTTTGGACTGAAAATACCTCGGTGCCAAGCCTATTACATTACGTGAATTATGTCCTATGGCCGCTTGCAATATTTTGTTGATCTAAGAAAAATAGTTTCTAAGTCACATGACTAACAAACCGACTTATATTAAACCCTTCTGCGAGACGACCAGATACTTTTAAATGTTTACCCCCTTTAAGATTCGTATAAAAAAAATATTTTTTATGATTCCCTACTCACGAGAAAAAACGAGACGAGACGAGACAATGGCACCCTCGAGCGAGAAAAACGCGTTTCTCGTCGAGACGAGATAAAAAAAAATTCTCGCCTCACGAGACGAGACGAGAATGGGCCAATTCTCGTCTCGTCTCGTCTCGCGGCATCACTAGCTGTAAGCCGATAAATAAAAAATGGGTTAAAAAGCTTTGGTATCGATACGCAAAAGTTTTAGACACTAGCTATGTAGCGTCTTCAGTGCTCAAAGAACTGGAATATATATTGATAATATCCGAAAGCCAGCTGGCTGGACCCCAAGTTCAAATACATTCTGGAAATTTTACAATGGATCTATAATAACTATCAAACAGCCACTTTTGTGTAATTATAATATAGTAACATTAACCAAAAAAATAATGTTTAGTCGCACTTATTGAATATATTAAGTAGAATAAATACGTGATAATATAATTTAGTGACAAAATAATTCTATCTACTAGTTATGCCTTCAGCATAGCTTCCTTATAAATATTTCTGTTGTATTTTGTTTTAAGATAACTACTCATTATTATAAGTGAAAAGTTTTACAATGTGTTTGTGTTTTATTTAATTCAAATACAAGCTATATCAAATAACTTAACTAATTTAAATATTAAGCAGTTGGAACAGAATCTCCTCCATATACCTTTAAATGTGTATAGGGTGATCTAGGAGGACGTGTCCAATAGAAGTATAATTAAGGATTTAACGACGATTTTAACACCTAACTATACGAGATTGGACAAGGAGCAAACCCTACCACACTACCAGACAACCTGGCCCTGTAAACTAGGGCCTTAATGTGACTCACCTATGAGACGATCTTGTTGAGCTTCTTACGTATAATGAATATAATAGAGGTCAGGCCGGACCAAGTGGGCAACAAATCATTTTCTTTAAATTTGAGCGCACAATAGCGAGAGACGTACTACTACAGCGTGCTCTAGGAGGACATGTCCAATCTCGTATAATTAGGATTTGAACTTCCTTACAGGTAAGTCGTTTATTCATTAATTTTATATTATATATTTTTATACATTTGCTGATTAAAATGTTTTTTTTTTAATCTTGCAAAGAAGTTGTATTTTAAATATCAGAGTATTATCTTGATTTACAAAGAAATCAAATGACGTTAGAATGTTTAAGCTGGCAAATACTTTTTTTTACTATTAATTCTGATTATCGTCTAATAAAATTGATAATAATTGGTTCCGATTTGGCAATGATTTCGTTTCATAGTCTCGAACCTTCACTGCTTTTGCTACCTGTTGTATTTTTTTAATTAATAAACTTTCAGGTTGCACACTGACAGAATACGTTAGCGAAAACGCTACATTCCCTCTTTATTACACTTTATAGAGGATAAAAACTGCGCATAGCGAACAGATTAAAAAAAAAGTTCAGCAATACACTGCAGAACGTAGTAATTAATTCCAAGCACTCAGCTTGCTTTGAACAATAATAATAACGGGTAAGTGTTATTAAATATAATACTGACTGCTTAAAAGTGTATACCTACAAAATGTGTATTATGTTATACGTTAAATGGTACACGCTAAAGTACATCTCTAAGTATATCGTCTTTTTCTTTTGCTACCTGTCAGTTATTTTAACAAAACCTCATTGTTGTAAGTATACCTGAAAGGTCTACAGGGTGGCATATTTACTATTTTAATAATGTTACTTTTTTACCATTATTTTGCATAGAAATGTTGTCCTTGTTATCGAGAGCAGGTAGGTCCACCCCGTATTTGATAAGTTTATGTCAATTTACAATTGTTATTTAGGTTAGGCACCCTTGTTAATTGACCCCAGGGCTGGGCTTAGTGCAATTAGAATATATAATCAATCTTGAGAAAGCCTGTGTATTGTGCGTTTGAGAAATTTTTTGAGGTCTTGATTCTGTGGTGCATAGAAATATTAGTGTTCAACTAGTTTTTATTATATGGCGCCTGTGGGAAAATTATCTTTCTGCATCTAGTAAAAGAAAACGAAATCACTTATCATTGGATGCAAAATAAATTGTTAAGAATGTGTATGAATTATTAATAAATAGCGGATTCGTCAAGCAAGATGCTTTCAAGAAAACCTATTTACTTACAAAAATGCCAATGTCGTCTATTAAAGATAACGTAAGACGTACAGAAACGACAAGCAGGAAAAAACGCAATGGTTTTCGACATAATCGTTTGGGATAATGTCAGCAAGAAATCATAAGATGAAAGATATATTCCCTCTATAAAGAACAGGTTGTCCCTACTTGGGATAAACCTAAAATAAAGCTAGAACAAGATAAAACAAACATAACTATTAGCTGTGCCACCCTTCACAGAGTCGTTTCCACAATGAGCTTTAAATACTGCATAATAGACAAAAAAACAAGTGGTACCTAATGGGATCACAAAGTCTGCGGACTTGGAGATTTAATTACCTGCAGCAAATGAAGAAAAATAGATCAGAAAACAGATCTTTATTTTACCTGGATGAAATATGATTTGACACAAACGACACAGCGTCCAAAGGATGGGTCAATTCTAGTTCAAAGTGTCAGACGAAAACACCATCAAATAAAGGAAAAGAATTACAATAATTCACGCTGGATCGGAGCTGTTGTCTGCAAAGAATATTAAGGATTCGAGCTTGGATTACCATAAAGACACAAATAGATACGAAACTTTTTGAAAACTAGTTTGAAAATTGCTTTTTAAAATAGATCCCCGACGAAGCGTGATTATAATAGATAACGTAAGTTATCCCAGTTGTTTGCTATATTAAGCGCCAAACAGATCAAGTACTAAAACAGAAATACAAGAATATTTATTAGAAAATAATATTTATTTTGAATTTAATTACAAAATACAGCACCTTTAAGCAAAAAAACTCAGCAAAGCATATTTTAAAAGCCGAAGATTCGTATATAATAATAATAATAATAATAATAATAATAATAATAATAATAATAATAATAATAATAATATTAATATTAATATTAATAAAATACTTTATTGTAAATATAAGTTACAAAAGGCGAAGTTGAGGCAGAACCTCCTAGCTTAACCCAAAAATATAACCACTATTAATTAATACCAATATAGTTCTCTTATACTCCAGCGGCCTGCTAGATGAAAAATACTGAGACTGAATGTGCAGTTTTGTAACAATTACTACGCTTAAGAGATAACTGGACGAAGACTCAAAATAACATTATCTTAATTAACATATTATATTACATATAACTGTCTATCGAAGCTTCAATTAGTTGCCTAAACTTATAACCTGTAAACCATTTTACTTCTGGTTTAACTTTATTATACAATTTTGCAATATTAAATGAAAAAGCTCTTTGAAAATAATTTGTTCTGTAAATTGGTGGGATTATAATGAGCTTATGGCGTAAATCAAAGTTATGTATAATATCAGTTCGAAACTTAATTTTATCATAAAGATAGTCTGGACATTTTTTACATATGATTTTATTATATAAAGTAAGCGCATGCAACACCCGTCTTTCATCCATCTTCAACCATTTAAGTTCCCTTATTTTGGCAGAAACACCCCGATCATACTTTCTAATGCCACCTACTAGTCTTACACAACAATTTTGTATTAACTGAATACGACGAACATCCTCATCCAAAAGACAAGGACCATAAACAACATCCGCATAGTTAATATGTGACAAGACTAGGGATTTACATAACATTGCCCTAAGCGAAGCATTCAGTAGATTTTTCTGATCATAAATCAGTTTCAGATTGCGAAATGCTTTTTTTATACAATTGCTAAAACTTTAGTGTTGTCTTTGTTGAATTATGGTTCTGTTGTGTACGCCAACTATTTAAGTATTCACCTGAAGACGACTGGAGATACTTACCAGTTGAAACGTTGTGATATGCAAAACTAAAGGCAATGAAAGTCCAAAACACATCTATTACTCAACTATTTAAATGCTTTTAATAGTTCTCGCATACAAAAAGTTTAGAATGCTTGCTGTAGATATATTTTTGCTCTTCGCTAATTCGATTGATTGATCAATTGATTGATCGATTGATTGATTGATAAATTGCCTATGGTCTAGCCGTACATAACACAGCTTGATTGCCTTAATATGGAGAATCGGAGAAAAATGATGTTTTAAACGTTTGAGCAATAAATAATAAAATTAAACAATCCGCTTTATATTTCTAGACGACAGGATTACCACTCTATTAACATTAGATCCCGAATATTGTTTTATATTCCTCAACATCGGACTGCTATGTTTCAGAGATAATTTTCGTATTGTTTCGTTCTGTACAATAACATTTGTTCCTAACAATTTAAGTATTGTTTCGCTTAAAAAGAAATTAAAACGTATATTATTACTGACTCGGTCTTAACTGCAGGCCACGTCATTTAAATCAAGGAATATAAATAAAACATTGGAATTATATTAATGTCTAGATGTGCGCTTCTATATTATGGTTAGACATACTCGATTAGATATATGTATTTCTATAGATTTCATATTGATTATTTGATTTATTAGTAGGCAAATTTTAAGTGTAATAATAATAGATTCCCAGGAGCTCTGCTAAACTTTGCCTTGCTATGGTATATAATTATATATCGTATCTCTTGTTATCTTAAATAAAAGTCGATTTAATATTATTTTTATTATTATTATTATTATTATTATTATTATTATTATTATTATTATTATTATTATTATTATTATTATTATTATTATTATTATTATTAAGTATAGCATAATGCTATTACTGAGTTATATGCGCCTGATGTTAAAACAAGTTGCAGAAAAATACTTTGAAATGTGCATGCAAAAGCTGCATGGCATAAAATGGCAACTTGGTTATACAGAGAAATAAAATTTAGATCTACTTTAAAAATACAAAACTAGCATAAAATGTAGGTACAACTTTAATAAATAAACAAATTGTTATAAATCTAATACCCATAATATGTTTTAATATTTAAACTGAAAGCAACACTTAACAAACAATACAAAACTACATGTTTATGAGTAGTTCGGGGGAATAAAGCTCTGTTTCAAACAGCTCACAGTCTTTTATTTAGAGTACACATTTTCTGTGGGAATGTTCGTTGTTAGAAAAGCAAAAGATGCAAACATGTTATACTTTTCACTAAAACTACTTACAAAAGCTACAATAATTTACGTGCTACAAGCATAGAGTACCGACATTACTATACACTAAGTAACATGACTTGCAAGATGCCATTGTCGTCAGCCGGCGAACAGCATTGCCGCATTATAGTATTAAAAATAAATGGAGAATGTCAGATTTATGATAATTGAACTTTAATGAAAATAAAGAAAAACTTACAACTAAGAGTTATTGGTTTGACTAATGTCTTTGATGAGAAATTTGAGTATTTAACATTATGTTAGTTAAACCTTGCGTTAACCCAAGGCCGCTAGAAAATACTAATGATTTCGTACTTATGTTATTTTTATTTAGGCAAAAAGTGAGAAGCCGCATATTATAAATATCAAAAGTAATTTCTATAGCATCCTGTTTTCCTAAGGGAGGTATAATTTCACCCACGTCCACGTCTCGTCGGCGATGGCAAATAATGCCTAATTTAGTAAATTTTCAGTTACTTTTCTAAAAGTTTTATCATAATGATGTATTTTAACTGTGCACGTGTACAGGTAGATACTGAAAGAAGAAAATTAATTTAAAATTGACGGAAACTTGGTAGGTAGTTAAGTAATTGAAAAGAATTTAATTAGCACAAAAAATCACTGTCTATTTTAGCAAACTTTTTTAAGCAAGGAAATTATAACTCCTTCGGGGCTGTTTCGATTTTATTTTTAACAAAATTTTTACGGATCAATTGAAGTACAAACTGCTCTCAAGGAAGTAAGTAGACATAATTTAAAAACAATTAAATCAGTTATTTAGAGTGAACGACAGTGACGTAGTAAAAAATCTGTATAGGAAGGGAGCGGGCAGAAGAAGTTCATTTTAGACAACCAAATATCTGTAAGCGGGGAGTAGAAATAAGCGCGCCGCAACCAAAAATGTATACAACATTTTAAATTTATAGCATTCATTAAAAAAATATCTATCAAAATAAAGCAGCAAGCAAAAATAAATGTGCATGATAATCCAGAAATAAAAACTACTAATAAATACGAAATGGGATGAATTTTCTCGCTTATAATATTAGCCCAGACACAATAGACATTTAACTAAAGTCATAATTCGTATTTTTGGTGTTTGATTTTAAAAAGAGCAATTAGTGGACTGTATAATATAACTTTGGTTGACGATATGGAAACTAAGAAAAAAGGTTTAATAAGAAAATTCAGTACAGGCTATGGCGTAAAACATAGAGTTTCTTAACAAAAAAAGAGACTTTACGGTTTTAATTTAACCTCAATTATTTATCGTTTTTAGAATGTAAAGTAAAAAAAATACATTTTAAAAATAATGTTCCCTGCACAAAAGTTTTTTATTAACAATTTTGAAAATATATACGAAAATCCGGTTCAAAAACGCCTTATGAAAGACAATTAATCTTCGTTTCCACTTATTCCCATAAAGCTGTAACTGATTCGGAATAAGCTAGTAAACAGCCCATTGAGCTGGATTGGTTTTTACTGCCCTGATCCCACAAATATTACGATTTTCCATCTTTTTATTTATAATTTTAATTGCTCTTCTTATCAAAACTTACGAATCCGGGCAAATGATAATAATATCAAATAGTTTTAGGTTGGGTGTTAGGTTTATGTTTATATTAATCACATAAGAGAGACAAAACGTGTATTATTTAGCTAACGTGAAAAAGAGATAAAATTACGTCGCTTTCAAGGAAACACATCTTGAACTCTCGCTTTCGCTATGCAAGTTCGTGCTATATCGACCCACTACGAAACAACCCGACCAGTGTTATAGAGTACGAATTTGCCGAATGCTTTATCGTTATAAGACCTGTTTTTCGTGTCACATAAAAACGATCCCTTTTTGTCAAAATGTTGTTCGCCACTGCCAACCTACCGATCTATTTCAATTTGGCCGAGACGTGCTGGTCGGTCCGAGCACACCGAACCAATTCAGTGTGCGCCTCTTCACATAATTGCATGTAAGCAGATCATTTAGTCAATGACCTCCCTCATTAATTCTCTTCCTATGCAACTTAATCTTTACAAAGCCTAAAATTCATACAGCTACACTTCGTTTGTTTCGGTATTATTACTATTACGTCTAAAATATCCCTCGTATTTTACGAGAATTTTATGAACACATTTACGCTCTGCCACGTAACTCTACCTATCGTACATCCCAGTATTATATTGGGTTCAAGCGAGCCTTGGCTACGGCTCTGCTGTTTCCTAAACCAGAGAAATTTTAATGCGCAAATGTGCAAAAGAGAAATAAACACATGCTAACTAGGAGGAAAGACAAGGAAAAATAATCTGTGGCGGCTGAATGCCAAATAAAATTTCGATGAGGTTTCGACGAACATTGCAGAAACATGTGGAAAGAAGAGCCTAAGACTTACATTGCGGGATCAGTTCTAAAAAACAGACAATTTGAAAATATTTTTAGAAATGCTTTAATTAATTAATATTGTTCTAAATAATTTATATAAGTAATATTTTTTACTTAAAAATTATAAATTAATAATTTTATTATAGGTAATATATTTCTTCAAAAAAGCTGCGTTTATACTATAAATTAACATTTTTACTTTAAAAAACTTGATTTTTAATGCATATTTATGATTTATGATTTTACATACTAAAACAAAAAATAAGATTTGTCCCTAACAAGCTCAGCTTCAGGGGATTGAAGAATAAGTTTATCGAAGACAACATAAACATATTTATTATATTATTAAATTTTAAATAAACTTATTATTATTATTACTAGTTCTTAGTTTATTTCCTAGAAAAATTTGTTAGCTCCATTTCTCAACCGATTTCTGCAGTAAGGAGGGTTGTATATTATGTATAATGGATGTTCAAATATTCATTGTCAGTTTGTAATTATTTACATTAATTTTTAATTATCGAATTTACGTACGGGTGCATGCCCGCCGCCGTACTTGATAATTTGTAGGTTTCTATCTTATAGCGTTTTCGGTTTACAACTCCGAGAGTGCTCCGAGAGCGCTCTGTGACGTCATCGATCGGCCCGAGATTTGCTGTCACTCCGAAGGCGGCTGCCCTCGGACGGAGTGTAAATTGAACGTGATTGCGCTTGAAAATTTGACAGATGTCAACATACAAAAAGTTAATTTTCAAATTTAAATCTACTTGAGTGCGTTTATGACATATTATATACAATATTCATCGAACTAGACGAAAAACAAACACAGAAAACACACCAAACGAGATTACACATCAACAAAAGAATAGGAAATGGTGGTGGTTTGCGGTTCTGCGCAAGCGCTGCCTCTCTACTCTGTAAAAATTTTCAGATCAAAAAAGAGCACTCTCAAACGGATTCAGAGTAACCAAACTTGTAAATCGAACGTCCTACTCCGAGTGAGAGCAGTGGATTTTGATAACCGAACACGCAAATCTCGGGGAGAGCACTCTCAGAGTGCGCGAGAGCAGTAAATGGAAAACGCTATTTGTTACAGTAGTTTAAGCTGTCATTACACCTGTGAAGTTTTTTGTG
Organism: Polydrusus pterygomalis; assembly: GCA_963969555.1. Lineage (NCBI taxonomy): Eukaryota > Metazoa > Arthropoda > Insecta > Coleoptera > Curculionidae > Polydrusus > Polydrusus pterygomalis. The sequence goes on along the minus strand of OZ018378.1, from coordinate 115,425,896 downwards.
AATTTATTCATGAATTTATTCGTGAATTTCTTCGTGAAGTCGGTAGCATTTACACTGTGCATCAGCTGATTATTTTGCATGTTAAATTTTCGTGAGTGACTTCACGAAGAAATTCACGAATTTATTTGACGTCCAAGTTGGCCATTTACATTATCAAAGTTAGCCTTGAAGTGACTTCATGAATAAATTCACGAAGAACTTCACAGGTGTAAATACCGCTTAAGAGTGTTGTAGTGTTATGTTAAATAGTTGTTTGTGTAAAATGTCGGTTGAGCAAAATATTAAAGACTTATAAAACATTAAAATACCTATAGTTTGAATTTTGATTTAAAACATACCGTCGTTCACAACTAGGGTTGCCAGATGGTATTCAAATGGAGGACATGTCCTCCTTTATCATCTTTTGTCCTCCCGTCCTCCCTTAACTAATAAAAGTCCTCCTTTTGTTTTTTTCTTTTTTCCGCATCGTGCATGGCCAATTGTTTTAATAATAGGAAAAAAGGTATGTTTCAAATTTTTCTTGCTCAAGAAAATAAGATATTATTTTTTTGAACTTATATGGTTTTTAGTTTTTTTAGATTATTTGGTGGAATGGATTAAACCCGGGGAAGATTTCAAATGTTTCGAGTGGATGATGTTGACGCAAACCTAAAACATGATGATGTGGTTTCGTGCATTGATTTTTTGAGTATCAGAGGTGTAGAGATTGACGATGTTAGGCTACACGATTAATTTTGTAACCTTAAGTCATTTCTTAAATCCAAATCAGATGATCCTGCTGAAGTGTATTATGATTTGAAGTTGCACGAGCAGTGGACAATCTAGTTTAAAAGTGTTAAAAACATTGAATGTTTCTCAGAACTGCTTAAGATCTGCGAGTTTTATTTTTGTATAAGCGCGCATAACGCGAATGTGGAAAGAGTTTTCTCACTGATTAATACTCATTGGAGCAAGGAGAGGAGCAGATTAAGTGTGCAGTTAGTTAAATCTTTAATTCTTACTCAATATAATTTGAAAAGCATGTCAGGTGAAGATTTTCATAATTATTTGTTAAAAAACCAAGAACTTCTTGCGAAAATTGGCAGCTCAGCAAAATATGATTAAAATTTGATTTAAAAAATTAATTATATAATTTTTATATAAGAATCGTTTTATTTATAAATGTTCTCCCTTTTTACAGAAAATCCTCCTTTTTTGACATATTTGTCCTCCTTAATCAAATTTTCATCTGGCTACCCCATCCACAACCCAATTTATTAATTACACAAACAAGTAAGGACAGAAACAAGGAAGTTACAGTCACAAAGTTAATATGGCCTACTTTTCGTCGAATCGTCTACTTCTTAGTGACCACCTAATGGATGTTTGGAAGTTTCTGAAAGAAAGCCAACTCTGGATTTGGACACTGTACCGCACTTGGGCGTTCGGTTTTAAATTAAAATTATGCCGGAAAAATCACCAGGAGCGCGACTGTAGTAGCTAAAGGTAAGTAGACTTGGTACTTTTCTCTCTAGGGTTTAAGTGAGAGATTTTAATCATGTATGTGCAATGCCTGCTAAAATATGTCACGTGATTTCTGCGCGCTCTACGCGGTGTGAATTATAGAACCAACATTTTTGGTTTTCATAAATGACAAGTTGAAATATTGTATAAATATTTGATGAGACCCAAACACGCTTAGAGCTAAAAGTTGGTACGTACCTTGAATAAGACACTAATCCCCGCCGATTCCATGTCAGCTATAAATTGTATTCAAGGTCGAAGGTCTTGCATATTTCGCGTAAACGATAAGTGCTATCGTAAAAATAGGTCGTACAGTAGATCATGCAATTATCTACAAAAACTGTTTTAATACTATTATTACTACTATTCTGTATATTATTATGTAAAACCTACTGTTTCTAAGACATTTACATTTTACCACGTTACAGTTCCACTGCACAATGCACAAACCTATCGATTTTTCGTTTTCATCTAAATGTCGGTTAAAAACCTGTTTTACGGGTTTAACAGTTAAAGTTGATGTTATAGTTTTTGAGAAAAGTGCTAGTCAACGTGAATTTCCAGAGTAGTATTTGTGAATTTTTATGTTGTTGCATTTTGTAGTTATTAAATTGGTTAATTGATATCTGAGTTAAAATATTAGTAGTGTTAATTAGCGTAACTTTTTTATTATTATTATATTTGCAAAATGGTTTATTAGTATATAGTACCTACCTAGTTCTGTTTGGTAGTTTTGACATTGTCTGTAGAAATTATGTATATATATTTGTTTATTTTATACCATGCAATCTATAGTCATGATGGTAAATATCTGGAGACCTTTTGAGTCTTCGCAGAACAATCTCAAATTTGGCGACCACTTAATGACAACTTTACCTACCACCTGTATGTAATTACCAAAAATATACATTGTTTTGTTGCGAATAAGAATCTCGTAATATTACTATTAAATCATAGAGCTACTTTTTTCATCCATTTGTATGAAGAAAACTTTTATTAAAAAACAGAAATAACATATTTCGAAATACACCTCTCTACTGTCAGTTATCTTCTTATTTGCAAGAAAACCAGACGGGGATTAAAAATAATGAATTAAAGTGTAGACTAAAATCAGTGGTATCAATGCCTTATTTACCATAATTACATATCAAAGTACCAACAGAGCTTAGGTATATTGCATGCTCCAGGTAGTTTCAAAAAGTTTCTAAAAAATATTTAATTGTGAAAAGCACACGTCTCAAAATTTGTCCAAAAAAACATCAATCCCTTATATTATATTACCAGAAAATTGCGAACTATCAAAAAATATTTATTTTTAACATTTTATAGCAAATAAACTATTAATGAATATACTCTATACACTGCTGTGTAATATTTGCAGGTGTCATTTTCGGTTTCTTTATTATATTTTTTGCATGATGTTTTTGTAAGGAATACTTTTTCGATAATTTTTCGTTTATATTGTACGTAAACTGGTCAACAAAAAGATCATACCATTCAATTTTTAGACCTATTTTCAAATTGCTGTAACTTTTTTAAAAATTGACATTTTTTAATGTAGTTTCCAAATTTGGAAAGTGCGATTTTTCTACTTTAACCTGTATTTCATTTATTTTTGGCAGAATCAATATTATTATGATACACAGGGCGATCAATAGAGTGCTGCAAAAAAACACAAAATTTTAGTGTGTGCCATTTCAGTGGTGATTTTTTTTGGTCGTTACAATATGAGTTTTTACCAAGATAGGATCAATATCTCTAGACGTTTTTGCTAGTTTTTGGATTGAGGACCTCTGGCTTTAGATAGGCCAATAAACGTCTAATTTTGGTAATCATTTCTTTAAAACGCTATAACTGGAAAACGGATTGATGGATTTCAACGAGTTTTTCACATTCAAAAAGCCCATTTCATGGAGATGTTCTATGACCTACGTATTTTACGAAAGGTGAGAATTTTATTAATATACGGGGTAATCAACAGTCATTAAAAAAATTAAATGTTTATTTGCGCGCCATTTGGCCAGCAAAGTGTTTCACATATAAACAATATTAACAACATTAATGGTAGCAAATAAAATTGATTAAATTTTAACAAAAAAAAAATAACAAATAAAGTTAATAGTGAGTAGGTCCACCGTGAACCCTTAGAACTTCCATTACTCTTCTTGGCATGCTACTCACCAAGTTTGCAAGGAAGTACTGGGGAATAGCGTTCCATTCCTCTCTTATTGCATTTGCCAATTCGTTCAAGTTGTTAAAATTATGCTCTCCGTCATTCAATCTTAGTTTCATCCAACTCCATACATGTTCTATCACATTCATATCTGGTGATCTTGCAGGCCAATTCATCCTTTAGATATTGTTATCCCTTAAGACTTCTTGGACGATTCTGGCTCTATGTGGTCAAGCGTTGTCATCTACTAAGACAGAATCGTCACAAAAGTTTTGTGCAAAAGGAATAACAATATCCCGAATGCACAGTTCTCGATACCTTTCACCATTCATCGATTCTCCCATCAAAATAACCAAATCCGTTTTCCCGTTCAACATCACACCACAAGAACTCCTCCACCTTTAAATGGTACTCTTGCATCCATATTTTCTTCCAGATATCGTTCAGTTCTTGCTCTCCAGATTAAAGTTCTTCCCTCACTGTCATACAAATTAAACCTACTTTTATCCGTAAACATGCATCTACTCCATTCTGCTATCCCCCAGTTAGCATGATCTGCACCCCACCGCCTCCTTGCAACTCTGTGAGTAGCCAGCCAAGCTGGGCAAGCAGCACGACTGCGCGCCTTCAGTCCACGCTCATGGAGCCGTCTCCTTATCGTTTGCGTGGATACCATTATGCCAGTTGCTGCTTGGAAGCTTCGGCAATTTTTGGTAGCATTTAGGGTCCTACAGCGATTAACGTTTTGCATTATTAGACGATCTTGCCTGGCTGTTGTTTTTCTGGCTCGTCCGCAGCGACCTTCTTGGCGGTAATTTGGACTACCATAGGTCCGTGCTCTAGCTAGTGTCCGTTTAACAATAGATATTGTGGTGTTCACAATTTCCGCAATATCCTGTATAGCACGGCCTTGATGGCACAACCTGTAAAATTATTAGTTATTTAACTCTATTTTTTAAATTTCGGTAGGCAAAAACTTACCGAAAAAGACAAACATTTTATTTGACTAAAAATATTCTATGACAATGACATTATTTCATCGTTGCTATAGAAACGTATTGCTGCTATAATAGGTAACTTCATTGTTTAATTGACATTAACTTAGCCTTGGAAATTTATCAATTTATTGCAATCCATCAATCCGTTTTCCAGTTATAGCGTTTTAAAGCAATGATTACCAAAATTTGACGTTTATTGGCATATCTAAAGCCAGAGGTCCGGTCCTCAATCCAAAAACTGGCAAAAACGTCTAGAGATATTGATCCTACCTTGGTAAAAACCCTTATTCTGACGACCAAAAAAAATCACCACTGAAATGGCACACACTAAAATTTTGTGTTTTTTTGCAGCACTCTATTGATCGCCCTGTGTATCATAATAATATTGATTCTACCAAAAATAAATGAAATACAGGTTAAAGTAGAAAAATCGCGTTTTCCAAATTTGGAAACTACATTTAAAAATGTCAATTTTTAAAAAAGTTACAGCAATTTGAAAAAGGTCTAAAAATTGAATGGTACGATCTTTTTGTTGACCAGTTTATTTTATGTATAAGTAATTTTTGTTTGTACATACATATATTTTTAAAGTGCTATAATTTTATTTGAATAGTTTCTGTAGCAATACTATCTATATATTGTATTATAGTGTTTTTACTTTGTAAGTATTTACATTAAATAAATAAACGAAATTCAGATAATGGATCATTGCTGGCCATTTGTTCTATCCTGCTTACGGTTGCTGATGCATTGCTCTCGAGTAAGAGAAAAGACACGCACAGTTATTCCGTTAATCCCAATTGAGGTTCAAAATGCGGAGTGCATTTACTCCACGTCTGCTACTGGCATGCAATGCGATCAATAAATTTTCTGGCGTATGTACGATAGTTCTTAATACCTCAAAACTGAATAGACTCATGAAGTGAATTTTCCATTATACAGTTTTATAAAGGAAATTCAATGGAATTACCCAAATTACATGAAAAAGTACCTCATGATAAAAAAAGGACACAGTTGTAGAAGAATCTAAAATTATAAATTATGATTTCATGGCCAATAAACCCTCAATATAATATTATATTTTAAAATTCAAGCCCGACTGGTCCCTTCAAGACAATTCCTTATTGGCACATATTCGTTAATTTATTATACCCTTAATGAGAAATATGTTGTTCCATAATAATTAATCAAATAAATTATTTCATTTAATTTAATTAACGAACATCTCGTAGCTGTGTTTGTTCAAGTGATAAGATTTTTTTGGCATTTAATTTAATAAAGGTTACCTGAATAGATTCTATAAAAGTTTATAATTGAAAAATATGAATGTTGTTGACGGTAACAAGATTTTCATTATTAAGATTTAATTATAAATTATTTTAATGATTTTAGGTACAGTAATAATTATTCTTTCATGCCCATTATAGTCTATTATAGAATCAACTTTTTCTAAAAACAAAGCGTTTCGACAGTTGACACCCACATGTGACGTAAACAGCTGATACTGGTTTTTTTCCTAAAAGATCCCAGTTCAGTAGTGAGCCGTAGAGGACCCATTCTTGACGCCAAAAGGCATCACTCTAAACTAATAGAGCAACCCGTCGGGTGTACAAAAAGCAGTAAACTTTTTTGAATCTTCTAATAAAGGAATTTGCCAGAACCCGCTTTTTATGTCAAACACTGAAAAAATTTCGCGCCGCCTATGTCTTTCGTAGCGTCTAATATTTTTTGTAGGGTTGATGCCTTAGCGACCGTAATGGCATTGAGAGCACGAAATTTCGGGTCCTAGCCCCGATTGGGGAATAATAATTTGAGTCGCTGGGCTCAATTACACTAGCGTGTTAATTTGGTTGTATAAAATCTCTTTACCCCGGATAAGGGTTTTGTTGTATAACTTTATTTTCTTTCAGACGTATAACATGTTGTACTATACTAGCAGTGGATTGCGTAAAATCGTCAGAACGAATTTCATAGAACTCGGAAAATAAATTGGCAGATCTTGCTTATGTTTGTCAGGACGTTTAAGGTCAGATGGAAATTTTTTGGTAAATATACAAACAACGATGTGGGTAATCTAAAATAACTTCATTCTTGTCCAAAAATGGAGCACCAAGAATAACTTCTTAAAGTTCGGATATGACTTGAAAATCGGAACGAAAATATACATCTTCAATAGCAAAGTCAAGGGGTCACTGAGTTTTGTCTAAACGCTGCGAGTATATCTCGATTCCCTAAATTACTCTTGGTAGAAATACTTTCAAAAATCTGTTGTGGAAAAATGGTAGTACGTATTATATTTACAGCAGAGTCTGAATCAACTAAGGCTATAATAATAATGGTTGTGATGCCAACCTTTAACTTTAATCTAGGTAAATGAACCAGGTGCGTTGTATTTACAGATATTTAGTTAGTTTTTTTGTAAACAACTTTTTGTATTAAATAGGGGAACAAAATCATTGCATAAAGAACCTTGAGGAAGAAACGGGACTTGATTGTTTAAACTGTCATTATTTATAAAGGCCTCATCAGCTAGTGCGTCCTGAGCGCAGCCAGCCTTTGTTGGTTTAAAAGGGTAGTAAAGGCTGTGTACACGTTTAAGGTAATGGATGAAGGAAACTTGTGTATTAGGTGTAAAGTTTATATATTAATAGCAGAGCATTTTCGGCCTATCGGCCATCCTCAGTGCCTTCTGCGAAGCAATAAATTAACTTGAAAAGCATGTAAAAACTTTTATAAAAAAAATGTTAAAATTCTTTGTGAAAATAAGTAAAATGGTTCATTACTTACTTTATCAGGGGTTATACATAAGATATTTTAATATAAAGGAAAAAGGTAAAATTGCAAAACAATTAATACAAACTCACATATTAAAACTTTTAACAATTTTTAGAAACGTCTTAGAAAATTAAATATTTGATAAACATCCTAGGTGGACTGTTTGTTGCGGGCAATCAGGTTACAGTGGGAAATTCAAAACAAAACAATTTGTGAAATACCAAAGTGAAACACATTTGCCAACACTTAAAACTTCAGATATATTCAGAAATTTGTAATTTACAAAAGTAAGAGTCCAAACAATATATTGGAAATTATTATATGGCTGTGTAAGGTTTTGTGTTCTGTATATTTCAGTTATTGTTAAATCTCTGACAAAACAAGGTAGTACCCATGTATAACTGGTAGTATACAGTATATGACGAAGAGCAGAAAATTTATTGATTAATGTCGAATATTAAGAACATGATTATTATTGTTGGATGTCTAAAAATAGGGCGAGTTGGGAAGGAAGATATCTGAGGTATTAAATTATAAACTTTACACCGAATACACAAGTTAACTTAATCCAAATTTATCTAATACTTCCCCTTTTCAGACAATAAATGTACTTACAGGAACCAGCGAAACATTTTTATACTCGAACAGACATATGCAGCGAATAAATTAACGTAGAAAACAACAAAATTTTGCACAAACCACAACTATACACAAACACAACGTTGCCGTTAGGTAAGTATCTTCGTACGTATCTACGTTTTCAATTAACTATCTTCTTTTTCAAATACTAAGTTAGGAAAATTAAATGGGCCAACAACGATTGCCTGTCCGATTACTGGAGCTATTCGCAACACACCAACGGCAGCCATGGATATCCTATTAGGACTAATCATTCTTTATACCAGAAGGTACCAGAATAGTTGAAAACCCTGGAACCAGCTGCATCCTGGAAATGCCCTCAGACATCATGACAAAAAAGCCCAACGATGAACTGCACCATCGTTTATCCAAGTAGAGAGGAATGGGTCAATAATAGTAAGACTCTACTCAGTGAAGCGGAATTTGGATTGTTCACAGACATCTCCAAGACTTGTTGGACCGGAATTTATTGAAAAAATCCGAAAATAAAATCAGTCTGGGATCCATGACGACCATATTCCAGGCTTAAGTTTATGCCATTCAAATGTGTGCAAGAATGTTGATAGTACGAACACATGACAATCAAGATATTTTCTGACAGTCAAGTCGCTCTAAAGACCCTTAAATCAAAATGACGTACTTCAAAAACGGTATAAAGCTGTCGCGAAGCACTATTTCAACTAAGTTTAAATAACAAAGCCACCTTAATATGAATTCCGGGACACATGTGTCTGGAGGGCAACGAGGCCGCTAACAGGCTCGCTAAGAGTGGAGCAGCAACAAAATTCACAGGACCCGAACCGGCAATAAATATATCCCTTGCTACGGCCAATAGATCGATTTTGGCCGGAGCAACAGATAATTGGCGAAGGCACTGGTTAAACTTACCAGGCCTAAGACACTTAAAGGCATTCATAAACAGCCATAGAAATCAACAGTTAACTAACAACCTTCTAGAGCTAAATAGGATTCACCTCAAAGCCCTGGTGGGATTGTATACCGGCCACTGCAGATTGCCATATGCACAAAATTGGATTAGCGTAAAATAAGGAATGCCGGCTCTGCGTGGAAGATGTAAAAGCAGCGGAACCCATACTGTGTGTCCCGCAGCAGCAAGAATCAGATTCATTTTATTCGGCAAAGTCGCACTGCTGACGAAAGACCTGAAGAATGTTTCCCCCAACACGATAATCAGCTTCTTTAAGAAGCTAGATCTATTGGGAGAAATATAAATAAGGTGTGAGCCACAATAGATCATAAGGTCGTGTAGGTACTAGATCTATCGGGTTTGTTGGTCAATTGAGATATTTGAGGATCTGTATAAAAATGCATATTAAATTTGTTGCACTACATTTTGGTATATACAGCCTCTATGACTATTTACTATTGACTATAATTTCTAGACTATAATTACTGACTATGATAATGTCTATACTAATAATAATATCCTATATATCAGTCTTCATAAATACTAAACCTAAACTTGAACTAGTCCTTAAACTCTAAAAAGGTATTTGTTATTGTTATAATATATACATATATGTTTAATAACATAATACCATCCGGTATATGTTATACCCTGCATCAATGATAATATGTGATACAATAACAAATATTAATTACTAATATTAAATATACAATTGTTCGGGAACAAGCCCTCCCTAGGGTAAATTTAATTTAATTTACTTAATTAAACCCTTTTTTATATTTATTATTGCTATGCAAAAACTCCCCATTCTCTCTACTCGTGGTGATTCCAAACAAATATTTTCACGTCTTAACACGCCGTTTCTAAGAAACAACATGTTTCCCGCCAAATATGTAAATTCTAAATAACTATCGTTCCGCTTCTAACCTACAGCTTTCTCAGAATTACAAATATCCTGCGCCAAATCGGTACAGCCGCTGTATGTCGGTACAGCCACTGTAGCTACAGCCACAAGCGCGATTTCCCTTTGTCTGGTATCGCCGCCAAACGCCGAAAGCATTCCTAAGCTCCTCGGCCTCTTTGAAATGCAAATTCAACGCTCGAAATCCATTAACTCAAGTTTAACGGTTTTTCGTTCCCGCCATCCCTACCATAAAATGACCTCTTAATATGCTTCTAAAAGTTGCCACGAAAGCAGCACTTGCTGGCACATGACTTTCTTAAACTCTCTTCATTGGCTAAAGCCGCACCGGCGCGTCCCCATGGAAGGCGTTACTTAAAGGTTCCATGTTTTGTAAAACACGTTTCTGAGCCATCGATTGGCTAACAGTCCCTCTGTCTGGCAAAGGGTGAAACTATTGCCTTTTACGCGTCATAGAAAAAATCTATCTCGTCACTTCGGTCACAGCCCTCAACGGGCAAACATTGTCTTTATATTCGCGAACACCAGGCCACCTGAGCCTGCGCATTTCTTCTCTACAGTGCCGTACTTCGGTCACAGCCCCTAGCAGGCAAACAGTGTCGTTCCTCGACAATCTTATTAATAGTATTTTTGTGGTTTCCAATCTTAGGAAACGTTTTGTCTCATAACTTCGGTCAAAACTATTGCCACGAACACCAGGCCACCTGAGCCAGCGCATTTATTCTTTACAGTGCCGGACTTCGGTCATAGCTCTTCTTGAGCAAACAGTGCTGTCTCTCGGCAATTTAAATTAACGCGACTTGTACTAAAAATGTGGTTTTTCATTCCTGAAAAACATTCTTATCGATTAAGGTTCGGTAAACTCTACAAATTTAGCTGCCCTGCTCAGCACTTCTCTTCATTATTTGTTGTGTAATATGGATACCCTGTCCTAAATCTCTGCCGCGATATTGGTAAAAATTCGTGTGTTCGATTACCTATATTTCTACAGTGCCGTAATTCAGCAAATTCTTCCAATACATTACCAAATGCCGGTCTACGGAAATCAATGGTAAAATTTTTGTGAATAATTATCCCTTCTTCATCTAATAGACGTGATTTTACATAAAGTGATTACCTATTTCCAACACAAAAAATGACTGTGACTGCGCAGTGAATCAACCAAATCGAGTGCAACCTGAAACGCTACCTGTTTTGGTTTTGGAAATGAAACAATTGCAAGCAGTTGAAGGTAAAAAATGTATTGTTACCATGTAAAGTCACCAATATATTGACTAATATTCACTTAATTGTCCACAATCGTGCACAAACTCAGTAACATTAAATGCTAATAGCGAATTTGGCTGCAAGCTCTGATGAAATTTGTTACAATAACTTTTATCCTCATTCTCCTATATAGTGCCGCTATCCGGGCTGTAACAAATTATACTCAAATGCAGAATCGCATTCCCTTTGACATTGACTGTACTTAAATAAAATACTTTCAACCTGTTAGTCAACAGTAGTACCTACCTTTAAATAACATATCAGTGAAATCATGATTAAACATCTTGAACATTTGCTATTTTACAGTGATTTTCCAATTTATATTTGTTTTTACTTACTATAATTTGATACTGTTCTGTAGCCCAGTTTTAAGCTCTATTCGTTGTGTAGGGTTAGAAGCCTTAAAGCACCTTTATAACTGCCACAACAAGGTAACTCTGCACAGCGGGTTTGTGGAAACTGTGCTTCAGGCAGTATGCGCATGTATTTAGTTTTTGGTAGCAGACCCATTTTCAATATTTTCATTTGGTAGATCATTCAAACTCTTTACAGCATTCGTAATCTTAATTTACGCATTATATTATAGATATGTTTTTTCTCGTCTTCAACTATTTTTTAAGGCTTTTACAGCATTCATAATTTGATTTTACGCATCACATTATATAACAAAAATGCTTGTAAATTCCATTTGTATTTAAATCTCATTAAAATTAAACCTGCCTAACCAAAGTTCAACTTCAAATCTTTGTTTTATTTCACACGAACCACGCCAGTGGAAATATAGTATTACCCCCTTTTTGCCTTGGTCAACCATTAAGTAAGTTGATCAACTCCTTTTATATGTTTTAGTAAGACCGTACAGTTTTCCTGACCAACAATAATTATAGGGTTAAGGTAAAATATGGGTGAAAACCTACTCACTTTCAAGCTAATCTAACCTAGAATAATTATTATAATTCTTGTTATTTTAATTACTTAAATGCATTCGTGATAACATATAAAGTTAGTGTGAGGTAAATAAATTTAAAAAAGGATGTGACATGTAATTTAAAACGCTGTGTGTTTCAATTAGAAATTACTTTTGGCAAGTTCGAGCCTATCTATAGGATAAACAAGTAACATAATTAATTAACGAAAAAGCACAGGGCAGAGGTATTTGTAAATTTTTGGTAAATCAAATAGATGCGAATTAATTACTTGTTGATATGAGGAAAACACATACATATGTATTTAAAAATTTTTAATTATTCTAATCATGAATGGTCATGTCAGTAAATATTTAAATTGTTGTTTGTATTCCAATTAATGTAAATACCTAGTAAGTTATAAAAAATACATGGATTCAATTTTTAAAACGTTTTTTATTAATAAATTGTATACATTTATTAATTGATTCAATTTTAACTATTTTAACGAAAGTAAAAGTTGTATAGCGAAACTAAACACTAATTTTAAGTTGCACTCTAAGTAAAGTAAGTTTTAAATTTTATTGAATATTTATTTATTTATTTATTTCATTTATTTATTTCATGATGAGAAATATTATACAATTAAATAATGCAAGAGAGGCAGCATGTATCCGAGGATATGTGTGTGCCTCGTTAGAAAGTAAATAATACACATTTTCTACTTATAATTATAACATAATTTAAATTTAAGTTAACCTAGGTATACCAAAACAATAATTAAAGCCAACCAATTTTAGTTGAGATTACAGCAAAGTTACCTTTTATCCATTTTTCCAATTTAGCTTTGTCGTAAGGCCCTAATTTCCGTTTTAATAGATTTCTCGGCAACAGATGCATTATGTAGGGAGCCAAGTAATTTAGATGTCTCTGTGTGGCAGTAAAGTTTTGAAAAGGTATGTAAATATGAGAATAACTTACAGCTCTAGTTGTTATATGGTGTGAAACACTTCTCCGACACATTCCATTATTCATCGCAAAAACAATAACCCTATAGCAGAATATTTCCCTAATTGACAAATGTTTTGTTTCTTTAAAAAGTAAGTTACTAGGATACCTCTTGGATTTAAAGTATATAACTTTTAATATGTACTTTTGAGCAATTGTTAATGCACCAAGTGCAGACTGAGAAGCCGATCCCCAACAAACTATACCATAGGTAAGAAGTGATTCCACCAACGCGGAGTATAGGTACAGTTTTTAATATATACAGTGGTAAAATGTTTCTTAACTCATAAAACTTAAATATGGTTTTTTTAATTTTTGACAGCACGTAGCCAATGTGCACATCCCAACGCAAAAACCTATCTATATAAACGCCCAGATATTTGACAGAACCAGCCTGCACAATTGTATCCGTGCAAAAACATTCACCATCCCTTAAAGTGCAAGAGGGTTTATGCAAAAGTAAAGAATTAATGTTGGATACCCCCTTTGAATTCATAGAAAATTCGATAAAAAGCGTTTTTTCCGTATTTAAGGTTAATTGATTGCTATCCAACCAACATCCGACAGCATGCAGTGCTTTTTCAGCCCTAAGATACGCCATATCCCAAGATGGTGCCCTAACCAGTACAACAGTATCGTCCGCGAAACATAGTATTCTACCCAATGATTCGATTTCCAGAATACTGTTTAAATAAACTAAAAATAGAATTGGACCCAAAACTGTCCCTTGAGGTACACCAATAAGCATACTCTTGGCATCACTGTAAACGTCGTCCACTTTTACCCTTTGCACGCGATTTGCTAAATAAGACTTAAACAAACTGTTGACAATCCCCCTAACCCCAACATGATCCAAAGTCTCCAACAAGATTGCGTGATCTACCGTATCAAAAGCTTTTTTTAGGTCTAAAAATATGGCAAGAGGCTTTTGATGCATATTAAAACTGTCAGCGATAAAACTAGTTACCTCATGCAGTGCATTTTCCGTCGAACATCCTGTTTTAAAACCGTATTGATGTTGGGATAAAATATTGTTTTTGTCTAAAAAGTCACATAGACTTAATTTTATACATTTTTCTACAATTTTGTTCAGCACACTAGTCAGAGCAATAGGTCTGTAATTATTTACATCTGTTCTGTTTCCATTTTTAAACAACGGAATAATCACAGATAGTTTAAAACTATCAGGATAGGCACCAGTAGTTAAGATAGTATTGGTAAGATGCAAAAGTGGCTGTAACAAGCTTTTATGATTATTTTTTATTATGTCAGATGTTATGCCATCTACACCACATGATTGAGAATTTTTTAAGCTACTAATGACATTTATCATCTCACTTTCATTAACCTCCTTCATAAACATCGAATTTTTTTGCTGCCTAACCTTGGTACTTTAATTTATTATTTTATTACGTTTAAACTTTTCTGCAAGCTTTAGGCCAATAGTGCTGAAAAAATCGTTAAACTCGCCGGCGATTACATGACGGTCAGAAGAAGTCTGGCCATTACTTGTTTTTATTAGTGTGATTTTGTCATGACCGACCCGTTCATTGGTTGCCTCATTAATAATTTTCCAAATATTTTTTGGATCCTGCAGATTGTTGTTAATTTTATTTTTATAATAATGAATTTTACCTCTATTAATAGTTTTAGATAGGTTATTGCGATAATTTATATAAAGTGTAAGTGCCTCCTGATTTTCAGCAGACTGCTTTTTCAACATATTTCTCCGACGAATACATTCGACGAGACCAGGCGTGATCCAGGGCTTTAAACACCGCTGTTTATTACAAATTTTTACTATCAAGGTAGCGTTTGATATATGTGTTTTTAAAATATTGGCAATCTTTTCAGCGATAGCATTACTAGTGGTCTCCCGAAATACCTCCTCCCAAGATTCATGTTTTAAACAATTATGCAGGCTACCTCTATTTAACTTTTTATATGTTTTTAGTTGGGGTTCTAAACCCGGAACAACGATTTGTTTAATATTAAGAATAATAGGAAAATGATCTGTTATATCACTATCTACTATCATACCCTCACAATCACTAGTACCCTTTACAAAAAAGTGATCTAGACAGCTTGAATGAATTACATTTTTCCTAGTTACACTATTTATGAACGGATAATAGCCAAAACTTAAGAGAGAGCCGACGTACTCTTGTACAAACTTAACCTTTGTATCTAAAATGTCTACATTGGTATCACCTGCAAAAATTTCTATCTTGCAAGAGATAAAATATTTATCTGAGAAAAGTCTATGTAAAGTACTCCAATATTTATTGGGGTCCAAAGAAGGTAACCTATAATTTGCTATTATTCCATATTTTACATTATATTTTAGTATTTCTATACGCAAAAATTTATGACCATCTAAAGAAATAATTTGATTCTCTTGAACTAATTCTGTTTTAGCGAAGATAATTGTTCCGTCACACCAGTTAATTACACTTTCATTATGGAAAACAGAATAATCCGATATTCTAAATTCATTTATGCGTTATCTATAACATGTGTTTCTGACAAAATAATAACATCAAATTTAACCTCCAAAGAGTCAAGTAACAGAAGTAAATTATTAAAGTTTGTTCTTATTCCTCTAATGTTAACATGAATATAGGCTATAATAAAACAATATGTATTTTCTTTCTTAAGGTGCGCTTTTGCTGGCCCGATTTATGAGCGATGGCGATCGATACATTGCACTGGTTTAAATGCGCCTCTGCTGTGGATCGAGACCACGGGCCTATAAAAAAAAGTAGAATGCTTATTCCCCATAAGGCCTGTGTATTTAAAATCACATCTCATGGAGAGACTGTATGGTCTGGAATTATTTCCCCTAGAATAAAGTTGGCAAGCATTTCAAATTATATCAACGTCAACCAAAAACGCAAGTCTCGCCGAACCACGGCGAATTCGCGAGCCAATCAAAATTATTGTTATTAATTTGTTTGCGTGTTTATTGTGGTGTTCATTTATTTTGTTAAACAATTTGTTGTTATTTTTGTGATATATAAACTTTAAAAGCAATAGTTATTGACAATACCACTGTGTTTAGTGCATAATTCTGCTATAGTGAGAAAAGTGCCGCGGAGAATGGCACAGATGGATATTAGGGTGGCCCATCTCCTTAGGGTGAAAAAAAGTTTTGAAAATTTTTACCGGGCCACCCTGTGAAAATGTTCCTTTATATTAAAAAATAAAACCACCAAAAATTCAATCCAATCCGACAACAGGAACACGTGCCGCCAACAGGTCAAAATAGTAGGTACCTGGTACATACAAATTTTATTAAATAATCCTCATTTTATTAGCTATTGCGGGGTAGATTGGTGTCAGACTGTTTTGTTGCCTGTAATTAAAATTAATATTTATTACTAATTTGGTCACTTCTAAAAATAAAAATATTCCTGACCCTTTACAGGTAAGTAGCTGTTTTCTTGGAATTTTTGTGTATTTCCAGCGACTTTGCCAGTAATCCCCTATTAATTATTTCTGACTTATGTTAGTATGCAACAGACCTCCTTAGAGATAAATTAAGTTCGTCTATGTATTTTCTTTGTGAAATTAAAAAACAATCGTGATAATGTCTGGGAATCGAAATTTACGGAAAGATAGTATCGTGTTGGACATTATACACCTCAAATTATTGGAAATAAGTTGCCTTTTAATAAACAAGTTTTGCATGTTTTGTTCTTTACCATGCGTGAAGTGAAACTAAGTTTACGTGATAGTGCCGCGCTGACTATTAAAGAAGCTTCTATTTTTTGGGACAAAGCTCGCATACCAATACGAAAAGAAAGCCACTGTATTGAAAAACTCGAAAAACTTCACGCCGAGTGGAGAGCGTTACAGAAGTCAGCTAAGAAAAAGAGCGAAAGCACAAAACGAACAAACATTTGTGGAAAAGATGGACGATTTATTTGATATATCCCATGCAAACGCCCTTGAGCTAATATTAATTGAAGAGGACAAACAGTTTTTAATCAGTCAGAAGCAAAAAGGCCGCCCGGGGTTTATGTATGGCATCGACTACCAGCTAGCTGCTCGAGAAAAAGTAGGTGAAGAAAAGCACAAAAAACTGTCGGAGCGATTTCAACGAAGTCTTCAAGAAAAATCTCAACTAATGGAAACCGTGACATTTTCATCCTCGGGAAGCAGTTCTTCCGTTGAAATTGGGAGTAAAATAGAAGGGAAGCTAGAGTCCCAAGAGGAAGTACTGCTAGCCCTAGAAGAGCCTGGTCCATCACAGCCAAAAAGAAGAAAATTTTACGGAACAACTAACATTGTTACACCAAAAATAGTAGCTTGTTTGAAGGTGGTAAACAATGAAGTAATATCAAAAAAATAATTACCTTATCGGACTTCCATTGTCTTTATTTTGTTACTTTACACAACGTTTCGGTTAGTTAGTATCTCTAACCGTTTTCAAGTGTAAACTGAGTAACAAAATAAAGACAATGGAAGTCCGACAGGGTGTCTTTTTTTGAAAAATAGTAGCTACACTTCATGCCTGTAAGATAAGCGATAGAGATGGAGTTCGTATTTTCACCGCAGTAGCAGAAGCACTAGGACATGATGTTCCGTCTCTGTCTATAAGTAGAACAACTCTTCAACGAAGTAGGCAACGTTAGAGAAAAGAAGGGGCTGCAAAATTAAAAGCAACTTTTAAAGGATATGATCTTTTGGCACCAATAATCCATTGGGATGGAAAACTCCTGCCTTCCTTGACGGGGATGGAGCATAATTATTATTGTATTAATGGAGAATATATTTCTTGCTCTTTTGCTTTCAGGATAACAAATATTGTTCTTGATGATTGGTGAGATGCAACACAAAGTGGTACAAAGTGTTGCACCTCATCAATCATCATTTACCCTTTAGGGTCATTATAGGCTCTTTAGTCGTTCCTTTCGTCAGATCCTAGCTTCACTGATGAGCCGTGATAAGGCGAAACCGGTCTGGGGGAGGGAACGACAAAACATTTAATTTATAAATATTGTTTTGTCATACATTTCGCCTTTACAAATACAACATATTTGCAAAATGTAATAATTAATTTTTCATTTTTATCAGAATTAACGTTGCAGGCGGCACCACTTCCTGGTATCCGATCTAATATTATTGTCTATGATGTCCAGATGTTATTATTAGCTTTTTTTTATATTGACCTTCCAACAAACCCAAATAACATAACTCTGTGTCGATCGCTACGAAGTTACCGTAAGTTAGAATGATGCTGCCAACTATAATTAGTGGATGGCAACCTATAAAAACCAAAACCCCATTTCCACCGAGATATTATAATGTGCCATTTATACAGTTTAATAAGCATTCTACTTTTTTCTATAAGCCTGTGGTCCATTTGCATTTAAACCAGTGCAACTTCTCGCTCGCGATGACCAGTCGCGACAACGGATCGCGCCAGCGAAAAGATACATTAATACAGTACCCGACGAAGCATAGCGAAACACATGCTTTTCTGAACAGTTTTCCAAAAGTAGCCTACAGACTTTGCAGCTTTGCTCGACGTACATTCTATTTGAACCATAGACATGTACCTTTAGATCAACAAACAATAATAACGAAAGTGGCAAATTTATGG
Source organism: Polydrusus pterygomalis (assembly GCA_963969555.1). Classification (NCBI taxonomy): domain Eukaryota; kingdom Metazoa; phylum Arthropoda; class Insecta; order Coleoptera; family Curculionidae; genus Polydrusus; species Polydrusus pterygomalis. Next base: position 115,407,171 of record OZ018378.1, on the reverse strand, counting down.
CCTTGCGCGTAAAAACCAAGTCATACAGGAATAGGCATGCGCACTACTAAATTTTCATTTAACGAATGGGAAAATTGACAGGTCCGAGCTTTAAAATTTAAAATGTCTTACTAAAACTTAATGTTTTGGTGCATAAATTTTAAACCCGTATTCTACAGGCCAATTTCTTGTCAAGAAATTGTAAAAGTAAAACTCTTTTAACTTAAAAATTTGTTTTCACGTACAAGGTTCCCCATTTTAAACGAAACAGGCTAAATATTTGGTTCCACGTTAATTTAAAAAAAAATATGCTCTGACCCGTCGATTTTTATTTCGAGGGGGACATCTTTTGCGTATATTGTCAATCTTGTTACTTCAAGCCCCTAGGAGGGAGGTGGGGTAAGATCTAAATCTTAAATGGATACCCCTATTTTATATAATTTTTTTGGATTCTGCATAAAATTCTGAACATTTTTTAATAAAAGCATTATTAGTCTATACTTAACATTTTTATTATCTTTCCAATAGTGTCAACTTCCGGTTAAACCGAAAGAACTATATTTCTTACAACCGGTTTAACCGGAAGTTGACACTATTGGAAAGATAATAAAAATCGAAGATAGGGACATGTAAGCCGTTTTACTCTAAGACGTACAGTTAGAAAGCTAGACGCTGTCAAAGTTCAAAAATCTCATTTTTCGAGAGTCAATATCTCGGAAACTGTTTAGTATAGACTAATAATGCTTTTATTAAAAAATGTTCAGAATTTTATGCAGAATACAAAAAAATTATATAAAATAGGGGTATCCATTTAAGATTTAGATCTTACCCCCCCTCTCTCCTAGGGGCTTGAAGTAACAAGATTGACAATATACGCAAAATATGTCCCCCTCGAAATAAAAATCGACGGGTCCGAGCGTTTTTTTTTTAAATTAACGTGGAACCAGATATTTAGCCTGTTTCGTTTAAAATGGGGAACCCTGTATACCATTTATTGTCAAGAAACTGGAAGTTGTTCTAATTTTTTGACCAAATTGGGGGACAATGTAGTAATTTCTGGTGTTTTTATATAGTGCCTACCAACCTATCAGATTTTGAAGTTAAAAAATGGTTTTTATTTGTTTCTAAAATTTGTTTAAAAATGATTCGTCGTTGTGTTTTTAGTTCGAAAAGCAAGAGAACAAATCGAAAATAAAAACAAACAAAACATAAATTTTCTATGTTATCACGTACCTAACCTCAACCCAAACATTAGTTGGTTACATTTAACAATTTGCCAGAAACTTCGGTAAGTTTAAAAAACATTTTTAAGCTCAATTTCTTAATCAAGAATTGGAAAAAGTTTTTTCGGTACCAGCCATTATTGATAGCACAAACACGACTCACTTAACTACATAATACACAAGTACACAAAAAGTAGAAATCCGAAATATTAAGCAACCACAATCTACAATAACCGAGTTCCTTTTAGTTGCTTTTAAATAGCAGAGCAACGGCTAAGTTGAGCGTTCCTTTTCAAAATTTAACTCGGCTCCTCAATGGTTTTTTCCTTCTCCCTTGCCGCGGTATGTAAGTATGCCCAACTATATTTCTTATACAATTATACGATTTGTTTGTGAAAGGTTCCTTTAACAACTTAGCTAAGCAAAGATTTTTACTTTGCTATGTTGTTAACAAGAAGCAAAAAGGAAAGTACCTAATAACAGAGTAAGCGTAACAAAAATGGTGCCAAGCCGGTTCTGGGGTGTATTTATATGATGTCGATAAACAACGAAGACCTAATAGCAAAAGGGTTCTACGCATGCCCAACCTTGTTGGTCATCAAGGGATCTGACCGGCGAGCAAATGTATTTTTTACCCATAAAACTTAACTTCTGTTTGCGCACAAGATCAGCTGTACGGGTTTAAAGGTATATTATGTCTATGATTTGAACAAAAACAGGAAAGTGTTTCAGTATAAATATCATAGTAGTCCATAAGTAGAGGGAGATGGTATGTTTACCATCAATTCCGGAGGTCCCTTCTGTGCATGCTGCAACAGTTTGCAGGTTTAAAGCTGTTTAAAGCTGTTCAAAGCTGTCCATTAGTTGTTTATAGCCGTTCTAGAACGGCTATAATGAACGGCTTTGACCAGCTTTTAACAACTAATAAACAGCTTTGAACAGCTAATAAACCTCTTTGAACAGCTACGGCTTACATACAGCTTTGAACGACTAATGAACAGCTTTAAACGATTAATGAACAGCTTTGAACGACTAATAAACAGCTTTGAACGATTAATAAACAGCTTTGAACGACTAATGAACAGCTTTGAACGACTAATGAACAGCTTTAAAGGACTAATTAACAGTATTGAACGACTAATGAACAGCTTTGAACGACTAATGAACAGCTTTGAACGACTAATGAACAGCTATAAAGGACTAATGAACAGCTTTGAACGATTAATGAACAGCTTTGAACTGCACCCTGTTGAAGCATGCGCAGAAAGGACTTCCGGAATTGATGGTGAACATACCATCTTTCTCTACTTCCATAGATTGCAGTACATAGTACCCATCTAAGAATTAACTGAAATCTTCCTTAATTTTAATTTTCTTAAACTTTTTTTTAATTTTTTCTAATCTTTCTTTGTATCACACTCCTGCGGGCTGTAATTAGGATACATATCGCTCAAATTGTCAACATATGACAGAAAGTAATTTGTCTTTTGTTTTTAATTAAATTACATCAACTCACAACAACAAAAGAGTTTGTTATTAATTCCTTTATATTGTGCCATTTTCTGTGTATCTCACTAGAAAGAAGATATTTTCAATTTTTATTAATGACCAACTTTAAAGCACGAAACGTTAAAATCTCATAAAAATTATTAGGACGAAAAACGCAATTTTTACCTTATATCATTATAATAAAATTAATTGTTTACGTCTGTCGTTTTGTGCACTGCACGCTATTCAAAACATTGCGTCGTAACCTTCAACAAATTATCACAGGTAAGAAAATTGCATACTACTCAAAATTGAGAATTCAAATATAAATCGGATATCCGATTTTTTTGGTCAAAATATGAACTTATAGTCTCACAAATAATGTATTACGTACAAATTTTAAGTTCAAAACATTAAAATAACTTGAACTGAAGACGAAATGCAACAATTTTGCCTAATTTTGACAGCCCATTCTTAATAAAAACGGCTTTTTATTTCTGCCCTTGGCCTTCCAAATGCCTTCTAAATAATATAATAAATTTTGTTACAGGTCTCTGGTATAATCTTACCCAAAGTTTGAGGTGAGATGATAGCCGAAAATTTTAAATATTCTTAACTTCTGCCTGTAGCAAGGAATCTTAGCGTTTCTGCTCATGTGGTGTAATAGCTTGTCTTAACTGCGTGTCTTGTTCCGATACTAAGAGAGATTACTAGTTTTAAAAGATTATAAAAGGTTTCGTAATCCATTTGCAAATAATTAAACCAATCTCTCGTATCTATTTTCACCTTGTTTACCAGGATAATATGGGACAACTAGTTTCTCTTCAAAAACCATTCCTTGGCCCCAGTGGCGTATTTAGAATATTGCCATGGGGGGGGGGGGGGGGGGGTCTATACCTTTCGTTTTATCTTTCTTTCTTTAAAAAAGCGCCACAGGCGAAAATTTTTTCGGTGCCACGCCCTATTTTGAACTATCAAAATTTATAATTTCTATGTTTTGATAGCTGAACCCAAAAAAGGAAGAACTTAAGAAATTTTTTAATATTTTTTTTTATTTTATTTTATTTATTTATTTAGATTAGATTACATTAAAATATTACAATACTACATGGTACCAACCATGAGGTAACAAAAAAAATTTAAGTACTATGTGTACACTATGGACTTAAAGTCTGTGTGTGCACACGTTCACTTACACTGTTAACTTAGACAGATAGGTACTTAATATTTATATAAAGTCTATAATAATCGTAAGTATACTTAATATCTAATAGTAAACCCATTTTTACAATAATTTACAAAAATCTAATAACATTTTTAATTCGTTCAGTGTTATTTATAATCCATGTATTAAGATCCTTTTTTATGTGTTGAAATTTTTTTGTTTTAAAATGCTCTGGTAACAAGTTTAAAATTTTAGGAGCCACATAAGAAATGAATCGTTGTGCAGCATAAAAATGTATAATAGGAACCGTTAAGTTACGATTTATAATCGCTCTAGTCAAGATTTCATGACCAATGTAATTATGAAAAATATTTCTAGTTAAAGAAAATCTAAGCACATTTTTTATATATAATTGAATAATTGAGAAGACACCAGCCTGTTGAAATAAAAGTTCAGAGGAAAAATATCTGGACTTAAACAAAACTATTTTTAAAATATATTTTTGGGCAATAGTAATGTTGCTCAATACATTTTTATGAGCGGAGCCCCAACATATTATTCCATAACTGAGACAGGATTCAACCAAAGATTTATAGATATTAATTATAACCACTCTGTTTAGGATGTTACGCAATTCGTAGAATTTATAAATGAGCTTTTTTAATTTATTTTTTACATATTCTGTATGAGGAAACGATTTTAAAAACTGGTCAAAATACACACCCAAATATTTTGTACATTCCACAGATCTAAATATACCACTACATGAACATTTCTCAGAGAAGTCACAAACATTTGAGTAAAATACAATTTCATTTTCATTAGGTAACCCACTCTTATTCATTTGAAAAACACATAAAATTTGTTTTGTTTACATTAAGAGTTAAAAGATTATAGTCCATCCAAATCTTTACATAGGTTGCAGCCCTCTCTGCCCTTTCAAATACATTGTGCCATGTTAACCCCTTGATCAGAAGAACTGTATCGTCAGCAAAGCAAACAGTTTTTACATTAGGCATTGCATTTGCTAGACTGTTAATATATATAGAGAATAGAATCGGGCCAAGCACTGTACCTTGCGGAACACCAAACTCTACACCTTTAGAAGAGCTACATACTGTATTTAGTTTAACTTTTTGTGTTCTATTAATTAAATAAGAATTAAACAGCTGAAGAACTTTACCCCTTATTCCAATTAATTCCAATTTGTGCAGTAATATGCGATGATCAACCGTGTCAAAGGCCTTAGATAGGTCCAGGAAAATGGCCAGAGGTTTATAGTTATTATAAAAACAATTTATAATATAATTAGTGACTTCATATAAAGCAGAATCGGAACCCATTCCCTCTCTAAATCCGAATTGCGAATCTGACATTAGCTTATTTGAATTAAGAAAGTTACATAGTCTCTTTTTTATGCATTTCTCAATAATTTTACAAATAGGATATAAGGGCAATAGGTCTATAGATATTGATATCTGTTTTCTCTCCTCCCTTATATAATGGTATAACGGCATTTTTAAAGATGTCAGGAAAAATACCAGTTTCAAAAATTATATTTACAATATGAACCAGGGGCTTAACTAGATATTTATAGTTAGATTTTATGATTGTATTAGACATACCAAAACCATCAAAAGATGAAGAATGTTTTAAAGAGTTAATTGATCCGACAATTTCTTCATCGATAATAGGATACAAAAACATGGAGCCGGGAAACTGGGTTTCATTCAACAAGAAATTCGGCACATTAGTTGGCCTACTTATTTTATTAGCTAATCTTGCTCCTATAGTACTAAAAAAATTACAAAGTTCATCGGCAATAGATGGTTGATCACACAACTCCTTGTTATTGATATCACTCAGGGCAGTAATGCTAGTTTTAGTCTGGATATCGTTAGTCACCTGTTTAATTATGTTCCAAGTCTTTCTGGGATCATGATTAACGGCAACCAATTTCTGTTTAAAATATGTTGATTTAGTTCGCTTAATTATTCTGCTTAATTAATCCCGATATTTTTTATAATTTACCAATGCGATAGAGTCATTACGGTTAGTGACACAAATTTTATGCAGTCGATCTCTATTTCGTATTGAAATAAGTAGACCAGGAGTAATCCACGGTTTAAGAAGTACTTGTTTGCTAGATATAGGCTTTACAGTAGTGGCAGCATTAATGTGATCTTGTAAAACACTTTAAAAAAAGTCAGACGCAATGTTAGGGTCATCATTACTTAAAACAATATGCCAATTTTCATTATTTAGTCTCTCCTTTAAGTGCTGATAGTCTATTTTCCGAACATTTTTATTTATTTGCTTATTTAAAGTTACCCCCCTACTTGGACCTAAATCAACATTGAATAGTAAAGGTTTATGATCCGAGATAGTGCTGTTCAAAATTACAAGATTATTATCAACATATTTTTTGCATTTCATAAAAATGTGGTCAATACAGGTTCTACTTAAGTTAGTCACTCTAGTGGGCTGATTGACTTTAGAAAGATAGCCATAACTATTTAAACAATTTGAATATTCATTTACAATTGCCAACTGAGAGTCTAGTAAATTAATATTAACATCACCAATAAAAAGTTCAATTTCGTAATTAGAAAAATGAGTCTGACTAAACAAGTTTGATAGTGACATGACATAATCATTAAGATTAAGCGATGGAGATCTATAGTGTGAAACAATACCTATAGTAGTACAATTTTTTACCAAAGTAACTCGTAGAAATTTATAATTATTAATTTGTATAATGTTGCTTGCTCTAACCAACGAAGATTTGCAATATATCAGAGAACCATCACATTTATTAATTTTGCTTTCATTATAAAAAACCTCATATCCATCAATAGCAAAAATAGCCTTGTTATATATAATATTGGTTTCAGATAATACTATTACATCAAAATCAGTTAACACTGATTCAATAAACAAAATAAGATTATCAAAATTTTTATTTAGACTCCATATGTTAAGATGTAACAAATTCAATTTATTGTTGGCTTTCTTAAAACAATCAACATTATCCAAGTTATCACATACTAAAACATTGCCATAGCTGTCACTATGGTCATCGAGCAATGAATTAAGTGCCATTAGTTCAGAAGAAAAAAATGAACATTATTAAAACTCATCAAAATATTATTATTTACATAATGCTTTGTTTGGCATTTTCAACATCTTCCAATGATCTCAATCTTATCAACCAGATATTATACCCTTTTCTTTTCTTTTTTTTAATAACTTGTGTTTATCTTCTATTGTTTTAAGCGTGACTGATAATGGTGTGTTTTCTTTGTTTGGGTTTATTAACTTTATTTGAATATTTCTTAAATCTATGTCAGAATCAACATATTGGAGCACCTTTTCTGCTTTTTTAATTACATCTTTCGGGTTGTTTTTTGCATCTTCAATAGTACTTTCTATGCCCGTTATAATAACATTTTTTAATCTATTTTCATTTTCTTTGGACTCACAGTGGCCTTTTAATTTGCTGAGTTCCCTTTTAATCTCCTCATTATCTCTTTTTAATTCAAGTATTTCTTTGTTAAATTTAGCATTGTTTTCCTTTTGAACCTCATACTGTTCAGCATAGAACTTTAGATCGTACCGAAGATCCCGAATTTCCTCTCTAAGCCCTTTAATACATTCCATAATATCCTCATTACTGCTGTTATTGGTTTTATTATGATTAACTTCAGAGGAATTCATTGATCTTCTTATACGGTTCTCAACTATGGTCTTACAATCGTCACAGTAAAATTTATTATTCAATCCTTTTAAAACTTCAAGATCTACACCCGTTAAACCAGTGCAGTGAACATGGAACCAGTTTTTACACTTCTCACATTGGATAGATGTTTGTGATTTTGTTACGTTGGCAACACATTTTCCACACTTGGGATAAACTTTTGGTTTTACCATATTTATAAATTGTTAAATATACGTTTAGACTTTACATATGGAACGTAGATTTGTAAAATCATAAAATCTTTAAACTAGGTACCCAAAGGATTAAATTTCTTATCAGCAATTCAATAAAATAAGGTTTTTTGTGATAAATGTTTGAAATATTTATGTCTTTGTTTAGATACAAATTTGGTCATTTAGTATCGTAATAAATCACTGATTTGCATAAAAATTATTCCATTAGGTAGTTCAATCTTACGTGATTCTCAACTTATTCGAATATGGACAATTTTTGTCAACACTATACCACAAAAAACACAAGACAACTTAGAGAGCACTCGATTTACACTCACTTACTTACTTACTTAAGTAATAGAAAGCGCAATAATGGGAATATACAGTGTGTCCCGCTTTTCATGAATACACCCTGATATCTCAGTTATTAATAATGCGATTTTCTTCAAATTTTGGTGGTGATTGTATGTTAGAAAAAGGAAGTATTTGGCATAGTGAACACTTTTATGCATCATAGGCGTGCGGTCTTGGAGGGTAAAAAAGGGTTGATTTTTTGAGAAAAGTATATTAGGGCTTATTTTAAATAATTTTTTCTATCAGATTTAGAATTAGCATCCCAAAAAACCCCTTAATTAATATTTTCAAAATCTCAAGAGCTGATTTTATTTAGCAGTAAATTTTTTTTTTAATTTGGCACTTTTTTTTTAATAGGTTGTTTATTTCTAACTTTTTGGTTTTAATGTCCTGATCCTATTACGTTTCAAACGCCTCCATATCATTTCGTTGAATTCAGTATCCTCGCAACTACTATGATTAAGTTTTTTTTTAAATTTTACTGCTAAATAAAATCAGCTCTTGAGATTTTGAAAATATTAATTAAGGGATTTTTAGGATGCTGATTCTAAATCTGATAGAAAAAATTATTTAAAATAAGCCCTAATATACTTTTCTCAAAAAATCAACCATTTTTTACCCCCAAAGACCGCACGCCTATGATGCATAAAAGTGTTCACTGTGCCAAATACTTAATTTTTCTAACATACAATGACCACCAAAATTTGAAAAAAATCGCATTATTAATAACTGAGATATCAGGGTGTATTCATGAAAAGCGGGACACACATTTTATGTTTAAAAATATATATTTCTACATAATATGACCGATTCCGAAAATGATTGGTTTTCAAGTTATTTTTGCCATTTTTTTTTGCCAAGTTTGGCCATGTTGTTTTGTTATCTGTGACACAGTTACTTAATTATTTGTAAAAACAAAGTATTGCTAAAAGTTCTAGTTTGCAAAAAAATTACAAAACTAAGTAAACATCATTTCAATTTTTTTAAACTAAATAAATTAGACACGCAGGTAAAAAACAAGAAAAAAATTGAAATAACTCGAAAACCAAGCATTTTCGGAATAGGTCATATTTAAGAAAAAATCACAAATTACCTCCTGCGAGGAATTAATCGAATTATCAATCACCATGTATATATTATTTTGCTCACTTAAATTAGAAATTAAATGCAACAAGGCATCTGATCTGTTCTGAGTTTTTTTTAATGTTGAGCCCACGGGGCCCCCTAAATACGCCACTGCTTGGCCCGATGTATCCTTTTCTTTTTTATTATGTCTAATCCGGCCGCCGCTGCATATTGTCTTTATAAATACGTAGTTTTTGTTGAACTGGAAAACAAAACTGCAATCTAGCATTCGCAATTTTATTCGTGAAGCGGCTCGTCGAGCAAAGCTGAAGTTGCTTTTTCGCTGGCGCGAGTAATTTTTCAATCGCGTTCACCAGCCACGGCAACGGATTGCGCTAGCGGAAAAGCACCTTTACGAGTAAAACATGTATACACAATGCTTATTTTAAGTATACCTATACACCTATCTATATAACTTTATTGTCTCAGATGTTTAATTGGCACATAAATATACCTATCATAAGCCCTTATTAAATATATGAGTAACTTGAGAGGCGTCAAGTAACTTCGCTACCTTATGTTTTGCTTGAAAATATTATGTTAAAACACAATTCTAATAAAAACTACTAACAAATTACACAAAAACTAGTACCATTCAGTGGTGACCACATATTTAACTTGATGGTTAGCGGTTAGTGGTAAAAGAAAGATGTTAGTCTTGCCAGCTAAAAGAAAGAAAACTATTTTAAATACACAGTCCATGCATACAATCAGCTAAGTATTCTAACGTCCCTTTTTACACTGTTTCTTCAAAAGGTTGTAAATACCGTGCGAGCAAAAATTATTTGCATCAAAGAGGGCCTTGCATCTAAGGACGTAATCCTTAGCCGTAGAGCTTAATACCTGTTGGGTGTCAGTAACTACCTGAATTAACAATCAATCAGTCATCTTTGCCAGTCGTTACAAGTAATTTGATTCATCGCTAATTTGTCAAATTTCTTGATCAATTCACACAATGGACTTTACTTAACAGCACAAAACATTCATGGTTAAAGCGTATTTTCGAAACGGGGTTAGAGTAAATGGTGAGTGGCAATACAACCCGGGTTTTTGCATGGACGATTTTTACGAACATTTTCTTAACGTTGCTTTTATTACTGGGGATTTTTATCATTGCCTGAAAAGAACCGTGGCTGTATTTAGGGAAACATGTTCTATTCAACACAAAAAAGGAGCAGGAAGACCATCTGCAAGAACAGAAGAACTTGTTGCAAACGTTCGTGAAATAATGCAAAATACGCCAATAAATTGTATAAGACGCCTGTCCCAAGAAGTGGGAAGATCTTATGGAACATGCAGGACTATTCTTAAGAAGCAGCTAAATTTATTTCCTTATAAAGTGCAAGTATTATAATTGTAAACAACAAAAATAAATTTGTATTTGTTTATTTATTTTATTACTCATTAGTTTGGCATATCATGTCATAATATGAAGTTGACAAAATTTTAACTTAGATTTGGTTAGATATATCGTCCCCATATCATTATGATCTAAACCAAGCCCTACGTTTTTTAATCCAAGCCCTCTTTGATGCAAATAATTCTTGCTCGCACGGTATAATTTAAGATATTTCACTTTAAACGGAATCGACTAAAATTTCTGAAATCGTCTCCATGTTTATTTATTGATTTTTTTAACTTGTTGATTTGGACTTTATGGGAAGTGTGTGAAAGTTCTTTTCATTAAAAAAAATATTTTAGGTATCTTTAACCATATAATAAAGTTTGGTATATTTTTTCTCCGATTTTCTTTTGCATGAAGGTAACTCTTGCACACCCACATACCACCTTTCCTGTGGAAAAAATGTAATATGTTCCTTAGTTTTTTCTTGTAATGCGGGTCAAAAATATAGCAATTTTGACCAATTTTAGCGCGGTCGGATCCACTTAAAATATTTTTGCAAATCATACAACCTCTAATCTTTGTCACGCTAAGTAAAAATCCCCCAATAATCTGTGTTAACGATCTCATTTATGATAATTTCGGTGTTTTTTTTTGCGATGCATTTACAAACTACTGCTAGTGTGTGCTAGTGCACATGCGTGTGAAATTTAATTGCGTTTCCGCCGAGCAAAGGACACCTGTATTTATCCTCCCTAAATTCTAAAACTAGGTAGGTATGTACACCCAAAATGTGACCATTCGTCTTATTATGAGATATCAATTTGAGACATCCTGTATTATACATGGTTTAAAGCCCATTTAATTAACAGCAAGCTTGTTGCTCCTTTCATCCATTCCTTTTTAACAACTTCCGTCTGCTTCACATTTAGGCCTAATTCTAAAGGGTAATTGGGATAACAGGCACCACATTATTAGACACCCCTTTCTTTCCCTCATCACAAAACCGCACGTGTTAATTAAGTCGGGTACGAAAATAGCTCGAATTAGTTCTAAAAGACCCAGTAATGTTTTCAAGTTGGATCAGGGGCGCCATTCCAAAACGTTCACATATAGGGAGCTTATAAGTCTGTCAGACGGTAAGAAAGCTGGGCACCTATTGTGTCATGTATCAAGGTCAAAGAGGTGATTTTAAAAAATGTGTAATTGGTGAGGTAGTCTCAGAGATAAAGTAATATTTATGAAGAATATTGCGCTAAAAGAGGACGCGCAGTGAATCGGACGAGTCAGCATGGCACAGCTGGGCACCATATATGTATATTTACCTTTCAAACAATAATTACGAAAGTGGCAAATTTATGGCCTCGCGCATGTAAACAAAGCTACACACGATTAGACATGCGCACTGCAACATTATCATTTGACGAACACAGACATATTGCCCAAGAAATTGTAAAAGTTGACCGTAAATTTATTTTTACGTGTAAACAGCTAAAATTAGCCCCAAATTCTTGCCAAAAAATTGTAATTTCTTTTAAATTTTTGATCAAGCTGGGAAATAATGTAGTGATCTCTGGTATTTTTAGTAGTTGCAAACCTATCAGATCTTGAGGATAGAAAATTGTTGTTTTTAAGGGTTTGTTTCTAAAATTTCTTAAAAAATGATTCGTCGTCGTGTTTTTAATTCAAAAAGGAAGAGAACAAGTCAATTGAACTATAAAACAAACAAAACCAGCAAAATAACCAATCTTCGATGTTATCGCTTACCTAACCTCAAGTAAAATATTAGGAGGTATATAAGTTGTATTGATTTTTTCAATTTGGCAAAATTGGGTACGTGTAAAACATTATCAAGCACAAAAACTTGACCCGTGAAATACTTTTACCCCTAATTAATTAATATAAACATACCTATAGGTATTTTCTTTTTTCTTTTTTCTATATAATATAAGTATGGAGAATAGGGTCTTTTAAACTTTTTGAAGCAATATATTGCCCGAAAAATAGACGTGCCTACCTAATTAGATTGCAGGGCGGATATAAAATATACCGAAACATTCATCGGAATAATCATCGGCGTAGCTAGGGGGGGGCCAGGCCCCCCCTGGCCCCCCCTGATGGCCCTGCGGCCCCCCCTGAAATATTCAATAGAAAAAAAATTGCTAATAATGTAAACAAGAAACAATAAAAAACAAACGTGTGTAATAATTAATATTGATTAATGAATCCACTAGATCACAGCGCACGCGTTGATTCCCAAAATCGGCACGTGGCGAAATCAGTCAGTCAGTTTTTAACAGAGATTTATAATATCGAGCACAATATACATAATCAAAGATTTTTTTAATGCATATTATATTGTTATGGATCGCCGATAGCCATCGGAATACAATACTGCGCAATTCGTGTTCATATATCACCAACACGGGTTCAAAGATCCCAAGTCTAGATTGTTACGGAATAGAAGAGAAAACAACGCGGGGAATTCCCGAAAAGTCGCGTCTGTTAGACGCCACTAAAAACAACAGTTGGCCTCGGCCGATTTCGTTCTGGCTCGGAACATGTCGTCTAATTTTTAAATTGCGCGCCCGATTTCGCCAGTTCACAATTTTATTATTATTGTGCTGTCGAATTATTGTGGAACGATCTGCTAAGTAGCGCAGTTTTTTGTGATCATTACTGATTATACTAGTGTATCAAGACAATATTTGTGGTTTAAAGAGTGTATGGTTTTTCATTTACATAGTATTTTCCGGTCAGATTGAACATGGAGAAACTGGAAACAGAATTTGCCCATTCTGCGAATTGGAGTTTTCTACACTTTACTTATACAAAAAATAAACATCCGAAATATCCATAAAAAGTCGACCCCGATTCAGAACAATAGAACATGTCTCATAATTTGTCCCCTTTGTAAAGAAAATCAATTTATGTGTAGAACCTACAATACTTCAAACACATTTAGAGGTAGGTCATAAATTATTACAATAGAAGTATTAACTGCGAGCTGTTAATTTTTCTAGGCAACAAACGTGCGAACAGTGGATGAAAGAGTATAAAATTGAATCAAACTATTCAATACATAGAACAAATAGAACATCTGATAGTGTGGAAAAATAGTAACCGAAGTAATGTGACTGGTATGACTATATAACGTAATATTATGCAGAAAAATCTGTATGAATACTATTTTTAGGATATAAAAGCAACTATACTAACAGAACTGAAAAAGCTGGAGGTATTATAAAAATTAATAGGGTATGTCCTTCTCGTTTGACAGTAAAAATTTTTGAAACAGGTATGTAAATAAATTATACTTATTACTTCTCTCCCTACAAATTAAACGTTTTTAAATTACAATGAATTATAAAAATTAATAGTTAATACAAATATTAAGTTAATAACAGTTAAGCAAAATAAAAAAAACACTTCTTTATGCTGACTGCACAGCAAGAACAAATGTTTTTAATTTTAGGTCATGTCAGTGTAACCTTCTGGAAAACTTATGTCGGTCATGATGAGAAAATCAGAAGCCAACACCTATCCAATGAAGAGAAAGAAGTTATAGTTCAAAAACTTTTTAGTGGTGTAACTGTAGAGAGAGTTATTTTAGATGCCAGGAAAATTACTACAGATAGTCTTCAAAGAATTAACATGGTTCAGAGAAAAGACATAGCCTATTTAGTGAAAAAACACAATATTAAAAGAGGAAGGATGAAAATACTATCATAGCTGTTAGCTTAAAAGTTAGTGAATGGAATGCTAATGGAAAAAAATTACTGTTGTTTTTTAAACCACAAGGTGGGTAAATGCATGACTGTTAAACACTATTGTAATAATATAGCCATATTTTACTTTTCTGAACAATTCAAACTATTTTTGAGGCTGGGAAAACCTTTTATACATATGACGTGTATCAAATTTAAAGTGAGTAGGTATGTTAAATAAATTAAAATGTCTTTAAAATTATCTTAAACCTATACAGACAGACATAAAAAATGCATAGAAATGTTCTTGCAGTGTTTTTATTTAAAGTTTGTTATTCTAAAGTGAAAAAAAAAATTTTGCTTATAGTAGATTTGCCATTCATTTCATGATAATCTGGAAGTATAAAGGACTTTTGGCTGAAATAATAAGTATATTTTTATTAGGTGAAAATCATCCACTCCTAAGTGTAAGATTTGTGAATGACAACCTGGAACGTAAACTAAAGGACGTCAGCACAATAATGCATGGATGGGACACACTGTACAAACCAAAAAGGAATGGATTTGACAATCGTGCTCGTGAAGGATGACAAAAATATGGGTTTTCCTGTGGCATTTTTTTAAACTAATAGATTAGACCAGCTTGTACAAGAAATAGTTTTAGGTGCTCTTCAAGAGAAGATTGGTGGGGTAGGTAATACAACCCAAAGTATTTTATGACGGATGATGATCCTAAATACTACAATGCCTGGACGAAAATAATAATTTATGAATTATATTGTATTTTACTTTTAAAGTGGGTGGTATTTAAACTTTTTACATCTTGTATTCTGAAATATATTTTAAATGTGTAATATATTATATTTTTAACTGTCAGAAATAGTAGGTATAATATTACAAAGTTCTTGTTAATTTTAGTTTATTTTATATTGTTGAAAAAACACTTGCAAGTTTCTTGCAAGAGTAATCGAAACTGCGGATTTTTCATATTAAATTTTTTTTTCAAAATCCTGTTTTTTTTCAAGTCAATTATCTAAGTATAGTCCGCAAAGCTGTACAGAACAAAATATCCCACTTTGGGAAATAAATATCGCTTTGAATAAAAAGTAAAACACCTATAAGTAGTTAGCATAATTAATTCTAAATAAGTATATCTGAAAATTATTTCTAAACATTTTAAATCATAAATTTTAATTTCTTTTAAACTATCAACATCTTCTGAAAAATATCGTCTACCCTTAACACACCTGTGTGTTAGGCCGGTAGCCTACGCGGCCACTCGACACAGAGAAGAGGTAGGTTCTCTGAACATAAACCCTTTATTTTTCTGTGCTGTGAACAATGGCGTTTACCTAATGCGCATGTCCGGGGCTTATAATATCCCGACGAAGACCGAAAGCGGCCGAGGCCAACTGTTGTTTTTAGTGGCGTCTGCGTCTGTTCCTCCGTAGTATTATATAAAGGCAAGCTGGGCCGCTAGAAGTCAGTCAGTTAGATAGTTTGACAGTGTACGGTGTACAGCAAATAATAAAGCGGCGATCGATAGAGTAGTGATACAACAAGTGTATTGTATTTGTATTAGTGAATTAGAGAAGTATTGGAGAACTGTGTTTAAGAATCCTTGGCGTATTACTACTGAAGTACCAAGTAAGTGTAGTAGTTAGTAAATTTGCTTTATTGTAAGTTATCAGTTGTGTTTTTTTATAGAGAATGCTTCTTTTTCTTGGTAGTACCATTCAATCTAAATTTATATTTTTTTGTCTAACAGTGTTAGTAAAAATACGGCAAATTTTGCTTATAATCAGTGGCGAGACGTGGTTTTTTTTTCTGGATAGACATAAAAAATAAAATTCAGCTTTGTTTTAAATACATATAATTTGTTTACCACGAAATTGGTAATTTTGGGTAGACAATCAAGTCTACCTTGTCTACTCGTACGCTTCGCCACTGCTTATAATTCAGCGCTCGTCGGGGTCCATAGCCCGAAGAATAGCAGAATAGCTGTTTAGCACTATTTGGTTATCCTTATTGTATAAGGTATCTTCAGGAGGTTAGGAAATAATTTTTCCATATATATTTATACAATTGTCTTTAGTCTTTCAATTTTTTTTTGTTGCAGATTATGGACATAAGAACATTTTTCAAAAGACAAACGTCTTCACCATCTTTACCGTCTATACAGCCAACTACACTAGAAGAGGATAATAATAATCAGTCTGAACCGCAGCCCGGTACAAGCAAGGATCTGGATCAGAACATTCAACCAAAATCAATCATGCACGCTTACCATGTGAAAATAGACGCTTCTGACTTGGGCCAGCTGGAAGAAAACGCATCGCAACCAATTCTTAAAAGATTTCCACAAACTATGTTTGGTAATAAAAAAAGGTCGTTCAGCGCAAACTTTTATAAAGATTTTGATTGGTTGGAATACAGCGTCAAAACAGATTCCATTTCGTGCTATGCTTGTCGTCATTTTGGAGCTGCTATGGATGAAGAAACTTTTAGAATGCTGGGATTCCGCAACTGGAAAAAAACTGGTGAAAAATTAAAAAAACATGGTGTATCTTTGCATCACATTGAAAGTCTCAATAAATGGCATAACTATAAAAAGACAATAAAAAGCGGAAATGTTTTATCTCATCTTTCACAAGCTTATAGCACCCAGATAGAGAAAAATAGGAATTACTTGAGAATGTTGGCCGATATAAGCTTAACACTGGCTCGTCAAGGAATGGCTTTCAGAGGTCATGACGAAAGCGAAAGTTCATTAAATAAAGGAAACTTTAAGGAAATATGTAACCTAATAGCAAAGTATAACAAGGACTTTGACATTCTACATAATTCGCATAAAAACTATTCCAGTCCCCAAATACAAAATGAAATTATTGCCCTCTTGTCACGGGCGTCTTTAAAAAAGATACTCGATGAAATTAGGCATTCCGGAACTTTTTCAATCATGTGTGATGAAGCTCGTTCTTTCAAAACGGAACAATTGTCTTTATGTGTTCGCTACGCATCGAAAGATCTAGAAATTCGTGAAAGATTTCTTGCATTTCTTGACTGTTCAGAAGACAGATCGGCCACGGATTTATTTACTTTAATCTACAAAAAATTGGAAGAGCTTAATCTTAGCGACTTGCAGATGGTAGGGCAATCCTATGACGGAGCTGCGGTGATGTCAGGCAATATAAGTGGTCTTCAAACACAAATGCGAGAGAAATATCCAGCTGCAATTTACACGCACTGCTTAGCTCATAGACTTAACTTGGCTCTGGTAGACTCCTGTAAAAATGTTCCATCAATATCGAAATTTTTTTGTACTTTGGAGGCACTTTACGAACATTTTTCAGATCCTCAAAACCATAAAAAATACAAAGAAATATTAAAGGATCTCAAAATTGTCCCCAGGGAGTTGAAAACTTTGTCAGATACTCGGTGGGTGTGTCGATATACAACTTGCCACGCTGTTAAAACATGTTTCGAGGGAATCGTCACAGCACTGGAAAACGAAGTTTCTCATACACGTAGCAAACAGTCAATCACAGCAGTCGGGATATTATCCAGCATTAAACAACCATCATTTATAATTCATCTTTTTGTATTGGACGAGGTGCTAAACATTTTAAATATATTATCAAAGAGTCTCCAGGAGAAAGGTGCAACTCTGGGAAAAGCATTTAAAGTTATTAAAAGTGTTATGACTTCATTAAATGGAATAAGAAATGAACAATATTATACCGATCTTCATACAAAAATATCGAACTTTGCCACAGAATACGAAATTTCATTGGAAATTCCGTCATCCAAAAGAAAAAAGCAAGCCAGTAGCAAGCTCGTTGACTTCGTCACCGATACAACCGTAGGATTGGGTTTGATAGACGCCACATGCTCCAGAGGTAACGTAGAAGTCATTGAGTACTGGAGGGCACACATATTTTACCGAATTATTGATACTGTAAGAGAATTTCTAAACAAAAGGTTCTCACCAGAAAGTATGGCGCTTGCCAATTCAGTAGATCATTTTTTTCAGTTAGATTTTGAAGGTTCAGAGAAATTCATTGAGCAATATCGCAAAATTTTGAATATCAACACTTTTGCCTTAAGAGCAGAAATGACCGTTTTAAAAAATTGTATTTTACAATCTAAAGAAACTGTTGATTATGAATATATCAAAAAAAACTTAATTGACTCAGAAAAAACATATCCCAATCTCTACCAACTTTTTAAAGTAGCGATTATTTTGCCTATTTCAAGCGCTACGTGCGAGAGGTCTTTTTCTGCCATGAGGAGGATTTTCAACTGGTTGAGAACGACAATGACTCAAGATAGGCAGTCAGATTTGGCTTTGTTGTATATAGAAAAAGATGTCGATATAGACTTGGAGAGTGTTGTAAATTCTTTTAGTGAGCAGAGTAGGAAATTTCTCTTGTAAGTAATCTTTTGTTTTTGTAAATATTTATCGCAGTGTATTATATTATATGTATTAGGTATATAAAAAAAATAAAACCACTATACTATTATAAGGCATTTTTCTATAAATTTTTTCATTGCACGACAAATAAAAAAATATTTTTTTTTAATCCACCGTACACTGGGGCCCAGGCCCCCCCTAAAAACTAAGGCTAGCTACGCCGATGGGAATAATCTGTCTTGGTGTGTGTTTATCTTTATTTTCATACCTTGTTTGTGTAGCCTAGGACTTATTAAATGTGTTTACATTGATCATAATAAAAATAAAAATATATATCAAGATACATCACTAGGTACTCTATACTTACTGAAAATATGAAATGCCCGGTATTTTACCCCGATTTGGGCATAATAAAATCATATAACGGCTGTTACTAGTCATTGTTTATATTCCAATCCGAGTTACTAAAAGCACAAACATAATAATTCAGTAACCTACACAAAATCTAGAAATTCCGTAAATATTAAACACCCACAAAAAACAACAAGGTATCTACAGGAAAAAATTAAAACACAACAAAAATGGCGCCGAGCCGGTTCTGTAGTGTATTTTAAACATGCCGCTAAAGAAGGATAGGCCGATGGCACATGCCCATCAATACTGCTGGAAAGGAAGGCATCTGACCAGTGAGCCGTGCGCTCGGACGTATTTTTTCACAAATAAAACTTACGTTTTGTTTGCGCACGAGATAAGCTGTACGAATCTAAAGGTCTATGATGGGCACAGTCGGAAGGTTTGGTATACTTACCTGCAGTGGCTGCTCGTGGTTATTTTAAAAGGGGGGGGGGGGTCATTAATATTCTAAGCAAATACGAAAAGCCCCACAAATCAATCGCCAAAGGCGAAAACATTTTTGGGTGCCACGCCCATAAAAGTATTTTTTGGCTGGTTTTATAACGACAATGTGCGAAAAAAGAATCAGGAGTGCCACTTCTGTGTATGAAAAATAGCGATAGCGATCGGGCTCCATTAGCAACTTTGGGTAAAGTCGTACTGTATAACACTGGTCGGGTTGTTTCGTAGTGGGCCGATATAGCACGGACTTGCATAGCGAAAGCGAGAGCTCAAGATGTATAGATCTCCTTGCAAGGGGAAACAGTTATGACGCACGTCATTAATTTGGATATTTATTTTAAACCATCTTAACCTGTTTGTAAGCATGCTGTTTAAAACTCATGGCTCTATGACGCAGACAATACGTTTTTCTTGTCATTTTATTTTTTAGTGTGTTGTCTTATAAAATGTACACACAAAAAATCGAATAAGAGCTTCGGGATTTTTTTTACACAGCAGTCGATCTGGTAACAGCCCAAGAGTTGTAGTCAAAACAAATAAGATGTTAGAAATTACAGATTAGAAAATAGAAAATATCGATTTTTATTTTTGCGACACAGGAACTTAGGTAGGAAGGATATATGACGTCAGCATAATTTATCATGCATCGATATATGTCAATCTAACATAAAATTATCTCGCCGCAAAAAGGCTAGTGTTTTACCCACAGACATATAGGTATAAGGAGATCAAACATTTTATTCAAAAAAAAAGTATAGGTTTACAAACAGACATAAAGTCGCCACAGTGGATCTTTTCCCG
Organism: Polydrusus pterygomalis; assembly: GCA_963969555.1. NCBI lineage: Eukaryota > Metazoa > Arthropoda > Insecta > Coleoptera > Curculionidae > Polydrusus > Polydrusus pterygomalis. Next base: position 115,386,788 of record OZ018378.1, on the reverse strand, counting down.
TGCGTCATCAATCAACGATCAGGACTCAACGTGGTTAAAAACTCTGCATCCTTATTTATTACAGTAACAAGTTTGAATAAAAGCATAAAAGAACGTCTCCAAGATTCCGCAATAATATAACGTGCTAGACAAGAATAAAACTGTAAACGTCAATTAATTACTTTTTATTTGTTTAGTTGACTACCGTTGTATTTTAGAACGTCATTGTCAACCTTGTTTTGATTTGCCAATCTAATTCGTATTTTGTGAATTTGTGTGCCTTAAAACAGTTCCTTTTTCTAAAAATAGTTATTTTTAGAGTTAATTATACCCACCATCTGTTTTGGCGGTAAGTATTTATGGATTTTTATAATAATTTATTTATTTTAAATATTCTAACCGTGAAAGTTCTTTGAAAAGTTTACGGCAGTGGCTAAATTCCTTTAAATGAAAGGATGTCAAAAATTTGACTTTAGCGATTTTAATAGTCAATAGAACACCAAACTTTTCTATATTTTAAGCTTTAAAAATAGTATTAAATGTATTAACATTTGTTTGTCAATTTCTTTTAGATAATAGAGAATGCCGGGCAAAACTCTCAAGACACAAGCCCGACAATTTGTGTTCAATCTCTGTGAGTACTTTGAATTTGAGAAAGCAAATGGGGGACCTTTAGAGCATATTTCAATATAGCATCATGCACTTCCAGTGTTTGGAAAATTCTTTGAAAAATTCCCTAAAAAATACATGAAAGACCACGTGCAGCAAAAAATACCAATTTGGATTTAAAAACAAATGCTACATTCCATCCTACTACTATACTTATCCAAATCTGCAACCAGCACATCTCACCAACCTACAGAATATTTATCCGAAATACATATTAATAAAACATTTTTATAAGTTATTTTGTGCATTTTTTGTGTATTAGGTTGTTACAGAAACATATTTAAATATATTAAATTATAATAAGAGAAGGATTCTCTATAGGTATATCCAAAAAAATAGTGAAAAAAATGTGTATCATGGATCCGCAAACGATTCGTTTCCGAGATACAGCTGTTAAATATAATTCCCCTTTAAAATAGAATGTTAGTTTAAGATTTCAATAAATGTGTTGAAATTCATTTTTAGCTGGGAATTAATGGGATAGACTACGTTAGAGTACGAATAAACCCCGAGAGAAACTCGGAATTATAAATAATTTTTCGGGATATTATGTAGGTACGTCAAACGGTAGGCAGGCACGTCCATTTTATGAACTTAGACTTAGTTTTGACTTTTTTCGTCTCGTAATTTTGATTTGATTCATACGATTTTGATGACGTGAAAGTGATGACGCACGGGAAAAGATCCACTGTGGCGACTTTACTTCCATAGTTTCAGATAAGTTAGAAGGAGATAGTTTTAAAAAATGACAACACTGTAAGCTGTAAAAACTCGCTGTTATCCTTAAAGTGTATTGGCATGGGGTTTTTTGAGATTAAAAACTATTCATATAATTTGCAACGTTAACTTAAAATATGAAAATATATACACCAATGCTTTTAAGCTAAAAATAAAACCTGACTAACCTCACTTACGGCCAAAATATTAATCCTTGGTTAGAATAGTCGGGTCTCTTACACACAACGCACTGGCGAACCATTGTAAATAATAACTAGACTGGGTACATATCGCTAATCGTCAGCCGAGAGTGCACCTAATATTAGTACTAAAAAAATTTACTAAAATTAAAAAAATACTTTTCTTTCCTATTTTTCTATTTACTATTGCTTTTTTTGCCTCACTTTCGTGCGGAACGTGAAGGGGAAACATATCGCCAAATTGTCATAACAACTGACCAAAACTAGACAATGGTGCAAAATTTCCGTTTTCTCGTATAGATAGGTAGTTTTCGGAGATGGCGCCGTATAGTGCTCGATGTCCCGTTTCCAATGCCACCTCGCTCGATTCGCTACGACTTTTTGTTACGGAGATATATGATATTGATATTTATAGGTGCTCTTCAGTAGTAGTATTCAATCGATTAAAACATAAGCAAAAAATTATTCTTACATGGAAGCTATCAATTATCAGCTAATAACTTTGTAGAAATATTATTGTGCCGAGCCCTTCGGGCACGGCACTGTTCTAGGTCGTTCGTTTAATTATACGACAGCTGTCACTTTGACAGGTAAGTGTCATTTTTTTTTAGCTTTTTTATAGCGAGGGTTATAGCTGTAAGAATTCGAAATTAAAAAAATTTCAGGTACCTAAATAAGAATGTTTTATACGATAGCTGTTAAATTTTGACAGGTAAGTGTCAGTTTTTTTATCCTTTTCATAGCGAGGGTTATAGCTGTAAAAATCTTAAATTAAAAGTTTTTCAATACCTAAATAACAAAGTTTTATACGATAGCTGTCAAATTTTGGCAGGTTAGTGTCAATTTTTTTTAGTCGTTTCATAACGAGTTCATAGCGAGGGTTATAGCTGTAAAAATCCGAAATTTAAAAAATTTCTGGTACCTAAATAAGAAAATTTTATACGATAGCTGTCAACTTTTGACAAGTAAGTGTCAATTTCTTTTTTTGCTTTCTTGTAGCGAGGGTTATAGCTGTAAAAATCCTAAATTGAAAAATTTTTCAGTACGTAAATAACAAAGTTTTATACGACAGCTGTCAAATTTTGACAGGTAAGTGTCAATTATTTTTTGGCTTTTTTGTAGCAAGGGTTATAGCTGTAAGAATCCGAAATTTTAAAAAAATTCAGTACCTAAATAACAAAGTTTTATACGGCAGCTGTCAAATTTTGACAGGTAAGTGTCAATTATTTTTTAGCTTTTTTGTAGCGAGGGTTATTGCTGTAAGAATCCTAAATTAAAAAATTTTTCATTACCTAAATAACAAAGTTCTATACGACAGCTGTCAAATTTTGACAGGTAAGTGTCAATTTATTTTTTTGCTTTCTTGTAGCGAGGGTTATAGCTGTAAAAATCCTAAATTGAAAATTTTTTCAGTACGTAAATAACAAAGTTTTATACGATAGCTGTCAAATTTTGACAGGTAAGTTCAATTATTTTTTAGCTGTTTTGTAGCGAGGCTTATAGCTGTAAGAATCCGAAATTTAAAAAAAATTCAGTACCTAAATAACAAAGTTTTATACGGCAGCTGTCAAATTTTGACAGGTAAGTGTCAATTATTTTTTAGCTTTTTTGTAGCGAGGGTTATTGCTGTAAGAATCCTAAATTAAAAAATTTTTCATTACCTAAATAACAAAGTTCTATACGACAGCTGTCAAATTTTGACAGGTAAGTGTCAATTTATTTAAACTTTTTTCGTAGCGAGGGTTAAAGCTGTAATAATCCTAATTTTCAGTACCAAAATGACAAAGTTCTATACGACAGCTGTCAAATTATATATACTTAAATAGTAATTCTTATTTTTTATAATTTGCTACCATTTCTATGCTATTTAGGTATAGACCAATATATTTGAAAAAAGTAGTATTTGAGATGACCTAAACGAATATCCAAACCAAAAGTATATAGGACGCACCCAATTCGATTTATTAACGATCCAATATGACCCTACATTGATTTTAAAAAAATCAAAAAAATTACTTCCCAACTTTCGATCGCGTTCGCAAACAATAGTATTTTGTAGCCCAACGTCGTCTACACGTCGAAAAAGTTTAAATCGATTAAAATACTTTTTGCCACCTGTATCGCCGTACAACGAAAAAAAAAACATATTTTTCAACTTTAACTTTAATAACTTTTTTCCGGTACACCCTGTATATTCAAAATTTTTCTAAGACGTACCCCTACTATTCCTCTCCACATCCAGAAAATTTTAATCGTTTTGCTCTAACCGTTTCCGAGAAAAAAATTCGCGAATATCTAAATGTGGAACAGCCTCCCACCACGTGGCGACGGATTATCAATGTCGGAACGCCATCTTTAAATCGAGATTACAACTATTTCTGAAACATTTTGGGCAAATATTTTGATAAATAAAATTAGAAGAAGGTTCAAGGTAGATATTCCACCCGATTTAAAATCTGGAAATGTTCTTATTAGTCTAGCAAGTCACGCTGAAAACACCCATTTTTCGCCATTTTTGACAGCCGGATTTTTAGAATTAATAATTAATTTGGATACATCAATATCAAGGCACTCTTAGTCAAAAGTGAATGGTGATAGAATTTGTAAAGATTGCCTGTTTCCGCACCCAAAAAAGCGACTTTTCTCGATTTTGCGAATATATTTTAATAATTTTGGATATGTAGAGGTGTTAAGAAGTAATCAGCGCATTTTTTGAGAAAAAAATAAAACGGTTTTGTTAAAAATTGAATAAGCTACAGTCGATATAGTAAAAAAAAAGCTGCCGTTTTTTCCGTATTAAAGATAAATAAACGAAAAAATATCTCTTAAATACAATTTGACAAGCTCTATCCGCTAAAGTTTACAACGTTTCGATCAAAAGTCGTTTTCAGTACGAAAAAAAATAAAAACCGTGAAAAATCAGGCCTAACTTTATGATTTCCACTTTCTTACAATTTTCGGCAATTTCCATTCCAGTTAGGTATAGAACGATGTATTGGAAAAATGTAGTTTTTGAGATGGCCTAACCGATTATCCAAACCGAATGTACTTCGGATGCACCCAATTCGACTTATTAGCGATCCAAGAGGTACCATTTTGGACCAAATTTTGACTTTTAAAAAATAAAAAAAATTATTTCCAAACTTTCGATCGCGCTCACAAACAATAAGCTTCTGTAGCCGACGGTCGTCTACACGTCGAAAAAGTTTAAATCGAAAAACCTAATTTTTGTGGCCTGTATCGAATAAACATGAGAATCCGATATTTTTCGATTTTAAAAATTAATAACTTTTTCCGGTACACCCTGTATATTCGAAATTTTTACACAACGTACCCCCACTATTCCTCTCTAAACCCAAAACGTTTCAATCGTCCCACTTTAGCAGTTTCCGAGAAAAAAAATCGCAAATGTGAAAATTGCAAAAGCCACGACGACTACGACGACGCCGACAACATACATACATTATTTTCACCGAAGCGCCGTATGTAATTTGACCAGTAGAAAATTTTAAAAAATATACATATATTTAGTATAATCTTTTTGCTTGACAAATACATCTAATATTAATATAATCTTTGTTTGCAAACACAGGCGGTGGATCTAGGCCAAGGTCTCTAAAGGGTAGGTTGCCTGGTAACTCTATGGCCGAAGCGACGTGAGCGGGGTGTCTACGTCATCGAGACGACAAAGTTGGTTTGTTTACATGGTGTACATAGCGGTTTTCACTGAATTATTGCTTTTGTAGTGTTATTTTGTTATTTAGGTGGTTAAGTTTTAAACAATTGTGAAGTGTGGACATATTTTTGCGAACTCACAATATTATTTTGTGAGAAAACTATCACAAATTGTAAATTTTCAGCGATTTTCATTGTGTGAATTTCAAGGTTAGTTTATTAAACTTGATTCTTCTCTATGTTCTAATTTTAAAACAAATTATTGTTTGAATATTTATTTAGATATGAGTGGTGGCAATATTTGTAGCATAGCTAGATGTAACAGTAATTCAAAGAAGAAGCCAGATCCAGGCAAAAAATATCATGTTTTTTACATTCCCAAAAAACCCCATCGTTTCAAAAGAATGGGAACGAAAATGTTGCTGAAAGGATAATTGGACGCCCAAAAATAAGAGGATATGCAGCAAGCATTTTCTGTTTACTGACTACAAAGATGAACTGCAAGCTCGCTTAATGAATTTCCAACCAATGGTTTTAAACAAAGATGGTAAGTGAAAAAGAGTAAATAAATAGGCAGTTCTCTATTAATAAAGTGACAACCAAGCCCAAAGTAAATAAACTTATATTATTCAGGGGTGAAAGATTCCAAAGTAAGGGTTGAGTTAATGTATTTATAACAATAATAATATTAATATTTGTGGGGGCTCTTGAAGTATCATCTAATGATGATAATCATAATTATTATTATTATTAAGACAGAAGTTTGTAGGTTTAGTGAACCCTTATTTTATTTATTTTTTATAGCTGTCCCGACATTATTTTTACCTTTGATAGAAAATAAAGATACCAACTGTGTTATCGAAAAGAGCTTGTCAGATAAATCGAAAAGAAAACAAAGCAACTGTGGAAGGTTTATTACAGTTAGAAACAAAAAAGCTAAAAGCCATTGATAACAGTTCCATGGATATTTCGGAGGTTACATCAACAAGCAAAAAAACAGATTATGATATTATTTGGGAAAGAAAATTTTCATTATTGAGACAGGAAAATGAGAAGCTCAAAAAAAAATTGCAGATCATGAAAATAAAGAAACGATTTTAAAACAAAGTGGCTCCAACTTAGATGAACAAGATGTTTTGTCTCCAAACCAAGTGGACATTGCCTTAAAAATTAAATCTAAAGCTCGCTGGACACAGGATGAACTCTTAAAAGCTTACGTTAAAATATTTTGGTAAACGGTCATATACCTATATTTAAGACAAACTTTGCATTATCCGCTGCCTGGAATATCCACTTTACAACAGTGGGCCGCAAATTAATATCAATTTAAGAAATGGAATTATAGATGATATTTTGCACATTATGGGAATAGCAAAAACATTAAAAAAAGTGTTAATAGACATTAACCCTAATCGTTATTGAACTTCTTAGGTAATGAATGGTAAACCTATTTTATGACATCATTTCATTTTATTCCCCATTGTAAAGTATAATTTGAAATAAAGAAATTATTATTGTTATTATTTCTCACAATTCCCAATATTTTTTAATAATAGATAAAACATGGTTTTCCAAAATATAATATTTAACATTATATGCAAAATTTTAAATGCTTTTAGCACTTACCTACCTATTAGTAATACAATACTGTCTATTTTCTGATAGGCCTAATTAATAATCAGAATATTGATAATAGAGTAAAAGTGCCTGTTCTTCCACCCAAGCCATAATTGGGAAAATATATAAGAAATATTCCTTTCTTAAGGGCTAAAATCATTTAAAGTTTGTCAAAAAATGATATTTAAACAAAAGAAATTGAATTTACATATCAAAACCACAGGAATTCTGTGTAAAAACTATTTAATTGCCATTCTTTATATGCTGACCATGAAAATATGTTAAATGTGTCGTCTGGATGACGTATTCCCGCGCATGAAATGCGAATATCTGATTGGCCCAAAGTTACCAGGCAACCTATAGTATAGAGACCTTGGATCTAGGCTAGGGCAGTCAGCAGAAATTTGTCATCATTGATTTCTGTTAAAACGATTTTTGATCGGCACAAAATGTAAACAATGGGTCTCATTATATATCACATGTCTGTGGTTTTACCAGATGAATATTTCAATTAATTTACCGTCGCCATTCTGTCAGCTTACCAAATCCCCATGTTGTATTATGTTAAGTCGAAACATTATTTTTATAAGAACTACGTTACCTCATTTCAGTTAATTTTTTCGTTCAAAGTTGTAAAATCTTATATGTATAAGTGTTGTTAATGCTTCAAATGACAAAATTCAGAACCGTCTGTTAGTTATCGCAATTGTTTTATTTAATTATCGATTTAGAACATTTTATGGACAAAGAAAATTGAAAACTGAGCAAAATCCCATGTTTTTTTTAAGTATATTTATTACTTTTATACCTAATAATAAGTAATTATTGTTAAATTAAAAGAAATATTAGCTGACCATGCCTGTTTTACCACCGCATTTATTTGGTAAAACACATCTACTAAGGAGACTTGTGCACTGCGCATGCCACTTTCGCAATTATTGTGTGCTGATCTAAAGGTACAAGTTTATGAAGCAAAGAGATTATTCTTTTTGCTTCTTTAGCGGGTAAATGAATATTTAGCTCAGAATTTAGTACAGCTCAATTTTACAAATATTTATTCCGACCAGCCAGTCCTATTTAGTAAGATGCTTTCACTGGCGGACCGGAAAGGGGGAAGCAGAAATTAAACCAAACTTTACGACATTACGACCTTTACGTATAATGATTATAATTCTGGTGGTAAAAAAATTTCGTCTTGCGCAAACTAGGCAAGTAAGGGTTTCCGGTGAAAATACTTTTCAGATTGATTTGAATTACCGTTGGAGCTTAACGTTCATTACTGCAACATAAAAGTGTTATTATGAATTTTCGTGTTGGCGATACAGTATTATTCTCCCACTTCAACGTGCGGTCTTTAATTTCGGAATTTGATGCGTTTCTTGAATTCGTGGCGGCTGAGCAGCTGGATGTAATTGGCTTATCAGAAACTTGGTTACATAAAAACATATCCAGCACGGCTTTAAACATTCCTGATTTTAACTTGATTAGGAGAGACAGAGAGGGAAGAGGGGGAGGTGTTGCTTTCTATTTGCGAAATATATTTAAGTATAAAATAATTGATGTGCCTCCTGCCACCAGTGCCTTGGAGCAGCTGTGGATTAGCGTTAGGATAAAGGGTAAAAATATTTGTTTAGGGTCTTTATATCGTCCACCCAGTGAAAACTTAAATGATTGTATTAATGACCTCGAAAATGCAATCACAACATTTCTTCCTTGTTTTGATTTAGTTCTTTTTGGGAGTGATTTTAATGTGGATTTTCTTTCAAATACCGTTGGTGTTCAGTGTTTAATAAATTTTTTAAACAAATACGGCCTTCACCAGATAGTCAGGGAGCCCACCCGTATTACGAATAATAGTACAACTCTAATAGATATCATTGTCACGTCTTCTCTTGATCTAGTAAAAAATCCGTTCGCTGTCAGGATGGATGGGGTGTCTGATCACTGTTTGGTTAAATGTAACATTAACTTAAAGAAACCCAAGGCTTTTGTCAAGTATAAGACCTATCGTGACTATAAATCTTTTGATTACGATTCTTTTTTAATTGACTTAAATAACTTAAATTTTGATATTCTGTACTTGATGGAGGATGTTGACGATATGGTAAATTTCTTTAATGAGACGGTAAGTTCCTTATTTGACAGGCATGCGCCTTACAAAACGTCGCGATTTACTAAACCTCCTGCTCCGTGGATCACGGATAACGTGAAGTTTATGATGCGTTTGAGAGATAAAGCTTACTCTAAATACAAAAAGAGTAAGACTGATGGGACTTATGATGAATATAGGCAGCTTAGAAATTTGGTGACTTCCTCTGTTAGAAGTGAAAAAAAGGCTTACCTAAACCATAAGTTTAAAACTAACCCTAAGGAATTCTGGAAAACTTTAAAATGGCTAAATATTAATAATTCCGGTATTGAAGGCCAACCTGAGCTCGTGGGTACTCCAGATGAATTTAACAAACATTTTATAGATAGCATACCGACCATGGACGCTGATCCTCAACTTAACGAAAGGTTTTTAGGTAAGTATTCCGACTCTTTATTTGAAGGATTTCAGTACACTTTCAATTTTTCTCAGGTTGATGAGGAACAGGTTGGCCAAGCAATAAATCAAATTAAGTCTAATGCTAAGGGCGTGGATGGGCTTGATTTAAAAATGATATCTTTTTTGCTTCCCTATTTACTGAAATATATTACATTTATTGTTAACTCTTGTCTGAATACCAAAAAATTTCCTTCCAGCTGGAAAACTGCAAATATTATACCCATTCCCAAAATTAATAACCCAATAAATCTCAATAATTTTAGACCAATTAGTATTTTGCCGGTTTTTTCCAAAATATTAGAAAAAATAATTTTTAAACAACTGACTGATTACTTGTTGGAATGTAAGGTGATACCGATTACACAGTCCGGATTTCGTCCACAACACAGTACTACCACAGCGTTACTCAAGGTGACTGATGATTTCCTAAGGGCATCAGATGAAGGAATGAATGGTTGTTTGCTCCTTCTTGACTACAGCAAGGCCTTCGATACTCTTGATCATGCCATTCTTTGTGATAAACTCAGTCATTTTGGTCTAGGTCCTGAGTCGGTTAAATTGATTAGAAGCTACTTGAGTGGAAGGTGTCAGAGGACTTCACTGGGTGGAGTTACTTCGTCGTTTATGGAGGTTAATCGGGGTGTTCCTCAGGGTAGTATCCTGGGACCTTTGTTATTTTCTGTTTACACTGCTGATTTTAGTACATACTTAAAATACCTTAACTCACACCAATTTGCTGATGATACTCAACTTTATTACTTCTTTAAAAGCTGCGAAGCACTGGTAGCGCAGGAACGTATCAATAATGATCTTGGCACAATTTGTGACATTTCCAAGGCTCATGGCCTTATACTTAATGAAGCTAAAACGCAACTGCTCGTGTTTGGACAGAGAAGTCTTGACGATGTTCTTAATATTAAAATAAATAATGTAAGGATCAATGATGTTGATTCTGCTAAAAACTTGGGAGTATATTTTGATAAAAAATTCAGATTTCATGATCACGTGTCTTATATTTTAAAGAAAAGCTATGGTAAATTAAAAACCTTATACCTATATAAAGACATTTTAAGTCGAAACATTAAATTGAAACTTTGTGAATCTCTCATCTTGTCTCTTGTTTCTTATTGTGATGTATTATTTTGGCCTGCCTTGACAGCCAGCGATAGGAGTAGTTTACAAAAGTTGCAAAATGGTTGTCTTCGATTTTCTTGCGGAGTTAGGAAGTTTGACCATATCTCCCCTAGTTACCTGGAGTCAGGTTGGTTGAGATTAGACTCTAGATATTTTTTGCATATGTGTACTTTGGTTTTCAAGGTCGGTATGTTTCAGCAGCCTGAGTACCTCTTACAGAAGCTTAAGCGGGGGTTAGATACGCATCAACTAACAACACGATATAATTTTCTATATACTGTTCCAAGGCACAGAACTGCTTTATTTCAGCGTTCCTTTTCCTATAATGCTACCAAATGTTACAATTCTTTGCCTCTGGAGTTAAAAGCGAGTTCGACCGTTCCGGTGTTCAAGAGGCGCATCAAAGAGTTTATCAAAAGTGAATAAATCTTTCATGTTTGGTAAAAATTTTATTACGATTACTATTTAGAATCTTATATCCGTATATTTTGATGTTAGGCCAAGCTATGTTTTTTTTTCCTTATTATAAAACTATTTAAAAAATCGTCTTATATATACTGTTTAGTCTGTTTTCTCTGAATTGTATTTTTCCTTTAATCTAAGTTAATTTACTTTATCGATAACACTCTTTTCTGTAATAATTATTAAGTTCATTATATGTGTTAAATTAATATTTTATTACTATGTAGTACCTAGTAGTTACCTATATTTTAATTTTTTTTTCTTGTTATTGGTAGGTGGTTAGATGAGTAGCGATTACGCTAGATCCCGCCACCTTTTAGAAACATTTTATAAACTGTTTACTTTTAAGTTATAAATAAAGGCATTTATTATTATTATTATTATTATTATTATTATTATTATTATTTGTAATCTACTAACCAAAAATTCATTGTTTCCGAAAAAGTCATTAACTCTTATGTGGTAAGCGTATACAGCAGTGGCGGAACAACGTAGCCACGGGCCCGTGTGCGAAAACTTTGCTGGGCCCCCATTATGATACGAAGTATTATAATTATTGTTAACCATATAAAAAAATCATTTTTTCTTGCTTTTGCTTGCGCAAAGTTTGAAATCAGATTAGAAATGTCTATTTTTTGAGCATCCTCATTTTCGATAAAAATAATTGCCAAAGCTGATAATTTTTTATCGGTCATGAAATTTCTCAAATAAGTTTTAATTAACTGTAACTTGGAAAAAGACCGTTCAGCTGATGCAGCCGAAATAGGGATGGTCAAAAAAATAATGCAGGCAGTTACAATTTCACTAAAACTGGAAGATGAATAATAATTTTTTACCAATATAAAATCTAATAAATCAAAAATAGAAGTTAAATTGAAAGCACTTGTGATGAAATTGTATCAGCGATATCTTCTAGATATTAAAGATGCAGGGCTTGACTCATATCGTAAATATCCTTATCAGAAAGAGAAGGATCTCGTAAAACGTTGTGGAACAAAACGCGAAAATAAGAATAAATTTTGTACAAGCCAGAACATCGATTTTTTAATTGAGCTGTAATTATATTTATAGTTTTAAAAAACACATTTATTCTAAACCAATCATCACATTGTTTGAACTTGATAATGGTTATTAATCATCAAAAATTATTTTTGGTCTTGATATCCTTTTGTTTTCGAATTCAGAAGTAATGCCCCGCCCCATTGCCTAGCCAAAATAACAGAGTCGGTTTTAATTACTTACATCAAAATTATTTCTCATTTGATTTATGATTTCAGTGGCGGTGGTAAACATTTTAGACACAGCTTCAATATTTTGCTCTTTTTTTTGTAGAAGTTTTGTCAAAGCATCAATATTCTTTAAAATTTTATTTTGAAAAACAATAAGAAAAACAGTTTCAAATTTTTCCAATTGTTTTCATAAAGACTTTGCTTCATTAACTTCCGCTTTATTTGTAGAGGTTAAAATTATTTTCGCCAGCGTTTTTAAAATATCCACATAATAATATCTAAAACGAAGAGCTTCTAATGCATCGTGTCTCGATGACCATCGGGTGTCAATTTTTTTAAAGTTATTTTGGCATTAGTAACACTTTGCAAAAGTGTCCACCGTTTAATGCTTTCTCCAAAAAAACATAGACACTTTCAACTAAATCGTAGAAATTCCTAATTTCTCTTATCCAAGTTCAATAATCGCCGACACAAACACCCCTTTAAACTAAATGCCGGTATTGCGAATTGCGGTTTAATAAAAAAAATAAAGGCCGTTTTATGTGATTATTTCAGTTACTATCTATAAAAGTATTAAGTAGAGTAGTTTTGCGAATACGTTTCCGGAGTATTGCATTTTTTTTTCTATAAGAACATTTTGTTTTGCATTTTTATGTTTTTGTGGTTCCGCTCACGGGCCCTTTTTTAGCCCGGGCCCGTGTGCTTCGCACACATTGAACACCGGTAGTTCCGCCACTGAGTATAATAATCGATATTTACCCAATAAATTTTATTTTTGTAAAATGATCTAACAGGGTGATTCACGGGGATGGTACGTTAGACGTATATGACAAACGACCAAATTAAATTTGAAAATTCCCATACTTACCTAGTGTTTCACTCTCGTCTCGTCTCGTTCTCGCGAGACGAGACGAGACAAGGCGAGAGATCTTTCTGCGAGAATCTCGTAAGATGAGACAAAAATATGCGAGAGCGAGAAAATCAAAAAATCTTAAGATTTTAATTAGGATTTGCGATAAACTTTTAAAAAATCCCATAACTATTATCCGAAAAAAAAAACTATCTTTATTACTAATATTGGAAGGTGGCCAGGGAAAAATCGGGGTTCAAAAGAAAAAAATAGCTTTTTGTTTTATAACGTCTATAGTTTTTGTCGAAATTTTTGATACAGAGAACCATTTCATGAACGATAATCGTCGCCGCGAAATAAATATAATATTGTAATGGTTTCCAGTTGTGTCTGGGAGTTTAAAGATATTTTAAAGTTTTATTTGCACCCTGGAATACTGCAAGTAATGTTTTCAACATGATTATTTTAAAATAATGCCGTTGTCAATAAAAACAATCTAGCTTCATTGTTACTATTTACATACAGACAATAATATTATCACAAACTACAATATATATACCGACATTGTTTTTTGTTGTAAGGTTATTACAGACACTCATACGAAACGAATATAACAACGAACAATAAATAAGTACTTAAATTTCCACAATGGTTTATAGAAAAAGAACACAAGGAAAAGTCCCGGTTTATTAATTACAATTATTACAACATTAAATTATACTTTAAACTACATTTAAATATATTACACATAACCAAAAAAAGACAGATAAACAAAACAGACACGTGTTTTTAGAAGTCTGACGCTGGTAACTGATCTATTTTGGCACTTGCGTGCATTCAGTTCCGCTTCGTGATTCTGCAGGCAACCAGCGTTTCTTACTTTTAATATTCTACCATTTAAGGGCTCATGAACACTTGCCTCCTATAGGAAAACCACACATCACCAAAAATACAATAGCATCGCATGAATTTATAAACTCTCTATCCAATTAACGTCTCGCTAATACCATTCTAAATATTCCTATGTTAATAATACCACGCTTTTTTACCAACGCCAATGAGCCTAAGCTATAAAACCATTCGATTGTTTTACTGAACTGTGCTTTCGGAAACAGACGCTTATTAAGTTGCTCTCTTTCTACCTGATTGGGTCTAAAATTTGCTCTTTTTCTATTTCATGTGCTGAATAAAAGGTAGGTGATCTTGGACTTTTTCCACCTCTGAATAGATCGCAAACGCCTAAACGGTTTAAAATCAATCAGTGGCACGTGCGTAGTGCACTCGTGAAATGAGTTATCAACTTACCGTAATCATCGACCTAATAAAAAATTATCTATATGTCGTTATTGATATCAATATCGTCTCGTGAAACACTATACTTACCTTCCCCAATATCCAGTTAGTGTACTTTTAAGCTGTTATCACAAATACTTCAGAACTGAGATCCAAAACATTTTGCTTATGTAGACTATTATAATAAAGTACAAAAGAAGACAAAGTAAAAAATATTGTTTGTATTGTACCAATGTAACTTACTTGTATCGCTTAATTAACCTCTCTGCTTCCCTAAAGCCCGTTTCAATGGCACCATGGACAGTAGAAAAATACTTGGAATGCGTAGCTTCTCCGGCAAAAAGTACGACTTCTGTACCGTCAACAGTGAGCGGACTAGCAAGGTCTTCATTGGTTGCTCCATGTTGCTCCATGGCAGTACTGGTATAGGACCATGTACCATAAAAGTGAGGATTCGAACCCCATTGGGACCTAAATAAATAGACTTTTTCAGCAAGGGTCCGTTAAAAGAGTCAGTTTTTATGCGATTATGGTTAAATAAAATAAGATAATCATTATTCAACCATTTATGAAAAATAATAATAACCATTTGTATTAACATAATATAGTGAGTTTAAATTAATTATTTAGGTTCAAATCGGCAACTTTACAAAAGAAATATATGATTCATGGTTATTTACCTTAAGATACTTTCTGGCTCTGGCACGTCATAATTTTTACCCACAAATTTTCTTAAGAGAAAAAGTGAGGCATCTTGCACAACTTCATCAGGCAAAAGTTCAACCTCTTTTGTCATAGATCCCACAACCCATCCTAGAAGGATTTCCGGGTGGCTATCCACAGTGTAGAAACCAAATATATCTTCCAACCATGATCTATAAAAAGTTAGCAGATATTATGTAAAATAATATGTAAAAACAAGGTCCCTTTCTACCTTTTTGCTGAAGAAGAATTTAGAATTCGGTACCAGGCAGATAAAAATATAAACGCCTAACAATTTTACCTAAGTCGTTATGTAAAGAAAATAGCGTTTATCGTCGCATATAAAATAACCATTTTCTGCTATCGGCTATCACTGAATTAATTCAAATCAGGACAAACGATTTATTTTAGTTTAAAGATATTGAAAAAGATACATTCTTAAACTATATTCCTCATGTACCTAACATATTTTCAGATTTAAGTTTATTTTTTGAAAAGGAGTAATCTCTTCACACTCACACTCCCACACTTGCATCATCAAGGAGCCCACGGAAACCTGTTTTTGCACAGTTTAAAAGGGGACTATTGAAGCGAAGGCGTTAAATTAATATAACCGTCACTAAAAACTGACTGGTGTCAAATCGAATCTAAAAAACAATTCAAACCTACATTTGACCGGTCAAACAATTTTCAGATTTCTTTCTATTAATTATGGTCGTGCGCGTAAAGTAGGAACTCTAGAAGTTGAGGAAGATATTCTAAATCGGATTGAAGAAACGCCTAAACTCAGCAGCATTCGATTGGGCTTAGAGCCATGAAAATTCAAAGATAATAGGTTGACCAGAGCACTACTACTGTACCCATTTCATGTTCAACGGATACAAGATCTTTTATCTTATGATTTTGAATCACGCCTAGCTTTCTGCCGGTTTATCCAAGTGTAATAGCCGACCCATGTAGTCAGATACGTAATCCTTTTTTGTTACTTTATATTGGCCTAATAATTACAAACACATGGGCGACCTACAATATTTATTTGTGGGTTCGTGGACTCTGGGTATTTTCTTGGCAGGTTCGACGTCTTATCTGTATAAACACCATTAAAATTAATCACTGTCAGATAAGGCATTATTTTCCTTGCAATGACGACCTACTGATGCTATCCTGTACTTATGGGAGTCGTTTCGAAAGTAAATATCAGAATTTATTACTTAAGTCATTTATTAAAAATAGAATAGTCTAGCAATGTTCATGTTTAGAGATTCTAAGTTTCACATCAATAAAATAAAGTGGTTAAAAATTCTTATCATCGTCAAAATCGGATATGTCTAGATACTAACAATTTATTGGCACTAACCAATTTGATGAACTTGTAACCCCATCGTTATTCTTCACAAAATCAAAGTTTCACAAAAAGCACTTATTTGGTAACACTTCGTGATTCTAACATCTAACAACTTTTTATAAACAAGTATTTATTCGAACACTGACTTGCCCTGGTTGAGAGCTTGAGTAGAACTGCTTAACTGCTTAATTTTTCAGCGTTATGCGCTGGTTTACATAGTAAAATTTATGCAAAGTGGTGCATTTTTCATAGTTTCCCACACCTACCAATGACCTTTTTGTCAGCAACTTCACGAGAAATTTGATGCAGAAAATTAATTGTTCCTAAGAATTATGCTAAAACTACCATTAAAACTAGATTTATGGGACCAAACTGTCCTATAATTTTCCTTTATCAGCATTGGTTTCTTAGTACCACTCTTAAACCCGCTGAATTTGCAGATTTCGCTAAATTCCACTTAGAATTTATGTGACAATTCTCCCTAAGTAACTACACTAGTAAAAACAAAAAGCTTCCCACACTTGAAGTACAAAGAATAATAACATATAACGGTCGTAGACCTGCGCTAAGCTCACCACATATTTTCACGTACCAGACTTCCAGTGAACCGTCTACATTGTCACCATAATACCTTTCGTTTCTAGTACTAGAGTTATAAATTGCATTTTAACGTCGCGAATAGCCGTACATTCCTTTCCCATGGTTGTTATACAAAGAGTTATGGCGCATGATTCTCAGAGAGCCGCAATAAACCATTTTTTAAGTGGCAGTTTTACGGCTGCCTGCCGGGGTGGTCTAATTCTCGGGACCACTAACGCGCAGACACTTAGGTCAGCATAAATCCTGTGTGAACGAGTTTCGAGCGCTTTGATTGGTTAAACACACAAGTCGAGAGAGGGGACCCTATGGTCTGAACTTTATTAAAGCTTGGCTCGCCTGGGTTCTTTCTTTTTCCGTGTGTCGTCGTGACTGCAAGGTGAGTCTTTGTGCTTTTGATATTTTAATACTCTGACTTAGAACTGTTCTCTTTTTAATTCAATTAAAACATATGAGCTTTCAATAATAGTTTTGCTGTCTGATCTATTTTACAGAAATACTTTTACTAGTAGTAAAGACCTTCGACTTCTATAATTACTTTGCATTCTCGTGCGGTAGTACTTAATCATTTAATAATTATTTAGCTGTACCTATCGCGTTTATAATTTAAGGTATTATCATTTACTATTTTAAATTTATTTAAATATTTTTGCTTTATTTCAAACTTGACTTTTAATTATTATTTTATTTACTATATTTTTCAAACTTTACTTTTAATAGTTTTATTTAAGTTTCTACTAACCGGAGCGCTTGACTTTTGTTGATTATCGATTAACGTGATTGTTTAAATAATATATTTATTTTTATTTTCTTTTAACTTTGTCTAATAAAATATGCTAGATTCTTTTATTTGGCTGGGCCACTACACAAAAACACAGAAAAGTAGGAACTTTACACGAAGAATTTTATTCACAGATAGGTAAAGCCTGTTTATCTCCAAAATCATCCACTTAGGTTAGAGAGGTAAGTTGGTCTAGCTCTAGATTGTCATATTTAAACCTAAGGAATTTGTAGTAGCATTTTTTCCGCACCTTTTAGAGACACCCTGTATAGGTAGGTACTGATAAAATGTAGCGCCCCGCAAGCAAAAATTTATTACCAAAATTAGAGCACAATAAATAAATTTCCTGTCTGGTGAGCTGTACACTTTTGATTCTTGAGAGGGGGAGACAATAATTATCCAAACAACCCCCCACTTCTATCTAAGCCCAAGTATAACAAATACTTTTATGGAATTACAAATGGAATTTTTACCAAAGTTCTCTTCTAACTAACTTATTGTACTAATTTGTTGTAAAGTAAACTTTTAAAAACGTATAGAACGTGTTTATCGCCTAAAATCTCGACTCTGCATACTTAACTTACCTATTATTATGCACAGGACCATGTGGAAACTCTCGCACTAGTTTCCTCTTATCTGGCTCTGTCCACAAAAAGCTAAAATCGAGAACATCGTCGGGCCACCACTTTCTCGGGAACTTTAGCAATATTTTATGGGCCACGCCCAAATGTATATGCTGCACGCAATTTATTTTATAGTTTGGCAGGCTCGGTTGAAATAATGTTTTGTGGGTATTTTTTAACACTGCCACTGAAAGGGTGACTATAACATGATCTGCAACATACGTACTTCCATCATTGCAGTCAATTTTCACTTGTCTAGTTTGATTTGAGCCCTGGTTCCAATATATCGTGCTGACTTCCTTATTTAAAAGTACATGTTTTCCCACAGAAAATTGTTGAGTCTTATTTTCGCTACTACTTTTCTAAAAACGAAAATTTTATTTTAACAAATTTTTCTATGGAGCATGCATGTATGGAAATGTTTGCCCATATTCTTATACTAAATTAAAAGAGTAAAAATATCGCCAAGCAAAAAAAAATTGGTAGATTATGTTTCCCCCACTCGATCGTACCACATCGCTGATCGTTCTTTTAGTGTCTTGCCTCTTCAATTAAAATATTAGTGCTATTTACGCTGTTGAAGGTAGGGTCTTTCACGACGAGAGTGGTTCAGGTTCCCGCGAGACAAGATGAGAGTTTTTCTCGACGAGAATCTCGTGAGAGGACACAAAAATATGCGAGAACGAGAAATCTCGTAAAATCTTAAGATTTTGATTAGGATTTGCGATAAATTTTTTAAAAAATCCAGTCAGTATCACCCGAAAAAAAGGGAAATTTATTACTGATATTGCAAGGTGGCCAGGGAAAAATCGGGACACGTTGCCGAAAAACAATAGAAAAAAGTACGAAAAGAAAAATAAACCTTTTTTTTCATAACGTCTATAGTTTTTGTCGAAATTTTTGATACAGAGAACCATTTGATTAACGATAATCGTCGCCGCGAATTAGGATTAATATTATGATAGTTTCCAGTTGTCTCTGCAGGGAATCGCTTTTAACAATTTTTTTTCTATACATCATAACTGGCCGAAAATTTAAAGACAGATAAAGTTTGATTTGCACCCTGGGACACTGCAAGCATAGTTTTCAATATGATGATTTTAAAATTATGCCGTTGTCAATCAAAACAATCTAGCTCTATTATCACTATTTACATACCGACAATAATATTATCACAAACTACAATATTATAACACTGACATTGTTTTTGCTGTTGGGTTATTACATACACACATACAAAACCAATATTACAACGACCACTAAAAACTTAAATTTCCACAATGGTTTATGCAAGAAAACACAAGGAAACGTCCTGGTTTATTAATTATTCAGTTACAATAACGTTAAACTATAATTTACACAACATTTAAAACATATCACATATATACATTTTTTACGTATTTTTAGAAGTCTGACGCCGGTAACTGATCTATTTTTGCATTTGCAAGCATTCTGTTCCGCCACGTGATGCTACCGTTGCGTTTCGTGCCTTAAATAGTCAAAAAGGGTGTATCTTACTTTTAACATTCTAAAATTTAAACCACGTGGTAATACTAAAACGTGGAGCGGCTACCATATAAGGGCTCATGGCACTTGTCCCCTAGGAAAACCACACATCATCAAAAATAAAATTACAATATCATCACATAAATTTATTAACTCTATGTACAGGGTATTCCCTACTTTTCAGAACCACAATTTATTATAAAACGAAATTTGTTTTGATCATGGCACACTACTTATCGGTTTAGATCTTATCTCTAGTTCTCGAATATGAATAGTAATTTTATTCATAAATTGGCTTATAAATCGAAAGCGGTTCAAAATAGGTATAGGAACACCCTATATGAAAAAAATTCAATTGGGCCACTCTATTCAATACTTTAATAATATACAGGGTGTTCCATTTAAGAAAAGTGACTTTTGATTAAATTTATAAAATCTGAATTGCAATTAATTTTTAGGACACTCTGTATAGAAGTCGGCGATCCTATATTGGCATAATTAAAGTACCACATGTTGACTAAATGATGTTCAAATTTTAGGTTGATTTGACATCTGGAGACGAAAATATTGAAGTTTTAATTCACATCGTTTCCGTAAAAAAAACACAAAAATTAATTAATATTTTAGTAACGGTAAGAGCAATGGAAAAATATCCTATACAAAAAAAAACCTAGAGTGCTTCGTGAAGTCTAAAAATAAAATAAACTACAGGGTGTATCATTTAAAATTCCAAAGTTGATGTCAGTAATCAATAGATCTGGCAACACTGCAACCGCGAAATTATTTTTAAAAGCTAGAGCGCAGTCTCCTATGGCCGTAGTGAAAATTTCAAAATTATTTTTCATTTCGTTCTCCAGATACTTCTAATGTACCATCGAGTAGGGAATACCCTGTATACCATAGATTTATAAACTCTCTATGCTCTATCCAATTAACGTCTCGCTAATACCTTTTTTAATATTCCGATATTAATAATTCCGAGCTTTTTTACCAACGCCAATGAGCCCTGAACTGTACTTTCAAAAACAGACGCTTACTAGATTCTTCTCTTTCTACCTGATTGGGTCTAAAATTTGCTCTTTTTCTATTTCATGTGCTGGTTAATTGGTAGGTCTTGGACTTTTTCCACCTCCGAATAGATCGCAAACGCCTAAACGGTTTATAATCAATCAATATCATCATATCAAGTGGCCCATGCGTAGTACAGCTGTTAAAATTATCAACTTATCGTTATTGATATGAAAAATCGTGAAAATTTATTTATTTTTAAATTTCGACCAGAGTTACAACATATTTAACGAAATGTTTACGGTAGCACTAAATCCCGTACCTAGCTTTATTAATAATAATAATATTTATTATTATGTAAGAAGGATCCACAATCAGTATTGCCAATAGTTGGCGTTTATTGGGTAAAATCATTAAAATAGCAAAAATTGTTAAATCTGGCAAGCCTGTAACCAATATAACCAAACTTTTCACGCTTTAACAAAAAATGGGACACTTATGTGAGTAGAGGAAGAAGAGGGGTTCTGCATCAGATTGCATAGGTCCTTACTACGCATGCACTAGCAGTGCGCAGGCATGTCACCTATCACATGTCATCTGTCAAACGTCACATAGCTTCCATGGCATTAATATTTAATGTAGCGCGTTCAGGATGACCTCATATTACGATTAAAAAAATATAACGACTCCAAACAGGATAAAAGGTTCTTTAAAATAAGCCATAGTTTGTTAAATTCGGATAACGCAGACCGAAGTTACAGCCTTTTAAGTACTTTTAGTCGTTACCCTTCTCCACGCTGTTACCATGGTAACTACAAAAAAATTGTTATTACAAAAATTTTTAGAGGATGTTACAGAGCATATACAAACTGAATTTCAGAGCTACATTGTATTGCAGTTATTAGCAAAAATTAATGACTTTGTATCATAGCATAGCGACTACGCACCCTAGCGGTAAAATTATTTTCAGTAATTTTTATCACATCAAACCACAAAACAAACTTGTAAATCCTTCTCTTAAAGCGTAAAATAACAATTATTTAGAAGTGTTATTCTTACCATGAGCACATTAAAAATCGTTGCAAAGCCCTTATCCGCCCAATGGATAAGAGGGTCCCCCTTACAAATTTGATAGGCGACCCAACTTTTGACCGATATTTGATCCCAAGAATCGGCGGGATCATAACATAGTAAGAATTTGCTAATCCATTCTTCTACCATTTTAGACAACTTTATTATTTCTTCATTAGTTCCAAATTCCATAGATATTTTATTTCTATAACTAAAAGCAAGATTATTCTTATGTATAAACGAATTTTAAATAGGAGATAAAATATATAAATTTATTTATTTATTTATTTATTTATTTATTTGCAGGTTTGTTTACAATAATATTAAAAATCGATAACATTGTTTGTTTTTTTTTAATAAAAATAAATTCAATGAAAGCATCATTACAAAACCATAGATTAACAAATCTGTCCGATTTTGTAATGAAAAAATATACACCCATATAGATTATTAATTTTAATCAGATCATAAATATAATATTTAAAAATATAAGTAAATAATTCAAAAATATTTCATCAAAACAAAAAAAAGGAAAGGAAAAATTAAATAAGGGAGAAATTATTATAGAAAAATTGTAATAGAAAAATTGTAATAGAAAAATTTTAACATTTAGTATTACGTATATATAAGTTGGTTTACCTTTACATCATTTTGCATAATCCATGATTTTAATTTTCTTTTAAATGTCAAAAAACTCATAGTTTTCAAATCAGAAGGTAATATATTATAAATTTTGATGCCAACAAATAAAGCATTATTTTTTAAAAGCGTTAAATTAAAATTATCATAACATAAACATAGATTTGTTTTTTGCCTTGTTTGGTCTATATGAGTAATATTATGTAATAAATTTTTATTTTTATATATATATATAAAACGGATGTTTTGTAGTAAAGTTGTTTTACATTCAGAATATTATTATTAACAAATAATATTTTAGAAGGAAACAAAATATGTTTATTAAATATTATTTTTAAAACATATTTTTGTATTGTTATAAGCGGTTTCAACTTCGAGTCGTATGCACTTCCCCAACCAATTATACCATAGGAAAGAATTGATTGAAAAAGTGCATAATAAAACATTAAACAAAGTTTTTGATTCACAATATTTTTTAAAAGTCTAAATTTACATAAAGTGTTTCTTAATTTTTTTGTAAGGGTGTTAATTTGATGATCCCATTTTAAATTTTGGTCAATCAATATTCCTAAATATTTTATAAATTCAATTTTTTTAATTTTATTTTGGCAAGAACAGTTAGCATAATTAATTCTAACTATATCTGATATTTCTAAACAATTTAAATCATGAATTTTAATTTCTTTTAAATCATTCGGCTGAGTATCTTTATAACAAGAAAAAGTAATAAATTTTGTTTTAGATAAATTTAAGTTTAATAGGTCATAACTCAAATTATTTTTTATTATTGAAATGTCTAGTTCTGAATTTAAAACGCATTCATTCCATGTATTCGCTGGTATTATTAATACAGTATCCTCTGCATATGAAAATATTTTTCCATTTAACTCTGATTTTAATATATCATTAATATAAAGTAAGAATAAAATTGGTCCCAAAACAGTACCCTGAGGAACACCACAAATTAAAGTAGTTGTTTTACTACTGAAATTATCTATTTTTACTTTCTGTTTTCTATCTGATAAGTAACTTTTAAATAAATTATACGCGATACCTCTAACTCCATAAGATTCTAGTTTAGATAACAGTTTATTGTGTGATACTGTATCAAATGCTTTTTGCAAATCTAAGAATATTCCAATAACTTTTTTACCTTCATCTAAACATTTTGATATAAAATGAGGAACATTAAAAATTGCATTCTCTGTTCCTAATTTTTCTCGAAATCCAAATTGATTAGGAGAAATTAATTTGTTAATTTCTAAAAAGGAATATAATTGATCTTTAATACATTTTTCTAAAAGTTTTCCTATTGTATTTATTAAAGAAATCGGTCTATAATTATCGCATAGTGTTTTGTCTCCAGATTTATAAATAGGAATAATTGTAGATGTTTTTAACATTGTTGGAAAAGTTCCTTGAGTAAGGCACATGTTAAAAAGATAACTAATTATTAAGGAACTGTTATGGGATGTGGCTTTTAAAATTTTGTTGTTTATATCATCAGGTCCTGGGGACGTTTTTAATTTAAGTTTATTAATTAAATTATATATAAGATATTCAGATATAGGAGTAAAAAATATACTATGAGGAGCATTAGTTTGTTTTATATTAATACAATTTTTAGGGGTTGTAATTTTTTTTGCTAATTCAGGACCAATATAAGTAAAATGATCTATAAAAATTTCAGAAATATCTTTTTTATTATCTACTAATTGATTTTTATTTTTTTCGAATATTTTAAAAATTTTATTTTGTTTTCTTTTTTTACCTGTAGCTTCATTAATTATATTCCAAACTTCTTTTATGTTACCTTGTGTTTCTAAAACTTTATCTTTATATTAAATTTTTCTTTAGTATATTTTATTTGTTTATTTACATGATTACAAAAATTTCTATACTCGTGTAATAGATTTTGATTATTTTTATTTTTTAAAACTGTTTTACTCATTTTATCTCTCAATTTTATTAATTGAATTAGTTCTTGTGTTATCCAAGGTTTTATTTTTTTTAAATGTTTTTTGTGTAAATTGTCATATGACATTTTTATGTATTCAAATAATTTCTCAAAAAACAAAGTAAATGCACGTTCAACATCATAAGAATCTTTTAAAAATTCCCAATTTTCGTTTTCTAAAAAATTATTTAACTTTTTTAAATTAATAATTTTGTTAAAAACCTTATTCTCTGCAGGTAAATTAATTTTTGGAATGTTAATTTGACATGAAATTGGAAAATGATCAGTAATTGCACTATTTAAAATATAAAAATTTATGTTTTGATTTTGATATTTGAGATTTAAAATATAAAAATTTATGTTTTGATTTTGATCTTCGTTATGTAAATTTTGTCGAATGAATATATGATCAATACACGTTTTACTAATGTCAGATACTCTTGTTGGGTTTTCAAGGTATGTTGAGTATGAGTGGGAGTTTAATATATTTAAATATTTGTTTGCATCTAAGTTTATATTATTTAGAATATTAATATTTATATCACCAACAAAAAACTCTATGTTCTCTTTACATTCAATAAGAAAATTATCAAGTTCATTAAGAAATAATTTAACATCCGTTGAAGGAGGTCAATAAATGCAAGATAAGCCAAATTGAATTTTATTTTTTTGACAAATAGCTCGAAGGAAAGTGAAATCATTGATTTTAATTTTTGATACATTAGCAAATATAATAGTACACCATCGTTTTTACAAAGTTTTGATTCATTGTAAAAATTAGTATAATTATTTATATAATACATATTTAAATCATTTACCTGCCATGTTTCAGAAAAAATTATAATATCGTAATTAATATTTTTTTTAAAGATTCTAAAAATACCAGAAATTCATCAAAGTTTTTTGAAATACTTCTTATGTTTAAATGTAAGACATTTAGATTTAATGGATTGTTTACGTAATTAAATTTTTCCCAATTTTCTAAAAAATAGGTATTATTGTAATTTTGATTAATATTAATAAAATCAGAATTCATTAAAATTGGTAATGTTTTTAGTAATTTCAATTTTTTTAAGATATATGAGACATGTTTCGTCATTACTTCTATGGTTTATATCATGAGTTTTACCAAATTTATTTTTAGCCAAATAACAATTAATGCACTTTTGGTTTTTATTTTTGCATTCTTCTGATTTATGGTCCTCTCCACATAAACTGCATGTCTGTTGATTTTTACATCCTCTTGTTTTGTGCCCATAACCACAACATTTCATACATCTCCTAATATTAAAATCCTCTGATACTCTGCATTGTCCCCATGATATATTAACATACTTATTAACAATTTTTTGGAATGTTGTTGGAATGATGTTTTTGCATATACAATCCAATTGTTCTTTTTTAAATATTTTGATTTTTTATGATATTTTATTTCTATAGTATCTTCTTCTTTTATGTTGTAATTTAAATCCATTAATTCTTCCTTCATTTCTTCGCTACTCACGTAACTTTTACTCAACCCAATAAAAACAACTCTTGGTTTTCTTAATTTTGTTAATTTTACCTCATAATTTTCGCCTAAAGTTTTCTTTGTTAATTTCATCAGTTTATTATTGTTATCTTGAGTGTCACTTTTGATTATGATGTCTCCAGATTTAGACATATTATATTTCGTAACTGGAACTTTTATTGACCTATGATTAATAGTTGTTTCAATTGCATGTTTTGTTGTTTCTATATTCTCTTTATTTTTCGGTTTTATGATAATACTTTGTTGGGGAAAGTTTCTTGACCTAGAAGTGGTTTCAGTTACAGCAGCAGCATATGTTTTTGGATAATTTGGCAATAAAAAATTATTAGAAAATTCTGTAAATTTATTTATGAGTTTTTCCAATTGTTGTTGAATTTGGATATTTGACTTTTCATTAACTGACTAACTATTTGATTCACCATTGTGTTGTTTACATTTTATGCATTGCCAGGTTATTATTTCTTCAAGTTGTTTAATTTTTTTATATTGACTTGTAATTTCAGCGCAAGAGATGTGAACTGAATTTTTACATGAACCGTTACAAGTAATATAGTTAACTTTGGAAGAAATTAGTTTTTCACAATATGAACATATTAATTTCTTTTCTTCATTATTTTGTTTTGATGAGGGTCCACTGTCTTTAATATCTTTAGAGTTTATATAAAATTTGTTTATTTTATCTTTTGCCGTACAACTTCTTGGATATTTTGGAGGATTGTATTGAAAATTATCATCTGAAACTTGAGAATTCCATGAACTTGGTATAGACAATTGTGAATTATTCGCATCATTGTCATAATCAGTTTTAAAGGTTGACAATGACATTTCTAGAAAAATTAATTATTTATATTTTCTTTTACTTTTCAATTTTGGTCCTGAACTTCACAACGTGTGGATATGTAATTATATTATGGATGGTTTTAACACGATCTAAAGATATATTTTTCTCTTAATTTATCAAAATTTCCATTTTTTTGTAGAGGTTTTTGAAGTATGTCTGACTTTTAACATTGACAATTATTTTAAATGTTTTAAGAGGATTGGCTACTTGGTACGTTTTATACATGTTCACTGCTGAGTAATGGTAAATTAGCGGGCACCCAATTTAATTATTATCAATTTGCTGTGCGAACATTGTGTGTGGGTGTATAATTGTTTTTTTAATAAAGAACACTTTTCCGATACTTCAAAATGTAATTCTCCGTGACATTTATCAGAGGATTTCTCGCAGATACGATGAAGATATATTACCTAGTAAAGAGGACACTTAAAGCAGATTTTAGAGACATGTGCGACGTTGATGTTGAAAGTTAGAATTAAGTATTGGAGGAATACAGGATGTTTTTTTATCCATGAATTGACTGCCAATCTGTAGGGGCTTTGTGCTTTCAAGTCATTGAGTAATATGGGAGTTTAATATAAACTTTTCACTTGTTTATAAAAATGTTGCCCCTTTTAAATAGAAATTAACGAGTCGAAGCATTGTTGTTTATTATTTTATTGCTTACGTTATTTAATTTTAAGAAAATATTGTTGTTCTAAAATTAAAATGTGGTTATCAATCCCTGTGACTAATAGTGGTTTTATCACCAAAGATTGCCAACTAGAAGACAGCAAGATTGACGGTGATCAAATTAATTTAATTTTCAAACAGAAATATTGTCAAAAAACTGAATTTACACTCTTGACAAGAAGGATATAATCAATCACAAGCAAATAAGTAGCAGTATGCTTTTGACTTATACCACTGGCACTGGCCCTAAGCCATGGTCATAAAAAGAAAAACAACGTTACAAAATTAACCTTTAAAGATCAGCTGTATGAATTCAATTTCAACGTTTTTGCGCTTATTATTCAGATAGCTATTAGTTCATGCGAGGTTACCACAAGTAATAGTTTTAGTCTTGGAACTGTAGGTACGTAAGTAGTTATATAGTTGTACTAGGATAAGCGAATTTATAGGTGTTAATGAAAAAAATTTCTAGTGAAAATGAAGAAGGAGAACAGTATTTTAGGCGAGTAATGCCCTAATAAATATCCCTAGTCCTCGTACATAAACAAACTGTAGTTTTTGTAAATAGAAAATCAATCCATTAAGGGGAAGAAAACTAGACATAGCTGGACTGCCAGTACTAGAAACACCATAATTCAAAAACAAGCAGAGCTGAAAAGTTTAAGTAATAAGAGTTCTCAAGAAAAAAAATCCAGTTTAAACCCCCTGAACAGAGGAACTATAAAGGAAGCCGCGGAAATAAGATAATCACTAGAGTAACTCTACTATAACTAATATTAAACTAACTGTTATTAAAATTACATACTACATACCATTAATAAAGCAAAGGCCCACTTTAAATATGGTGCAGACTCAATAGCGAGCGGTCTGAAGACAAATTCGAGTAAAACTCAGTTTGAACGTACATAATACTACTCAGTGCTTAGTGCTTTTATTTTAGGTAAACCATCAGTATCCAACCCTATTCCTAAACAAATTCAGCCTTTGAGGAGTCTAACAAAGCCAGCAACGTACAGAGAGTCCAAAGAAAAGTAAATATAGGAAATCAAGCCGACAGAAAAAGGAAGTTATGTACTAAGGTCTGGTTTATCAGTACACCGTTATGTATTTTAGCTGTTGGTCAAGTGTTAGCTGATGGTCACCTAAACGTCAAACCAGTTATAGTTGACTAGAAGCCAAGAATCCGAAACCGTGCCGAAGCCGTGCATTGATAAACCCGCCCTAAGAAAGTGAAAACTGATCTGTATACATTAATTAATGAAAAATAAATGTTTAAAGCTTATAAGAGAAATTATTGCCCAATGAGGTAAATGGATGAAATTCCTAACAAAAAGGTGAATAATTGAGTTATTTTATTTTCAACTAGCTTATTTTTTTTTATTAACAAATTCCCAACGAACTTTAAAAGTCCATTACAGGGAATATAAATTATAAACAATAACAAACTTAAAAATTAACAATTTTTATAAAAATTCATAAATATATATACTTAACGAAATTAATAAAAAAGGCAAATAATATTCGATTAAAAAAAATCATTTATTTTGTTAAAAAATATAATTTAGTTTGATTTTTAAATAGTACTAATTTTTTTATGTTTTTATATTTATTTGGTAGGTTATTATATCATTGTATAATAATGAGCGTTTACCGAAATTACTTCTAATATTTACTGCCAAAAGAGTTTCAGTTTGCTGGGTATGATGATTATGTAAAGTAATATTTTTGTTTAAATATGATTTTTGATTTTTTTTTATGAATGGTTATTGAATGAATAATAACAAATATTTTTAATTTATATAAATTTTAAATATATAATATATAAAGTTTAAATAAGTATCCCAGTGGTTTGTATAAATTTATTGTATGGGTTCCAAAAAGGGAAGCTTGTATATAGGTAGGGGAGAGCCACCAATAGTGGCCATCCTTTTTTTTATTTCCACGTATTTCAAAAACGTTTAAGAAATTTATGCTTTTTTCATTATTTTTGACTACATAACGATAAGGCTGTACAAATATAACTCTACTTAATTTTAAAAAGTATAGGATCTTTTCCTCAATATTTTTTTAAAAACATACCACTGTGGCCACTGTACCGAACCATATAGTGGTAAAGTGGTTTCTCTGAAAAGCATACTAGACTGTTTTTAAGTTGGTAATAAGTAATAAGACTTCATACAAAATCCTTTAATTAGAAAATTTATAAGTATACACATCGAAAAACAAAAGAAACATGTATCAAATAAATGCAAATTTTTTTATTCAAATAATGTAAGGAACAGTGGCCACCCCTTTATAAGATATGAAAGTAGTGGCCAATGTACCCTCCGTTAAGGTGGCCACTGTAAGAAAGGGAACATAAAAATAAAACCTAACCTAACAGAAAAACAATGCAGATTCTTTAGCCTTTTACCACTGAACTTCGTACTGCAATAGCACATCCTTAAGAAGCATGCAATAAAGTAACTGAAACACTTATCAGCTTTGAATGATTAAAACGAAAAGTCACTCTAATATAGTTATTTTCCTAACAAGTGCGCAAAGTGATACTTTTCCGCACGCAAGTACAGTTGGACGAACGACGCGAAGCGGAGTTCGGATAAGTTCTTGCGTGCGGAAAAGCACTTTGCGCACTTGTTAGGAACAACATTTTTCCTACGAGCTTCATATCAGATAACAACAAAAATAAAAATATGATAATTTATTTAATAATTTTTAATTCGACTTTAAAGAAAGAACTATAATATACTTACAACTAAAAATTACATAACAAAAAAAAATAATAGAAAATTAAAAAATTACATAACAATAAAAAAAATAATAGGAAACTTAATTATTTGTTTATAACATTTATATTTATCGTCAGAGCTGCTCATTTTAACAGTGTTTATATATATTCCCTACCAAGGAGATTTTTGAATAGTTTTACTTTTCCGCACCCAGTGCGGATAAAAGTCTTATCCGCACTAGTGCGGAAAAGTGTAACTTTGCACACAAAAATGCGTGCGCAAAGTACTACTTTGCGCACGCTCGAAGGAAAAATAACTTTCCACACCGAATTTCAATATCGCACTTGTTACGACGAAGCCGGCCATTTAACTGAAAGCATTTGGCGCGCCACGTGCTGGAAACATACTTAAGCACGGATACAAGAGAGGGCGCTAGCGGTGTACGTTTTGTAAGAGAATATTCACTGGCGGCCACTGTACCAGCCATGGCCACTCTTGGTGGCTCTCCCCTACATATAATAAGTTTATTTGTAATTTTTTTTTAAGATTTTATTATTGTAGAGGTAGCAAATCCCCATATTGAAACTAAATATTGCAATTTAGAATAAATTAGAGAATAATAAATATTTATTGAAAAATGTCTGTTGAATCCAATTCCATAAGAGATTAGAGCCAGAGACAGTTATTACTTCGATTATTATTATGCTGAAAATAACAAAAATCACCTAGGTTTTTAATCATATAAAGAAACCGTTGTACAGTAAAAGTGTTGTTTTGTCTCCAAATGTTGAAATAAATAAAATTCTCATTATTTCGTTTATTAAATGAGTGCAATTATTATTTTTCTTGAATAATGTAAAACATGTTGACACTAATAAAAAATAAAACGTCTAGCACCTTTTGACATTATCGTAATTATTACTGGTTGTTTTACTGAGGTATGTATCACAGCCCAATGAAATTTTAAAGCATTTTACGGAAACTTTTTCTAATTAAGTTTTAATTGACTTGAATAAAAAAAATTGGTGTAGGTCTATCATACACGGACCTTCAAAAAAATACTAAGACAATTTTGACCTAAAATTAATATGACAGCCAGTATTTGAGGGTCGCAAAATTTACACGGGATTTCCCATGGCCAGGCTGGCAATGCATCACGCTGTATGTAGTTAAGGAACTATAAAAATAAAAAAAGACCATAATAAACAAATTCTATAGGCCCCTTTTTATGTCTACGTACCTTAGGAAAGTCAAAACGTTGTTAAACGATGTTCCATTGACAGAAAAATTAAATATCCCGGTAAATTAAAGTTTTAAATAATGTGTCAGCCTACATACGAATTTAAATGGGTGAATAACCGTGTGCAAGTATAACCAAATCTATAGTCGGAATTATCCTATCTTTGCATCTGCGATGAAATAAACCTAGGACTGATAAAATGGGGATTTCTTTGACAGCACAATTTTTTAACTGAATTCAAATCGTTTCCCTGTATAGTGTTTTACCTATAACCTAAACAAACACACGTGATTTCCTTTGTAAATATGCTGTAAATATCTATAAATGACCAACTATTTTAAATTGAGTTTCGTCTAATTAGTATTTTCAAAGTTTGGGTAATTATATCGCGTCATATTTAAATTTTAAATAAAATAAACAAAATAATTAAAAATTAATATTATTATTAACTCCAATATAAAAGGCAGTCACACTGGTAATATCCATTGTGCTTGGATCCCTGTGTATTCCAATATAAAAAAACAGTTACACACTTGTCCGCTATGCCACAATATTCATTTTTAATTATTTTCGCGGACACTATATTATCTTCTAAACCAAATAATTATTATTTAATAATAATAATAATAATAATAATAAGTTTATTTAAAAATTTAATAATATAATAAATATGTTTATGTTGTCTTCAATAAACTTATTCTTCAATCCCCTGAAGCTGAGCTTGTTAGGGGCAAATCTTATTTTTTGTTTTAGTATGTAAAATCATAAATCATAAATATGCATTAAAAATCAATTTTTTTAAAGTAAAAATGTTAATTTATAGTATAAACGCAGCTTTTTTGAAGAAATATATTACCTATAATAAAATTATTAATTTATAATTTTTAAGTAAAAAATATTACTCCTATAAATTATTCAGAACAATATTAATTAATTAATTAAAGCATTTCTAAAAATATTTTCAAATTGTCTGTTTTTAATATCCATGTTTTTATTTCGACTTTAAATTTTTTTAATGAAATCAATTTTTTAATTTTTGTTGGTAAATAATCGTTTAAATAAAAACATAAATATTTGAAATTTTTTTGTCCTATGGACTTATTTATTTTAGGTTTTATGGTTATTTCATTTTTATGACGTGTATTATGATTATGGTTTTTAAATTGTATAAGGTTTTTATTTTTAAATATATATATTAAGATGTTATAAATGTAAAGTTGTCTAATGTTCAACTTTTTTGTTTCTGAATATAATTCTTTTGAAGGATAAAGATAATCTTTATTGTATATAATTTTTAGAAACCTTTTTTGTAATATTTCTAATTTTTTAACTAAAGTTCTATTTATTCCTCCCCAACCTAAAATTCCGTAATTTAAATGAGTTTTAACTAACGCGTAATATAATATTTCCATATGTCTTACATTTAAAAATTTTTTAATGTTTTTAAAAATCGGTAGTAAACTTCTTAATTTTTTAATTAAGTATTCTATGTGAAAATTCCAATTTAATTTACTGTCAAAAATAATTCCCAAATATTTTATTTTATTAACTTTAAAAATTTGAATGTCTTCATTTATTTGAATACTATTCATATTTTGTGGTAGGTTATTTAGGTTTAAAGTAAAAGGAATATAATTTGTTTTATTAAAATTAATTGTTAACAAATTGTTATCAAACCAATTTTTTATAATTTTAAAATCTTTTTTAATTTTATTATTTAAGTTTTCCCAATTTGTATCGGTATAAAAAATTGTAGTATCATCTGCAAAACTATGAATTTGTCCATCGCAATTTATACTAAATAAGTCGTTAATATAAATATTAAAAAATAATGGTCCTAAAATTGTTCCTGGGGAAACACCATACTTAAATACCTTTGGATAGCTTTTTTCTTTATCTATTTGAACATAAGTTGGTATATTTTTCAGATAATTTTTAATTAATTCTAATTGCTTTCCTCTGAATCCAATATTTTCAAACTTTTTTAACAGTAAATTATGGCTAACTGTATCAAAGGCTTTTGCTAAATCTAGAAAAATACTAATATAAGGTTTTTTATTATCTAGTGCATCATATATTTGTTCTGTTAGACAGCAAATAGCATTTTGTGTTGATTTATTTTTTTGAAACCCAAACTGTTTATTAGAAATAAAATTTATTTTTTCCAAATAATTTTCGATTCTTAATTTTAAAACTTTTTCGAATACTTTTGCTATCGAAGATATTAATGTTATTGGTCTATAATTACTGGTTTTACTAGAATCTCCATTTTTTAAAATAGGTTTTATTATACCAATTTTGAAAGCTTCTGGATATATACTGGTTTTAAAAATATTATTTATAAGAAATGTTAGAGGTCTAGAAATAGAAGTTTTAATAGTTTTTAATATTTCTGTTGTTATTCCGTCGGCACCAGGAGATTTCTTTAATTTCAAACTATCAATAACATTTTCAACTTCTTTATGATTAGTTTCTTCTAAATAAAATGAATTTATATTGTTTATTTTTTTATTTGAAAATGTGTTATTACCTTTATTGATTTTGTTTGCTAGCTTTTCTCCTACTTCAGAAAAATAGTCAATAAAGCTATTAGCTATACTTTTCTTATCAGTAAGTGATTTATTTTCAATTTTGATTTCGTTTATATTTTTATGTTTTTGATTTTTATTACATATTTTTTTAATAGTTTTCCACATATCTTGATTAGAGTTTTTACATTTATCAATTTCACGTTTATAAAAATTGGTTTTTGTTTCTTTAATTAGTTTAGTGAGTTTGTTTTTATAAATTTTATATTCATATAATAAATATCGGTCATTATTTTTTTGTAATTTTTTATAAAGTTCATTTTTTGTTTTAATAGAATTAAGTAAGCCGTTCGTAATCCATTCTTTTCTCTTTTTAATTTTTATTCTATTTGTACATTGTTGTACATTATTTTGGATTTCTTTTATTAAATTATTGGATAAGTCATTCGTTTCAGAATAAGAGTAAAAATTTGTCCAATCTATTTTTGTCATTTTTTCTTTTAATTTGTAATAATTAATAAAATTTTTATACATTGGTAAAGGTTCATTATTAGTTTTATCAATAAGTCTTTTTGTAAAATGGTTGGGTAATGATCCGTTATTTGATATTTAATGATTATTGATTGGAAATTATCTAAATTTTCTTTTGTTTTTACAAAGATATAGTCAATACAAGAGTTATGTTCTTTTATTTCTCTTGTGTTTTTATTTATAAATGATACAAAATTATATTCACTTAATAAGTTTAAATATTCGTTACTGTTTTTAGAGTTTGAGGAAATATCAATATTTATATCACCTACTAGAACTACTGTTTCATTTTTACAAGTATATTTAATATTATCAAAAAATTTTTTTAAATTCATTGTAAATTCGAAAACATCTAGTGGAGGAAGTTTATAGATACTTATAATATTAATTTTTTCTTTTCCGATTGATAGTTTCAAAAAGATTATCTTTATTTTTCCCATAGATATAATATCAAAAAAGTAATTATGTTAATTTTTAACATACATTACAATACCGTCACTTTTATTGAAATTTCCATTATTATAAATTATATCATAATTATTTAATTTAAATAAATCGGCATTTAAAATTTTCCAAGTTTCTGTTAATACGATAACATCAAAATTCTGATCGAGTTGATATAAAAATAATTTAGTTTCGTCAAAGTTTTTAGAAATGCTTCTAATATTATTGTGATATAATGAAAAATTATTATTTGATTCATCGACACTATTATTAAAATAATTTTGATCTTCAACAAGCTGTGTTTCAACGTTTGTAATTTTAAAATTTGAAATATATTTATCTATCTTTAATTAGAAATATTAATAAGTTAAGTATATAGAAAATCAATGAAAATATATAATATGTACTTACTTATAGTACAGAAAAATAAATAGAATTTAAAAATCAATAGAAAATAATAATAAGAAATAATAATATTTTAATTATAAGATGTACCCCCTGTTTTTAAGTTTTTTTATTTCTTCTTCATTTGTAATTTGAATTATTTTTTCTTCTTCATTTTTCCTGACAAATATTTTTCCATTTTTGCACCATATAAATTTATAGTTAAATTTTCTTAATTCTTTAGCTTTTCCAAGTAAAAATTTGTTTCTCATTGTCAAATGTTCATTGATATAAATATTTGTTTCTGGTCCTGGTAGATTAAGATTTAAACTAGTGATTTTTCCATTTTTCTTAAAATATTCTTTTGTTTTTTTAAGAACTTCTTCTTTTGTTTCTTGATTTTTAAAATTAATTTGAATGGTATCGTTGACTCCTTCCTTTTTAATTTTTTTTCGTTGTATCATTAATATATCTTCTTTTTTAATGTCGACTCCAATTTTGTTTAAAATTTGTTTTGTTATATTCCCATCATTTTTAAATTCTTGATTTTGAATTCCTTTAATTTCAATATTATTTATAATTTTATTTTGTTCTTCATTATCTACGTTTGTGGTTAAAAAATTAATTTCTTTTTTAAATTTCATGACTTCTTGTTTTAGTAAATCGTTTTCTAATTTGATTTCTTCTTTTTCCCTTTTTATATTTTTTAATAATTTAAATATTTCTTTATTTTTTCTTTCCATCTCGTCAAATTTTTCTGATAAAAAAATAACAGATTTCTGCAATTCAATTACTACTTTGGCCATATTATCTTCATTTATAGAACTTACTATATTCCTTTTTTTAATTACAACATTTTTTATTAATTCATTTTCTTTAAAGTTATCGCTTTCTATCTCTAAATGATCACAGGATCTGCAAATCCATTTTAAATTTTTATTTTTTCCAAACTTAATATACTCTTTATCATTTAATCCACTGCAGTTTTTATGAAACCATTGGCTACAGGGTCCAGTGCATAAAATACTGTTTTGTTTCTGCGTAATATTTTTACTGCATATACGACAAACCTGTTTACGTTGCTCAGGTTGTACTACTTTAGATTGACCAGCTTCCTTTTTATCTTGGGATGAAATAATAAATTCTTCTAATTTTTTTTGGCATCGTTGGCTAGCTTGAGGGTATTTAAATGGAAGATATGAAGATTCCTCATCGTCCGATTTAATGTTTTGAGAGTTAGTCGATTTTCTTCCCATTTTCCTTGTATACTTTGATGTTTTTACTGACGATGACTTTTGAAATAATTACACGTCAATTTTAAATATTAAAACTCTAAAAATGGCTTTCAAGGTATTTATCTTACTAAATTTTTTCTTCTTATTGGATTAGGACTATTGTATTATTGTTTTTTTTTACTTCAAATAATTTTTCTTGCTTTCCTTTTTAATAAAAATCGATTAAATTTTGAGCGATTTGACGTTCAGATGAGTTAAAGGTTATATTATATATATTTAAAAAGTAAGGTTAACAGAAATGAGTGTGTATAAACTAGTCCACCCACCAACCTAAAAGTCAAAATAATCTATAAGTACTGCTAAAAATAACTAAACTAAAACGTCGGCGTAGGCTATTTTTGTACTTATATTACTGAAACTTAGTAGTTGTGTACTTGTGTAGTGCCATCGTTACAACGTTGGATTTGGCATAAACTAGAACGTTGTAAAATATGACCAATACCGCCGTTGAGCCGAAGTAATTTCGTCATGGTGAGAGTTCTGACTTTTTATACTTAATGTAAAGTTGCAAGCAGGTAGTATAATATTGATCGGACATCGGAAAATGCTGATTGGGAGATACCTACCTATCCTTAAAATAATCAGCCAATGTTCCGTCACGTTCATAAATAGCTTCCTTATCTTCCAGAATTTCCCAACCAATTTGATGAAAACGGCTGGTCAAATTTTTATTTATTTTCGAATTATTTGACGTGAAAAACGTCAAGCTTTCATAGTCGGCAGTCTTATTGTGGCCGACTAAATTCAAATCCTTTACCATTTCATAAACGACATTGCCTTCTTCTCCGTGGATCTAAAAAACGCATAAAAAAGTTTAAAAGGCCACCAATATGTCATGGCCATCATCGTATTGTGGTCAAGAACGTTGTAAAAATCAGCCACAACGTTGGATAACTGGTTAGGACATATAATGGTATATGACAATAATATTTCGCACCCCTAGACGATTTTATACAAAAATGTCAACAATGCTTTTTGAAATGGAATAAAATTTTATATGATTAAAGACCTTCGAAGGCACCATTTTGAGGCTTAAAATTAAGTAAAAATTTACTTGATTAGATGCTGTTTTTTAAAAAAAAATTAAAGAGTGTTTTACCCATTTTTAAAACTTAATTTTTTTAAAACCGTAGATGTGTCGTTACGGACCCATAAAGGACTATAAGTCACCATAGGTTTTTTTTTGATATTTGCAACTAATATCACAGAATATTTGCCTAGTTATATATTCTGCCCTTTAAAAGTGGGGGGTTCTAAACTTTGGGCCTAAAAATGAAATAAAAAAATAATTTACAGGGTGTCCAGAAATGATGAGCAAAAAATTTAGGGGATAATTCCAGACCGAAAATAAATGCTCTCTCTTCCTATTTTTTCGGAAATTGATTATTAACGGAGCTACAGGGTGTTAAAGTAAATTTTATTTGCAGTTTTTTTTGCAATACCTTTTGCCATGCTTATAATATTTTGACGAAATCTCGTATATGGGGCTTTTTTGGGATCAGGATACGAATTTGCCCACAGTGTTTTCGCATTTTGTAGAGGGCGCCATATACCTTACCTATACCTATACTTTAATTTGAATCGTCCCATCTTTTTTGTAATACAGTGTGTGTATAAAGTCTGGAAACGGCTTAATAACATCACAATTTACTGGCCGATTTAAACCAAATTTGGTACAGTTTAGTTTGTCTGGAATTCGAACGAATTTTATATTTTTAAATATAACACCCAGTATATTTTTACATTTTTAAATTCCACATAAAATTTTAATTATTTTTTATTGAATGCATTATTAGTCTATACTTCATAGTTTCCGAGATATTGACTCTCGAAAAGTGACATTTTTGAACTTTGACAGCTTATAACTTTCTAACAGTACGTCTTAGAGCAAAACGGCTTACATATCCCCATCTTCAATTTTTATTATCTTCCCAAAAAAATCAACTTCCGGTTAAACCGGATGTAACTCGAAAGCAGGAAATATAGTTGTTCCGGTTTAACTGGAAGTTGATTTTTTTGGGAAGATAATAAAAATTGAAGATAGGGACATGTAAGTCGTTTTGCTCTAAGACGTACTGTTAGAAAGTTATAAGCTGTCAAAGTTCAAAAATGTCACTTTTCGAGAGTCAATATCTCGGAAACTATGAAGTATAGACTAATAATGCATTTAATAAAAAATAATTATAATTTTATGTGGAATTTAAAAATGTAAAAATATACTGGGTGTTATATTTAAAAATATAAAATTCGTTCGAATTCCAGACAAACTAAAAAGCTGGCAACAACGCCAATATCGTCATTCGGTGCGTTAGATCCTCTTACACAACTGTACCAAATTTGGTTTAAATCGGCCAGTAAATTGTGATGTTATTAAGCCGTTTCCAGCCTTTATACACACACTGTATATTGTATGCGCATTTTGACTGAATATTTTTATTCTCCTAACCTTTTGACGTCAAAAATGGTAACTACTTTTGTTTCGATAGATCTAACCGTTTTTGAGAAAAACGTTAAAAAACATTGCTTACATGTGGTGAATACGAAATCATTTTAATTTAATATTTTTTAATTTAAATAATTTAATTTTTTAAGAAGAATTAATTTATGCATTAAAGAGGAAGGACGTCATTTTGAACCTTTGATTTGAATGTTCAATTTATTGTTCTAGTAACTTATGTATTTTAAAATTTTTTACTTTAACACTCTCTAACTCCGTCATTAATCATTTTTCGAAAAAAATTTATAAGAAGATCGAGAGAGCATTTATTTTCGGTCTAGAATTATCCCCTAAATTTTTTGCTCATCATTTTTGGACACCCTGTATAATTTAAAGAGCACTCTAATTTAAAACCGGACTCGATGTAGTGGAGGCTTTAGGATTTGCTATTGGGAAGGGGGCACAAGAAAAACAGAAAAACTTAAATTAGGTATTAGGTCGAATTAAAAGAGAATGCAAAATTTAAGGTGGTCAAATATTGCATGCCATCTATCTAAAGTTGTTTAACAATACACTTTATAAATGAAGTTTTAAGTGTCTGTATTAAATATACAGGGTGTCCCAAATTCGAGCCTCATCATGGGGATCTCGGAAACTATAAGGGATACAGCATCGGTTAAATTATGGCAAAGTTGCGCAATTTCGTACTGAGTAATATCGCAAAATAATATCTGAGCTATCTTTTTTAGTTTTTGAAATTTTTGCAAAAAACTAAAATTTTGAGTTTTTGTTTTTTTAAATACGGCCCTGGTGTATATTTGAGTCTTGGTTTATTAAAACTACCATGCTGGGCTAAATTAGTATCAAGCGTAGCAAAATAACTATAATGAGGCTGCAAGATTAGTATCAAGCGTAGCAAAATAACTATAATGAGGCTGCAAGCGTTCAGGATATGTAAATAACTGTCACAAGAAATTTGTGAATTCCTATTGAAGAATAATAAACTCGTAACATGTCGCGCCTTTCTAAAGCATAAAACATAATTTTGCTGAAATATTCAGTATAAATGGTGACTGCAGTTGTCAAGATAATTAAGGTGGAAGTATCAACATGCTTGCCAACCTATAACCTATTTCGCGTTATTTATTTAATTTTTCTAGCTTTTACACAAAACAAACGACAATTAAATAAAATCATTATCGTCTTCATATTTTATAGGTAATAATTGACATATTAAATAAATATCAAGGAATTTCATTAAATATTTTAGGAGAATTTTATAGCGAAAAATGTCGGGTAAGATTTTTTTTAACATTATTATGTCATTCTTCTTTCACTATACAATTCTCCCAAAATTAGCAATGAAATAAATTGATATTTTTGTAATATGTCAGCTATTACCTAAATATTGTACCGACGATATTGATTTTATTTAAATGTTAGTTAATCAAATAATAAAGTAAAAAAAGCGACGCGAAATAGGTTATAGGTTGGCAATAGATGAAATTACGTTGAGAATTCCACCTTGCCACCTTAAGCCAAACAATCAAGTAAAAGTTCTTGTCATAGCAACCTTTGTTTTGTTTGGTTTTATTTTTACTTTATTACAATTTATATAAAAACTTAAATATAGTAAATTATTTGTATAAAATTCCGGATCCATTTACATGTTGTATGTGGTAAAAAGATTAAGTAACTAACACCAGGGCCGTATTTAAAAATAATTATCACATTCCTGAAGATGTAATAATGACATCAAAACGTCTAAATATAATTAAGTGTGGTACATGGTTTATTTCAGGGCTTAAAGGGCTATCAAAAAATAAAATAAAAAATACAGGTCCGTATTTAAAAAATTAAAGTTGATAATAGTTCCATAAAAACGAAACGTTGTAACGAAATTCTAAAAAAGTCACAATATGGAGCGTAAAAAGTTGTCTTAACAATGTTGTGCTTGTTTTTCTGTACCGGATAAAATAAGTCGAGGAATTTAAAAAAACAAAAACTCAAAATTTTAGTTTTTTGCAAAAATTTCAAAAACTAAAAAAGATAGCTCAGATATTTTTTTGCGATATTGCTCAGTACGAAATTGCGCACTTTGCCACAATTTAACCGATGCTGTATCTCTTATAGTTTCGGAGATCCCCATGATGAGGCTCGAATTTGGGACACCCTGTACAGTGACCGTCAGAATTCTGGCCGCATTTAAAAACTTTTTTTATTATTGATTTTCAGAAAATTCTATTCTTGATCAAAGTTTCTGCATCCTCTTAAACTAAAAAATCGCTCATTAAAATAAAAAAATCGCAAAGCGTACGAGGAAGATTAAATTTTTTTAAAGTTGCTCTATAAAGTAACGTACTCTTATTTTTCGTTTCAAAAAAAATTTTCATCTGTGAAAGTTGTTTGGAATTAAAAGTAACATATGAATACGAAATCGCGGCCTTCTATTTTGAAAACGAGAAAAATACTTATTTTTTGTCTTGCCAGACTGAAGAAATCAAATTATTTTTAAAAGTTCTTGGTCTGGATTAGTTTAATGAAGATCTAATGTAGACCAACCATTGAAGAGGTTTTCCAAGTGCTTTTTCTAATTGAACAACTAAACAATATATATTAAAATTTATTAGACATAATTTTCTATCTGTTGCAAATCCCGTAACTGGACTAACATGGTCTAAATATTTAGAACCGGACGGGCTTATTCATTATTACAATATGTTCTTCCAAGACTACTTTTCTATGTAACTTAGAACCTAGAGAAATATAAGCGTATGGTTTTACCTTTATGTCCATCAAAGAAAATACCTGTCACGTTCACTTGAAACTTTGTTTAATTTCAATTTCAAATTTATCGGTCACAAGAAAAATAAATTTCATACATCAAATAACTCTTAATTAGTTCAAAAAAAAAAGTTAATTTAGAGTACCTATATAATATATAACACAACAAAACATATTACAGAGAAAGTAAACCAAAATATGTATATTCTTGTTCTCTCTCACAGCCTGATGGAATTCCCTTATTGAATAGGGAGTAGTTGCTATTCAATAGAGACTTTTTGCCCCTCTTAAATTAATATCAGTTTTTAGCTCCGTTACAGTTAACTTTATTAAACATAACATAACAGCGCCTACGTTGTCTGTAGTTATTAATTTGGCGCCGGCGCACCTAAACAAAATAAAATACCTAACCTAACAATAATTTGATTAAGTTGTATATTTTAAATTTTTCTGTTCCTGTTGGTCTTCGTGTTTTCAAAAGGGTTTTGCCTTGCAACTTCTCGAAGAAGATTTAAATCATCTTCTTCAGTAAAACGAAGTCTTCGTTTTATAGGCATAAGGATATTTCTGCGAGTGCAATTTGCATACTTAAAATGAATAACCTGAGAAAGACACACCCTAAAAAAAACAGAACAAAGACCATGCACCCTTCACTCTCGGTAGGTACATTAATTTAAAGAACAAAAAAGTATAAGCATTAATTTGACGAAAAACAGTGCCATTTAATTTCGTAAACAATAAAAAAAGAGGTTAGGTTGCACCAAACGCAGGTGTGCCAAATTGAGTCAAGTGTATAAATCCGTAAATATATAAAAAAAATAAAAATCTACCCAGTACACCCAGGTCCATTTGATTTCTTTCAAAGAATCCACTTTTCTTGTTATCATCGTTTATTGCCATGTAAAGCTACTATTTGCTTTGGTTTTTTATTAATTGCTTATCACAATTTTGATTCATAGCAATGATGCTTCACAACTTTTGTATGTTCCGGCAACCATGCAGTTTAAGCATAACCATAAGGATAACGATAAGCTCTTCCTTATCCTTCCGTAACTAACGGAGTCCGTTATGGTTATCAACCATAGCGGATCACCTGTCTGACATTGCGCATGCTCAGAATAACCATAACCACAAAAGAATTACGAATTAAGAGGTGCAAAAAGTATCTAATATTTTATTAGACGTTCCTTAAATCGTTCGAAATTTAGCTGCCTCAACAAAGGTGGTAGCATATAATAAGTCAATAGCTATATTGTTGTTTTTATGTAATTAAGTTGAGGTTTTACAATATTATGGCTAAAACGTATGTCGTGCTGATGAATGTCATTATGTGTGTTGTGGTGTTGGATGTGTTTTTTTAAGTAGCGAGACCGTCATAGATAAACTGACCGAACAGAGTCATGATTGAATGTCGAGAAAAGTGGACCCAGCAACTATCAGTGGATTTAATGTTAGCGATTATAACCGCAGACTTTTGCTTTAAAAACACCCTTTAAAAATAAGTGTCTGCAGCGCATTCCCACACCAAGACCCCATATATGTCATTCTGGAAAGGAACATACTATGATAGGTAATCAATGCCGATTCCTGATCAGCTGTGTATCATATTTTACGAAATGCATAAAGAGAAGAAGAAAGTTTATCCCATAAGGAATTAATATGGCCACGCCATGACAAAGCTGAATCCAATTAAAGGCCCAGAAATTTATGCGTTACATTACCTAATCCACCCCTCTATTTGAAATTTAACCAATATGACTTATTTAACAGAAGCTGATTTGTGGAAAACCATACTTTAGTCCCATCAAAAATCGATTGGGCAATACCAGCAAAGGATTGGTTTATACAGCCTCAATACACGAAACTGAAATCATCCGCAAACAGTATTGTACAGCAATATCTAATGAAAACAGAGCTAGGAAGGCAGGCCCCAAGACAGACCCTTGGGGTACACCTCGTCTAACTCGTAGGGAGGAGCAATGCTGATTACATATGTGTACCTGTTGATATCAGTCATAAAGATATGATTTAAAAAGATCCAGAGTAGCTCCTCTGATGTCGTAATACTCTAGCTTACTAGTAATGAATTAAGATCCACTGAATCAAACACTGACGTCAGATCGGTTAGCAGGCATTTACATTCCCCACCTCGCTCAAATTACTCCCAAACATACGCCGTTAGTTCATATATTGCATCGCAGGTTGACAATTCCTTACGGAATCCATATTGACTAATTGAAGAAATGTTATTGTGTATGTAATATTGTCAATCTACTCTTTTTTCTAGCTCTTCCTATTTTGCTTTGATCAATAACTTTAGAATTGTCTTTTTTACTTTACTTTATTACTATTCTCATATTTTTTAGAACTGCACTCGCGATCATTGCAACCGATCTATCTGAGACGCCGGTACGATCGCATACAGAGGCCAATTTGTTCAAATTAATTATTCTCATTTGAGAGGTGCTGGGTTGATCAAGTTTCAATTATTATTGTGCTGAAGAAATGTTGGATTTGGACAAAAATTGCTTATTTTCGAATCGCTGTTAGAGCTTTCAATTACATTTTTCAAAACGGGTGATGAAGAAAGTGCTTCGATATTCATAGAGGAACTTGCTACGCGTACGCCGCTTGGGGGTTTTCCAATATTCTCCCTCTTCTTCTGTTTCCCACTCCGCTTTAAATATAATACAGACAAGCGCAGTATGAAATCGTGTTAGGTGCGGTTTATAATAAATAAAAAAAATATATTTAGGTTTATTGAAACAATGATGCAGTATCCCAAAAATTTTGGAACATCATATTATTG
Source organism: Polydrusus pterygomalis (assembly GCA_963969555.1). Lineage (NCBI taxonomy): Eukaryota > Metazoa > Arthropoda > Insecta > Coleoptera > Curculionidae > Polydrusus > Polydrusus pterygomalis. Next base: position 115,341,961 of record OZ018378.1, on the reverse strand, counting down.
GACTATTCCATTTAAGTCACAATTTAATCACATAATATTTTCTTGTATTAATTTAAAATAAAATTGGTGACTTAACTTTTGTTTGCGCACGAGATAAGCTGTACGGATCTAAAGGTATATGTCCATGTATATGTCGTAGGCTGATAGTGAAATCCGTCATTTCATGAAAAGCCTAGTAACTTCATGAAGCGTCGGCAGATTGTGTAAAAACATGAAATTACACGATCTGCCGCGTCACTTCATGAAGAGACCTTGACGTTTCGGCGTATTATGTATAACACAATCTGCCTAATTTTAAATATCGTCACTTCATGTAGTACCTAACGATGTCATGTCAGTCGGCAGATTGTGTAATTCCGTCTAAAAGGTATATTGGCAACTGGTTTGTTCGTTGTTCCCCAGAGCATTTTTTTTTTAATTAAATTTTTTCAACTAATATTATTTTATAAAAATTAAAAAAATGCTCTGACAAACCCGAACAAACCAGTTGCCAATATACCTTTTAGACGGAATTACACAATATGCCTTGTTTTTGTGGCATTTCATGAAGTGACGATATTTAAAATTAGGCAGATTGTGTTATACATAATACGCCGAAACGTCAAGGTCTCTTCATGAAGTGACGCGGCAGATCGTGTTATTTCATGTTTTTACACAATCTGCCAACGCTTCATGAAGTGACTAGGTTTTTCATGAAATGACGGATTTCACTATCAGCCTACGACATATACAACACGTTTGAAAATGCCTTTTCATGCTCGTGCAACTTGTGGCCTAAGCCGAATGCTTTGTAGTACAATATACTATTTGGGATTACAATACTCTCTCTGCGAAAATAGTAAAAATATAATCAACAAAATCGCACTTGACTGAAGAAAGAAGCAATTTTTTGATTCGATATTTTTGTTTACATAAGAATTTTTTATTTTAGTCCGACAAAGCTTTAAAAAAAGCCCACTTAAATATTGATTTTCCTTTTGAATTTTTTATTTCGCCCTCTCTCTACATCTACAGTGTTCCAAAATTAATATTGAGACCAAAATAAATTAAGTAGCTTTACGATACGCCATACGGTTTTTCTTTAAAAAATATATTTTTGTGAAATAGGTTTCGCCGAAATGTTACACACCACCTGTTTACTTAATAACAAGTTCTGCTTTTTATGATTAAACGATAAAAATATATTGAAATCGTAAAGCCTGTCTTTCATATGTGTTCCGAAGGACTCATGAAAATGGCAAGGAGACGAAGAAGCATAAGTTCTGCAGATTACATGCTAATGCGTATTGCTTGCTACATACTAAAATTCGGTTTAAAAATACCGACATTTGTGAGTATGTATGTATACAAAACAAATTAGTTCCCAGATTTTAAAAATCGGCAAATCCCGGCTCTTCAATCGCTAATATATAAAATATTAGTTATTCACCATGTACCGAATATAGTCAGTTTATTTAAATAAAATAGATAATGCAATAACCTAAATAATATATTGGTCTTAGGTAGGTACCTATCGGAAACATTATAGCAGTGTTGCCAAATTTAAATGCGTCTATGTGGATAGTGTCAAATAGTTTTTATAAGTGGGTGTTAACTGGAGTAATTAAGGCCGGTGGCGTTCGTATTTTGCTGTTGGCAGATATGACAGCTATTAATATATTTCCTGATGTTATCGCTCAGCTTAGGCCAATAATATTCGGTCCTTAGTTCTCTAATTGTTTCGGGGATGCCGCGATAGTTCGTGATACCTTGGTGTTATAATTTTATATTAGTTTGCTGTGTGCACGTGCGAGGTCATGTATGATGGTAGGTATTAGATTTAATAAATTAATATAAAAAAAATTTTTACGTTTCTGGAATAAATTGACACATTTCTTAATAAAATTTCGATCGTCATCGCTTTCGAAAGACAACACCTACTGCCGTTTTGGTTCGGCATATTATTTTAAAAATTCTATTATTATTTGTTTTTGAAACGTTTCGTTTGTTAGGTAAAGATGCCACCGCATACAGTTAATCGGGTTGCCAAAATTTCTTTTCGTCTCAACACACGGGGTCAACTTTCGTAATGACGATTTGACAAAGAAAATAATTTATAGGTTTCTCGAAAATACTAATAGTTAGGATTTTCAGTACTAGTGCGCATCGTTTCGTTATCAGTATTTTCGTTAGGATGCACTTGTACTATCATCGATTGATTATCGATTTCGCGGCTTGTCGAAGGTTGTAGAGCTGAAACAGGATTGGTGGTTTGTGGTTGAGGATTGTGGGTCTAAAACAGAGTTATCGTTAAACTCGCTTATATATTGCAAAATAGGCGTGAGGTCAGTTTCGGTAGGGTATATTTCTACCTTAGAAAGCGCGTCCGCGTTTGTTTTTGTTTTTTTCTTTCTTTTTTGGTAAATTACTTCGCATTCGACTTTAAGTTTTAGCTTTCATCCAACTAAACGAGAATTTTTTAACGACATTAGTCATTGAAGTGGTTTATGGTCTGTAATAATTTTTTCTACCAATAAGTAGTGCGTAAAATATTTATTTACCCATACAAGTAAGTGAGTAATTAAATTTGTTCTGCGTTGTTAAGGGCACGCGTCGCATATTATGCAAAGTTTATCTTTTTCTGTAGTTAGATTAATTTTTTTGGAAAAGTCCTGGTTTGTTCGGGTTTGTTCTTATAACGGACCGTTAATTAAAGGAGCTTTGCAGTATTCGAATGTTTTAATATTAACCCAAAAACAACTACACACCCTTTAACTTCTTTTGTGTTTTTCGAAATAGGGTAGTTTGAGACGGCCTTAATTTTACCTGGGTTTGGTTCGATACCGCCAAGCATTATAATGTAACCTAAAAAAGCGCCAGAATTTTGAGTTATCAAGTTGCACTATTAAATTACTTTCACGTAACCATTAGGAGATTTTAAAGAGTTTTTAGGTTAACTAAGTGTTCCTAAAAGGATGTTTTTCAAATTAAAATTGAAATATATATATTACGGTCAACAATTACATGTAATCTTACTAACGTGAATATAAAATAAAATGTAACACTCAAAAATTGTTATAACATTTTAAAAGAAAAAAAATTACAGAAATAAGGCTTTTAAATTAGGTGAAACAAAGACACATTAACCGACAAACTACTTCATTTTAAAATGAGATGATTAAAACAGCGCCACAAAAGCCCACTTTATACTGTCGACCAGGAAAGTAGCAAGCAACTAATAAATGTGGTCCAGAAATTCCTGGATACGTAAAATACATTATGTAGTAAAATCATAAATATATCACATTATGATGAGGTATGATCCTAAGCTGTCTGAAAATCTCCCTCACATCCTCTCTATTTCAATACCTGCAATTATTCTGACAGCCCTTTTCTGCAGCTCAAAGATACGCCCTGAGTGGTTCAAGTGACCCCAAATAATAGGCCACTGACTGAAATACCTCGTCAAACACTTAAAGAAGACAGGAAAATGGGAGTACTCTCCTTAGATTCCTAAATAAGTACACATATAGTTTTTGAAAAGCGCGTGGCTTTAATTTAATTAATATATTTGTCAAATCTCAATTGGGGATCCAAATATACCCCCAGAAATCTGACCTTCTCAACATTCTTATTCTCAATCTCCCTGAAGCCAAATTTAATATTTTTAGTGATTGCATCATTCAGAGCTGGTTCATTAGACCATATCTTCAGGTCATCCGAACAAGTACTCAGCCATTCGCAGAGCCTGTTCATATACACATCAGCTTCAACGATCCTCAAACAGCATAAGCATTCATAATAAAATAATAATTCTGATAACATCAAAAAGTAATTTTGATTAGCTTTTTAGAGAGGTGTCACAAGTGGGGTACTGTCATTTAAGATTTTAAAGTGAGTGGATGAGGTTAGTGCTTTATGGGGTGGGTGAAGGTGGTCCGCAAAATAGCATATTTTTATTCCCCTGCCTTTTTGTAGAAATGTTATTTTGAGATTTTTGATATATTCTCTAAAAAAAGTATTAAACGTTTTCAAAAAGTCACCCTGTAGTTTTCAGATCTTTAACAACGTTGTCTATGACGCGATGAAATGTTGCAGGGGCTTTCTTCAGACCAAATGGCATGCGCACATACTCGTAGTATCCATTTTCGACATTAAATGAGGTATTTTTATGTCATCATAATGCATTCCCAGCTGAGGAACGCCGCTGGCTAGGTCTAGGGTTGAAAAGTATGGACAACAGCCAAGTTCATCGAGAATGTCCGATATATTTGGAAGTTTGAATAGATTATCGACCATTTTATCTTATATTTTTAATATCCATTTCTTTTTTCAGGTGCGTCCGATTTTTTGGCACGATCCTGATTAGACACGACCCAGGTGAATCACTTGGTTTTATGATTCTTCGGTTAAACTTGTCGTTTTGCGTTGCCCCATTTGATCCAGCCATTTCTGCTTTAATATTATTGAGGTTCTCTGATATTTCGCTTAAAGAAATATTTGAAACTAATCTCGATAAAATCATTGGATGTCACAGTTCTTGGGCAATTTCGCGCGATGCAAGAGGTTCGATTTTTTTTAGATATAATAGAACCAAAGGGTTTCTCTGCGAAGGTCTCTTTCTAATCCAACACAAAAGACTGCGTCACTTTTTGTTTGGCGATTATTGAAAGAAGTTTATTAAAAATTTACTTTTTATTTAATTTTTTAAAAGTCGGTAAAATACAATGAAATTAATTTAACGCGCTGTCGATTCTAAATACAAAACGTAAGACAAAATGCACTATTGGATTCTCATGGGAACGATGCTTAGCTCAGCATTCTGCAATGCAGCAGTTCTATCAAATGATTGTCCCATATAATATATCAAATTTTTTTTCAATACTTTCTTCCTTGCGAGAAAAGTAGAACCAGTATATGAGTATAATATTATTGGTGTGTTCGTTTGATGATCTTTGTCAACCACTTTGTGTCCCTTATTGGATCAGTTTGTATTTTAAAAATAGTTAAAGGGCTCGTGTAGTGATCGTTTCGAATTAAAAATATAATAAGAATATTATTTCATGAAGATGATCTTAAGGACGTTTTTTACGAAAAATAAACGCTACCAGTCAATTTTCACCTCTCGTCTTATTGAATATTAGCTGTTTGCTAAGATTTTTTTAATTACTCCCTCCCCTCCCACCCTCCCACTTCCAAGATAGTTTTTCTGACTTACCCACTGGGCTCCTAAATCGACAACGGTGCCTCCAAAAGGAACTGAATGTATTCTACCGCCGATTCTATTCTCAGCTTCAAGTATTGTAACATCATCAAATCCATTTTGCATGAGTTTGCTGGCAGCTGCTATACCGGCAGCTCCGGCCCCGATTATAACAATTTTTGGCTGAATTGTTGACATTATCCTGTGCATCAGTTGAGCTGTCGAAATATCAATAACTTTATAATTAACAGTAAGAATAGTTTTTAGGGTATTAGTGGGGAAGAGGACTTTAATGAGAACACTTTTTAGTCATTCCCAACGTTTCAATTTATTTTTAAACTTTTTCAAGTGCTAAAATAACGACACAAATTAGTATCTACAGACACAAAATGACATAAGATTGAAAACAACTAGTGGTATATTATCTTTCTAAACAAAACATAAATTCAGTAGGTACTTACTCTAGGATAATTGTAGAAAGTAGTGAAATTTAATAAACAAACATGGCATTATGGATTTTGTTCTTTAAATATCTTTCAAAATGTTATTTTAACTGACTTTAACTCATTGTTAAAATTGAATCCTATGAGGAAAACATCAAATAAGGCTTTTTTATCAAAATCTGCACGGTGTCAAACTTGCTCATTAAAATTCCTGCCAACCAGTAAAATTTGAATTATATAAATATCGAATTGTAGTAATAGAAATAGTTAAAATGGGCAACATTGTTTAAATGTATTGTGGGTTATATACTGTGACAGTGATTGTTTTATTGTATTTAATCTTTATCTGTCACAATACCTAGGCAGTTTTCAGTGGAAAATCAAGGATCTCAGATAAACGACTCTTAATTCTATGATTTGTTTTATTTATAATAAAATGTCAATAAATAAAAATATGAAATCCAATTTAATTGAAAATATACTTCTATCTTCTTTCAAATGACAAATTTAGATTTGTATAATTCCTTCGTCAAAATTTTCCACGTCTGTTCACTCTGGTCTCTCGTCAAATCAATAATGTTAAAATTTGATAAACTCTTGCAATGACTTTTGATAATTGTGAACAAAAATTTTAATAAGTTTAATCCCGAAATACTGTAATTAAAATGATATAGTTGTGGTAAATAAAATATCTCTACTATTATAAAGAATCACACTCAAGCCAGGTTACCGCGTGTGTTCTTTATAGTTTAGATAAACGATAGGACTCCGCTATTTTGGGGTACAAACCCAAAGGCAGGAAATAAATCAAATATATTTCCACTATGAAGGAAAATCACAAGTGTGTCTAGTAATGCATCGGAATGTAATTTCTCTATAGCCCAAATAAAAGTGGAGCTCCGCTGTTATGGGGTTCAGGTCTAACAGCAAGAACTAGATTAAATATATCGCTACTATTATGGAGAATTACACTCGTGGCAGGTTACCGCGTGTAATTCCTCTATAGCTGAGATAAAAATAGAGCTCCGTTGTTTTGGGGTATAAACCCAACAGCAGGAAATAGCGAATTTATACTATTCGTTAACCCTAAAACCTTCGGGATCTCACCTTTCAGATATCGAGTTCGTTCTTCTTTCGAAGCTGGAATTCGAATGGATTCTCCGACAGGAGCCATAATTTTATTCTTCGACCGACTGCAAGCCCTTTTATACAGATCCGTTGCTACATAAGTTGTTTATTATACGGGAGATCAAGAAATACGTTCATTTTATGTAAATTTGTCAATAATGACGTTTTGTTAAAAGGTTAATAAATTGGGTTATATATAATTTACGAGGGAAACAAGAAGTTAATAATAACGACAACTCAAACGTATAAAATGCGAGGAACAAGTAAGAAAATTGGAAGTACCGTTACAATACCTATCTAATAAACTTAGATGATGGATGGATAGTGAATTAAAATGTTAATAAACTAAAGACAAAAAATAAATAAATACACAAAAATTCAAACCAGAAACATATTAATACATTCAATGTAAAAACCGAATAGTGTTGGGCACAAGCAAATAATCAAGGGTTTAAAATTTTGTTTTTTTAATTCTGGAAAACGTTACTAAGATTGGAAGTGTCCGTTCTCAAATTCACAGTGATTTCAGTCAATTCAGTCCAAATCATCTCGCTTTAAGAAACTGTTTCTTATTATCTAAGATTTTTGCATTGTTAAAATTGAAATTATGATCAGTGTCGAATCGATGATTAGCGATGATTGTTTAGTTTAAGCTATAAATGACATAGTACATTCTGAGCAAGGTATATGATAAACAATGATACTTCTATGTACGTTGTCCGTCTTATTTTTTTACTGAGAGGCCTCTCAGAAAAAATCAATAGACGTCTCAATGATGACAATAGCCATATAGTCTTTTATAATAATAAAACAACAAGGAAAATATTTATAATAAAAAGATAGGACTAAAAATGTACATAGAAGTAACATAGTTTATCATATACCTTACTCAGAATGCACTATGTCGTATATATAATCTTAGCTAGTGCGAAACATTTCCATAAGCGGTCAGTTAGCAGGATGATTTGGAATGAATTTACTGCAAATACTATGAATTTGAGAACGGACACTTCTAAACTTAGTAACATTTATACAGACGTTTTCCCTAATTACAAAATGGTTTGTTTGATCCCAACACTATTCTGTTTTTTACATTTGAATTCTGTGTATTGATTTATTGTCTTTAGTTTAGTAACATTTTAATTCAATGCAGTACTGTTCATCGTCTAAGTTTATTACGTAGGTATACCTACCCACTATACATGTAACTAATGTTGCCCATTTTAACTATTTATGTTACAGCAATATTTATTATATTATTATAATTCAAATTTTACTGGTTTGCAGAAATTTTATTGAGCAAGTTTGGCAATATGCAGATTTTTATGAAAACCAAGCCTTTTTTTATGTTTTTCTCATAGGGTTCAATTTTAACCATGCGTTGACAGTAAAAATGGTATTTTAAAAAATATTAAAAGAAGAAAATCCATATATATTGCCTTGTTTCTTTATTAAATTTCAGCATTTACCACAATTATTATACTAGCGTAAGTACTGAATTTATGTATTGGTTAAAAAGATAAGTGACTACCACTAGTTGTTTTCAATATTATACGTGTGTTTGTAGATACTAATTTGTGTCGTTACTTGAAAAAGGTTTAAAAATCAACCGAAACGTTGGAAATGAGTAAAACGTCATTGAAGTCCTCGTCCTCACTAATACACTAGAAAAATAAATCGTTAATTTAAATCTAAATTAACTTTTATAATATTTAATTAAAGAAAATAAAAGCTAATGCTATTACTTTACTAAGTTTTATTTTAGTTTTTCATAATAAGGAAGAAAAATTATCCTGTCAGCAGGATAACTTGGAAATGGTGTGACCGTTTTAGGCCAAACAAGTTTGGCGTACGCTACTGACAGTCATCAAATTTTAGCTGACAATATAAAAACTTAGCAAACCTGAAACAATGCAATAACTAAAATAATTAACGTATATAAAGATACATTTAAAATTTTTAAATCCACAAAAACGTAATTTTTTTTGAAGTTTTGCATTTCTGTTTAAGGGTAGCAGTTGGAATTTTTAAATGAAGAATATAAACCCAGGTAGCAAGCTGCCGTCAGAATGACGTCATTTTTTAGGGGATATTTGGTCAATGGACGTCATCCGACTAATTAAGGACGTAAATTTGACGTAATTATAATGCCGTGTACTATTATTGATGTCACTAAAGGGTCGACATCTAAACGTCAACTTTTGGTCGTTACATCAGTTTAAAAAAAAATCATTACGACCTAAATGTAACACAAAACTTTAATAAATAATTAAAAGAAAAAGCAAATATAGTGGCATATCGGACAAGTGTGTAACTATTTTTTGTATTGGAATACACAGGGATCCAAGTTCAATGGATATCCTGGGGCGGGTAGACCACGACGGCCGTTTCGTCCTTATTAGGACTCGACGGGCAGCCATAACCCAAGCAATTGCAAGAACGACGGAAAAATTTACTAAAAGCCTACTTGTAGAATCAAGGCGGCCCTCAATAATACACCTTAGCGCCATCCTACGGAACCAACTCCAATATAAAAGATAGTTACACTGGTATCTCTATACATGATAAAAACATGTTTCTCATTTCCGTTTGTCTTTTGGCTCGAAAGCTTAGACTACTTAAGGTTGAATTCTCAACGTCGATCATTCAATCTATTGCCAACCTATAACCTATTTCGCGTTGATTTTTTGAGTTTATTATTTTAATAACTAACATTAGAAGAAAATTAAAATCGTCGGTACATTATTTAGGTAGTATCTGATATATTAGAAAAATATCAATTTATTTCATTGCTAATTTTGGGAGAATTGTATAGAGAAAGAACAATGAGTGACAATGACATAATAATGTTAAAAAAAATCTTACCCGATATTTTTCGCTATACAATTCTCCTAAAATAAGTTATGAAATTCCTTGATATTTATTAAACATGTCAATTATTACCTATAGAATATCAAGTCGATACTGTTTTTCTTTAAATTTTGTATAAAAGCTAGATAACATAAATAAATCTACGCGAAATAGGTTATACGTTGGCAAGCATGTTGATACTCCCACCTTAACGCGATTAAAAGTAACGTGGTTTGGATTGGCTAATTAATTAATTAACGGATGTCAACGTCTTGTCATGATTTGACAAACAAAACTAACCTCCACATATTTAGTTAAGGGCCGTGACTCTGACTGGAAGGTGCCGTCTCTGGTGGACCTCCAACCTCGAAGACGCCCTCTTACCTGGATTAATCAGATTCGACTAACACCATATGTCCGATAGTATGCTTTATAGATACTTACGCAAAATTCGAATCAAATTAAATCACAGGAACGGTGTTTCTTTCCTAGTACGGTCCCAATTAATGACTAACTTCTTTAGGCTTCTGAGGTTCTGCAATATTTGACATGACGCCGGGCCTCGTGGTCAAAGTCAGCACGTGGCTATTTGAGCATATAATATACCTATTAAACGTATGAGGTACCTTTGCACACCTCACCATTTTGTATATTAATTTATTTAAAATTTACTTAACCGTTTTCCAAAACTCAATCTATTTTATATTTACAGTTTAAAAAAAATTGTATAAAACATGTTAAAACTCCATAACAACAAGGCGACAATAAATTTTCAGGTTTTTCTGACATGAGTTAGCTAAAGAGTCGATTCCTATTTTTATTATTTATTAAAGTTTTGTGTTACATTTAGGTCGTAATGACACTATGATTTTTGTTTAAACTGATGTAACGACCAAAAGTTGACGTTTAGATGTCGACCCTTTAGTGACATCAATAATAGTACACGGCATTATACTTACGTCAAATTTACGCACTTAATTAGTCGGATGACGTCCATTGACCAAATATCCCCTAAAAATGACGTCATTCTGACGGCAGCTTGCTACCTGGGTTTATATTCTTCATTTAAAAATTCCAACTGCTACCCTTAAACAGAAATGCAAAACTTCAAAAAAAATTACGTTTTTGTGGATTTAAAAATTTTAAATGTTTCTTTATATACGTTTATTATTTTAGTTATTGCATTGTTTCAGGTTTGCTAAGTTTTTATATTGCATGCGCAAAGTTTGAAATCAGATTAGAAATGTCTATTTTATGAGCTTCCTCATTTTCGATAGAAATAATTGCTAGAGCTGATAATTTTTTATCGCTCATGCAATTTCTCAAATAACTTTTAATTAACTTTAACTTGGAAAAATACCGTTCAGCTGATGCAACCGAAATAGGGATGGTTAAAAAAAATGCAGGCAGTTACAATTTCACTAAAACTGGAAGATGAATAATAATTTTTTACCAATATAAAATCTAATAAATCAAAAATAGAAGTTAAATTATCTAAATCATTCCTTAAACATTCTCTAAATGAAAGCACTTGCGATGAAATTGTATCAGCGATATCTTCTAGATATTGAAGATGCAGGGCTTGACTCATATCGTAAATATCCTTATCAGAAAGAGAAGGATCTCGTAAAACGTTGGGGAACAAAACGCGAAAATAAGAACAAATTTTGTAAAGGCCAGAACTTCGATTTTTTAATTGAGCCGTAATTATATCTACAGTTTTAAAAACACATTTATTCTAAACCAATCATCACTTGTTTAAACTTGATAATGGTTATTAACATCATCAAAAATTATTTTTGGTCTTGGTATATATCCTTTTGTTTTCGAATTCAGGAGTAGTGCCCCATTGCCTAGCCAAAATAACAGCGTCCGTTTTAATTAAATCGAAATTATTTCTCATTTGATTTATGATTTCAGTGGCGGTGGTAAACATTTTAGACGCAGCTTCAATATTTTGCTCTTTTTTTTGTAAAAGTTAAATGCATTAATATTAATTTAAATTTAATTAAATTATTTTTCTTATCACACATTGTTTTTTGCTTTGTACTTGCAGATATTTTTCTATATGTTCAGGAACATAACTACTTATTAGCATAACAATAATTGCTTTTTTGTGTACCTACTCAAAATTCATAAATTAATATGGTTATCAATTATAATACTCCGTATCATAATGGGGGCCCGGCAAAGTTTTCGCACACGGGCCCGTGGCTACGTTGTTCCGCCACTGTTTTCAAGATAAGATGAATAGAGTATAGACGCATTTTTTTTGAACAATAAATTAAAAACATATTTTTTCATACACAACAAACAAACATACAGTCTCTTAGGTGCTATCTTCTTGAACACTCATTCTATACTATTAATGAATATCTTGGTGGTTAATATTTGTACTTCTACATTGGGGTGTCCACCAATAATATTTTAATTTTTGTCTCGTGTAAGTTTGTTTATAGATTTTGTTACTATAGATTTTGTTACTATACTTTTGTGCTACTGAATGTTTTTAAATTTGATAACCAATTTTTATACTAACTATATAGATTTATATTTAAGACATTGTTAATGCTTGTAAGAGTCTTCTTAACAATAAAGGATAAATAAAAATAAAAAAATAAATAAATAAAAAATATATTTTAAAGGAAAAATTCCAAATTATTAACTTTACCTTCGAAAGTTTTCAGGCTCTACATTTATAGGAATTATTGTAAAAATGTATACCAGATTTCTTTACTACGCGGCAATATGCACTATAAAACTAAAGGCAAACATAAGCCAGCACCGTATATGGTGGTATTTATTTAATTTTATTAGTTATTATTGTCAATCTCGTTACTGTCAATTGGAGCTTATCAGTGGCGGGCTAAGGAGGGCGTTGGGTGGCAAGTTATCTCAATTTTTAACATTTTCAATATAAAAAAAATTTCTGCGACAATGGTTTGGTAGGTATACGATATCTTAAGGTAATACGGTCGTATATAGCTGTAATGAAATTTGCTTAAACATATTCAAGGAATGTTATGTTAATCAAACTTGTAATAAGAAAATTTGTGATGTTATCTGTAAATATACACATAGTTTAAAAGACCTACATTTACATAATATAACGTCAATGCACCAATAAGATATTTTTATTCGATTAGTCTTCATATTTCCCATAAATAAATATCTATTGCGAGAAATATTTTCTACCGTTTTTAAGACTTATTATTTGCCGGAAAAAATTTAAATGTTTAAAAAATAATTTATATTTAAATATTATTTTTCCAGCAATACTATTGACCCTATACGTGAGCCAAAAATGGTTGGTGTCCACAAGATGACCTTAGGGACCCTAAATCTACAGGATGATTCACGGTGGATAATACGTTAGATGTATATTATGACGAACCAACTAACGAATCGTTCCGAAAATTTGGTCGTCTACATAAACAAATAGGCTATATTTACTTAACACTATTTTTGATTATACTGTGTTGCCACTTCTACCAAAAATTAGTAGCAACTTCGACATTTTAAATGAAACACCCCATATTTTATTTTATTTTCGAAATCCCTATTAGTTTCTCAACAACTTTCTCCAATATTACCCTATACCTATCTATACCTTCTCTAAAATAATAATTAAATTTCAATTTTTTTGACGGAAAACGTTAATTTAAAAAAGTGTTGATGTTTTTAACTCTGAAAAATTAAAACCCTCAAATTTGGTGAACACTTAAATAATACCAGGGGGCTTTTAAGCTATACAGGGTGGTTTAAAAATAAAGTTAATTTGGTTACTTGAAAAGGTGACCATAATCAGATTTTTTCAGGAAAGAAAACTATTTAAATGCAATTCTTATCAATTTATTTATTTTATTTGACAATATGATAAAATCGTTAGAACATGTATAAAATTTAATGAAATGCACCCAAATCCGGCAATGAACCTCAGGAAATTTTTACGAATCCAGAAAAACTTTACTCAGTTTGGTTCAACTTTAAAAGTGCCAAGAAACTTATTGTAGGTAGGTACCGGCTAAATCCTTTTTTGTTGCTTGCTGGCCAACTACGACGCCTTGGACGTTTGATAATACCGCAAATGTGTAACACGTATGGGTTTTCGAGGCGTCGCTATAGCAACCACCAGTAGACTGGCAAAAAACCATACCGGGCTTCTTATGTTTTATCGCCGTTTTTGAAATCACTGTCTGTGGCCAACAACTCCTATAAACAAGGACACAGCGCTTATTTGTGACGTCAGCATCCGGAGTCATATATATATAAGTTAATACGCTATACCTATTATATGTTTTTCCGGATTTATATTTTTGTGTGACGTTTAAATTTACCTATACATTTGAAACTATCGTTATTTACATATTTACGCTGGCATTTAAGTAAATTATGCGTTATTTAAAACAGAACATAAGTGAGAAAACCTATATCCAGATAGATAAAATTACCTAACTACTTACTTTGTCTTAGATGTTTTACTGTCTTCTTTTAGATAAATGCATACCTACAAGGTAAATATTTATACAATTTATAAAAAATAATAAACCATTAAAGTGTCTACCGAGGAGTCTACCATCACTTTTACTCGCGACAAGCACGAAGTATCGAATTTATTTCAAGATATATTTGCTTATTTTGAACTAATAAAGTAATTTTGGTACATTCTATACTATTAACAATCTCCAAGATAAAGATTTCAAAAATATTGGCAGGCGTTCAGCTGTCACCCAATACCACAAGTAAAATTTAATTAAGCAGGTATAAATTTGGTATCACTAAATAGTTAAAGGTTCAAACGTTGCTCGTCTTGTAAAAGATTTTTAATTCAGGCCTTTCATTGGGAGAAAATAATATTTAAAGTTGGCCTATTCATACGAACTCAAACTATAGTATATTTTGAAAACGAAAGGGCAATCGGAAAATCTCTTACATGAGAAACCGAGTTCAAGGATATGTCTTTCGGTCTCTCAATATTTTTTAAATTGAAGTAAATCGTATGGGCACATTTTGGGTTTATTTTACATGCGGTGATAAACTCTTTTTTTTTTATGATCGAGCACAAGCACTATAGGAAAAATCCTTTAAGGCGCTCTGGGAGCGGTGCGTGTGCGAAGAAAGCGATTTACGTTTTTCTTGAAACGTTGGAGGTTATATTCGGTTGGAAACACGGTCTCAGAAAGGTCGTTCCACAAAGATGACGTCCTCCAAATGAAAGAGTTCTGAAACAAACTATAAAATTTTTCTTCTGTCGGAAATTTAATCTTAGATTTTGTGTATCCTCAGATAGCAAATTTCTTCAAAAGTTTAGGTAGGTACTCGAGGTTTTACACGTTTGATGGTTTCGGGTTTGTTCGGGTGTGGTAAAATTACTGGCCAGTGATTTCTTAAATACCTGTAAACATGAGGACTGATTGTCTATACAATTGAACAAAATATCATAGTTGTAGAGGAATATCTGTAACGTTCATTTGGCAAAGTTCTTAATTTTATTTGTTCGGAGATTAATTGTAATCCTTGTGCCAAAATATCATTGTCTACTTTTAAGTTTTTTAACAAATCTGAAACAAAGTCTAAGATTTTATTAATTCGTGACATATGTGTTTTTTTTCCTGTTGTTATCTTCGGGTTCTTGGTCAGGATTAAAATTATTCTCAGAATGATTGTATTGTTCGGAGTCTAAAGAAGGAATATCCATCGAACAATCAATGATTTCCAGTAAACTTCGCAATTGATCCAAACTACTTGACAAAAAGGGCGTTTTTTGTTTATCAATTTGTACAGTGTCCATATAAATATGAACTTATTTCTAAATTATTGTTTATTTTAACAACCCACGTAATTAAATGAATAGGAGTATGCTTAATTTAAAAGAGGGTCTTGGAAGTTTTTTCATTAATGATAAACCATTCTTCCTTTAAACTGAACGTTTTAAACAAATTATTAAATTGTTCAAATGATTTATAACTTGTTAGTTCTTTATGTTTAAAAATTGTACGCTTACTTTCTTCATTTTTATCAATTTCTTTATCTTCTTGTTCTAGACTCACTGTAACTGTTTCACTTATTGTCTGTCTCTCTCTTTCTGTAAACACAACAGCTCTCCGTACAACAATTTTTCTTGCTACTTCATCCCATAAGCGATAACCATTGGGAGCATATCCTACCAGCAGGTATTTTTTACTTCTAGAGTCTAGTTTTTTGAGATAACCGAAGGTTTTAGCATGAGCTGTCAAGCCGAAAATTTGTAACCTTGACAAATCTGGTTTTGTTCCTGTCCAACATTCTATAGGAGTTTTATCTACTGTATCTGTGGGGCTTCGATTTAATAAATAAGCAGCAACATAGGTAGCTTCACCCCATAGCTCTTTATTTAGATTTGCATCAAAAATTAACGCTCGTGCTTTTTCTAATAATGTTCTGTTTAGCCTCTCGGCCTTTCCGTTTAATTGCGGACTGTGTGGAATAGTAAAATCAAAGAATATACCCTTAGCTTTACACCACTGCTTGAAATTTATGTTAGCATATTCACCCCCATTGTCACTTCGAATTTTTGCAACTTTTGTATTATCGTACGCCTCTGCTTCTTTGATAAATCCTTTTAAATGTTCCACTGCTTCGAATTTACTTTTTATTAAATACACTCTACAGTAGTGCGTGTAATCATCAAGTACTGTTAATATGTATTGCTTTTCATCCCAAGTTTTAAGTTCAATGAGGCCACATAGGTCTGGAGTATTTCAAGAGGTCTATTTGCTCTATGTCTTACTGTGTTGAATGGAAGCCTTAATTGTTTAGCTTCCAGACAAACTTCACAATTTTTTAGGATATTACTGTCGGTTTTAGTTAGTGTCATACCGGTTGCGAAATCAGTTAGTTTCTTCATATTATTAAGACCTAAATGCCCCAGTTTTCTGTGCCACTCTTCAGTTTTTTTTATGATTTTCTGTTAAGTTGCTTTCTATTTCTCGATCTAGACTTACTACGTACAAACCATTTTCTTCCTTTCTTCCTTCCAGCACTTTTATATCATTTCTTTTTATTACAACTTTTTCTTTGGTAAAAATTACTTCCCCATTATTTTCAGTTATTGCATTTACTGAAAGTAAGTTTTTTCTTAAGTCTGGTATGTATAGAACATCTTTTAGTATGCATGCGCTTCCTTCAATACTTCCTTTCCCTTCTGCTGTCATTTTTTCATTCTTCTTTGCAACTTGAATGCTTGATTGCGTTCCTTCTAATACTGAAAACAATTCTCTTGAGTTAGCCATGTGTGTTGAGCTGCCGGAATCCACAATAAAGTTCTGACTACATGAACTACCATTTTCACTAAGAAACGCTACTTTATTTTCACCTTCTGTTTTTTTGTTTCTAAAAAAACAGTCTTATTCTTTGTGATTTCTTTTTTACATATGCTGCATTTATTTTTATTTTGGGAAGTATATCCTCTGCTTGTACTAGCAGTATTTGCTACACAATTTCTAGCAAAATGTCCTACAATGCCACATTTAAAACATTTTCTTTCTTCTTTATTTTTCTTACAAAATTTTGTACTGTGAGTTTTACTTTTACATTTTTAACAAAATCGTACCGTGCTTTCGAATGCTATTTCACTTTCATTTTCCTTGCTTTTGTTTCTTGCCTCTTCTGTTAACAATCTTGATGTTAATTTTTCTAGTGTTTTTTCACTTGACGCAGCTGATTCCCATGCAATTGTAAAGTAACCATAGTGACTAGGTAAGGTACACAGAATTTTTGAAATAATCATATTATCATCTATGTTTTGATTCAGTGATTTTAGCTTGTGTACAATATTTTCTATTTTACTGATATGTAGACCCATATCAGTACTTTTTTCAGACGAGAAACTGTAGAACTGCTGCAGCAAGGTACAAATCTGGTCAGTAGAGCTTTTTCGAAGATATTTTTTAATTTGAAGAACATCTCATGCGAGTTTTCACAGTCTATGATATGCATCATGAACTTTTTGTCTATTGTTGTTACAATTATTTTCTGTGCTTTCGCATCCTTCTTTACCCATTCAGCTTTTTCTTTATCAGCTGTTAAGCTGGCAAACAGTTTTTGTCCACTTACGATGTCATGTAAGTCATTAGCCTTAAAAGTAACGGTAACCTGGAACTTCCAAATTTGAAACGAGGTTTCATCAACCAATTTTTCTATATGGTACGTATCTTCAGCGGACGCCATATTATTTTCTTAAACTTTTTAGGGTCACTGTCACCGATGTTTTACTCACTTTTACGAACGGATTTCGAATTTTACTGTTTATTTTTACTAGTCAGGGCAATCCTGGGCCCATAACCTGTTGGATTAAACTGACTTCCCTATTTTTACTTTTAGTTTTACTGTTTTAATTAAACACACAAGTTTCACAAGTCGAACGATGACTAACCTCTTTAATTTTTACTTTTCAACTTACTACTAACGACATCTATTGTCAACACACAATATTAACTATAATACGGTTTTTAATACCAAGATACTAAATACTAAAAATATCAATTGAACCCTGAAAATTTATATTTGACTTTATTTTATTTAACATACCATAGGATTATTAACAATAATTATTAGTTATTTTTTTATTTAACTAAAATACTTCCGATAAAGTACCTACTTGTATAAAATTATGTTAGACCTGTGGTAATAACTAAGTTAACATAATTATAAACATAAACAGATTACATAAAGAAAACCTGTTTCAAAGCAAATCAGGAAATATGGATGATCTGACCGTGTTACCATGATCACCTGTTAATGGACGAAAAGCAAGGCCGACTAGATTAAATGATGCCAAAACGTAATATGACTACGGAGCGGGACGTCACAACCAAATTTCTTTAGAGCGCTGGGTCCTTGTTTATAGAAGTTATTGCTGTGGGCTGTGGCACACTTGGTGTCACCAGTCGAGTTTTGTATTTATAATTTTTTTTTAGTTTCAACCTAAAAGATTGTCTGCTAATACCTAAAAGTCAGCAGTCGATTTTTGTGTAATAAAGTGTTAACTGTTTTATAGGTACCGTTCTTCGGTACAAATATCTTACTGTCTGCGAAAACCTCCGTGAGGCAGCCGCGTTTTTGAATCTGTATTCTAAAAATATTAAATTGACCGTCTGTACTGCATTTGGCAGCAGCTGTTTCGTACTATAATAAAGTACTTTGTTCTTTTCTATTAAGTTAATAACTGTCTGCAAAACGCATTCAAGCTTTATTTGAGTGGTACATCGATCTCTCCCCTGTTTTTAAACTCAATTAACTCTGTAGTTACGTAAAACTTTCAATTTGTTTCCAGAGACAATTAACATTATACCCATGACCGGGTCTGTGAATTTTCACAAGTGTTAATGTTTTTTACTTTACCATACTTGTCTGCTATATTTACGTTCTGGATTTGAGCCTTTTAACCACCGTTGTCTTATTTGCTTATGTCTATGATACCTTTATAGCTGCCCCAGACTGGGTAAATAAGGCAATAGGCGAAAGGCTTAATTGCAAGCGAAACCATTAATTATGTTACCTGTTGATATTTCATTCACATTGGTCTAGTACCAAAGAAAACCGCCTATACCTTACTGTAATCCACTATAGTTTTTAATTAATTATCTCGATAAAGAAAGCACAAATTTTAAGAACAACCACTTTTAATAATAATAAGCTGCCGACTCCATAACAATATCAATCTGACTAACTAGATTATCCACTCCCCTTCTTATCCACAAAAAGTCTTATTCACCACAATATTAGGTTTCATAATATATGCGTCAGCCATCGTCCGATCGAGAAGCGGGTGATACCTGACTCAGCATTAAGCGGGTCACTTCGCTCCGCACATTAAGGGGTTAGTTACAGTCGGCCAAACCTGATATGCTTTGTGCCCTCGCAAAGCCCACTAACGTGACTGGTTATCTGAAACATAAAAACAAAAAAAATGAATAAGTATTATTCTTACTATAAGTTTTCCTGCGAGCTCTGTTCGTCCTCTTCTCACGATTCTGAGCTTACAGTCGTTTGATAAGCCTTTAACTTATCAGAGGGACATATCCCTTTATATGCCACGCGTGCACGTTTTGCTCCTGGCATATCCTCTACTATGTACCGATCTTTATCTAGTACCTTCGTGATCACATAAGGCCCTTTAAAACGCGGCTCAAGCTTTCTACTGGTACCAGTGTTTGAGCTCTTCGGTCTTTTAACAAGCACTTGTTGCCCGACTTCATACACAGGAGGAGAAGCGTGTCTTTTATCGTAAGCCCGTTTCTGATGCAGCTGCTGTTCGGCAATCCGCTCGGAAACCTCCTCTCTTAAACCTCCTAATTCCACAGGAATATCTTCGCAAATCTCAGCGCTAAGATATGCATCGGACACTCCTCGTGGACGATACCCTAAAAACACCTCGTACGGTGACTTCCCAGTTACTGTACTGATCGTGGAGTTTATGCCCCACCGCACTTTCGGAATCATGTCATCCCAGTGCTCTTCGTCCTCCAAAAGGGCCATAAGAGCGTCTTGAATAACACGATTCATCCTTTCCACCTGGCCGTTAGCCCGGGGTGTCGCCGTAGCACATAAAGTATGCTTGATATTCATAGGCTCGCAGTAACTTTTAAAAGCTGTACTTGTAAAAGCAGTCCCTCTGTCAGATATTAGGCGCCGTGGAACACCAAACATCTCAATTATTTCATTAAGAAATTTCAGGACTGGATTTGTTTTTGTATTTGGGACAGCTCTCATGAAAACAAACTTGGTAAAGCCATCTACAGCAACAATTAGGTAACTGTTCTTTTTACGGCTTTTAACGAATGGTCCAAGATGGTCGAGATGTAAAGTGTCCATTGGAATATTTGTCTTTCCTATACTGTGAAGGCTTCCAGGTGACTTTCCTGTAGGTCTCTTATTATATAGGCAACCCAAGCAGCAAGAAATATAGTTTCGAACGTAGCCACGCATTGCCGGGAACCAGTATCGTTTCTGAATAGCCTCTAGTGTCTTATTAACTCCAAAATGGCCTGCTCCATCATGATAGTACATCAAAATATTACGTCTGGCCGCCTTTGGCACCACCCAACGTTTGCCATTTTTTGTAATGCGATAAATTCGGTTATCTTTTAGGACGTATTCCTTCGTAATTTCCTTATCCTTGGCTGATTTTGGCCCACTCGTCAGAATTTCGTGTATCTCACGGCAGCGTTTGTCGGTAAGCTGAGCAGACAATACCCAATTTTCTTCACTAACATTAACATGTAATATGGGCATTTCCTCATATTCACCACTAGTTATGATTGGATTTCTGCTAAGCGCATCGACATGATTCATTTTCGATCCAGCCCTATACTCAATCGAAAAATCATATTCCTGCGTTGCTAACCACCAACGACCTATTCGTGGGATTAAGTCACGCTTCGTAAGGGTAGAGCGCAGAGCATTACAATCTGTCACAATCTTAAAATTAATTCCTACAAGATAGATCCTGAACTTTTTCAAGGAGCTAACCACTGCAAGCGTCTCCAACTCGTAAGAATGGTATTTTTGTTCCTCATTTGTAGTTGCCCTACTAAAGTATTGTACAGGCTTTAGATCTCCATTTTTCTGTACTTGAAGCAATATACCACCTACCCCCAGTTTACTAGCGTCAGTATGGAGTTCGGTTACTGCTTCGTGATCATATATGGCTAGTAAAGGACGAGTAGTTAGCTTATGTTTGAGGTCATTAAATGCACTTATCTGTTCCTCAGCCCAAACAAAAGCAACATTCTTCTTTGTCAGATTAGATAAAGGTTTAGCTATAACAGCAAAATTATAAATAAATTTTCGAAAATAGCTACTTAATCCAAGGAATTGGCGAACTTCGTGGACATTGGTTGGAGTGGGAAAGTTTGAAACTGCTATTATCTTCTCATTTCCAGGTTTGATGCCATCATTGCTAATTTCATGACCCAGATAAGAAATCGTGGTTTGTAAAAAGAAACATTTATTAAGTCGTAAGGTCATACCAGACTGCTTAATTAGACCCAGTACCAAATCTAAATTGCTTAGAGCGTTCTCTATGTCTCTGGTAGGAATTAGGATATCATCCAAATAGGCAAGCGCAGTAGTAAAACGAAATGATCCCAGGATTTCATTCATTGTCCGTTGAAAGACAGCAGGTGCGTTTACAAGGCCAAATGGCATTCTCATGTATTCATAATGTCCATCCGGAGTAATAAAAGCCGTTTTTGCAATCGATTCTTCGTCCAATGCAATCTGGTGATAGCCTGAGGCTAGATCCAAGCTTGTAAAATACTGGCATCCTTTCAGTCGGTCTAGAAGGTCATCTATGCGCGGTAATGGATATTTGTCCTTGATAATTTTACGGTTAAGCGCACGATAATCTACACATAGCCTTTCTTCCCCGTTTTTCTTCCAAACCAATAAAATTGGACTTGCATATGGAGAATTTGATTCTCTAATCACATCGTTGTCCAGCAAGGTTTGCACTATACCACGAACTTTTTCGCGTTCAGAATATGGCAATCGATATGGCCTGTATGTGATGGGAATATCATCTGTCAACTTTATAGACATCTTGGTGCTGGTACTTTTACCAAGCTGGCGAATGTCTGTTGCAAAACAGTCTCGATGTAAATTGATCATCTCTAACAACTTCTCTTTTTCAGTCTGGCTAATGTCTTTATTAATATTAATATCCTCCAAGGTAAGCAGTGGCATCTGTTCAGCGGAACTGGACATAACATCATAAGATTGGATGCCCTGCTGGGAAGAACATGTGTAACCCCTAGCAATGACAGTGTCTTTTAAGTATTTTACTGGCTCATCTGAATTATTAAATATAGGCAGGACGCTTTCCTCACTAATATGTATAATACAGCGTGGTATTACGTGGAATCTTGATGGCCAAGGCCTGTTTTGAAGATCAACGAAAACATCTCCCGACTGTATGTCGCTACATACTAATATATGCCCAATGTGGTGTGGTGGAATAATCGTAGTTTCTTTAGCACATAAGGTAACTTTACGAGGCGGAAGATTATTAACAGCACTAAGATCCATTTCATTTTTAGGAAATAATCGCACTTGGTTGCCATGCACGGTCATAACGACGTTTTCGTTATTTATAAATGGCTGACCAACTATAACCGGTACCTGCTGCGTGTCATCAGGTACTACCAATGCCGTTACATTGGCACAAGCTAAGTCAACGAACAACTTTATTTCAACAAATGAATTGGCAAAAACAGAACCACCACCATAGCCACGTAGCATTACTTGTTTTGGTTTCCTTTGTAAACCTAACCTAGTAACCTCTGTGTCACGTATTGTCACAGCGCTACTACCGGAATCTACATAACCACGTAACAAATGCCCATTTACCGTGCAATCAATAAAATAGCATGTATTTAACTTATTAATACTATCGTCATTAGCAGTGATTTTATTACTGTTTTTATATAAGTCATAATTAAGTATACACTTACTTTCCGTACTTTTGGTGAGATTCTCCTTGTTTTTCTTCCAGCATCTTGACGCATCATGTCCCAGCATATGGCAGTGCTTACATTCCACTTTCGCCTTAAAACACTTAGCAGCAACGTGGCCCCTTGTACCACAGTTGAAGCATTTGACGTTCTTCGAAGATCGACTTGTCGATGGATTCTCTTTTGGGAGACCTCTCACATCAACAACTTTTGATGATGTAGACGGCCTTGCATAAACACGTCCTTGTTTACTTGTACTAGGAGACTCATCATGTATAGCTGACAAAAACTCTTCATATAGCGATTCGGGGTAACTGTATCGTCCTGCACGAGCAGCGTTCTGTATATTTTTCTCAGGCACTCCGGCTATCAAGCAAGAAACAGCATTTTTGCCTGCTATTCGGCAACCTCTTAACAGTTCCATTTTTTCGAAATAATAGGTTGTCATTGTCTCACCGACTTCTTTTTTTCTGTCAAGCATTCTCTGTAACAAAGCCGCATAATCCGTGTGATCCGGAAACGATTTAACAATAAGACGTTTCCACTCAGCCCATGTATGGTTGTAGTCCGTAAGACTATGGTACCAAGTTTTTGCATTGCCTATTAACCTCGACTGCATATGGTAAATGGTGGCTATGTCATCCCAGCCATTTATTGCTCTGAGTTGATCAACTTTTTCAAGCCATTTTGACGCCGTTAAATTTAAATTGTCTGGTGAAAATTCGGGTATACAATCGCTTCTTACACTCACTCGAGGATGGGAAAATTTATCGGAGTCGTCGCTTTTTCTCACGAGCTTTTCAAGCAATGCTTCTAGATGTTTAATGCGTTGATTTGCATCAATCTCATCATTGCTTTTACGTAACGATCTTGAACGAGAACGTGAGCGGCCAGGTCTACTAGTAGAACGTATTCTTCTAGGCGTATAAGATCTTTCACCCTGCCCTTTCTCACTTACATTTTTGCCGGTATCTCTTTTCCGATATCTCTCCACAGAATTTTCACTACTCGATGAGCTTGACGAACGGCACCGCTTACGACGCGATCTTGAACGACCCATTCTAACTTATTTTATTTTTCTTTACACACAACACCAATTTTAAACAATGTCACAATCAAACTACGATTTATTTTAGCTAAGTAATTAAAACGTGAATTGCACCGCACACCTGAACTGTAATCCACTATAGTTTTTAATTAATTATCTCGATAAAGAAAGCACAAATTTTAAGAACAACCACTTTTAATAATAATAAGCTGCCGACTCCATAACAAAATCAATCTGACTAACTAGATTATCCACTCCCCTTCTTATCCACAAAAAGTCTTATTCACCACAATATTAGGTTTCATAATATATGCGTCAGCCATCGTCCGATCGAGAAGCGGGTGATACCTGACTCAGCATTAAGCGGGTCACTTCGCTCCGCACATTAAGGGGTTAGTTACATTACTAATTTCAATTTTAAACCGTTGTTTTATTTATCTTCAACCACTACTGTGGAAATATAGTAATCCCGTATTCTTCTGGCCAACTATTAATTAAGTATGCCAACTCTTTGATATTATTGGGAAGACTAGAGTTGTGTAGTTCGCGAACGAACTAGTTCAAAAGATCGAATCTGACAACTGAACTAAAAGATTCTATCAGTAATTACTGAGAGATTGAAACAAGGTGAACTAAAGTCTGTACTACGCAAGCGAGAGCGAGACGACCGAGATTATAGGTTTTGTCACCTGACCGACCGATGATCGTGACTATGGAGAACTAGAGGGTAGGAGGCCGATCGACAATGGCAGCATTTTCAATTTCTGTCCCGGTTTTTTGGTTAGTTCGCTATTGGCCGATAGATGGCTCTCGCGTCCGAAGTGGGCTGATGTTGTCTTCTTCTTCTTCGTTTCTAATATGGAAAACCAGATCCTCCATAGTTTTTAACTTTTACTTAAACCCTTTATTTTTCTGTGCTTTTACTTTTGACAATTGACATTTTATTTTTCGAAATAACAAATAACGTTTGAAGGCAAGACAAGACAAATAACTTTGTATTGTAATTAATTTCCATATTTATAATGAATAATGGTACAATTTATTAAAGTAGAGTTTGCTTTGTGTCGGGGTGTAAGACAGGATCTTCTTCAAAGAGGAAACGAAGCCAAATAAGTATCTTTCTAGCTCCAAAGGTAAGCTCACTTTAAAAAAAACCTCTGTAGCTAGAATGTTTAATACCCTGTATTTTAAAAACCAAGCATCGTTGGAACTTTATACAGGCCGAGTTTACTAATAAGTATAACAAAGTAAGTGTAAATTCATATAAAAGTCCTTATTTGTTCCTTAAAGAACTAATTTAAATAAAAATAGTTATCGCGTCCATAAGAAACCATTTATTTGATAGCCCACTTCGAACACGAGCGCCATTTTATGGCAACTCGTAAAGCTGAATTACCGATTCTAATTTGGGACCGAATCCAATGCATTGCGATCGGCCTCCTACCTCAAGTCCTCCATAATCGTGACCGATGCATGCCGCGATGATTTCGGACTATTTCGGTATTGAAATGAATGAATATTGTCGGTGTCTACTGTATCGGCCGAGCGCTCTTCTTAGAAGGAGGGTTTTTAATATAAAAGCAACGTGATCGGTGGGTAAATCAAGAAAAATATTTATTTCTTTTGTATTCGTAGGTTTTTTGTTAAGTAATTTAAATTTTAAAATATTTCTTTTACTTCACTATGCCAGTATAAATCAGTGAACTAAATGAACTAAACGAACTAGTCTTTTGAACTATTCACTTTATTGAACGAGAACGAAAGATTGAAATCAGGAAAGTGAACTAAACTTCCCAGCACTAGGGAAGACTACAACGTTTTCCTACATAGGTCAGATCTGTTTGAATTAGTTAAATCCATCGGGATCGATCTAAACCAACGAATCGAACACGCCTCTGCTGATTTAAAAAATCATAGCCGTATTCGACTGGGACAGAGATTTGAATCGACTGATCTAAAAAATCAGTTTAGTGATCCAAGGATTTTTATGTCAGTGTTCGTTTGGGTTTCCATTTTGATTCAACCTCATTTCGTGTTCAAAAATGAATCGAGGATAGCGTAGTAGCATTTTATAAAGCGGAGGACTAAAGCAAAACAACTTTAACATATTTTATTTCCACTATTAGATATCATTCACGTACTGGAAATAGTATTTACCTAGATGGATTCAAAAATACATAATTCATCCATTTCTATACTTCTACATCAGTTAATTTTCTAAAAAAAAATACATAATCAGAGAATAGTACTACATACCCAACGATAATCTAAAAACAGGGACAGAATGGAACTTACTTCCAAAACCATAAGTAAACAAAACAAACAACTGATCTAATTTTGGTGATTTTGCAATTTCCCAGGTTCACTTTGATGATAGTGTGATAGGATCGATCTAAACCAGCGAATCGAACACGCGGAGCAGGTGCGGAACTGATTGCACTCGTGGCAAAAGTGTCACACCAGATTCCCAATGGAATTTAAAAACCCGCACTAAAATTACCAATGGTAGACCAATATTGCATTCGAGCCGCACTCGTTCAGCCAATGGAATTTGCTATTAGTGCTAGAAAGTCGACTCGATACATCGAAAACAAGTAACAAAACATGGTTGTTAAAACTTCGATGTTAAGAAACATCGATTTCTGAAGCAAATAAGTTTTGTAATTACCAAAGTTACTTACGCTGGGGCACCGCCGATGCAGTATTAATTTTTTTCCGAAAAAATGTTCACTTCTAAAAAAAAATTCAACCAACGCTACAAATCTAGCGTTAACGCAACGGGTTGTACGGTATTATAAGTCATGAAGATGTTTGCGTAAAAATGCTAGGTGAAACATTGAGAGTTAAACATCAATGTATTAATTAAACATCGATGTTTCCATGAATGTTTGTAACATTGTAACCTATAATATCGATGGCAAAACATCGATGAACATTGCACATCACTACGTTTCCTACTGACGACCAGTGAATAGAGGAAAATTGAAACTAATAAAAGTAGGAAAATAATATAGTAAAAAGGAAAGGGAAAAGTTTTTAGTTTCTTACCTACCTTTTTTGGATTGAATAGAAAAAAAAACACTTGCAAGTAGAATAAACGATATAGTCTACTTAACTATCGATTTGATGCTTTTTACATAAGATATATATAATACTAAGTATATTTTAAGACTCTTCTATCATGATTCTTTTATGTGAAAAAGATTTTTCTTATCAGATATTTACACGAATAAAACACGGCACGCCACTTCTCTCTTGTCTTTTCCCTGGTTGCAGTGTTGCCAATGATACAAAAACAAAATGTTATCGTTGGTTTCGTATAAACTCCTGAATGGGAAGGATGTTTTTAAAAAAAAAGGTTTATTTTTCTCATTATATACCTGCACATAGCCGAGATTATTCTTTAAAGGGGGCTTGATTACCATCAAGCCTCGCATAACACTAATGTTAATTAAACATCTAATTTTTCATGATAGAATGTCTTTTTTTCTATTTTTTAAATAAAATAGGTACTTTTAAAGTGTATGGTGACAATTTGTTGAATATGATAACCTAAAAGAAATAGTTACACAATAGCAAATTTGATTGTACGGCTTTTTTATGAACCAATATATACCATTAAATTTAATATTTGGTGCACGACCATGGGAAAATAGTGTGTCTATCCCGAATTTCCACAACTCACAAGGCCATACGCGAGCACTACACGAAAAACTAGAAAAAGGGATGGTTTATAGATTGATATACTACCTACTTTAACATATTTATTTATTCATTCAAAAACATTAATCCACAATACATTAATAATTACAAAATAGCTTTAAAACAATTTATAAACAAGTCTTATTATTGGTAGGTACTCTACGTTTATATAACATATATTTCAACCATCAAATGCATATATTATTATAGGGACCAATGTACAAAAAGAAAATCCGGAAAAAAGCACATAAATGATGACTGAACATCTGTATGTACTTGGAAAAACATTTACAAGAAAAAAATATTATACGAAAAAAAAAAAAGAAATTCTATTCGACGTATTTTAGTTCGACAATAAACGTACTATTTTAACGCAATTTGCGTTTATTCTCAAAATTTGTCAAGTGGGTAGTGTGGAAAGGGAAATGTTTTGTGTAACCTTTGCAATTACTGCTTTCTGCTTAAAAATTGCAACTGCACTTGCACTTGCCAACATGATATGCTACGATACACGCACATCAACATGTCAATACTTGCGTGGCTCTCGTCTTCTTACCGGTAACCTATATACCTTCCACGGCTTTCGATCACCTAACCCGTTGGCAGCGTCAGATTCATGGCGGTTGGTTTTTTTCAGAAGTCACAACATTTATTTTTACGAAAATAAATACGGCGGTAATTCAGCGCAAGTACCTTTGGTAAAATTACCGACGTATCTTCTTCAGAAATCGATGTTGATTTTTACAACGATGTTTTCTTGAAATCGATGCTTTCTATATAATATCGAGTCTCGACCCTACCAATTCAAATTCAAATTCAACATTCTTAATTATATTTAGAAAAATACCTACTATTGTAATATTTAACAAAGCTAAACAGCAAAACAGAATCTAAAATAAATACAAAACTTTATGACACATTAAAATTTTAAATAAAATTAAAACAAAAGGTACCTATATACCTATATACATACACTTTCACGACATTAAAATTTTCAATAAAAATTAAGCATAATTAAAATTTTAATTAAAGTAGAGCATAAGATAATAAAGAAGTCATGAAAAGATGGCCTATTATATCGCCGATGACAGAAACTCCCTGTATAGGGTTCATGTTCTATCGCAATGTATAGTTTATTAGTAGGAGTAGGTACGTTTCTCTTGAAGTAATGCAAGCTATTCGCGCCTGATTAAGCGCCAAAGTTTGTTGTAATATTTTATAAACGAAAAGGCAGGACCGCGCGTTTAGAAAGAGTCAGTCTGCAAGGGATATTATAGTCAAGTGACCTGGTATCGTATTCATATTGTGGTAAGTGAGTCAAGAACAGATTCTTATTTTTATATAAAAATATCACACATTCCTAAATATATAAGCCTGAGCGTTTAAGCAAGTTGTGACTTCTACTCCCCTATAAGACTCCCAGCTCACCCATGCCCAGAACTATGTGCAACGCCCTCTTCTGTACAACGAAAACTCTCCATGCTGTCACGCACTGCTTCCCTAGAACATGACCCCATAACGAAGGACGAAGGATAGAAACGAAGTTTGCGTTTTAAATCATAAGCGTCTACATAGTTTCTCAGAACCCGAAGCTAATAGCAGCAGCCATTCAGCCTTCCAAAGATGTACTCGACTTCCCTCTCCCAGCTGAGATGGCAATAATCTAGCTAGATAGATCGCTGAAAACTTAGCCTCCGGTGCGACAGTCAGGTCCTAATAGCACTGATAGCAGCCTGCTTATCCGGTCTGGACAAACAACATTCGATTGTGCGATTCTGAAAAAAATAAAGTTTGATTTGCCTGTATTAAGCACAAGCCTATTACCATTGAACCATTTCTCCGCAGAGGCCAGAGACCGTCAGACCCCTCGACATTGCCTCCAGGACACAATCCACAGTGCCGCCATCATCGGCATATTTAACAACTGAAACTTCCTCGTCCGTCACTTCTTCGCTCAAGTCGTTGTTGTCGTTGATACAACATAAAAATAACGGGGCCTATAACACTTCCCTGGTGGAACACTCACAGTCAACGGCAAGTCCTCGGAATAACAGTTTTGCCCATGTTTAGGACTAACCATTTCTAAAAAAAGGGTCGGCTCTACAGTTTGTGGGCTCTGTAGACCACATGAGTAACCCAGAAAAGCCATGATATCGGCTCTATATTTCGCAGTGTGATGTGTTTGTGACCTACTGAAAGCAAGAAGTATTCGAATACCTGAAGGAAAAATAAATATTCGAATAGCTGAAGACAAAAAAAAGTATTCGAATACTTTGTTAACTTTTAAATTTGAATATCAACTGCACTAAAATACATGCCAGAATCGAATACTACCATATTTTGAATTCGAATTGTCCCTTCACCTTCATATTATTACTCTTTGCCTTCACTAACCATAGAGTTGGCAGGGATTTTCCAAACTAATGGCTTGGCAACGCTGCCCTACCGGTTCTTTGACGTTTTTTAACTGTCAAAATTCCAGTTAGAAATAGACATGTTTATTTCGTAATTCTAATATATTTTCAGGGTTCATTTCAGTTTCATCTCATGTAAGTCATTTGCCCATATATCAGACAAATTTTCACCGCCCATATTATGTATGCCAGAAGATTTTCGCACAATTTCGTCCCCGCAGGAACACCTAACCTAAAAAGTGTGATATCAGAAAGATGCTGTGAAAACATTTCCTACTACGGTTTATCAGTAAGAAGACAGTTTTCTGAGTGCCGAAATATAAAGGACTTAAAGGATAAACTTGAAACAATTTTTGGCAAAGCGAAATTTTATAAGCGTATACTATTCTCGAGGCAGAGTCCAGAAAACACCTTAAAAGTATGGGCACAACAATTTGAGTTTGTCTTTGCTCAAAGAGTCAGAAGAGGGCAGCAAATGTTTTGCCTTTATTCAAAGTGGTGGGAAGAAAAAGCATTTAGAGAATTTCTCAGAAGTTTACGGGTCACTTTTGGCAAAAATGGAAGAGACTTTATTGTGGGTGCTCTTGGTAATTTCATTATTTACTTTTTTTTATATTTTTTTATTTTATACTTCTTTATTTCAAATTTGAAATTTGTTTTACAAAATACAAACTGAAATGACGTTAACAACAAACAATTGAATTTACTTATTCTTAAATGGTCAGCTGTAATATAACAGTTAATGCTACTTTAAAAAATCATCCACACTATATGGTTCCAAGTCCATTAAAAGCTTTTTGAGTTTCCATTTAAATACTTTTAAACTTTAAATTGTTTTGGAGTTCTCGGATAGCTTGTTATAATTTTTTAAACACATTATGATGTGGACTTTTCTCACTAAGTATAAGACTGTATAGGATATATGTTACATTTCTTGATCTGGTGTTATATTGGTGTAGAGATAGAGTTTCAAAGCAATGTTTGTTTTTAAAAAAGAACGTTAAGCATTCATAAATATAGGGACCATATTATGGTAAAATACCAGCGTCCTTAAATACTGTCTTACACGATTCATAATTCCTTATTTTTTTAATTATTCTTAACAAACGTTTTTGAATGATAAAGGAGCTTCACTCTGTATACACCAAAAAATAATATCATAGTGAACAGTCAATTGAACAGTGTCTTAAAGATTTTTCATTCACTAATAGGCAGTTGAAGTGCGGTCACGAACGTTAACGTATACGTACAAATTGACAGCTACGCATGCGCAGTAATCAAATTTTGACATACGTGTTTTAAGCAGTTCAACGGGCGTACGTTATCTTGCGTTGTTTTACGGGCGTGAAAAATGAACGTTCCGTTACCCGAAGGACCTCCGAATATAACCGATTATTTCCGAAATGTCATTTTTTGACAAACAGTTTTTTCTGTGGTTCTAAATGAATAACTTTTTCTAACCACAAACAAACAAATCCCAAATAATTTTGCAGTAATCAAAAAAATCAAAATTTTTCAACAATCCAAGTTATTTGTTTTTTAGTTAAAAAATAAAAAGTATTTTTATTATCGTAAGTTTTGTGATTAAATTGTGATTTTAGTTCATCAGAGATACTTTTGAATTTTTTTTTCTCTATAAGTATAGATTTAAGTTTGTTATCGATAGTATGTTCCATTTTATTTGTATAATGTTTTGTATTTTTAGAAGATTTAAAAATAAAAGAAAGTTTTATACTCTTCCATACTCTCCTTTTTGCTTTTCTTCCTTCTTTATGCAATTTTTTTAAGTTTTAAAAAATCAACAGAAAATAAAGGTAAAAAATTAACATAATAATATGACAAATGTCAAATTTGCATTTTTTGTAGGTTACGTTAACGGACACAAAAGATAAGCACTTCAACTAAAATTATTTCCACCGGTTCGTCACGTTAACTCCTCAACTAACGTGCGTAAATTTGCTTACGTATTGGTTGTACTTCAACTGCCTAATGACTTTGTCACTAATGACTCAAATTTAATACCTAACAGATCGAACTTAATTTTTTAGAGATATGACAAGACCAATCCAAAATTTCATTAATATAAATTCCCAAAAAATCAGTGTGTTCCGACAAGATTATGGAATGGTCCTTTTCGTTTTTATAGTGAAGTGGTGTTTCTACTTTTGATTGCTTTGTTCTAAAGAGTATACCATTTGCCTTGGACTCATTCAAAATTAACTTATTTTGGCTAAACTATGCATTGACCATATCTAGAAAATTCTAGCTGCTAAACAAGATATCATTTAAATTACTACCGCCAATGAGCAAGTTAGTGTCATCAACATATTTTATCAAATTCTTAGACAAAGCTGAGCTGTAGTTCAAATCATTAATAAATATAACAAACAGAATAGGACCCAGCACACTTGCTGATACTATGCCAAGTTTAAGGGTCACTTTTGGCAAAAATTAAAGAGGCTTTCTTATGGGTCCTCTTGGTAATTTCATTATTTACTTAAGTTCCTTCTAGAGACTATTGTAGATAGTATTATAAGACTCCAGATTATCATCGTTGTTATCCTGCCTACATTGGCACAAAATCTTGCATGCATAGATATTATAATAATAATAATAATATCTTTATTTGCCAGCAAAATCAAATTATATTGACATAGCAACGTCATCAAAAGGACGATTTAATCGTCTGTAAACATCTTAATATATTTCACTTAAATAATTAAAAACCTATTAAAACCATAAATAATTTTAAAAACATATAAATAGTATACACAACAATCCTACACGCCAAAAACAAAAAGAGACACACTGATAACAATAAATTTAAAACCTAAAGTTAAAATCATAAAAACATTTATTATGAAGGAAGTCCAATGTGGCTCTTCTGAATGACGCCAATGTTTCCCTACCTCTAACTTCTGTGGGGAGCATATTATAGGCTTTGACTGCCATATAATATGGACCCTTTTTAAAGTAGGTCAAATTATGGGCTGGGCTACTGAGGGTTTTTCTATTCTCTGTTTGTTTCTTTTTACGTAGTTGTACTAATTTGATTGTGCTGTCAAGATTTTCATTTTTAAAATAAAGGTAAATACTTGGGTACCTACCTAGTGTTTGCTATTTTTAAATAACTAATAAAATACCTAGCTACCTAGTTTTAATAGGGGACGTGACGGAATGTCACCAGACATCCTTTTGTTTTTATTTTTTATAAAGCATCCACAGCTGTACATACTTACTTACTAAAGATATTAAAATTTATAAAGTAGGTACCTACCTAATTTTGTTGTTCGAACATCATGCTAAAATTGATTATTTTTTCAGGAATGATTTGAAAACAATTTTAATCGAAAAACTTAAGGCTGCATCAAAATTAAAAAAAGTAATTTAAGGTTTTATTAAATGTTTCGAAATATATAACATACACATCAAAATAAAGCCTTTGACATTTTGCTAAACAAAAGTACAAAAAAAAAATATCTTGGTTTTTACAATGAAATTTTTTTTTACTAAAAATTAGGAAAGGGTTAAGTGCCTTAAGCAATATTCAGTAGATTTTTGAAAAAAAAATCGTTATGTTCTTCTTTCTTGAGGGAAAGTATTTTTTCTTGTTTTCGCCTATTTTGTTATGATTTGGAATCATATTTATATTTTTGCCTTGTAGATCAGATGATTTTTTGCCCTTTTTCAAAATATTGTTTTTTCCAAGGAGCTACTTTACTAAAATTTTCTTTTGTGAATAAGACTTCTATTCTCAAATTTTAACCAGACTGCCTTGCTTTCTGCCTACATTCTATAAATTTAAAATCGAGCCGGTGGCAGCTTGAATGTCGAAAAAGCTTATTTGGGGCCGTTTTGTAACATTTACCAGCCACTTTCAGTTGTCTTTGTTTTTCAGCGAATGATCCAGTGCCACTTTTCCTTTTTCCATTTTCTGTTTTTTTCTTTGCGTCTAAACAAATACTTAGAAGTACCTACTTACAACGATAGTTCGACTCAAACACCTTGAAACATAAGGCGATGCTTAGCCATGTTGAAAGTTTGGCGGCAATTTTTACAGTCAATTAATACATACACTTAGTCCCTTTCTTAAATCATTGTCGATGTCATATAGCACATTTTTTTGATATAAATCTAGGTATATTCTCAAAAAATGGCACTTAACTCCTTTGATATTTCAACGCTTCATTTATGCATTTCAGCGTTTTTCACCCTTGAAATAGAACAAGTTCTAATTATTTGCACTTGCAATTTCTGTTGATGGAATTGATTTATAAATAGAACTTGGCTCATTTGACAAAAAAATAAACAAGAAATCTGTCGGTTTTCAGTTTTAAACTTTGTGGTTTTAACCGCGTTTTTATCTTGCTTTTTGGATTTCGGTAGACTTATCTGGAGCAAAGACTCCGTCATTGCACTTATAGAACTGTATCAAAATCAACCGATTTTGTATTCTGTCAAATTGCACCAATATTAAAACCAAAAATTACAACAGCCAAATTTCAAATTAAAAAAATCATTAATGTGGACATATCAGGACGTTGATGTACCTATATGCGTGAAAAAATCATGAAATCAACTGTTGCAACCATGATCCAAAATCAAAATGCAGGGTAAAAATGTTTCGGTGCGTAACGGCCTTTTTCATTTCTAAAGAGTGTGTTTTTAATATAAAATTCGCATTTAGATACCTCTTCTGATACAGGGATTAAGTAAATACAGGTCATGCTTTTTTTAAAGTGAATAAAGTTTAAATATCATGGTAGGTACATACCTATACTTACCTAACCTAACAAAAAAAAAATGGTGAATAAATTCCAATACCAACTTAAACAAGGAAAATTAGGAAATTCTGCAGTGGTGACATAACCCCCATTTCTAAATAATTCATAAGTTTTGGCTTGATGTTTGTATAAAATTACCGGTAATTATTCTCTAGCTATACCGTTTTCTGTCGTTTTTGTGAATTTTAGGACCCGTGGAGTGAATTGGGGTGCTAGGTGGGGTGTAAGGGTGTAACACATTATAAAGTTCCCGTATACAAGGTACCTAATAAAATAACCCAATTACACTAAAAAACATCATGGTATAACATTAAGTTGAGCCAGGAAAGTAAAAAATTATGCTGGTTTACAAACATTAAATATATAAACAAATTAAACTCTTTCTGCCCTTGAATTTTTAAACATAACCAAACAAGTATCCATGAATAATTTCTTAAAACCGCAAAAATGGCAGAAAAGCCTATACTAAATACCTAATGACCAAATTTAAAACAGTTCTAACTTGAATGGGTATAAAATGTTTTGTGAGAATCAGACAGGGTATTAATTTTGTAGATACCTACACGAATATTAAATATTAAAAATACATAAGGCATAAGTAGTTAAGTACGAAACTACTGACCACCATGACCATCTCAACTTGAATCTATTTTCGCCACCACTACCCCATACAAAAACTTAGTTATAAAAAAAAATAATAGGTCCAATAAAATAATATAAATGACTCTGAAGAACAAAATGACACATACAAAACACACTTGACCTGCCAACAGTTTTTATTTCTATGGTAACTAGACCTGTACAAAATTTTAATTTTCTGCAGTAAACATAAGGGTAAATAGTAAAAAAAATCTTGGTGTGCCTTGCCTCGTCCTGGTGGAAGGGCCTATTAGACTACCCCCTAAAGGGGTTATTTTCAGCGACCTTGCACATGTCATCGAGCCTTCAAAAAGAAGGTTATCAGTTCAACCTGTGTTTGTTCAATCGTAGGTACTTTTTTTTCAGTTCAGCCGGTTTTAATGATTTATTTTGCATATGGTAGAGTAGGTTACCTAAGGTAAAGGGAGGGCGGATGGGGTAAAAAGGAAATGATGACTGACTGATATACTTAACTAAAGTTAAAAGAAGCTTATTTTTTGGATTTATCAAAGGCTGTATACCACAAGTGTGGTGCAAAAGCTTGAAGCTTAATAATATATCTCCAAATTGACATCAATAAAATATGTATATACAGTGTGGTTGTTTAAGTGTGCAACATATGGGCATTTTTCTATTACCAATTTCTCAGAAAATGTTATTATTGATAAAAGTTGGTGCATGTTCGATAATCATGTCAGGTGCACTTGGAATGGTTGCAAGTCCAAAAAATATAAAACTTGCACCAGAATAAAGTTTTTTAATAAATATTTAAAATAAAAATTTTGCACCTTGAATGATAGTTAGTTAGCATTTAGGATATTTTAAAGTTCTTGAGTAATAGATGTGTTTTGGACTTCCATTGCCTTTAGTTTTTCATATCACAACGTTTCAACTGGTAAGTATCTCCAGTCGTCTTCAGGTGAATACTAAACAAGTTACAAAGCTACGAGCCTATTTATACTACCTAGGGGGGGGGGGGGGGGGGCGGAGCTAGTGACGAATTCGGGTGCAGTCGTGAGTCATCTGCTTACGTCACCATGATTCTTCATCTGCTGACGTCATCCGCTTACGTCATCACGTTTGCATCACTACTCAATCTGAGCCTACACCTATTTAACAAGGGCTTCCAAATGTTTCTTATATCTGCAGAAGGTTTACTGAAACAGTCAGGGTTCTGGATTATGACAGCTGCTTCTTTGAATTTTCTCTTCCGCCAATGCTCTTCTTTAAGTATAATTTTTGCGTTTTCCCATTGTAAATGATGGCCGTGGGTCCAAGCGTGGTCTGCTGCACCAGATCTGTTTGTTTCTCCTTTCAGTGTGTGGTTTCGATGTTCTTTGATCCTTGTTTGGAGAGGTCGTAGAGTTTCACCAACATAGTGTTGTCCGCATTCGCAAGGTATTCTGTATACACAATTTTTCGTGTCCTTTTGATTTGTTGGTTTTGTCTTCGTCAGGTGGCTTCTTAAGGAATCTTTGGAGCTGAAGACTGTTCGGATGTTGTACTGTTGTCCTATCCTTCGAATTTTTTTTGGAGATTCCCTTGACATAAGGTACATTCATGGTGGGTCCAGATTCATTATCTTTGTTCGTTCTAGTTTTGTGATTTTGACGCTTTTTGATGGCCTGATCGACTAGTTTCGTAGGGTAATCATTCATGCCAAGGTCTTGCTTGATGTTGTTAAGTTCTTTCGTCAAAGTCCCCTGCGAGTTGCAAAGTGTGAATGCTCTATCGACGAGTGTTTTGACTATTCCATGTTTGGTGCTGTTTGAATGGTTTGAGGCGTAGTTAAGATATTGACCTGTGTGGGTTTGTTTTCTATATACCGATGTTTGGATGGTGCTCCCGATTTTCTGTACTAAGACGTCTAAGAACGGTAATCTGTCGTTGTCCTCCTTCTCCATGGTAAACTTAATTGTAGGTGCCAGGTTGTTCATATGTTGTAGAAAGGTTTGAAGTTCGTCATCGCTTCCATTCCAAATGATGAATGTGTCATCTACGTAACGAAGCCATAGCTTTGGTTTAATATTCGCCTTGTCTATCGCCTGATCCTCGAACCATTCCATGTAAATGTTGGCTATTACTGGTGATAGGGATGAGCCCATTGGTAGTCCGTCCTTTTGGCTAAAGAATCTGTTCTTCTCCTGAAAGTAAGAATTATTTAGGCAGCATTCTAGAAGCTCTATTATGGCATTGATGGCTAGCGACGTTCGTTCTTCGAGTGTTCGGTCTTCTCCAAGTTTTCTTCTAATGATCTGCAGTGTTTCCTTCACTGGGACGTTAGTGTAGAGACTTTCCACGTCGAAGCTTACCAATCGGTCCTCTGGTTGAATTTCCGTTCCACTTATCATCTCGACGAAATGCTGTGAATTCTTTACATATGATGCGCTGTGTCCCTGGAGCGGTTGTAATATTGGAAGCAGATACTTGGAAAGTTCGTAAGTTGGAGAGTTTCGGGAGCTTGTAATGGGTCGTAGGGGCATGTTGTGTTTGTGTATTTTTGGCAATCCGTATAGATGTGGGGGTTTGCTGTGATGCGGTGTTAAGCATGTTCGTGTGCTTTCCGGAATGTGTCGTTTATGCTTCTTGAGTGTTCGGTATACTCTTCCCTCAATGGTGGTAGTGGGGTCCTTTGGAATGCTCTGGTAGTTTCCTTTTTTCAAGACTTCTTCGACTTTTTGGTTGTAGGTGTCCACATCCATCACGAAGGTTGCATTTCCCTTGTCTGCGGGTAGAATCTTGATGGTCGTATCCCTCCGTAATTTGGACAGGGTGATGAATTCTTCCTTGGTAATGTTTGGCTTCGGAGGTTTTGATTTCTGTAAAACTTCTCTCACTTTCCATCGGAATTCCTCTGCTTGGGTTGCTTCAATGGTTACTGCGTCTGCCGCGCTTATAATATCTAATAGTGGGATTTCTTTTGGGGCAATTGTGAAATTCAGGCCTTTTGCGAGCAGCGATTCTTCCGTGGTGTTCAATTGTTTGGACGAGATATTGACGATGGTTCTCTGACTTTGTCCTTGTATTATTGTAGGTCTTTCCTGTTGATGTTTCCTTAATTTCTTCTCATGGATAGTTTGGTATTTAGTTCGAATTTTGTCGCAAGTGGCGTCGATTTTTAAAAAAATGGGTCCGTGGTCTTCTTCCAAAGTGAGTTCTTTGATTTCCCCAAACCGTTGTTGTTCATCGGTGAGTAGAATGATTTTGTTGTAGCGGTGGTAGCTAATTTGGGAGCGCATTAGGGCCTTGCTGGCGTTCTTCAAAATCTTCTTCGCTCGTTGACCTGGAATAGGTGATTTGATCTTAAAACCGTCAGGAATAATTCCTTGGTCTATCGCTTGTAGTAGGAATTTAATATGCGTTTCTTCTCTGGTAAGTTTGATTTTTCCGAAACTCTCCAACTTACGAACTTTCCAAGTATCTGCTTCCAATATTACAACCGCTCTAGGGACACAGCGCATCATATGTAAAGAATTCACAGCATTTCGTCGAGATGATAAGTGGAACGGAAATTCAACCAGAGGACCGATTGGTAAGCTTCGACGTGGAAAGTCTCTACACTAACGTCCCAGTGAAGGAAACACTGCAGATCATTAGAAGAAAACTTGGGGAAGACCGAACACTCGAAGAACGAACGTCGCTACCCATCAATGCCATAATAGAGCATCTAGAATGCTGCCTAAATAATTCTTACTTTCAGGAGAAGAACAGATTCTTTAGCCAAAAGGACGGACTACCAATGGGCTCATCCCTATCACCAGTAATAGCCAACATTTACATGGAATGGTTCGAGGATCAGGCGATAGACAAGGCGAATATTAAACCAAAGCTATGGCTTCGTTACGTAGATGACACATTCATCATTTGGAATGGAAGCGATGACGAACTTCAAACCTTTCTACAACATATGAACAACCTGGCACCTACAATTAAGTTTACCATGGAGAAGGAGGACAACGACAGATTACCGTTCTTAGACGTCTTAGTACAAAAAATCGGGAGCACCATCCAAACATCGGTATATAGAAAACAAACCCACACAGGTCAATATCTTAACTACGCCTCAAACCATTCAAACAGCACCAAACATGGAATAGTCAAAACACTCGTCGATAGAGCATTCACACTTTGCAACTCGCAGGGGACTTTGACGAAAGAACTTAACAACATCAAGCAAGACCTTGGCATGAATGATTACCCTACGAAACTAGTCGATCAGGCCATCAAAAAGCGTCAAAATCACAAAACTAGAACGAACAAAGATAATGAATCTGGACCCACCATGAATGTACCTTATGTCAAGAGAATCTCCGAAAAAATTCGAAGGATAGGACAACAGTACAACATCCGAACAGTCTTCAGCTCCAAAGATTCCTTAAGAAGCCACCTGACGAAGACAAAACCAACAAATCAAAAGGACACGAAGAATTGTGTATACAGAATACCTTGCGAATGCGGACAATCCTATGTTGGTGAAACTCTACGACCTCTCCAAACAAGGATCAAAGAACATCGAAACCACACACTGAAAGGAGAAACAAACAGATCTGGTGCAGCAGACCACGCTTGGACCCACGGCCATCATTTACAATGGAAAAACGCAAAAATTATACTTAAAGAAAAGCATTGGCGGAAGAGAAAATTCAAAGAAGCAGCTGTCATAATCCAGAACCCTGACTGTTTCAGTAAACCTTCTGCAGATATAAGAAACATTTGGAAGCCCTTGTTAAATAGGTGTGGGCTCAGATTGAGTAGTGATGCAAACGTGATGACGTAAGCGTATGACGTCAGCAGATGAATAATCATGGTGACGTAAGCAGATGACTCACGACTGCACCCGAATTCGTCACTAGCTCCCCCCCCCCCCCTAGGTAGTATAAATAGGCTCGTCGCTTTGTAACTTGTTTAGTATTCACCTGAAGACGACTGGAGATACTTACCAGTTGAAACGTTGTGATATGAAAAACTAAAGGCAATGGAAGTCCAAAACACATCTAATACTCAAGATACACCATTATCTACAACCTTCAAACCAACATTTTAAAGTTCTGTTTAATATCGTTGCAACAAACATGAAGTTTGTGATTCCTTAATAAATTAAAAATTCAAGTAAATTTTACAAATATGCTTGAATTTAAACAAAGATATGTGAAATTGGTTTGATTTTGATTAATTTATGAAGGTCTTTATGGTGAATATAAAAAAAAAATTTTGGGAAATTATTAATATTTTTTAAAAAAATATTTTTTTTTTATTTTAGGAGGTCACGTTTTTAAATCTATGCATAACTTTTAATTCTAAACAACTTTTCCTAATAACATTTTGCTGAATTTTCTGAAATAGGGGTAGGTACTTTATTCTTGTACAAGTTTTATAATTTTTGGCCTACCCTGTACGCCGTTTGACTTGCAACCATTCCAAGTGCACCTTATATGATTATCGAACATGCTCCAACTTTTATCAAGAATAAAATTTTCTGAGAAATCGGTAATAAAAAAAATGCCCATATGTTGCACACTTAAACAACCACACTGTATAGACCTGTAACTTGTCAACATTGCAATGTAGGCAAATCTTACAACTCACTTTTAACCCCCTTCTAATTGTCATATCAATTTAAAACTTTTTAAATTTGTGATTCTGGTTTTAATAAAATAATATGGTACTATCGAGCTTGTAAGGACAACACAATGAATATAAAACTATAAAAACAGGCTTTTATGAGTAGCGCACCGAAAAGTTGAAAATAATTGTTTTTTTTTACCTAGCTGTTATTTTATTTAGAAAACCAGGGTATACAGGGTGCACAGCTTGCAGAAAGTAATGATGTATGATGAAGCAATGTAGGTACCAAATTTGAAATTAGTATCTTATTAAATACTTGAATTATTAAAAAAAAAATAGTTTGTATTTTTAAACTTTGACACCCTGTATATCCAACACGAGGGTCAAAAATGAAAAATAGCATTATAAAAGTGATTTTAATTTTACTCAAGTAATATATGGTTAACGAATTGACCTCCTTGCTCCGGACACCCTGTATATTTTACTTTTCAGGTGTAAATAAAACAATAATGTTACCCTAAAAACTGAAACTTAAAACACCAACGAAAATCGAATATTTGTATTTAAGGCTCAAGAATACAGGTAAAAGTATGAACTGGTGGAACTTCTGAGATGCCTATGCTTTTTTTTATATTTATTTCGGTTGGAAGCGCTTGCGAATGAAAGTGTCTACTGCTACAATCACAAAATTGTTACTTGCCGGATAACTTGACCTAAAAAGGCCCAAATTAGTTATTTTCCAGATTGCAATGCAAGAACCAATATTTAACCACCAATTTTGCATGCGATTTTCTGTGTTGCCCCAGCCCATGCCCCCTGCGTAGAATTGTTAAAACTTACGAATTTTTCCTGAATTGTTTAATCATTATGTAGGTGTCTCACTCTATGACTGGAAAGAAAAGAGAATAAACGATGAAGAATTTAATTCCCATTTGGATGACCTTACCTACATTGAAAATCTTAAGGAGGCCACCATGTGTTTGTCTTGTGCATCAGGTGAAAAATCAAACAGAAATAAAAGGATATGCCAGGTGAGAGTGTTGCACCACTGGTTACTCAAAAACGATTAAAGCTATCAAATTTATTTTAAGTGTGATACCACAGACTTCTTAGAGAATAGACTACATTATTTACGTTTTAAAGGAATCAAAGATTCAAGCATTCACAATTTGTCTGGTTAGCTGTATAGTACACATATGGTCCACTATACTTAACACGTGTATCAAAAGAAGCGCTGTTATCAAACTTACTGTTAAGTCACATATTAGATTCATAAAATTAATAAAGTACACGTTTTGCAAAGTATAATTCATTTAAATTACAAACGCTAAGACACTCTAGTTAGAACAAGTTGTTGTTTTGTTGGTTTAAAAATACATATGATTATTTCAGGTCTTTGTATTTAGTACCTACTTATTTTAGTTCCGTGGTGACCAAATCTTGAAGAATATCGGCAACGTCGCTTTCCTTTTTCACGCGTAGTAGTAACAAAAGCAGCTGTAGTAATCGAACACGGAACAAGCCCTTTTTTTCTGAAGAGTAATTGTAGTCTTTGTTTTTGCGATGTCGTGGTTAGTCGTCGGAATACTCGTATTTGTACGTGTTTTGTGAGGATTTATGTTTTTTATTTATTAACATTGTTGTAAAGGATTTTTCATTCTATTGTTACTTAACAAAATTTTACGTCAGTGTCAGATTTGTGTAAAATTAGATTTTTTAATCCTGACTTATCTTTTCACAGATAAGGTTATAATCTGTAGTCAGTAGTAATCAGGAAAAGAGTAAATAAAAATAATTTTTGTTAATATTTTTATCTGTGAGATAACTGTTAAAGATACCATTATTGGAACAATTGTTGTTGTCAAATGGTAGTTAGGTATAGTTATGTGGGTTCAAGCAGGACATTATTACATACTTTGGACCTTCTGCATATATTTCACTCATTCAAGTATAAAATAGCATATACCTATAGGGACTCCCTCATAAAAGCAGGAAGCAAAAAAATTATACTTCTGTTTATATCTTGGCATGTCAATAAAAAATATTTCTTTTTCAACAATCAAAATACTTTACCTATTACTGCAATGTAGCATGCCAGAGTATGCACAAATATCCTCTACGTGATTATACATGATTAAATATAAAAAATAAAATATATTTTATTGTCTCTCGCCTAAAATTTCATTAATTAATAATAACTAATAACAATATACATTCACAGCCTAGGCTTTTTTCAAAGGCTTCCTTTAATCTTGACTTGAGTAAAAATGTATTAAAACTTTAATGAAAACTTTTTAAATTATTACTTTTTATTGTATTAAAAATTCTTGGCACGGCCTACGCCGCTGGTGTTGACTAATCGTTTGAGCCATTACAATTCCTCTGTCTTTGTTTCACTCGTACGAATGTTTGATGCAAACAAAAGAGTATTCATGAATTAATGGCTTAGTCTATTCTATAAGAAATCTATGAGTGATACTGAAACAATTTTTAACAAATTAGAGGCCTGTTGTTCATAAAAAAAAATTGACGTTTAAGGTTGAATTCTCAACGTCATTCAATCTATTGCCAACCTATAACCTATTTCGCGTTGATTGAGTTTATTATTTTAATAACTAACATTTATAGAAAATCAATATCGTCAAAAAAATTTAGGATAAATTTTATTAGTAATAATTTATAACAAAAATATGTACAAAATTACATGGAATTTTGATGTGTATGCAAGAGTAACAAATTTGGATGCAATTTTTACAAGAAATCATGCGCACTAAAGACCAGTGACGCATTGTTAAATGTCAATGTCAAATTATATCTAACCAGCTTTTCGGTAAATAAAAATAAAGTAATTTAGGAAATAGCAAATATAACCACCGAATGCCAATTTCAATCAAATGTAACCTTTCTTTTTCGGTTTTTCTTAAGGTGGCATTCTCAACGTTATTTAATCCATTACCAACCTATTTCTCGTTATTTTTTAAGTTTATTACTTTATTAACTAACATTTAATTAAAATCAATATCGTCTGCACATTATTTAGATCATATATTATCTGACATATTACCAAAATATTAATGCATTTCATTGTTAATTTGGGAAGAAACGTGTGTGAAAGAAAATTGACACAATAAAGTTTAAAAAAATCTTACCAGATATTTTTCGCTACACGATTCTACTAAAATGAAATTCCTTGATATTTATTTAATAGGTCAATTATTACCTAGGGAATATGCTATCATCATGGATTTTATTTAAATTTTGGGCGAAAGCTATTAAAAATAATAAAATCTACGCAAAATAGGTTATAGTTTGGCAAGCATGTTGATACTCCCACCTTAAAAGATTTCGACAAGTGTTATTTTAAATTACTGCGCATATTTTGGCACACTTTTATTAATTTTTTTGATAAAATATAGAAATGTTTCTATATTTCCGTAAAATATGATAATAGTTTTCTAATAAAATTTGTAAGTGTGTATTACACGTTAAAATTTACTTGTAAACAAATTTATGCTTAAATTTATCGTCAAATTTGCTACTGTGTAAAACGATACTTAAATCTAGAAAAATAAATAAATCTACGCAAAATAGGTTATAGGTTGGCAAGCATTTTGATACTCCCACCTTAACGAACGTAAAGATAAACATTTCA
This sequence comes from Polydrusus pterygomalis, assembly GCA_963969555.1. NCBI lineage: Eukaryota > Metazoa > Arthropoda > Insecta > Coleoptera > Curculionidae > Polydrusus > Polydrusus pterygomalis. The sequence continues at coordinate 115,297,061 of OZ018378.1, read as the reverse complement.
AAAATAGTTACAAGGGTTTGGCTATCTAGCTAAATGGTCAAATGTTCTTTGTCATGCCTGGTATTTGGCTATAAAAACACCGCCTACTTGTGACCCTACCGAGTACCCGACCGCTGGGCAATAAGTTCTATTTTTTTAACGAGCATTAGTATTATGCCCTCTAGGGGCAAATCTAAAAATTTCAAGACAATATTGTGAAATTTCTTTTGACCACTTTTATTATAAATTGTTTGCACATTTTTCATACAACATTTGTAAAACTTCATTTAATTAAATAAGGAAACGTGATCCTTTAAAACCTTTTTTAAATGAATATTTAACAAAATTTAGGAAATTATTTCCCTCTTTCGCGATTTTCAAATGATCGTTTATAGGTGTTAATTAGTAGGTATCATTGTATAACTGTGGCATTAAAACGTTTAGCGTTATAATTTTAAATTAGATTAGAGACCGACCGAAGGTTCGGTTTCGGCTAGTTTCGGCCAAAAAATCTAGTTTCGGTGACAGTTTCGGTTTCGGCCAAAAACCGGCCACACCGAAACTGAGTGTTCGTGAATTGTGGCGCACCGTTCGGCTTACTTTGGGTGGGTTCGTAGGCAGTGTTGTCTATATAAATAATAGATATTTTCCCTGTCGACCTTTTTTTTCTTTAGTGGGAAGAATTCAATCCGTTCCCAAGATCGATCTCGTCATATATAAAACAAATTAAATTTCAGTAATACAATAAAATTTTTAAGTTTCGGTTTCGGCCGAAACTGAGACCAAGGCCGAAGATTCGGTTTCGGCTGAAAATCTTGTTTCGGTCGGACACTATTTTAAATACTTAAATAACAAGCACGTCTTCGGAGGATCGATAAATAAGTTTTTTAAAGAATAACATATAAAATCTGTATTGTTTTATATTATAAACTGGAACTTTAAATACGAATATGAAATGAACGAAACTGAAACAGCTAAACCCGTAACCGTTCAATTAATTGAGCTCCCACGATGCTTTTATTTGCCATGACTCTTTGTCCATATCATTATACAGGAGGTACGAGCACTGTAAAAACGAGCTGATGTGTTTTAAAATTTAACAGGCATTCTTGAATTAAATTTCGTACAAGAAATAGGTGGCATTTCATGCTCGTTATAAATATACTATTTTTCAGTGCGGTACGAACGGTGTCACCACTAAGACTTACGACGATTGGATGCCTTTTATAGAGAAAGACGATCTGATGGTATGGAAGCGCCCGCATGGCCAAAGTTTATATGAATACAAAGTGTATGGTTCATATTATGACGTATCAGCGGAGGATTTCCTGAACGTTCAGGTCGATACAGATTACCGTAAACAGTGGGACACAACGGCTGTGCAATTGGAAATCGGAGAAAAAGACCCCAATCCGGACGGAAACAGTGACATTCTCTATTGGGAAATGCAGTGGCCTGTAAGTTATACCGTCGGTCCTACTGAAAAAATTTAAAATCTTTACCATTACTTTTATTTTTACGGAGGGTCTTAATAGGGCGACGCAGAAAGTAACTGATTGTGTTGTGTATAGAGATACCAACAAAATTTTATACGTATACATAATTGCCAAGTAAATTTTTTTGGCAACACTATTTTTTGGAGTTCCTGAATTTCAACCAAACGATTTTTTTATTCTACAATGTCCAATGAACTTTGCAGTACATTACACAGAAAATATATAAATTGAAAATTTTAACCGTCCAAATTGTAATAAGTAAATGTATAGTGCATCTCAAAGTATAATATGGTCTTGGCTTTTGCTACTTGTCATTTAATTTAATAAAACTTCATTGTTGTATTCCTGAAAGGTCTACAGCGTGACTTATTTACAATTTTAAGAATGTCACTTGTTTACCATTATTTTGCATAGGATTGTTGTCCTTATTATCAAGAGCAGGTCACCCCGTTTTCAATAAGTTTTAGGCGTGTGCAATTTGTTATTTAGGTTGTTAATTAACTCCAGGGAGGGGCCTGGTGCAATTAGGATATAATCAGTACTGAGAAAACCTGTGTATTGTGCGTTTAAGAAAATCGTTGGTGTTGATTCTATGGTGCATAGAAATATTAGTGTAGTTTTTTATTATGTGGCGCCTCTCACATCTCTGCATCTAGTAGAAGGAAACGAAATCGCTTAAAACGATAAACTTAAATTAATAATAAATACTAATGGTTTTCAAGATAAAGCCGACGTCCTCGCTTATTTAACCACCCGGTACAAATATATTATTTTACATATCAAACAAATATCATACATAACCCTGATTTAAGGGCTATTCAACAATTGCACAATTTCCTAACGCTAACTGGTTTTACATTATTAATTTAATATAGATTATAATAATGATTTACATTTTTCATAAATTATACTTATTACTTATATTACAACCACACCATAAAACAGTTTATTAGCTAGGAAGCTCTGCCTCGACATCGCATTTGTATATATATATATAGCTTTTCTTACAATTATACATTAATTACAATAAAGTAATTTTATTATTATTAAATTTGACCAGAGACCAGTTTTCATAGGAAAAGTGCGGGTAAGACTCGGCCAATGAAAGAAAAGGCCGTGTTATTTTATCGTCGTAATGATGTTTTAACGTTATGACATGTTATTTCATTTTTTGAGTTCTACTTTTCTGCTAACAAGCTAACAAGTATTGTTGCCAGCGAATGCTTTATTATCACTTTAACCTTTTTTACAAGATAAAAATAGCTCTAGACTTTAGAGCACTAATAGGTTTTGGTTGTTCATTTTTTAAAATGTTTCCATTGCATATACTGGAATACAAAAATTTGGTAAACCGATTCGCTATAAAATAAATTCAAATATATGTTCAAGGGCGCAATTGAACAACTTCACTTTAATAAACAGGACAAACACATGTGTGTCAAATTTAGTTTCGCACTATGAGTGCGGTATATTATACGTCACTGAAATTATTTTTGAATTTATTGTATATTGATGAGATACTTACTAGTAAATTATTTTTAGCGCCTCTTCGTAAACAGGGACTACGTATTTAATAGACGCTACAAGGTGTTTGAAGAAGAGCAAAAAATAGTAATAATAAACAAGACTACGGAGTATCCGCGCTTTCCAAAATATCCAGACAAGTTCAGAGTTGAAGAGTATTGGTCAGTTATGATTATCAAGCCGTATAATCGTATGAACGAACCAGGTTAGTTATTTAGTATTGAGGTACTTAAATCAGCGAGCTGCGGTTGTTTACTTGAGCAATTGTCGTAAATGGCTCAAAGATTACTGCTGCGTATATATTCCGTTAAAACCCTACAGAATCAGAAAACTTATGTACTATTTAGCTTTCCTCATCAAATACAGTGTCACCAGTAAAGTCCGCATCATAATATGGAATTTTTTTTCGAAATTTGACTTTGGCATGAAGTTCTGCTTCGATCGAAAATTAAGCAAAAAAATAGTAGTCACGTGATTCGCATTATCTGTCAAATTTTAATTTTTTCCAAAAAATAATTCAATATTTCTGAAAATATCGAAAAAAGTTATTGAAAAAAGTTTTTTTAAATGCAGTTTCTAGCCCACATGCAAAATTTCAGCTGCATAAGATAATTTTGATTTTTTACCCACCACTAAAATTTATTTTCCACTTAATGAACACTTTACTTTGACACTGTGTTATTTTTTGTCTTAATATGAAGGTGTATTACTTTCATACACAAACTACGTTTTCAAAAATACTTATCTTATGAAGTTACCTTATACAGGGTCAAAAACAAATAAACTTTGCATCACATCCGACCAAATTTTAATAGCCCAATTTTGATTTTGTAGAAAAACACACATTTAATATGGCGCTACTTTAAAGAAAATGTATCTGAAATAAAGCCTTGTCAAAACTGAGAAGTTTTATGTAGGTTGCGTTGAGTCTTATTTTGCAAAAGTGGTGCAATTTACAAAATATAGGTAAAAAATTATCTTATGCAGCTGACATTTTGCATGTGGGCTAGAAACTGCATTCAAAAAAACTTTTTCCAATAACTTTTTTTAATATTTTCAAAAATAACACCACTTTTGAATTATTTTTTGGAAAAAATTAAAATTTGACAGATAATGCGAATCACGTGACTACTATTTTATTGCTTAATTTTTATCTCGATCGAAGCAAAACCTAATGCCAAAGTCAAATTTTGAATAAAGCTGTTAATAAAAAAAATCCCATATGATGTGGACTTTTTTTACTGGTGACACTGTATATGGTGTCCATAAAAAGGAGGTCTATCCGTTAACCGTATATTCCTTGAGCAAAAATAATATGACTTTTATAATGCCATTTTTCTTTTTTGACCCTAACGTCAAGTTTAAAATTAAAAACTGATTTTTTTTTTAATAATTCGAGTATTTAATAAGATATAAATCTCAATTTTGAGTTAAATCCTTTGAGAAAAACAAAACAAAAAGTAATTGTCCCGTATTCAAAATAGAGGGAGTTCAGTACCCGCTGCCCCCCCCCCCCCCTATTTTTAGTACGTACGCCAGTGACTTCCAAACTATATTTTTTTATGAAAAGAAAAGAAAAATCTAAAAGTCTTCCTCCGCAAAATTTAATATAACAAAAATTTGTTCAGACAAATACTGCGTTTTGGTTTTTTTGTAACAGTATTTATAAACATATTGAAAGACGGAAAGAACTTTCTTGAGACACTTTTTTACGATGCATTTAAAGATTGTTTCTAATTTATAAACGGGTGTTTCGGTTTTCAGATATCACCTTCAGATCAAAATAAATACGGACCTGAAATTTAAATATTACTTTCTGAAATATTTTGTTCCCCCAAAACATAAAATAACATCATTTTGGCAAAATTTTACCGTTTTGAACCGAAAATTCATTATCAGTAACTTAAAGTTATTTTGCAATACGGTTCTGATAATTATTATGTTTAAAAAAATATGCTGCTCTAACCAAAAAGAAAGATATTAAATAAAGTCGCCACAGTGGATCTTTTCCCGTGCGTCATCACTTTCACGTCATCAAAATCGTATGAATCAAATCAAAATTACGAGACGAAAAAAGTCAAAACTAAGTCTAAGTTCAAAAAATGGACGTGCCTGCCTACCGTTTGACGTACCTACATAATATCCCGAAAAATTATTTATAATTCCTAGTTTCTCTCGGGGTTTATTCGTACTCTAACGCAGTCTAACCCATTAATTCCCAGCCAAAAATGAATTTCAATACATTTATTGAAATCTTTAACTAACATTCTATTTTAAAGGGGAATTATACTTAACAGCTGTATCTCGGAAACGAATCGTTTGCGGATCCATGTTTATACACATTTTTTTCACTATTTTTTTGGATATACCTATAGAGAATCCTTCTCTTATTATAATTTAATATATTTAAATATGTTTCTGTAACAACCTGTACTTTTAAATATAGTTTTGGGAAATAACCTAATACACAAAAAATGCACAAAATAATTTATAAAAATGATTTATTAATATGTATTTCGGATAAATATTCTGTAGGTTGGTAAGATGTGCTGGTTGCAGATTTGGATAAGTATAGTAGTAGGATGGAATGTAGCATTTGTTTTTAAATCCAAATTGGTATTTTTTGCTGCACGTGTTCTTTCATGTATAAACAAATGAAATATGCTCTAAAGGTCCCCCATTTGCTTTATCAAATTCAAAGTACTCACAGAGATTGAGCACAAATTGTCGGGCTTGTGTCTTGAGAGTTTTGCCCGGCATTCTCTATTATCTAAAAGAAATTGACAAACAAATGTTAATACATTTAATACTATTTTTAAAGCTTAAAATCTAGAAAAGTTTGGTGTTTTATTGAGTATTAAAATCGCAAAAGTCAAATTTTTGACATCCTTTTATTTAAGGGAATTTAGCCACTGCCGTAAACTTTTCAAAGAATTTTCACGGTTAGAATATTTAAAATAAATAAATTATTATAAAAATCCATAATTACTTACCGCCAAAACAGATGGTGGGTATAATTAGCTCTAAAAATAACCATTTTTAGAAAAAGGAACCGTTTTAAGGCACACAAATTTACAAAATACGAATTAGATTGGCAGATCAAAACAAGGTTGACAAAGACGTTCTAAAATACAACGGTAGTCAACTAAACAAATAAAAAAAGTAATTAATTGACGTTTATAGTTTTATTCTTGTCTAGCACGTTATATTATTGCTGAATCTTGGAGACGTTCTTTTATGCTTTTATTCAAACTTGTTACTGTAATAAATAAGGATGCAGAGTTATTAACAACGTTGAGTCCTGATCGTTGATTGATGACGCACGGGAAAAGATCCACTGTGGTGACTTTAAGTTTAATTTTGGTAACATCTAATTTTTATTTATTATTCTCAACCTACTTAAAAAAGTTTATTACAGAGAATATAACACCAAATATACAATATATAAATTCAGTCAATTCACAAATAATAAAAATCATGTTTAGTAACTATTAATAACTCCATCGAAATTATTAAAAAATATATATATTATAATATAATAAACATTTACAAAAGAAATATTAATATACGTACCGGGTGTTTCTCAAAAGACGTTCACCCCTATAACTTTTTTACATTTATAGATATTATAATGAAATTTTAAGATTATGCATAAGAGATGAATCTGCATTTATTGGCTTAATTTCCAATTTGTTAGCACTTGACTTGACTGTGACCTTGACTTTGATATTTTAAATGGGACATCTTGTATATTTTTACTTATTTGGGTTCAGCATAACATTATGAGTGAAATGATACCTCACTTGTCATTTTTTGACGTGTTATAACATTTTTAATTTTATTTTTTATTTGCAATCTAGAATGCTACAAATTAATTAAATCTGTTAATTTATAGTCAAGTAGTATATGAAAATTAAAATTATGTCATAATAATTGACTTTCTAAGTTTCACCAGCGTTTAAAAAATAAATTTTGTTTTCTTGACGTTTACTCCATTTTTCCAAATGGAACGATGGTAGTTCACTAGGATATTTAAAACGAGCATTTTGTTTCCAACAATTTGATACCATACACTCCTATGCTATTTTAAAATTGACACTGAAAAATTTGCTTTAAATCCCATTCACAAATTTAAAAGCGTTACACATGCGAATGACATTACAATTTGAATTAAAAACCATATTGGTTTTCAAAACCATTCCATTGTTTTTCAAAGCCGCCTTTATATTTCTTTAGAAAATACAGGGCGGCAATAATACATAATAACGCTTTTAAATTTGCGATTGGGACTTAAGGCAAATTTTTTCGTGTCAATTATAAAATAGCATAGGAGTGTATGGTATCAAATTGTTGGAAAAAAATGCTCGTTTTAAATATCCTAGTGAACCACCATCGTTCTATTTGGAAAAATGGAGTAAACGTCAAGAAAACAAAATTTCATTTTTAAACGCTTGTGAAACTTTGAAAGTCAATTAATATGACATAATTTTAATTTTCATATACTACTTGACTATAAATTAACAGATTAAATTAATTTGTAGCACTCTAGATTGAAAATAAAATTTAAAATGTTATAACACGTCAAAAATGACTAGTGAGGTGTTATTTCACTCATAATGTCATGCTGAACCCAAATAAGTAAAAATATACAAGACTAGCGTGTACCCGGCCTGCGTTGCAGCGCTTTCTCTGAGATAATAGGGCGAGTTCACCATCACGTCAAGATTTATAAATACAAACCCGAACAAACCTCTAAATTTATCAATGTTTCTCTACAATATTATGCATGTATTATACATAAAAACCTTCCTCTTGAATCACTCTATCTATTAAAAAAAAACCGCTTCAAAATCCGTTGCGTAGTTTTAAAGATTTAAGCACATATGAAAGGGGACAGACGGGCGACAGCGACTTTGTTTTATACTATGTTAAGATGTCCCGTTTAAAATATCAAAGTCAAGGTCACTTCCGGTAAAACCGGAAGTGCTAACAAATTGAAAATGATGCCAATAAATGCAGACTCATCTCTTATGCATAATCTCAAAATTTCATTTTAATATCTATACATATACAGGGTGTTCATTTGAAACTTCCCACCTCGATTTTCCTGCTTTAAAATGAAAATGTGGAAAATCGCTCGGACCCGTCGATTTTTATTTTGAGGGGGACATCTTTTGCGTATATTGTCAATCTTGTTACTTCAAGCCCCTAGGTGGGAGGGGGGTTAGATCTAAATCTTAAATGGATACCCTTATTTTATATAATTTTTTTGGATTCTGCATAAAATTCTGAACATTTTTTAATAAAAGTCTATACTAAACAGTTTCCGAGATATTGACTCTTGAAAAATGACATTTTTGAACTTTGACAGCGTCTAGCTTTCTAACTGTACGGCTTAGAGCAAAACGGCTTACATGTCCCTATCTTCGATTTTTATTATCTTTCCAATAGTGTGACCTTTCGGTTAAACCGGATGTAAGAAGTATAGTACTTCCGGTTTGACCGGAAGTTGACACTATTGAAAAGATATTAAAAATCGAAGATAGGGACATGTAAGCCGTTTTGCTCTAAGACGTACCGTTAGAAAGCTAGACGCTGTCAAAGTTCAAAAATGTAATTTTTCAAGAGTCAGTATCTCGGAAACTGTTAAGTATAGACTAATAATGCTTTTATTAAAAAATGTTCAGAATTTTATGCAGAATCCAAAAAAATTATACAGTGACCGGCAGAAAGTGCGCAGCATATGGGAAAGTTTTTTTTTTATCTTTAAGTTTAGAAAATTAATTTTATTTTAGATAGGTTTAGCATGTTCTCAAACCAAAATAACACCCATTAAATACGGTAAAAGTATTATGGTGTACGAGGTGGGATCAAAAATTTGAAATTCCGCTAAGAGTAAAGTACCGCCATCTTTTATTTTAGAATATTTGTTTTCTAAGAATTATTGTTTTAATTTCAATGTTATACCCAAATTCAAAATTTCGCTTATTTTGGACAAAAAAATGGATTTAATCGTGTTTTCTGAATAACCCTGTATAAAAAATAAATGGCAACCGAACAGTACGAAAATAAGATTTTCTGCAGACTTTGTTAGAGATTACCAGCGATCGTAAGTCCGATTAGTTTGTTTTCATAATATTGTGGCTTTTTAAAATAAAAACATAAAAATATTAAATATTTTTGCTGCACACCGTATTTTATTTTCCGAGGGAACAAGTTAATTTCATCTATTTGATATTTTTTTATATACATTGACTTCCTAAATAGTTTTTATACATTGAAGTATGCGTAGAAAGTTTTCTTATTTTGCGTGACGAATAAAATCCGTTCAAAATATATTTTTAATTTAAATTTTTTTCTTTATTAATCAAAAGGAAACTTTCTATGCATACTTCAATGTATAAAAAACTATTTAGGGGATGCTTTAAGTCAATGTAAATCAAAAAATATCAAATAGATGAAATTAACTTATTCCCTCAGAAAATAAAATTGTGCGCAGCAAAAATATTTAATATTTTTATGTTTTTATTTTAAAAAGCCATAATATTATGAAAACAAACTAATTGGACTTATGATCGACGGTTATCTCTCACAAAGTCTGCAGAAAATCTTATTTTCGTACTGTTCGGTTGCCATTTATTTTTTATACAGGGTTATTCAGAAAACACGATTAAATCCATTTTTTGTCCAAAATAAGCGAAATTTGGAATTTGGGTATAACTTTGAAATTAAAACAACAATTCTTAGTAAAAAAATATTCTGAAATGAAAGATACCTCGTATACCATAAGACTTTTACCGGATTAAATAGGTGTTAATTTGGTTTGAGAACATGCAGAACCTATCTAAAATAAAATTAATTTTCTAAACTTAAAGATAAAAAACTTTTCTATATGCTGCGCACTTTCTGCCGGTCACTGTATAAAATAGGGGTATCCATTTAAGATTTAGATCTTACCCCCCTCCCTCCTAGGGGCTTGAAGTAACAAGACTGACAATATACGCAAAAGATGTCCCCCTCGAAATAAAAATCGACGGATCCGAGCGATTTTCCACATTTTCATTTTAAAGCAGGAAAATCGAGGTGGGAAGTTTTCAAATGAACACCCTGTATAGAAAAGTTATAGGGGTGAACGTCTTTTGAGAAACATTCGGTATAATACTTTAAAGTTTTAAAAAATATTTTTTTAGCGTTTTTTTAAAAGTCCATAATTTTGATATTTCTTTAATTTTTTTCGGCAAACTGTTGTAAATTGTTATTCCTTTATATAATATTGATTTTTGGCCAAAATTACTCTTTACATCAAAATTTCTGTTTAAAAAAGAGAATAGTATGAAATAATTATTATAATATAGTGCTACCCTCTGCTTTGTTTCGATAGCGAATTTATAACAATTGAATTGAGCAAGCGAAGCCGCAGGTACCGGCACTATTATAACTATAAAACTACTTTTAGTTCTGTTTGTGTAACATAATAAAAACGAGAATGTCAATCCTCGCCTAAACTAATAATTACATAATTATTCAAAAATCCATAATAATAATTCCTTATTATTAGGACCGTATTGCAAAAAAAAATTAAGTACGGATGATAGATTTTCGGATCAAAACAATGAAATTTTGGTAAAATGTTATTGGATTATGTTTTGGGGGATCAAAATACTTCAGAAAGTAATATTTTAATTTCAGGTTCGTATTTAAAAATTTTGATCTGTGATAGTGATATCTGAAAATCGAAACATCGTTTTTTAAATTAGAAAATATTTTTAAATGCGTCGTAATAAAGTGCCTGTAAAAAGTGCTTTTTGTTTTTCTATATGTTTATAAATAACGCCACAAAAAAGGAAAATAAAGCTTTCGGTTTTTGTCCAATATTTCTGGAAGTAGTCGGAACTTGCTTAATTTCTTACTGGCATTTAACTTAAACTCCAAATTATCCAACTTTGCCCCGATTTAACCTTTGCTGTATCTTGTATAGTTTCCTAGAACCCAATAGTGAGCATCGAATTTGGAACACCCTGTACAGAGCGGTTAAAAAAGTTAATGGAATGAAGAATAACTTTTGATTTATAACTTTTTATCTTCGCAATCGTGTATTTATTAATTTGATAATAATATACTTTTTTAGGTATAGAGTTTAGCTTAACGTACTTCGACAATCCTGGAGTGAACATACCATCGTCGGTAACCACGTGGGTAGCGAAAAGTGCAATGCCGGACTACCTGAGCAAACTACGGTTCGCCAGTAAGAATTACAAGGAATATTGCATAAATAAAGGCACGAGCAAAGCGTGCGAAGTTTACCGGATGGCCGAAAAACAGCGCAGGGAGCAGGAGGAGAGAGATAAACTGGAGTACTGTTCAAACGAGAAACTAACGGTAATGTTGACTGATATATTTGAAGATATCCAAAGAAAAGCTAATGACAAATTGTTTAGAAAATCGGAAAATATAAGCTCAGGTAGATATATTTTTAAATGTCTCATTAACATTTTTGTGGAGCATAGCTTTCTGCGCCATATTGGCGGACTATTTTGATGGACACACATGTAACTACTCATATTTATAGACCAACCACGCCAACTTTATTTATTTCCTAATTTTTTACTTTAAAATGCCTTTATTCCAAACTAACTTTAACAGTTTATTATATGGAAACTGACAAAATAATATAGAAAATAATACCCAATGTAAAAAAGGAATTTAATCCAATTTCATTGATTAATAAAATCAATAAAAAAATTGTACTTAAAAATCATTTAATCTAGTAAAAATCACTTTAATTTTTAAAAGTTGTCAATTCTTTAATTCTTCTAATATTTTTGGAAGATTATTATACAGGGTGTTCGGAAAGCGGAGATCAATCCGTTAACCATATGTTCCTTAAGCAAAAATAATATTACTTTTATAATGCCATTTTTCATTTGTGACCCTCATGTTCGATATACGTTAAAGTTTTTAATTAAAAACAGATTTTTGAATAATTCGAGTATTTAATAAGATTAATTTCAAATTTAGTACATTGCTTCAGCATAAAGTGTTAACATCATTTGATAAAAACAAAATAAAAACAATTGTCAAATATTCAAAATAAGGGGGGTCCAGTACCTGCTAATACATCCCCTTTTTGTTAGTATGTGCGTCAGTGACTTCCAAACTATATTTTTTCAGATAAAATCATTTGTTTTTGATTATTTTATAAAATTTCGATGAAATGATGCGTTTTGGAGATAATTTGAAAAATATGGGTCCTTAAATGATGCCAACGCGGCTTACGCAAGTCTCCTAATTTTCAAATGCTAAATCAAGTCAGCCGTTGTGGCATTACCATCATTATACAAGATATAAGTAAGTAAAACTTTGCAATAGGTGACAATACCGAAAGCAATGGACTAGTCAAAAATAATGTAAGAACCGTGGCGTACAGATAAAAACCTGTAGTAATAAATCAGTTAAATGAAATTATTTTATTGCCCTACTAAGAACTTACTGTTGCTAATATTCTTCAGATAACAGTAAAAGCAAACTGTTATCACTCGTTCTTAAGACGGTACTACTATGACTTATTAAATAAATTTGAAACATCATAACAAATAAATAAATATTCAATATGAATACTTTCGTAACGAAAAACATAAAAATTAAAAGAAAACAGTATAAAGAGATTGCTCGATATGACCTCCATTTTTTTGAATACACATGTAAGCTATCTTTTTTAGAGAAAATCCTAAACCTTAAAATATATGTGGTTTCAACCCATAGACAATTTACCTTTAGATACGTACAGCTTATCTCCTGCGCAAACAAAAGTTACGTTTTATGGATGAAAAAATACGTCCGAGCGCATGACTCGCCGGTCAGCTGCCTTCCCTCTGGGCACCTTCGGGCATGCGCACAAACCTCGTGTTATCGGCCTGTCCTACTTTACTGACATGCTCAAAATACCCCCCCAGAACCGGCTCGGCCGCCATTTTTGTTGTTGTGTTTTGGTTTCTCTGTGAATTCCTTGTAGTTTTCCTAGCTACCGTGAATTGTGGGTGTTTAATATTTACGGATTTCTAGTTTTTGTGTAGTTTAGTGAATTGTATCTGATTGTGAGAAAATTAATTTTCGCAATGTTGCTGGTTGGTTAATTTTTTGGTTAAAATCTATACACCCCAACATTAAGCTTTTAATAAAGCCAGTATTTCACGGGTCAAGTTCTGGGGAAAACACTTTTCAAATTCATGAACAAGAAATTTTGCTTGAAAATGTTTTACACGTACCCAAGATTTTACCAATATACCAACTAATATTTGACTTGAGGTTAGGTACGCGATAACATCGAAGATTGGTTATTTTGCTGGTTTTGTTTGTTTTTATATTCGATTTTATAAGACTAGTTTAATTCACTTGTTCTTGTTCTCTTCCTTTTCGAAGTAAAAACACGACGACGAATAATTTTTAATCAAATTTTAAAAACAAAACCTTAAAAACAATTTTCTATCCTAGAAATCTGATAGGTTTGCTACTACTAAAAATGCCAGAAATCACTACTTACCTTTTTTCCCAACTTGATCAAAAATTGAGAAGAAAGTCCAATTTTTTGGCAAGAATTTAAATTTTTAAGCCCGAACCTGTCTATTTTCCCATTCGTCAAACGATAATTTTGCAGTGCGCATGTCTAATAGTGTCTAGCTTTGTTTACATGCGCGAGGCCATAAATCTGCCACTTTCATGATTATTGTTTGCTTATCTAAAGGTAAATTGTCTATGTTTTAACCTGAACTTTTTATTATTACTCCTTAAAAATCAAAAATAACTTGGTAAAAATTCTTTAAAGTTTCGCGCGTGTCGAAAGCATTTCAAACGATCTCTAAAGCGCGCGAAGCCCGTTGACGTCATATGGTATGACAGTAGAATGACTTTTGGTCATCAGTCATCCTGACACTCCTGACAGGTGCCGAGCGACCCAATTTGCATTTGGATTGCCGTGTGTTCGTGTTATTGTATTGTTGTTTAAGCTATCACCTGCATTTAAACAGGTCGTGTCGCTTGATGCGTGGATGTCAAATCTGACAAATCATCAAATTTATTGAAAACCTATAACCTATTTCGTGGATGTCACACACAAATCTGACAAATGATACCATTTGACGTTACGACTACTAACAGCGCGTTTTTACCCGCTTGGAATAATTTGAATTTTGGGGCATTTTTAAATCTTTCTAGCGGTCTTTTGGGACAAAATATGTTGTTTTTTTTTTGCTGCCATATGTTTAATGACAATATGTACTTATGATTTATAGAATTTTTTCCCCATTTAAAATTTTTGTCAAGTTCCCTATTAATAATTTTATGAAAATAATATGTTTTGAATAGTTATTATCTTGTTAGATTATCGTCTTAACACGTTCGCGGACAGTTGCTTCATCAAATATGTTCGTAAAATCACACCGACAAAATATTTTCCCCTGTCCATAAGAATAGTTTTTATTTGGGACAATTCACAAAATGTTTTGATATCTGCTGGGACAGCATGAGTAAACGCATATTACTTTATACATAAAAATGCGCGGCGTTTGGCGCTTTGCGTTTATGGAGGGTATAAACTTCTGCGGCATATTCCGCTTTGTCCCAGCACAAGGAGCGGCATATGCCGCTTTGTCCGCGAACGTGTTATGTGAAGAATATTAGCAATAGTAAGTTGTTAGTAGGGTAATAAATTAATTTCATTTACCTGGATTAGTACTACAGGTTTTTATTTGTACGTCACTGTCCTTACATTATTTTTCGCTAGTCGATATTGTCACCCATTGCAAAGTTTAACTAAATTATAACTTGTATCCCTGGTAATGCCACAACGGCTGCCTTGATTTAGCAATTGGAAATTATGAGATTACCGTAAGCCGCGTTGGCACCAGTTAACGATTCATACTTTTCAAATTATCTTCAAAACGCCTAATTTTATCGAAATTTTATAAGAGACAAAAATTAATCAAAAACAAATGATTTCCTGAAAAAATATAGATCAGAAGTCACTGGCGTACGTGCAGCGATTACTAGACCCCCCCCCCTATTTTAAATATTTGAATTACTTACGAAATTACTTTTTACTGGTATAGTTTGATAATTTATACAGTGTCTGGTGTTATTTTCATGTAATGTGTTATTCTCCTGAAGTGTTACAGTTCATTTTTTTCTTTTAAAATAATAAGAGTGAATTAGTATAAAAAATTTTAATTTATAAATATTTTGAACGTGTAAATCGGTCTATGTCTATATAGATTATTAGTTGGCTCTAGATAATATGGTAATTTGTGTATGTTTTAATAACTTATTTTGCAATTTTTCTAATGGTTTTAAGTTTGATTAACAAGCAGATCCCCATGCAGAAGCTAAATATTGTAATTTTGAATATATTAATGAAAAATGTACATTTTTCAAGTATTCAAAGAAATGTAATATCTAGCTCTGTATCGTAATCGTTCAACGCGAAACACCCGATACACCTGGCACTTTCCTCGTGCTAAGTGTGGGATCGATGGCAATATGACCCAAAACTGCAACTTCTACACATTTTCAACAATCCTTTTTTTGTTTAGCACTGATCCTGTTTCACGAAATGTTGCCTCTAATTGTTGCACGTAAATATGATACAAGTGTGCATTTAGATGCAATGCATTATAAGACAGGGCTGCAGCTCGAGCACAATCGTTACTTCTAAAGAAAAGTGAAATAATTTCAACCCTTTCTTGAAGAGTATCCGTCATTTTAATCAGTTATTCAACACACTGAAATGTAAAGCAAAATGAATTTTTATTCTTACTATGAATTTGATCGATGCCAAAAACAGGTTCGGATCGGTGAAAATATTAAAACTTTTTAAGAATTAAGCGAGCAAGTAGTAAATTATTATGCTGATATTGAGACAATTTAATTCCTTTTAAAATAAGCTATCGCTCGACCTTCCTTTTCATTTAAGATTTTAAGGGTGAAATCCACCCCATATGCTCCATAATGAACGCGAACATTTTGGAGCATATGGAGGTTTACAATTGCATGGAGGTTGGAGGTGGACATTTTCAACATTTACTTGATTGATACAAGCGGTAATAAATTTTATTAGGTTCTTTTAAATTTTCTTTTCTTTTTAGCCTTATTTCTCAGGAACTATTGACTCGATTTAAAGGAGCAAGGTCGCGTTTGGAAGGCAATTCAATTCCCTTTAAAATAAGGTATCACTCGACCCCCCTTTCCATTTAAGATTTTAAGGGTGGAAGCCACCCTGTCGTAGGGATTCTAGCAGGGGTGGTGAAAATAGCAAAAAAATATGTCCCCTGAGAATTTAGGTTCCCGTGTTCTAGCGAATTTTGATTTATTTATTAACAAGAAAATAAACCTGGGTGGAAAGTTTTCGGTACGCCACTCTGTATATTGATAAATTATGTGCAGTAAACAACCTCACACTTGTCTGTATAGTATTTTTTTATTTATAGTGGATAGAAAAAGATAACAAACAAAAGAAAAACTGCCTAAGAATACCTACCATTTTTTAGGTCCATTAGAAAGAAAGGAAAAGGCTTCAGCATCATTATCTGAAGAAGTTCCACTATCGCAACCGGCCTCGACCTCAAGTAACCAAAAACAAACAAAGAATACATTTTGGAAATATTTACATCCGCTGTATTACTTTACATGACTTTTTTACCTTGCATATTATATAAGCAAACAGTAGTCATAAAATAAGGCTGTACCTAATTATTCTAATAAGATGTTATAAATAAAATTTGACTATTATTTGTTATTTTGTGTGTTTATTTTTCATTTTTTGATTATACTATAAATGTTTTACTTCCCCCTATGATATTGATTATGCTACAATGCAGTAAAATAGTACAATATATCTATAAAACCTACAAGCATTTACACTTAATTCCAATATTTTTAGAAATACTTTAATTAAAGGTAAGAAAAATGTTATTGAGAATAGTTTACCTTTTTCAAATTTCTAACTAACTTTAAAAAACTCTTAAATAAATATTTATAATTTTTAATGGGTATTATACAGTGTGTCCGAAATTCAAGTCTCTATATGGGTATCTCGCTTAATAGATGAGATAGAAAGTTGGTTAAATGGGGAATATTTTAAAGCATTTAATGCCGATCTCGAATCCTTTTTCAAAATTATAAAAAGTTTTGTAGTTTTTCACTTATTAAACAAAAACTAAAAATGTCGCATTTCGTTTTTTTTAAATAGGGGCTTACCGGTTAATTTGACATATCCCAAAGTGTTACATTCTTAAGACACTTTTTAGGGAAGAACATTTCTGTACAAAAAGAAAATGCAGATTGTCTTTTGCTTGTGAGTTACCCACAGTAACTTTGTTATTTCCTACGGCGGCCATCTTGGATTTGTACATAAAATTATTTCTCTTTGAATTACCTTTTAAACGATGTGTCACATGCTACCAAAATTTTGGAGAAATACTCTTAAATTATTAAAAAACCAGTTTTATCGTTAACTTGGCAACAACGCATGCATCTAACATAGCAGATAGTAATTAAACCATTTAAAGCACCTCTTAAACCTTTAATTTTTTAGAATACAGTTTCTTACAAGGTCCTTAAATTCTAAACCTGACCTAACCTAACCAAAACCAAGTAGGATAACTTAAATTTAATTAAATTAATTTCCTTTAATTAGTTTTATGCGGTTGATGTATTTCTCGATACAATTCCAAATATCTAGCAGCAGTTAGTTCAGCATTTCGGTGTGATTGCAAATAAAGTGCCAAACATATCAAATTTCTTCATTTAAAATTTGTGCCATTTTCAAAATAAGATAAGATGTAGGTAATATCATACAATTTTTTTAGAATCTTGAATGACAAATAAATAGGCACTTCATTTTTTCTAATATTGTATATCATGGCCTACCATGTAAAAATATCATGGCCCTTTTTTACCATGCAAAAATATCACGGAATACCATGTAACAATAACCTTCCGTTATTATGGTAAAAGCAAATAATTTTAATGTAATAAAACTTAGGTTTGGCAAAATTAAAAAAGGTTTGCATTTTTTTTGTTTGTAAAGTTTTTATTCTGATCTATTTTTTCTAATATTTTAACTAAATGTAATTGCAAACAAAAAAAGACGCGATTTTTAGTTGAAAGCCCTATTTTTCTAATTGAATTCTTTTTCGTTTCATTCCGATTAAGATTTTTTTTATCGCGGCGTTGCCAAACCTATTTAAGACCGTAGACTAATAATGCGTTAATTATTTTATTAGCTAGAAAACAATGATTATTTGGGGCAGAAAATGTTTTTGTTATTAAACTAATACCCTTGGATGTACCCACATGCTATGTTAGATGCATGCGCTATTGCCAAGTTAACGATAAAACTGATTTTTTAATAATTTAAGAGTATTTCTCCAAAATTTTGGTAGCATGTGGCACACATCGTTTAAAAGGTAATTCAAAGAGAAATAATTTTATGTACAAATCCCAGATGGCCGCCATAAGAAATAACAAAGTTACTGTGGGTAACTCACAAACAAAAGACAATCTGCATTTTCTTTTTGTACAGAAATATTCTTCTCTAAAAAGTGTCTTAAGAATGTAACACTTTGGGATATGTCAAATTAACCGTTAAGCCCCTATTAAAAAAAACGAAATGCGCCATTTTTAGTTTTTGTTTATTAAGTGAAAAACTACAAAACTTTTAATAATTTTGAAAAAGGATTCGAGATCGGTATTAAATGCTCTAAAATATTCCCCATTTAACCAACTTTCTATCTCATCTATTAAGCGAGATACCCATATAGAGATTTGAATTTCGGACACACTGTATTATAAATATTCGAAAGAAACTTTTTAATATTTATTCATAAGAACTCTGAATATAATATAGAGACAAAAAAACATTTTGTACCTACCGTTGAACGGTAAAGTTAGTAGTGGCGGCCGTTAATTCGGTTAATTCGAAAATTAGAGAATATGGATTTAAATGTCAAGGGAGTTCAACCCAGATAGCAAAAATATGTCCCAACAAAGACGTACTTAATTTGCACCGAAGTCCCCGGGCGTATACATGTACGTTCATAGGACGTACTTGTACTCTGCCTTGTACAATTTAGTCAGATCCATCTTTAGACTCGTTACGCCATATATTTATGGCTCATCAACAAGTGGCGTTTTCGATTCGCTGGTTTAGATCGATCTAACTGATCTGACCTGTGACTGCTCGATTGGCAAATGATCACTATTCTCCCCCACTACCGTGAAAGTGAACCTGGGAAATTGCAGAATCGCCAAAATCAGATCAGTTGTTTGTTTTGTTTACTTTATGATTTTGAAAGTTATAGTTCCATTTCTGTTCCTGTTTTTAGATTTTTGTTGTGTATTTATTAGGATATTCTTTAAATATGTCTTTTTAATTTTCTTGAAAATTACTGTAATGTAGAAATGCATGAATTACGGCTTTTTCCTGTACCTACTTGAATGAAAAGAGTGGACATAATATGTTAAAGTTGTTTAACTTTAGTCCCCCGCTTTATAAAATGCTACTACGCTATTCTCTACTAATTTTTGAACATGAAATAAGGTTAAAAATCAAGTTGAAACCCAAACGAACAACTGACATAAAAATCCGTGTTTTTGGATCACTGGGTTTTTAAGATCAGATTATCAGATCGATCCAAATCTCTGTTCCAATCGAATACGGTTCTAAAAACAGGGACAGAATGGAACTATAAGTTCCAAAACCATAAGCCAAACAAAACCAACAACTGATCATAGAAAAAAGAAACCAAGGTTTTTTTTTTCTATGCATCTGATTTGGTGATTCTGCAATTTCTCAGGTTCACTTTGACGGTAGTGGCCGGGAGAACATTGATCATTTGCCAATCGAACACAGGTCAGATCAGTTAGATCGATCCGTATCGATCTAAACCAGCAAATCGAACTCGTCTAAGAAGAGGAAATACATAAAAAAAGTGTCGCAAATAAATTATGAAGTCTGGCACCATAGAGCGTGTGCCCCGTAACGTGGGCTATCTCGGCCTGATTTATCGATATTGAAATATCGATGTTTGAAGACTTGAAATAAAAACCGGGCTAAGTGCCAAAATTGTAGTTTTGAGATAATCGATTCGGTTTAAATAATTCGGCGTGCTGGACTTACACCGCGCGCCATCTTTCAACGAATAGAAAAATATTTACGATAATCCTGGCACATAGCACGTTTTATAGGTTGTTGGCGATGGCTATGGAGAACTAGAGGGTAGGAGGCCGATCGATAATGGCAGCATTATCAATTTCTGTCCCGGTTTTTTGGTTAGTTCGCTATTGGCTGATAGATGGCTCTCGCGTCCGAAGTGGGCTGATGTTGTCTTCTTCTTCTTCTTTTTTAATATGGAAAACTAGATCCTCCATAGTTTTTAACTTTTTCTTAAACCATTTATTTTTCTGTGCTTTTACTTTTGACAATTGACGTTTTATTTTTCGAAATAACAAATAACGTTTGAAGGCAAGACAAGACAAATAACGTTGTATTGTAATTAATTTCCATATTTATAATGAATAATGGTACAATTTATAAAAGTAGAGTTTGCTTTGTGTCGGGGTGTAAGACAGGATCTTCTTCAAAGATGAAACGCAGCCAAATAAGTCTCTTTCTAGCTCCAAAGGTAAAACCCTCTCTAGCTAGAATGTTCCTGTATTTTAAAAACGAAGCATCGTTGGGACTTTATACAGGCCGAGTTTACTAATAAGTATAACAAAGTAAGTGTAAATTCATATAAAAGTCCTTATTTGTTTCTTAAAGAACTAATTTAAATAAAAATAGTTATTGCGCCCATAATATATGGAGGACTTGAGGTAGGAGGCCGATCGCAATGCATTGGATTCGGTCCCAAATTAGCATCGGTAATTCAGCTTTACAAGTCGCTGTAAGATGGCGCGCGTGTTCGAAGTGGGCTATCAAATAATGGTTTCTTATGGACGCAATAACTATTTTAATTAGTTCTTTAAGGAACAAATAAGGACTTTTATATGAATTTACACTTACTTTGTTATACTTATTAGTAAACTCGGCCTGTATAAAGTTCCAACGATGCTTGGTTTTTAAAATACAGGGTATTAAACATTCTATAGCTATACCTTTGGAGCTAGAAAGAGACTTATTTGGCTGCGTTTTCTCTCTGAAAAAGATCGTCTTACACCCCGACACAAAGCAGACTCTACTTTTATAAATTGTACCATTATTTATTATAAATATGGAAATTAATTACAATACAACGTTATTTGTCTTGTCTTGCCTTCAAACATTATTTGTTATTTCGAAAAATAAGATGTCAATTGTCGAAAGTAAAAGCACAGAAAAATAAAGGGTTTAAGTAAAAGTTAAAAACTATGGAGGATCTAGTTTTCCATATTAAAAACGAAAAAGAAGAAGACAACATCAGCCCACTTCGGACGCGAGAGCCATCTATCGGCCAATAGCGAACTAACCAAAAAACTGGGACATAATTTGAAAATGCTGCCATTGTCGATCGGCCTCCTACCCTATAGTTCTCCATAGTCCATAAGAAACCATTTATTTGATAGCCCACTTCGAACACGAGCGCCATCTTATGGCAACTCGTAAACGTAAAGCTGAATTACCGATGCTAATTTGGGACCGAATCCAATGCATTGCGATCGGCCTCCTACCTCAAGTCCTCCATAGCGATGGCATTAAGCACTGTTTTCAAGTTAATTTTTGATTTTTTGGCACTTAGCCCGGCTTTTATTTCAGGTCTTCGTTTGTCAAAATACATCGTTCAAAATTAAACCACAAATTGTCAGGTTGTATGAGTTTTTGTAAAATTTTCTTCATAATATTTTGATAGGTTATTGTTTTGTAAGGTACAATTTTTTATTATCTTCTAACTGTGTACAAATGTCCGCCAGGACAAAGACAAAATCTCCGTCGTTGTCTACTCTTAAACATCCTAAGAAACATCAAATCTTGCGTTATAGCTATAGCGGATTTGCGGCGGATCAGGTACCAAAATGGGGGGGGGGGGTAACTTTTATTTATAGAAATTTCAATAAAAACAAAAAAATATAATATAATATATCGATGTTTTTCAATCAATCTTTTTTCAATATATCGAATAAGTATCCGTCGCGCTTGGCCACCACGGTACTCAAACCGATCATGCAGCCGAACGGTCGGGTCGTCCTCTTATTGGTTTTAATACCGGAGTGTCTGGTCGGGATTCTTTAAGTAGCTTTACAGTATCTAGCTAGCATTGCTGCGAGGATTTGGTAAAAATATGGGGGTTTCTCTGCTAATTCTCAAATTTGACATTGCAAAACAAAAAAAAATGTTGGATTGAGTACTCCGTTAGGTACTTTGTGATATTGTATATTAACAAAAACAATATGAATAATTTACTTTGTTATAATATCACTTTATTTAAAATATCAGTGACCAGTTTCGTAGTACTACTGCATTATCAAATTGAATACCTTAAATCTGGTGTACAATAATTATAAATATAGCTTTGACAAAGGATGTGCAATATAATAAAATAAAATACAAATAATTATTCCTTAATTCTGTTACCTATTTATTTATCCTTAAGTATTGTGAGCAATGATTATAGGTAGCAAATCATTTATTGTGAGTAGCGGCGAATTCCACAGGTCTGTTTGTTCATTTAATTATAGTAGGTTTATGGAAGGGTTTTTATTAAAAAAATAAAAATGTTATACCAGAGCTAAAAAGGTTAATAATTTTGTATGTCACCTGAAGTAGGTACCAGTGGCGCAACAAGGGGGGGGGGCTGCCGGGCTGCAGCCCCCCCCCCCCCCCCCGAGCTTAGAAACTTAGCCTATTATTCGTTTAATTGCAAACAAATTTTTCATGTCACGCCTTTTACTAATATTTTATATTCAGCCACATAACTTATAGATCAATCATGTTATCAATAGTGAAATTACTACGTCTTTTTTTAACTTTGCCTATTACAACCGCCACATCTAAAAGGTCCTTTTCAAATTTAAAATATTTAAAGACATATATATCTGCCTAGCACCACGAGAGAGGACAGATTAAATGGTTTGGCAGTTCTTTATGCGAACCACGATATTGATGTTACCGTGGAAGAAATTCTGGACGAAATGGCAAAAACAAAACGAACAAGTTTACTTTAATATTAGTATTATTAGTGATTACTTACAACTTATTGTTTATAAGGTTTTTGTTTTGTTTTAGTATAAGTATGATTAATATATGCGTTACTTATTTTAAATACATTTTTACTAATTAAAATGAAATCTCTAATTTTTTTTCATAAATATAGTTAGGGCCAGCGGCGTATTATTGCAGAAGTTTTAGGGGGCTGTCGCTCTTGTCAACCATACGTATTTTACCCAAAAAAGGGCGTGGCACCGCAAATGGTTAAGGCCCCCGAACAAAATTTCTGGCTGCGCCACTGGTAGGTACTAATAAGAGTACATTTTATTATGGCCACGCAGATTATCTTCTTTCCAAGACAAATATTTATATTTTAAAATGGCGAAACAAAATGTTTAATCAAGACCGTTCCACACCCTCAATGTCAAATAAAGCAGCTGTTAGCGCTGTTTTTGTGACCGAAAACTTCGAAAAGACTTATTTTTTTATCTTTTGAATAGGCCTGTTGTCGTCTCACCTCATTTTACTATCACATTAAAGTGCCTGTTGAAAAAAAAACACAGCTCATTTAAAAATTTACTTTTTTTACCGCGATTCTATTCTCGATGGGAAATCGACGCGATTAAACTAATTATTCCTCTGTGTAAATGTTTTTCAACTTCGACACAATTCACCGCTTCCTCCTTCCTCTCATTGCTGTTGTGCATTGCGCTTTGCACGGAGAAAGAAACATCTGTTATCTAGTCCACACTCCACTCCCAAATAGGAAATATACACAAAACAGGATGTTTAAAATGGAAAAATGAAAATTATGCAGTTTTTAGTAAATACGGGCTTTTTACGAAGCCTATGTGCTGTGATATTAGTGATTCTTTTATATGGATCAAGAAGGCAGAATACATACTCTCATTAGCAGTTAGAGGTAAAAACTAATATATTATTATTATAAGTCAAGTTAAGAAAGTAGAATAACTTTCCTAACATTTTTTATTCTAAATAATTAAGTCCATGTTACATGTTTGCTTATACAAAACCTCCATATCATTACCTACAATATTTAATCAAAGTTTAGATTGGTCCATGCATGGTCCATATACACCTACTACAAAGTTTAAAAAAGGGTTTCTTATTACCTACTCCTTATTAATTTCCATAATAGTAGATAATATCATTATTTATAGTAAATATAATAATATACTAGTGTAGCCTCAAGAGGGCATTTTGAATGACAATGTAAATCCATTAATACTGACTTATGGTTTGCCAGTTTGGTGGATATTTTGCATGAATGTAATATGGTCCTGGCCAAAAAAATGTGCCATCTATCTCACGGTCTCACTCATATTTATGTAGGTTGATTCAAAATTAACTTAAAGCTGTGTAATGGGAATTTAGACTACCAATATAATTTTCACTGAAGATTTTTCTAGCTACTATCAGAATCAGTCATAGAATATAAAGATAAACAAAAACATAGGTTTACAAGACAGTTCGAATTTACCAATGTGTAGGTCATAAAGTCTACTGTCTACTTACATTAAACTGTTACCTGTATACGATAGAGGGCTAAACTCAAACAGTTTTGATTACTAAAAAAAATTCTTATTTACAAGGCAGTTTCAAAATGAGTGGGATACATTTAACCCTCCACTGAGACCATACAATCTATTGTGGCTCAAAGCAGACTTAAGAGCTAATTGTGAGATAATAAAATATATCTAAATGCTGAGCTACCTATTGATTAACTTGTCTTGTTTTGACTGTTAGTTAAATAAAAGTCTTATCTACTTATTTATTAAAGTGCGACTTTGTGTAAGTTCTGATTGTCTTGTCCTAACTTTTAGATCAAGTTGACAGCTATTTCATATTGTAAAATAATTTTTATTTTATTATGAAGTTTAAAATAATTTATTTATTTTTTATTACAAAATGTAAGTATATTAATCATTTCTACAATAATATTATTGACATTTTTGAAATTTGTGTGTCTAAGAGTAAATTTAGTAATAATTAAGTATGTACCTACCTTATTTGGTTCAATAAAAAGATTATAAAAAACATTAAAATTAAGAGCAAAAAGTAATATAACTACTTTTATATACTAGACTTTAAGTCATTTTTGAGCTATATTAAGAATAATAAAAGTACAACAAACGGAATTCTAAATAAAATGTACCACAATAATGTTGAGCACACAGAGGGCAAAGCAATTTCTAATGCATTGAAGTTTGCACTATATTTTAGTTCAGTTTATGTCAAAAGTAGTCCAAAAACCGCGGTAAACATTGAAATAAGCAAAGTTGTATGTATAGATAGAGTTCGTTATGAAGATGTGTGTAAACATTTTAGGGGCCAGTTGTCAGGGTGGTGGGTCCAGATGCCAGATAACATACCTACTATGTAATTAAGGGCATGATAGAATTTCTTTCTGATCCCCTAAAAAAATTATTTAATTTATCACTAAAAATGATATACACATACATATTTCCATAAAAATTGAAAGAAGCTAAAATATGTCCTGTCTTCATAAGGGTGGTAGGAGTGATATGCATAATTACAGACCAATTGCTCTATTTATATTTAAGATATAAAAACAGTATCAACTACAGTGAGGATTTTCTTTAACTCTGCAAGTTGAAAAACCGTTACCAAATGGGGATCTTACAACCGAACATTTAAAGATTGATCAACAAAAATTTGAAAGATAGTGATATCATATCACCGGCTGCGGCTGGGTATGAAACTATTAAATTCGCCCATCAAAATATCCAATCTTGCAAGAATAAAATAGAGTTGATTGAAGTTTTTCTAGACAATGAAAAGTTGGAGATATTATGTCTGACAGAAAGTTGGTGCTCGGACAGTGAAATTGAGTTTCTCAATATTAATGGTTATAAAATAGCAGATTATTGCAACAGAACAATCAATAAACATGGTGGCGTGTTATTTTTAGTTAAAAACTCTCTAATTATTCTTCATTCCTCTAATGTAACTCCCGTTTTTAACGAAGCAACTAGGACTACTACCACATCTCATACAGCCATAGACTATATTTGTACAAATTTTAATAATAGTCTCATTACCTCTACTGTAGCCGAAAACGGACTGTCTGACCATAAATTCCAAGAAATTGAATTTTAATCTGGTAATAATATTTCAAATGAAACTTACTTGGCAAGATCTTTTTCTATAAAAAATAAAGAAACCTTCCTCAACTTACTAAAGGCGGAAAATTGGTCTGAACTCTACAATGGAGGTAATGATATAAATAATGTTTTTTCTATCTTTATAGGGACTTTAGATTATTACTACAATAGAAGCTTTAAGTATATAAAAAAAAGAAAGTCAGATTTCAACTGTAAACAATGGTTAACATTAGGTTTAAGAACATCATCCAAAAACCTAAAAAAACTGCATGCAAAAGTAAAAAGAAGTCTAATCTCATTAGAGTTTTATAAGAAGTACAAAGTAATTTATAGGCGATTGTTAAGAGCGGCCAAAAGAAAATTTTATGACAACAAAATTATTTATTCTAATAACAAATCAAAAACGGTCTGGAATTTGATAAATAACACAATAAAAAACAATCAAAAAAATGAAACTAAGTGCATTGTAAAGGACGGTATTAAATATACAAATTCAGAGCACATAGCTGAAGAATTCAATTCATATTTTGCCAACATTCCAAAAAAATTACGTGACAAACAACCAGCTCTTCACAATGTTATTGACCATGAAAGAAGATTAAGCTTCTCTAATGACAAATCAATTTACTTGTATAAGGTGACTGAAAGTGAGATGAATGAAGCAATACACGATTTGAAAAACACTAATTCATGTGGCCATGATGATCTTTCTTCCTCTATCATAAAGTTCTGTAGTAAACAGTTATGTAGTCCTCTAACACACTTGTTAAATTTATGTTTTTTTGGAGGAGTTTTTCCCGATCTTCTCAAAGTTTCGAAAATCATTTGCTTATATAAAAAAGGGGATTCCAGTACCATTGTAAATTATCGCCCGATTTCACTTTTGTCCATATTTTCAAAGATATTTGAGAAAATAATCCTAAAACGTAGATATGTAAATGGATCTCCAGTTATCCTTCAAAAAAACTCAAACCAGTCTGCTTAAATTCCACTAAATATAGCATTTATTACCAAAATGTACGTGGCTTACGCACCAAATTAAATACACTTTTAACATCTATCGCAGTGTCTCGGTACATGATTTTGGTTCTAACAGAGACTTGGCTTACCGACAGCATTCATGATGCAGAACTTGGATTGCAAGAATACAACATTTATAGAAGGGACCGCTCAGTGCTTACCAGTAATGCCTCTCGTGGTGGAGGTGTTTTAATAGCGGTACACAAAAATATAATTAGTTGTGTTTGCCACTCATCACCTGATATTGAACAGTTATTTGTTCGTGTTGGTTCTTCAGCAGGTAAAATAATTATAGGAACAACCTACCTTCCTCCTAGGTCAATCTGTGATAAATATATATCTTTCTGTGATAATGTGGATAGATTATCTGATCTATATCCCGGCTGTGAACTGTGCCTTCTTGGTGATTTTAACTTACCTAATGCTGTTTGGGATCAAACCGATCAATTGGGTTCCACTGCTACTCCTGGGTTATTTACTCAAGTGCAGGAGTCTGAGTGCATTGAAGTAATCTCCAATATGTGTGCTTACCAAAATATGTTTCAAGTGAACAACATAAGAAATAACCATGGGTCAATGCTTGACTTAGTATTATCAACCAATATAAACACTACTGTCAATGTAGCGGAAGAAGCCATCATTGATCCTGACTCCTTTCACCCTCCATTAACCGTAACCCTTCATAACCCTGTTGACCATCAAAACAGTGTTGTATCTCAGCCTGACACTTATTATTATGATTTCAAATCTGCTGATTATGAGTCTCTCAATCACCATCTTGGTTTAGTAAACTGGGACTTACTTTTACAGTCTAAGTGTGTCGAAGAAATGATTAATATTTTTTATGATGTTCTCTATGCTGCAATCCACTGCTTTGTTCCTGTAAAGAAGCTAAGTACACGGAAGTTTCCCAGATGGTTCTCCCATGAACTAAGGACTCTGATTTTTCTTAAGAAGAAAGCACACAAAACTTGGAAGCGTTCTGGATCACCACAGGATTATGCAGAGTTCTCTAGGCTGAGAGTGCAGTGTAAGAGTGTGTCTAAAAACTGTTACGAAGACTTTGTGCATAATTCCGAAATGTCCTTGGTCACACTTAATAACATTAAGCCTTTTTGGAATTTTGTAAATTCTAAGCGAAATCTGAATGAGTTGCCTTCGCAAATGTTTTATAATGATGCCTTTATTCAAAACGGCCCTGATCTGGCAAACTTGTTTGCAGAGTTTTTTAAGACTGTTTATTCAGACCAGGAAATTAATGTCGAGCCTGTAACTTCTACAAGTAACTTAAATATATCTGAATGCCATATATCAATATCTTCTATCTATGAGGAGATTTGTAAATTAGATACCAACAAGGGACCAGGGCCCGATGGTGTGCCTCCCTCCCTTCTTAAGTCCTGCAGTTTTGTTTTGTCACGTCCACTGTACAAAATCTTTAATGAATCCCTTACAACTGGTACATTTCCAAGTTATTGGAAGGTTGGGTACATTATTCCAATCCTAAAACAGGGTGACAAAGCCAACATATCTAACTATAGGCCTATCTGCAACCTTAGTGTCATTCCGAAACTCTTGGAAAACTTAGTAACCAGAATTCTCACTTCCCAACTGAATCCATGTATAATTGATCAGCAATTTGGTTTCCGTTCAAAACGTTCTACTGATTTAAACCTGCTCACCTATTCAGATTTTCTATCGGTTGCTCTTGAGGGAGGCAATGTTGTCCATTCTGTATATACCGACTTTTCCAAAGCCTTTGATAAAGTAAATCACACTCTTCTCATATCGAAACTGCAGAAGCTTGGAGTGACGGGTACTCTTTTGGCCTGGGTCAAAAGCTACTTGACTAATCGATCTCAAATCGTGAAAGTGAACAATTATCACTCTGTAAATATCAAAGTACCTTCAGGGGTGCCCCAAGGCTCCCACTTGGGACCTCTATTATTTAATATTTTTATTAACGACATATCTTCGTGCTTTCTGTTTAGTAAATTTTTGTGCTTTGCTGATGATCTTAAGTTTTTTGCAATGGTTTCGGGGCTTGATGACTGTCTTAACATTCAAGCGGACCTAAACAGGTTGGTCGATTGGTGTAGAGCTAATGCTATGGAGCTTAATGCTTCAAAATGTAAGGTAGTCTGCTTCTCAAGGGGCCGCAATCCACTTGTCTGGAACTATCTTATCAACGATATCCAATTGTCTTCAGTAACTGAGATCAGGGACTTGGGTGTTACCTTTGACTCAACACTATCATTTATTCCCCATATAACTGATATAGTTTCAAAGTCACTAAAAATGCTGGGTTTCTTAAAGCGCTGCACTCGCAGTTTTATTAACATCTCCTCAATAAGACTTCTTTACTGTGCTCTCGTTAGGCCATATTTGGAATATTGCTCGTCTGTATGGAGTCCTTTCTATGCTAGACATATGCACACTATTGAGCAGGTACAACGAAAGTTTGCGAGATATTTGGCATATAAAGCCAATATTCCCCCACCCGAAGATTACGTGTACGACTATAATAATTTATATCTTTTGTTTAACATCGAACCAATGATCAGTAGACGCAGGCAGAAAGATTTAAGACTTTTTTTCAAGATCGTTAATTCCCTGGTTGATTGTAGTGAACTGCTATCGCGAATAGGATTACAGGCTCCTACAAGGAGCACCAGATCAACGGTGACTTTTGCTCAACCATTCCATAGGACGAATTACGGACTTAACAACTTTATCACAAGGGCTTCAAAAATGGCCAACCTAAACCACAATATTAATTTCTTCAGCAATAGCTACACTTCTTTTAATAGGCAACTCAGATCTGTAAATTTAACTTAGACTCTTTTAATAACCTTATTTCTTTTGTTTGTTCATCTTTGCTATTACTTTTCAATTCTTATTCTTACCTACTTACTTTCAGTATTACGCTTAGGATAGGTATATATTATAGTATTTATACTTATGTACACTTATTGTACTAATCATTCGATTCACAATGTTGATTTAATGTGTAAAATGGGCTTGCCCGTAAATAAATAAATAAATAAATAAATAAATAAATAAAACATATAGTTAACTTCCTGGAAGCCTCTAACATATTATCACCTACGCAGCATGGTTTTCGCAACAAAAAATCAAGAACTACAGCATTATGCTCTATTCTGGATACCATATATAAAAGTCTAGATGCAAATGACAAGGTTATGGCGCTGTTTGTCGACTTAACCAAGGCATTTGATTCTGTAGATCAAGATCTCTTACTAAAAAAGGTATATCAATACGGCATTCGTGGAAACTGTCATGACCTGTTGACAGCATATTTAAAAAACCGCAAACAATTTGTTCTCTTTGAGAAGTCTAAATCTAAGCAGCTGAATGTCAGTTTTGCGTTCCACAGGGCAGTGTTCTAGGCCCTTTACTGTTTTTGATGTATACAAATGATTTGATGATGATTTCACCCAATTAATGCAAACTACAAAAAAAGTCACTTAATTAAACTAAATAATAAATCAATTGAACAAGTAACGTCTTTTAAACTGTTGGGTATTCACATTGATATGTCGCTAAATTGGAGAGAGCACGTTGACTATACAGGATGTTATTTAAGTACGGGGCCAAACTCCAAGGGGTGCTTCTTTAAGTGATTTTAAGAAGAAAAGTTCATATAAACATGGGTACGAAAATGCATAGTTTTTACGATACAGGGTGTCAAACTTTTAAGAAAAAATTGGATGTTCGTAAATATCTCAATACTCTTTTATTCGATTTTGTTGAAATTTGGCAATTCTGTTTGTAATAACAAGAGGATAATATAGCCTCAATTATATTAAAATTATTAAGTCCAGTGGCGTCACGGAATACAGTCTAACTAATATTTTTGACAAAAAAAATGCGCGCCACTGACTTTTTTTAAAATTATGTATTTTTCTAGAATTAAGCAACTACAAATACAACTCTTTTATCTCTTGAGTTTTTTTCATATCTGGCTTTGTTTTCGAGAAAAAAAATAAAAACCACTTGATTGCTTGTCCCCGGGAAAATAAGCTAATTTGATTCTTACATAAATGTCATAACTTAAAAGAGTGACAAGTAATTATTTGAAGTGTTTTTAACAGTTTTAAGATTATAAAATTATTAATTATTGTAAAATGGTCCAATTTACCAACTCAGAAATGGCCGATATGCATTTTGTCTATGGAATGGCCCAAGGCAATTCCACAGAGGCTGTGCGCATTTGTCAAGAAAGATATCCACATCGTATTGTACCAAATAGAAAAACATTTGTGAGAATACATGAAAGGCTCTGCGAATCAGGCACCTTTCAAAGGTCGACTGCTGTAATTGGGAGACCTGCCACAATAAGAACAGTGGAGATGGAGGAAGCAGTTCTACATGAAGTTGAACGTATCCCTGATACAAGTACACGCAAAATTGCAGAACAATTAAACATTTCCCACTTTACTGTATGGCAGATTTTAAGGGAAAATCAACTGTATCCTTATCACATACAACGTGTTCAAGCGTTATTACCTGCCGATTATCTCCAACGAGTTGTTTATTGTACTTGGCTTTTGCAACAACGTGTAGCATCTCCGAGATTTCTATCGTGTATTTTGTTTACCGATAAAGCGTGTTTTTCCCGAAATTCCATTATGAACTTTCATAATAATCATGTCTGGGCAGAAGAAAATCCCCATGCGGTTACAGAAACTAAGAGCAATGTGGTTTATGCACGATGGGGCTCCACCCCACTTTAGCATAGTAGCAAGACAATTTCTTGATGCAACTTATGGAGAAAACTGGATATGTCGCGCAGGTCCACAGGCATGGCCACCCAGATCACCGGATTTAAATCCTTTAGATTTTTTCCTTTGGGGGCATTTAAAGTCTCTCGTTTACAAAACTCCAGTCAACACCGAAGAAGAACTAACCCAAAGGATACGGGATTCATGTGATCAGATAAGACATACGCCGCGAATATTTCGACGAGTTCGGAAATCAATGTTAAGACGAGCCAATGCTTGCATTGAAGTTGAAGGAGGGCATTTTCAGCAACTATTATAGGTTTCGTCTTATTTTCTGTTAAATACATAAGTAAACATCGCAGTAATAAATACCGTTAGGCAGTTGTTTATGTTTATTTCTTTTATCGAACCCAGTTTTATTCTGTGCCAAAAAATTTCAAAAGAGGACTCGTGTAATTTTAATTGCTTAATAGTTTGGTAAGTAGTTTAAATTTTTTACGCTTATTTTCCCGGGGACAAGCAATCAAGTGGTTTTTATTTTTTTTTCTCGAAAACAAAGCCAGATATGAAAAAAACTCAAGAGATAAAAGAGTTGTATTTGTAGTTGCTTAATTCTAGAAAAATACATAATTTTAAAAAAAGTCAGTGGCGCGCATTTTTTTGTCAAAAATATTAGTTAGACTGTCTTCCGTGACGCCACTGGACTTAAAAATTTTAATATAATTGAGGCTACATTATCCTCTTGTTATTACAAACAGAATTGCCAAATTTCAACAAAATCGAATAAAAGAGTATTGAGATATTTACGAACATCCAATTTTTTCTTAAAAGTTTGACACCCTGTATCGTAAAAACTATGCATTTTCGTACCCATGTTTATATAAACTTTTCTTCTTAAAATCACTTAAAGAAGCACCCCTTGGAGTTTGGCCCCGTACTTAAATAACACCCTGTATATGTAAAAGATGCTCAAGCCAATGTTTTGCACTGGGTCGCCTGAAACAAGTTCTAACCAGGAAAGTCGTGAAAATGTTTTACTTTTCATGTTTTGAATCCATAATTAGGTATGGCATCATTCTCTGGGGTGGCGCCTCAGCTACTATCAGAGTATTTCGAATGCAAAAACGAGCTGTTAGAGCCATGTTTGGCCTTGGGTATCGCCAATCATGTAAAGATACTTTTAAAAACGAATTAATATTGACTTTGCCCTCGTTATATATTTTTGAAATTCTCAAATTTGTAAAACAAAATATACAGATGTTTAGAACACAAAATTTCCACCATGAATATAATACAAGATTTGGCACTAATCTACAGCACGATCTTCATCGCCTAGAATTGTATAAATTAAACCCTTATTATATGGGTACCATTTTGTTTAATAAAATTTCAAATAACATGAGAGAGCTTAGCAACAACAAATTAT
This sequence comes from Polydrusus pterygomalis, assembly GCA_963969555.1. Classification (NCBI taxonomy): domain Eukaryota; kingdom Metazoa; phylum Arthropoda; class Insecta; order Coleoptera; family Curculionidae; genus Polydrusus; species Polydrusus pterygomalis. The sequence continues at coordinate 115,263,552 of OZ018378.1, read as the reverse complement.
ATACCACTTTAAAATGTACATTACTAAATAATGCTTTCTACAGTATTAATGAATTTCTGAACTACACTTTTTAGTCTTTGCAATATTGTTACAACAAATTTCTCTTAGTTTTTAGTAGTTTAGTTATTAAGACCTTTATGACCTGTCCTATATCCTTTATTGCGATCTTCGGATTAATAAATGCATTTCATTTCATATTGTCTTCCCCAGTTAAAATCTTTGAGTCTATAATATACAAATACATTTATAATCGAGTAGTAAACAAAATAACGGAAAAGCACCATGGGTTCCTAAGTCAAAATTCAACCGCTACAAATTTATGCAATATGACAGTACATAGCTGAAAATCTTGACAGTATAAATATACCGAATTGATGTGATATACACTGACTTTGCAAATGCTTTTGACAGAGTTCCACACATTATACAGGGTGTCCAAATATTTAATTTAAATTGATGCTGATGATGTGCAACTTTAATGGCATGTGGATTTTCATCGGAATAAATATGTTCGTTGTGCAGATTGGTGCCTTGTAAAGCACGCCTCGTCAGTAAACATAATTGTTCTACAAAAATTTGGATCACGGATTCTTTTGTTTCTAATAATTTGACAAAATGTAAGCCGCATGGGGGGATCAGTCGGTAAAAGTTCCTGGACTTTTTGCACGTGATAAGGATGTAACAACTGTTCTTTTAAAACCTCATTGACAATCGTTTTAGGAACATGTAACTCACGTTCTAAGCGACGGGTACTGGTACTTGGTTCTTCAACTCTTTCCAGAATCATCTCTTCTGTTTCCACAGTTCGAGTTGTTCGCATACGACCCCTGCCTTCAAAGTTTTTCTCAAAGCTGCCCGTTTCCCGAAGATGACGCTCGATATTGGCAAATGTTTGGTGGTTTGGTATTCGACGGTTAGGAAACCTCTCCATGTAAACCCTAACACTCTGACGCCCATTTCCTTGACAAAACCCGTATACCAGGAGCATGTCAACCTTCTCAGAGTTTGTATAATTTTCCATTTTTAGTGGTACAATGAACTTGTAATTCAAGAATGTTGATCGTATAGTTGAGTAAATGTCATAGACTGGTGACAATTTGTCAATAATTGTCAAATTATTAAATGCCATAGCAACAAGGTCACTTAAAAAATTATTGTTACAGGTAATTTGATTTTAATATTATTACTAATAATACTAAATATTGTAAATATTTTCTTCTGGCAAAACAGCTCATTCAACGAAAAATATTTAAGAGGTAAAATAGCTTCCAAATACATCCAGTCACTCTACAAAAATATCTGGGTTGTCATAACGCCGTTCATATAAAAAATGAGGAGAAATGTTGACGTATTATATCACTTTTATAACACTTTCACTTATTTACAGCCGGTGACTATACTACTAGAAAACGTCATTTTATAGTATTAGTCTACATACATATAAAAATCATTAAAATCGATTAGCAGGTTTTCACGTAATTTATAAAAAACCAATATTTTAACAATTTTTTTCGGCCTCTACCGACTAAACGAGACAATTTTGGATATAACTAAGTCGGCTTAGATCGATCTATTTTGACGTCAGGAGTCTGTCGTCAAACGTTGTACACGTATTTTCCGGACACCCTGTATAGTCAAATTTCTCTAAGAACTCGCCACATTGTGGCTAGGCCATATGTCATTTATGACACCCCGTTGAACTATTGTCTTTTTATTTTAAGATGTTAACGACCGATACAGGACTGGGCTAAGTTCTCTTACCATCGCCTTTAGCATATTTTAAACTTATACGGAGGTCTTAATTAGAGATGCGCCGAATATTCGTTTTGCCGAATAATGACCGAATATTCGGCCACTTTTAACCAAAGGCCGAACATTCGTTATTCGGCAAGTAGAACTGATGTATTCGGCGAATATTCGGTAAAAATATTCGGCCAAACATCAGTCGCCGCTTTGCCGACAAAATAAACTAAAGTAAAAAAAATTATATCTAAAAAAAAATTACGCTTAACAATAGACATTTATTTTATATAACCTGTATCAGTCACTAGGCTAAACGGCAATCATTTCGCCGATGGCATAATGAGTTTTTGTGGCCCTTAAATCGGTAATGGAGTACTTATTTTTAACAGCAAAACTATTTTCAAGGATTTTTTGTTTAGCTACGTTAGTTTCCCTAACATGTGTCTCCTGTGAACTGCCTGCTACTGATACTGAATTGATATGAATTTTATATTGACGGGGATGTTTGTGTTTTAGATGGTTAACCATAGAACTATTGGTCCCCGCTTTTCCCACACCACCACGCGATATTTTTACCGAACAAATAGCGCACGCCGCTTTTGTTTCATTTTGATTCTCCGCAAACTAAAATTTTCCCAGATCCAGCTTTTCTTTTTACCCTTTGGTTTCCCAAACTAAAGTCTTTCATGTTTACCTTATTTTATTTTAAAAACTATAAGAAAAATATAATTCAACTCGCGCCTTTAAAGTCTTCACAATAGATAATTCACATCAACGTTTTAAGTTTAAACAGCACTGTCAAATAAAATCCGTCATACCAACTTTTAATAGCGTAAAACCCTAAAAATATACACAACCAACAATACACATTGGCCGAATAATAGCCGAATATTCGGCCAAGATTCGGTCAACATCTTGGCCGAATATTCGTTATTCGGCCGTGAAAATAGGCCGAACATTCGTTATTCGGCCAATGGCCTAAACTACTATTCGGCGCATCTCTAGTCTTAATGGTTTTTTAGCATAATGGCTTGCAGGAAGAAATTTTTAGGTAAAAATCAGTATCAGCCGTTAAAGTCACATGTCGTGGGTGTCAACTGTCAAAACACTTTGTTTTTAGAAAACCATGAAAAATTAATTTTGGTTCCATACCTACCAAATTTATGTAATCAATCCTATCTTCGTAATAGGCAACAATGAGTTGCTGTCAAGGGATATTACTCTGACCACTACATATCTACTTCAGGCATCTGGCAGGGATCTAACCTTGGACCACTGTTGTTCCTTTTGTTTCATTATTTTATGTCAGAAGTATTCTTGAATATTGTTCTACAGTATGTAGTCCATATTATTAGAGCCATAAGTTTGCAATTGAGAAAGTGCAAAATAAATTTTTAAATCTGAAAAACGTTTAGCGGCGTGCAGACGAATTAAAAAATTTAAAAAAACTTTACGTCTCCGCTGGGATTGCGATTACCAATCGAACGCTCTACCAATTGCGCCACGGAGAAGACTCTGAAATTCTCTCAGCAACTTTGGCCATACTTACAGCTTATTCAATTTTATGTTAGTAATAGTTTAAAATCCCATGCGATTTCAAACTGGGGAGGGGGTTATTAAAGAAAAGGAACTCACTTACGACCACTGATCATTATGATACATTTTTCAACCATGCCCTGTTAACATATAGCGACATCGGCAGGAATCAATACGATATCTCTGAACAGCGATATCACGCAGAAAATAATTTACCAATTAGATTTTTAAAGTGCCTGTTAAATATACAAAGAGAAATGAGCCACAAATTTGCAATTGAGAAAGTGCAAAATAAATTTTTAAAACTAAAAAATGTTCAGCGGCATATTTTAAAACTGAAAAATGTTTAGCGGCATATTTTAAAACTGAAAAATGTTTAGCGGCATATTTTAAAACTGAAAAATGTTTAGCGGCGTGCAGACAAATTTTATAATTGAAAAATGTTTTACGCCACCGCTGGAATTTTTAAGATAGGTACTTATTATTATCCTATAAAGAAACTGGCATATATCAATTGCATATACTAAAAGTAGAAGTTATGAAGAAATATAATCTTGCTAGTTTAGAAAATCGTATAGTTGCTACATCCTTGCTGTTCTGTATAAACTGTTAAAAAATAAGTTTTATGATTCCAATTTATTAGCCTCAATAAATTTTGATGTATCATCTAATAGAACTAAGAACCCTTGTAAAAACCCTATAACTTTTACGTAAAGAGTGCAAGAACTAGCCACTATATTAATTCCCCGATTAGTGTTATAATGTCAATTATACAACCAAACTTGAAAACAGAACATTGTCATATATTTAACAATACATGAATTTAGCAAATATATTAATGCCATGAATTAGACCTATATTGTAGATAGACTTCTTATAGAAGTCTACTCTGTAATTGGATGTAAATCTGTAGAGTTTATATTAAATAAATAAGAATATAAATAAATATAGGTTCAATACATTACATAATATTTATTAGTTCCAAAAATTCCAATTAAAGATAGAACTTGTCAAAAAAAGAAAAATAAAGCCGTATGCACCGTTAACATAATTTCTTACTTGGTAGAACTCTTCTAGTTATTTCAATTTTGTCAATTTCAAATTAATTGGTCAAAAGAAAAATACATTTCATTGATACGTCAAGTAACACTTAATTAGTTCACAGAAAAATAAAGTAAATCAATACTATACAATACACAGGGCACCCTGTCCATTTAGTGTGTAATTCTTCGATATCTCAAATACTATTCTATATAGAGAAAAACTTTAAATGTAAAAAATAAAGGACTGTTGAAGGTGTATATTATAAAAGTATTTTTAAATATACAGTGTGTTTCACAAATTCAAAATTCCTTTATTCATGTTAATACATAATAATGTTTACACTCGTCAAAAATATACATAGTTAAATCTAATACAAAAAAAAAACACAGGTTAAAATACATTAAAATTTAAAAATTCTGTACAAAAGCCGGACCACTAAAATTTTATTATTTTTAAATGGAACACCCTATATTTTTTTACATTTTTAAATTCCACATAAAATTATAATTATTTTTTATTAATAGCATTATTAGTCTATACTTCATAGTTTCCGAGATATTGACTCTCGAAAAGTGACATTTTTGAAGTTAGGCAGCTTCTAACTTTTTAACAGTATGTCTTAGAGCAAAACGGCTTACATGTCCTTATGTTCAATTTTTATTATCTTCCCAAAAAAATCAACTTGCAGTTAAACCGGAACAACTATATTTCCTGCTTTCAAGTTACATCCGGTTTAACCGGAAGTTGATTTTTTTGGGAAGATAATAAAAATTGAAGAAAGGAAAGCCGTTTTGCTCTAAGACGTACTGTTAAAAAGTTAGAAGCTGCCTAACTTCAAAAATGTCATTTCTGCAAAATAGTCCTTGCTTCATCTTTTAACAGAAAATATGGAAGTGGAAGGTGCTATTTTTGTGGAAGAAGATCTTGATGTTATTGACATCGAAATGTCAATTTTACAGGTGTTACAAGAAATTAAACATTTACTAATGATTTGTAATATATAATAAGAGTAAAAAATTTAAACTACTTACCAAACTATCAAGAAATTAAAATTACACTAAAGTCCTCTTTGAATTTTTTCGCACAGATTAAAACTGTTTCCGATAAAAGTAATTACCATAAAATAATCGCATAACGGAATAATTTATTACTGCAATGTTTTAAAAGTAACAACTATAGATCTTATTGTCCCGGGGACATGTAATAAAGTGGTTTTTATTTTTTTTTTCGAAAACAAAGCAGGATATCAAAAAACTCAAAAGATAAAATAGTTATATTTGTAGTTGCTTAATTCGAAAAAAATACATAATTCTAAAAAAAGTCAGTGGCGCGCAACTTTTTTGTCAAAAATATTAGTTGGACTGCCTTCCGGCTTCCGGGACGCCACTGGACTTAATAATTTTAATCTAATTGAGGTTAAATTATCCTCTTGTTATTACAAACAGATTTGTCAAATTTCAACAAAATCGAATAAAAGAATATTGAGATATTTACGAACATCCGATTTTTTTTTAAAGTTTGACACCCTGTATCGTAAAAACTATGCATTTTCGGCCCCAGTTTATATGAACTTTTCTTCCTAAAATCACTTAAAGAAGCACCCCTTGGAGTTTGGCCACATACTTAAATATCACCCTGTATACTATAAAAAAAAATATAAAATATTTGACATTTCAGAAACAATACACTTTCTTCAATCAACCAACTTCGGGTCAGGTGCACTTTAGGACTCTCGGAATTTCACAATTTTTGAAAGTGCTATGGACGAGACTGTTTTTCTTTAAAAAATGGAAAAGAAGTCTGACAGCTATCTTTATGCGAAAACTCCCCGTTACGTTAGTCATTTCTAACAATGTTGCCAGACTTGGTATAAAATAAAAATTGATAGGAAATTCATAAAGGATTTCAGTATTGGCTCGGGTATCGCAGTCCGTATGCCAATCCAGTTCAACATTGGAGTTGGAGAATAAGAATATCCCAATGAAGAACAAAATGTTCAAAATTGTTCTAATTGTACATTTAATATAAATATTGTGAATAATTAAAAATAGTATAAATAGTTGTTAAGAAAATGTTACCGTCCGAAAAAAAATGACCCAGGACGAAACGTGTTGCCTAGCTACCGGCGCAACATTCAATACCTGCTTGAACCCAATATCTAATCTATAAGCAGTAATTTTTTGACACAATCGGATAAAAATAACTATTTTAAGTTTAAACAAAATAGTTAAAAAATAATCTATACAAACATATAAATGTATTTATATACAGGGTGATTCAGGAGGAAATGGCAATATTTTAGGTATGTATTCGATTACCCAAAATAAACATAAAAGGTCCGTTAAACAAGCGTCCTATTCCCTGCCGTTACAGAAATACAGGGGTTAACAATATTCAAATTAAAATGTTTATTAAATTATTTATAACAAGTAGGATAGGTTTTATAGTTTTCAAAAATGCCACCGTTACTACTAAACACAAGTCAGCTCTCTGATGATTAGCTCGGGTCGCTCTATGAATGGATGCGGGTATGTCTCTTATAGTTGCTGCAGCATTTATTATTTGATCGAGTAATGCATCTCTAGTGTTTACTTTACTTTAATGTACCAATAATTTAAACCACCCCCAAAGACAAAAATCCAGAGGATTAAGGTCTGGCGATCTAGCTGGCCAATTATGTGGAGCACCTCGACCAATCCACCGGTTTGGAAAGTTAGTTCGGTAGGATTTTCATACGACCATCGGTGTTTATTGTGAAGATTATTAATACCATCGCGAGTAAACTGTGCTGCACCAGTGAACAGAACATACTTATACAGTCTTCGATTTGCATTAATCCAATTGCAGAATTGCATCCTTAACGCAAAAGCACCATCTTGCAAATGTTAAACTCGTTGTAAGTGATATGGGTATAAACAATTAATGCGAAGATCCCTCCAAGCAGACGATTGTGTAATTTGGTAAGTATCGGCAATTCGCCTTGTACTTATGCTTGGATCATTTTCGACGACGTTAAGGATAGCCTCTTCTAGTTCAACATCAAGTTCCGACTCCCGTTCAGATACAATTCTCGCACTTGAAAACATACCAGATTCTCCAGCAGTAGTAAAAACTTGTTGAAGAACCCTTCTATCTGGTACTTTCCGATTCAGAAATCGACGCTCGTACTCGGCGACTGCAATATTTGAGCACCCGTTGCAGAAGCCATAAGCGCATAAATAATTTAATAAAAAAATTAATTTGAATATTGTTTATCCCTGTATTTCGGTAACGGCCGGCATTGAATATCAAACTATAAGAAGGCCATATAAGCAGATTTCCTAAATCTGCTACGTTAAATTCATAGATGGCACAAAGCGTGTTGATGCAGCCACTAACGACAAGCCTTTTCACTGCTAAATGAATACATTGTTGCCGCCTGTCTGTTTGACTTGCTGCATGATCCTCTCCCCACTACCATAACCATACCGTCACGCGCATCGCATTGCCTTGATTGCCTTGCACTGGCATAATATATCGTCATCTTAGTGCAAAAATTAATTACGTCAAAATTGAGAGTTTTGAGTAAAACCAAGTTTTAAGAAATGGCGGAGTTTAAAGTGATTTATTAAAAAAATTTGCAATAATGTTATGCCTACGAAGTTGTTATGTGCATATGTACAAACTTTTCAATATATTTTTACAAAATATATTTCGAATAGGTTTTACTTTCTTACTTAAGAAACATCAAGTTTGTTTGTATTAGTGTATTACGTATTTTGATATTTTTCTTCGAAATAAAACCTATTTTAGTTATACTTGCTGTTGCTTTTTATCTACTTTTATTTGTATAACATTTAACACATAATGCAAAGGTAAAATCATTATGAAAATCGGTACAATTACCCCGGAGTAATCAGTGTACATATTATTTATTATCAAAAACATACATTCGGCTGGAATTGAGAACTTCCTATTTTATTGTCTGTTAAAAATGCTTAAATCCTTAAAAATTCCAATAAAATACGATATGCGGCAACATCACGACAGTCCAAAACAGTGTTGTCAAGTTTTCTCGAAGATCCGCTATTCTTATAGTTTGATATTCAATGCGGCCGGGAATAGGACCCATGTTTATAGGAATTTTTATGTTTATTTTGGGTCCCTGAATATGTACCTAAAAAATTGACATTTCCTCCCGAATCTCCCTGTACATACATAAATATAACATTCAATTTATTGCGAGGCGGTAATTCTGCATGTGGCCTTAGTTTGACTGATTTTGTCTTAGATTCCAGCAATGATAACTAGATATAGTCGAATTTAGGACACCCTGTAATTTTAAATTAAGGTAAACGTTTTACGGACGTGATAACACATTTTCGGTAAAAAAATTGTAACTCAAGCAAGATAAGATAAGCCCAGAGATAGGTAGGTACACAAACGGCCCATAATACAGTAGACAGTTGTACAGTGTTGTTTTTATTGTGGATGTTTTAATATTTTAATGCGAATAAATAAATATTGACAGGTTTATCTACCTAATAATGATTTATGTGTTTATTTTCGGCAGTGATCTCGGTTTCTGCTTTTTGAATCTGTGCTCGCGGTCGTCTCTGATTTATAATGTGAATTAGGTACAGTAAATTAAATAATTTTTTGGATTTCATTAAAATTGCAGGTAAATAGCACACATTAATAAAAATAAGCTTTTGTATAAGTTATGAATGTAGTTCCCGTATTTCACATACAGAACGAGAAAATAAAAAAAGTTTAATTCAGCATATTGAGGGTATCTCGTTGGCGTTGGAGTCGGAAACAAAAAAGAAAGAAATGTTTGCAATCTTAGCTTTTGCATTAGAATGGATCTTAACACCGTCCCCGATTTGGTTGCCGACGATTCCTAACTGTACGGGGTAAGCCAACGATTGTACAGGGTAAATTTATGTCTTGAGCCTAAGACTTGTCGATCCTTTTGTGCAGTGGCGTAGTGATGCCGTTACGGGCCTGTGTTCCATGGGATCCCCGGGCCCCCTACCCATTAAGAAACGAAGTATCTATTTACGTTTATTACAAAAATATGTATCGAACATAACAAAATCACAAAAATTAAAAGCAGTAACAAGCAACATAATATAAAAAGAAATGAAATCACTGATCTAAATAATTTTTTTTTCTCGTCTTATTTGCAAAAACCGATACAATGGAGGACACATCTATTTTCCGCGCATTTTGGTTTTCAATTGACAGAATTGACAACCCCGACAGTCTTTCCTGTCCCATGGTGTTTCTAAGAAAATTTTTTATCAATTTTAACTTGGAAAATGATCGTTCGGCTGTTGCCACAGATATAGGAATACTTAGGAAAATGTAGCAAGCCGTCAAAATTTCGCTAAAACTACTACAGGAACTAAAATTTTCAATTAAAATAAACTCAATTAAGTCTTTAATGGATTTGATTCTACCTAAATCGCCCTTAAAACAACTTTTAAAAGAAACAAGTTGTGAAGAAATTGTATCGGAAATATCATCGGAATATTTGACGTACAATTCCTGGCCCATCGCATACAATTCATCATCAGAAATTGAATCATTATCTAAAACTTCCGCAGATATTCCACGAAAAGTTTTATAAATTTCTTTTATCCCGGACGTTCTATCTCCTAATTGAGATATTATAATATCTAACGTTGTATTAAAAACGTTTATTTTAAACCAGTCTTCGTTAGATTCGATTTGAAAATGATTTTTCTTTTTCATTAAAAAACCGTTTGGGCCTTGTTATTCTTTTTTTTTTTTTTTGAAAACTCCGCTTTGATCCCCCATTCCGCAGCCAAACTATTTGATTCACTAATCAATAGATCATAATTATTTCTTAGCGTTTTAATATTTTACTTACGTAGATGATTTTCTTACATTAAAGTTAAATATATTGTTTACTTAATGGGAATTATTTATATGTAGAACCGGACCCCTTGACGTACCGGGCCCGTGTTCCGCGGAACACGCGGAACACTGGTGACTACGCCCCTGCTTTTATGTTATAGTATACTTAATTGGATATTCTGCACAATATAAAAATATTTTAAATTAGACAGGATGCGCTCAAAAAGTAGGGTGTCACAAAGGTTGTTATATTAAAACTCTATATTTCAGTGGATTTTTGTATTGTATACGTGCCATTTCTCACCTTTTAACTATTGGTTTAATATAAAAAAAAAGTTATAGTTTTCAAGATAAGTTGACTTTTAATGAAAATTTAGTTTTTGCAAGTTTCGTTTTGTTGTGAAAGTTTTACTTAAATTTTAAATCCAAGCGATTCACAATTTTTATGGTGAATTTACGTAAGTTAAAAAGAACATATCTAAGTACTAAAAAATAAAAGGTTTGGTCAATTATTTTGGGATTGAGTAGCTTAGTTAAAAATAAAGTAAAAACTTTATATAAAATTGTCCACTTACTACAGCCTCCTAAAGGGGGTACTCTGAGGTAGTTTTATTTCTAAATATTTTCGATATCTAGTAGATATTTTGGTAAACTTGTACGCTGAGTAGAGCTGTGGTCTTAAAAATGTCGATATTTAAGAAATTTAATAATTATTATAATTTTTTTTTATATCAAATTAGAAAAACCTGACTTATTCTACGAAAAAAGGTACTATTGGTAAGACATGATTGGATGGCCGTTTTCTAGATAAATTTATTTTAAAATTACCTTCCATTTTAAAAAATTTATCTAGAAAACGGTGCATCCAATCATGTCCGTCCAATAGTACCTTTTTTCGTTAAATATGTCAGGTTTTTGTAATTTGATATAAAAAAAGTATAGATGTTAGCTTAAAAATAGTTATCTCTATTTTTACCCAACTATCCCCTATTTCTGGCTACATTTCTTAAATATCGACATTTCTAAGACCACAGTGACACACACAGACATCAGTGTACAAAGTTTACCAAAATGTATACATTTTAAATTTGTACACAGGGTTGGGCAAATGTTCCGGAACGGCTTAATTACAGGCGAACGAAAAGTGATATCGGATCCGGGTTTTGGGCAATCTATAGGACTAAAATTTTACTATTTGACTATTATACCATATGTCAGTAATGTCACCAACTGTCAAGTGTTGACGTTATTTTTTTTTTTTTTAAATGGAACACCCTGTATATTTTTACATTTTTAAATTCTACATAAAATTATAATTATTTTTTTTTTAAATGCACTATTAGTCTATACTTCATATAGTTTCATAGTTTCCGAGATATTGACTCTCCAAAAGTGACATTTTTGAACTTTGACAAGCTTGTAACTTTCTATCAGTACGTCTTAGAGCAAAACGGCTTACATGTCCCTATCTTCAATTTTTATTGTCTTCCCAAAAAATCAACGTGGAGAGTCAATATCTCGGAAACTATGAAGTATAGACTAATAGTGCATTTAATAAAAAAATAATTATAATTTTATGTGGAATTTAAAAATGTAAAAATATACAGGGTGTTCCATTAAAAAAAAAAATAACGTCAACACTTGACAGTTGGTGACATTACTGACATATGGTATAATAGTCAAATAGTAAAATTTTAGTCCTATAGATTGCCCAAAACCCGGATCCGATATCACTTTTCGTTCGCCTGTAATTAAGCCGTTTCGAAACATTTGCCCAACCCTGTATACAAAGGTTACGAAAATATTTAGAAAAAAAAACACTTTAAGGGGCTGTAGCTTCGTGGTAAGTGGACATAGAACCCAATTGTATATGAAGTTCTTACTATATTTTTAACCAATCTACTTAATCCCAAATTATTGGCCATACCTTTTAGGACACCCTGTAGGTACATAATATAAGAATAATTTGCTTTTTGGTTATTTTCTATTATCGTTATAGTTTTTTTTTTGTCAATAGAGCTCAGTAGTCATGGAAAACAAATGAAAACAATAGTAATGACTGACATTAGAAATCATGGACTGGGTGTTCGCCGCTTACTTAGGATATTTCGTCCTGTATAATCTTTCTGCAAAAATTCATTTTTTTCTTTATGCTCGCCCAAGATATAAATCATATCGATTAATTAATTTTTGAAAAAACATCATTTACTACTTTACAGTAAAGACGCTTAACTTAAACACCAATCTGACACTCTGACCTTTAACATTATTTTCCTTGACTCCTGAGGTCCGTTGACAAAAGATGCTAGAAAGGGAACAGAAAAATTAAAGAGTTTTTGACGAGCTACCAGATGACAGAAAAAAATTTGATAAAAGTGATTTTTTTAATTACAAGTTTTCTGATTTTGGACTGGATGGTTTTCATGTTCTTTTGACTTAGTATCAGAATACAAATTATGATCGCCTGGAGTCAAAATTTCACAACAAATGCTTAGCTGTTTAGCTAAATTTTGATTAGAAGTCGAATTATCTTGAAATTTATTCTTTGCCACGAATATTTAAAGAATGTTCAAGATATCGAAAAAATTTCCGGAAATAATTTAAGTGAACATTTTTTGATATACTTAACAACAGTCGAATCGATTTCATCTATTTGTAATCACGTGCGTAAAAGTAGCCAGTGATAATACATTACACTAATAACTAATTGATAGTTTTCACTTGTTATCATACGTTACCATGGAACAAAAAATGTTTGACATTTCTGTAATTGTAACAAATTAAATTCTCACCGAATATGCCTCGAGCCTTGATAATTAACTCAAAATTTTATTATAACTTCCTCAAGCACCATTACTTTTTGACATAATCCCTCTGTCCACGGTATCGTGTTTTCGAAATCAAATGTGATAAAATTATTTTGTAGTTATCAATGCTCGTGGGATATTATACAGGGTAATTCACGTTAACAGACTTATTACAAGATCTCGGAAACTAGTTGTTATGTTTTTTAAAATTTGATAGCAGGCATATTTGATTTGAACTTTTAAAACTTATATTTTCACGTTTGAATCACTTGCGGTAATACCGGAAGATATTGCCAACTTTAGGATTTCAAATAGAATACCCTATATATTTTAGCATTTTTCGATACCTTATTAAGAGCTCAGTAACTTTTGTTAATTATAATCGATAAAGTTAAATTTCTCTAAGAACACGCCCCATCGTGGCTAAGTCACCTGTCATTTATGGCACCCGGTTGAAGTCTTGTCTATTTTAAATTAAGATGTTAGCGACAGAGACAGGACTGGACTAAGTTCTTTTACCTTACCATCGCATTCGCCATATTTTAAACTGGTACGGGGGTCTTAATGGTTTATTAGCGTTTCGCCACCCAAATATTGTAGCTACACGCCAATCCACCGGCAAGCGGTACCCATGTTTTACGTTCAATGCTGCCTATTTCTGCTTATTTCTTAAATAAAGTATCTTAATATTTGATGATAACATTACCTAAGTAACCTGAAAATCTTAAAGTTTTGATACAGGAAAACAAAGACAAATAATATTAAAACCAGGGTTCGGAGGATATATATCAAGCGATATATATCGTGATATATATCATAATATATATTATGATATTTATTGTTTGATATATATCACGATATATTCAATAATTAAATTTTTTTAAATTTCGATTATTCAGAATATATCAATCGAGAAATCAAACAAAAAAAAAGTTTTTATGTTTTTAACTAATATTAAGGGTGGGTCCGTTTTGAAAATATGTTCACCTTTTTTTTTATTGGATATCTTATAATTATTAACCTTTGTGATTTATCTGTTTAGTCATTACTCATTGGTTTAGGTCATGTTTTTTAAAGTCAGTTTACTTTAATAAGTATCCTACAAAAATATTTAGTTTTCAAGATAAAGTAGTATGTTTTTGATTAAAATAGTTGTCCTTTCATTAAAAAGAAATATCTTAAAATGATTTATATATATCCATTGATATGATACTTTCGAAAATATCATGATATTTTCGAACACTGATTAAAAATGCAATTTACTTACTTTTTTTCAACAGAACCTATTTAACATAGCAATTTTTATTAATTATTTTGTTTAAAGTGAAATCCATCAGCTCTTAGGCATTATTTAGTGAAATGCATCACATTACTATCAAGCGGTGTGAGATCTGGTGACCGCGGGGGCCAGCCCCATGGACCTATACGTTAGATCCACCGGCCTTCAAATATATTAGTACGTTCCTCGTAGGAAATTCAATCCCGGGATCTCGTTTCCCGGGATCCCGGACATTTTTTCGATCTCGAAATCCCGGGATTTTCGGTATTTATCTTTGCATGTTTCATTAATTTATATCGTGCACAAGGTCTAGGTTGAGTGATGACACTCTGTCTAGATCCACTTATTTTTTTAAGAAATTTTTTTAAAAAACAAGTTTAGGATAACTTTTTTCCTACCATAAGAATCGTTTTTATGTTATAGTGTAGTTATATGTTCATTGTTATTTTTTTTTTAGTTATTAAAATTAAATGAAGAGAGTATGTTTTAGTTTCTTGGTTTTGTATTAATGTTCTGATGAAGAAATAAATGTTTGTATTTAATTAATAGGAAAAACTCCAAGGAAAATTATTTTTTATAAATCCTGGAATCCCGGGATTGCAAAATTATAATCCCGAAATCCCGGGATTGAAAATTTCCTCCGGGATTGAATTCCCTAGTTCCTCCCTTGGTAACTGCATTGGTACAATAAGCTGGAGACCCGTCCAACTGATGCTACAACTCCGATATAATTCCATGGAGTTCTTAAAATTTTAAAATATTTCTCCAAATTTAAGTTTTCCTCATAAATACAAAAAACAAACTGATTGTTCATTAATAATCTAAAAACATTAATACTAAACCTCTGTTGAAATCCCCGTTCTAACCAATTTTGAGTTTTCAGATGCCCAAAAATGACGATTCATTAAAAATTCCCTCCGCGAAAATTTTGATTCGTCAGTCCAAATTAACCTTTTTTAAAAGGTCAGTGTCTTCTTCCGTTCAAACTAACATCATTTCGCAAAATTCCACTCGCTTTGTATAATCCTGAGGCAAAAGAGCTTGAACATAAAAATGCATTTTATGTATTTGTAGGATGCTTTGGATTGAAGATAGGTCATACCCAGATCATTTTCCGCACATCCAATGGACACATCCGGATAGGCCTGAAAATATCTTAAAACACTAATCTGCTTTTCTTCAAAGTTCAGAAAAGGCATAGGAAATATCCTTTTGGCTTAATTTGACCAAACTTATAAAAATTGACCTTAATTGTTTATCGCTTATTCGTAAATGTGGATATCGTTCATTAAACCGTCTGCATGTTCTGCTTATAATTCGTAGACACTCCCCATGAATATAAAATAAATTTAAACTATCAACATTAGAACAATAATTATTATTTGCTATTCTTAGAGTTTTTAAATTGCTCATAATTTCAAAACTACTAAAAATATGGATAGTGACATAATAGATATTTAGATAAGAAAGTTGACTAATGCACATTAAAATTTAAAAAATTTCAAATTCATTAGAAAAAATGATAAAAAATTAGAATAAAATGTATATTATAGCACATTGATAACGTTAACAAGGTATTGTTCATATCAACAAATTCTTGGGTGATAGAACGATAATAATTGGCTTTGTCAACTAATACAATTCACGATCACAATTTCGTAGTAAAGTATTCCAGATTCAAATAAATAACTATTCCAGTACCGTCCTACGGGTTATGCGTAAGTTGGCTACAAAATAGAATGGCTTCAAAGCCGATCTCAAGCTTACGTGTTTATTTTAGCTGCTTGAATATGGATTAACAATATAATAAAACATTAAAATATTTCCGTAACATTTTTAGCATTTTTTCACATTGTGATTTTATTGTTTGTAAGTTGTACATATTATATACAGGGTGTCCCGGATAACAATGCATTCTACAGGGATCGCGTAAACCGCAGAAGATACAGAGATGATTAAATTGGAAAAAAGTTGCGCCCTACTAAATTCTGCAGCGTTGTGTTTTCAAATTTAAAAAAATCCGTATCCTTCCGAAGATATTTGGGCAAAACCGAATTTTCGCGATTTCGTTTTCCTTTTTTTCTTAATGAAGAGATATGTCAAAATAAAGGTTACATTCTCTTGCCATTTTTACTCCTTTACAAGTTGCTGTAATTAGATTTTTAATCCGACATTTCGTTTTTCACAACCACCGTCAACTTTGTTTTTTTAAATACATAGTCGGAAAATTTTATTTTATTATTTTGAAATTCCCCCCATTCTAAATTCAACGACATATCACACCTAGTATTAATAACACGTTTCGCACTTAATGACTCATCTTTAATGAGAATAGGTGTAAATTTATAAACATTCTTTTTTTTTTCAAAACCAATTTGAAGTTGAATTATTCTTCTAATGGCGGCCTGAACTTCAGCTTGAAGTTGGTCAGTATTTTCATAGGTTTTCCAGTAGACTTCATTTTTAAGATAGCTCCCAAAAAAAATCCAAGGGTATAAGGTCGGGAAAATGCGCAGGCCACCGGGGCCTTTAGTAGCAATTATAATAATTAAACTAACTTTACTAATTTTTTTTTTCTTAAAATCGTTTATTAAAACATAATTTTACATTTTCTACATACGTAATATATATAAATACATAAGACATTTTGAAAGTGATCTAACTATCATTATTTGTTTTTAAAATATTTGGATGTTTAAGCCGGGAAAGATATCAATGGTCTTATCCTGACTTTCCAGAAATACAACAACCCTTATTTGCTAAAATGAAAATATTTTTCTGGAGTAGTTCTTAATTTTTCCAAATCTAATTTTTTTAAATCGTTCGTAATATACTTTTAAATTCCTCTAGGTTATCTTTTTTTACTTCACTATTCTAATAAATTAACGCGCTTATGTAAAATAACCACACATTTGTATCTCTGATATCTCGAAAATCTACCTTGAACAAACCTATACAATTTCCAAAATTATACTAAGTGACATAGAAACCCGAACACCCAGCAAAAATGATTTAACTTCAAAACCCATGTACTAGCAACCACATATAGGAAAAAAATCTGAATACAAAGAAAAAGGATTGTGAAACTGATAAGGCTAAAAATTTAATCATACCTTCCTTCTGTGATGATAAACTAGTATACAAAATATTATTAAAATTAAATCATTTTTGCTGGGTGTTCGGGTTTCTATGCCACTTAGTATATTTAGATTTTTTTCAAATTGTCTAGTTATGATGCTATTTAGCTAATTCCAGATCACCTTTGCATGAATATAATCTTTAATTCGGTGCATGATATCTTCGACCCCGTTACATTTTTGGCATTTGTCAGATTTACCTATGCCGTGGCGAAATAACTTTTGCGCAACCAGGGCAATATCATTAATTATTTTATATACAGCCGAACGCCATTTTGTGGGTATTTCCGAGTTTGACAAGGATAGCCAGACTTTTTTCCAGTTAAATTGCTGATATTTGTTTTCAATTTCCGGTTTTTGAAATTTTTTCCATTAATGCTGTATAAATATTTTTAGTTTTAATCAGAGTACCCTTGTCAAAATGTAAGCCATTATCCTTTATTTTAGAAAAAAAAACCTTTTAAAAAGGGATTGTTGATTTGGGGAGAATCTTCAAAAACGCAATTCATGTAAGACTTAAACCAGAGTTTGTTTTGAATGTTCGTTCATGACGAAAATTGCGTTTTTAATAACAGAGCCAAGGCCTTGTTTTCAAGGTTTATTAAGTTTTGACCTCCTTTTTTATTACTTACTTCTAATTGCTGCCATTTTACCCTATAAAGACACCCACTCCAGATAAACTTACCTGTTATTAAAACAATTTTTTGACATAATTGGTTAGTTATCGGCAGTACCTACCTGTTTGATACTAATAAGGAGGGGAATTAAAAAATAATAAAATAAAATATTCCGACTAAACGAAAAACGTGGGATTGAAATTCTAATTACACCATCTTGTAAAGGTTAGGTTAGGTTAGGTTGAAAGTGAGTGGGTTACAGCCAACCCTCCACCGCGACCGTGCGGTCTATTGTGGCTCACACCTTATTTATATTTATATTTCCCCCAATAAGTCCAACCTTTTAATTAGGGTAATGAGGATATTGGGGGAGACATTTTTCATGTCATCCGGCAGCAGAGTCATCTCGCCAAATAGGGCGAATCTGATCCTTCCTGCTGCGGGGCAGGCGCACATTACGTGTTCTGCTGTTTCTGCATCTTCCATGCAAAGCCGGCATTCATCAGTTGGGGCTATTCCAATTTTATACATGTGGTGTCGCAGTCTGCAGTGGCCGGTGTACAATCCCACTAGTGCTTTAAGGCATGACCTGTTTAGCTCTAGTAGTTTGTCAGTTAACTGTCGGTTTATATGGTGGTTTATAAATGCTTTTGAGTGTGTTAGACCTGGTAAATTCAACCAGTGTCTTTCCCATTTGCTTTCTGCTTCAGCTAGTATTGCCTTTCTGGCCGTAGCATGAGATATACTTATTACCGGCTCGGGTCCTGTGAATTTTTGAGCTGCACCTCTCTTAGCGAGCTTGTCGGCAGCTTCATTACCCTCCAGACCCATGTGTCCCGGTATCCATATTAAGGTTATTTTGTTGTTCAAACCTAGTTCGGATAGTGCCTCGTGACAGCTCCACACCGTTTTTGAGGTACACCATCTCGATTCAAGAGCTTTTAATGCAGCTTGACTGTCGGAAAATATCTTGATTGTTTTATGTGCATACCGTCGGTCTGTCAGCAGTCTTGCACACATTTCAATTGCATAAACCTCTGCTTGAAATATGGTTGTCATAGTTCCCAGGCTGATAGTTAGTTCTATTTTTGGGTTTTCGCCATAAATTCCGGCTCCAATACCTTCTTTAGTTTTGGAGCCGTCTGTGAATATTCCAAATTCCGCCTTTAACAGGTCGGCGCTGTTACTGACCCATTCATCCCTTTTTGGGTGGATGATTTTGTAAGGCGGTTCGTTGTTGGATTTTCTTGTCATCATGTCTGAGGGCATATTCAACATGTCGCAGGTTAACATGCCGCCCAACAAGTTGGTGTCCTCCATGATACATGACTGCGGCCTGTTAGTAGCTGCTTGATATAGTCTGTAGGTGGCCCATTTGGCCTCCTTCTCCAGGTATATGTGAAGTGGTATAAGTCCTAATAGGACTTCCATCGATGCCGTTGGTGTTGTGCGAATGGCTCCAGTGATCGCAAGGCATGCGTGCCTCTGCAGTCCGGATAGTTTCGCTTGAGCCTGTCGTTGTTGGCCCTTTTTCCACCAAACGACAGAGCCGTACGTGATCATTGGTCTGATGACCGTCACATAAAGCCAGTATAGTTGTTTTGGTGCCATGCCCCAGGATTTTCCGCAAATTCTGCGACATGTCCATAGAGAAAGATTTGCCTTACGGATAGTCTTTTCTATATGAGAGTTCCAGCTTAGCGTTTTGTCTAGGGTTACTCCCAGATATTTCGCTTCTCTTGCAAATGGTATACTCTCTCCTTTTAAGGTAGGCGGTCTTAGATTTCCCAGCTTCCTTTTCTTGGTAAATGGCACAATTACCGTTTTGTGAGGATTGATTGACATTTCCTCTCTCAGGCACCATGCATAAATAGTGTTGAGGATATTTTGTAGAATATTAGATATTCGTTCCTCCGAGGTTCCTTTAATTAATATGACTAAGTCGTCCGCATATGCCTGCAGACTGATCTTCCATAGGGAGAGTATGGCCAGCAGGTCGTCCACCAGTAGTGACCACAAGAGGGGCGACAGGACACCCCCCTGCGGACACCCTTTGGCAGCCCTAAATCTGACCTCTTCTCCCCGCAGCTCAGTGGTGATAGTTCTGCTTTTTAGCATGTTGCGTATCCAGTCACAGATTAAAGGTTCAATTCCCCTAGAGATTGCGGCATCATATAGGGAGTTTGGTAGTGCATTGTTGAATGCTCCTTCGATATCTAGAAAGATTGCCAGAGCTATCTCTTTATTATCCAAGGATTTGGTTATGCCCGCTACTAGGTTGTTAAGGGCTAGTTCTGTCGATTTGCCTGCCTGATAAGCATACTGGTGGATACTGAGTGGATTATCGCTCAGCACTTCCTCCCTGATATGCACATCCAGCATCTTCTCGAGGGTCTTCAACAGAAATGAGGTCAGGCTAATTGGTCTGAGCGAGTTCGGGTGCGGTTCTGGGCGACCAACCTTGGGTATATAGATTACCCTGGTCGCCGACCAGCTAGTTGGTATGTAGTTCCAAACTAGGCTGGCTCTGAAAAGTCTCATTAGGAAGGGCTGTAGTATATCCAGTCCGATTTGTAACAGAGCTGGAAATATACCGTCCTCTCCTGGCGATTTGTATGGTAGAAATGAGTTGACTGCACTCCGTATCGCCTGTGGGGTAATAATCTTCTTAACCGTCAACCAGTCGTTTCTTTTAGGCCGTTTTGATCGGTCTAAGTGTTCGGCTGTGTGTTGTTGGGTTAGGATCTGGCTTCCTGGGAAGTGACTCTGCGCCAGTAGCTCTAACGTTTCTTTTCTGGATTCAGTGAAGGAGCCGTCTGGTCGTATTAGCGATCCCGTCTCCTTGGCTGGCTCTCTAGATAGAATCTTGTGAATTCTTGTGCTGCTATGTGTGTCAGACACACTTTCGCAGAACCTTCTCCAAGAGTCTCTTTTTGCTCTGCGGATGTTTAGGTTGTAGTTGGTCAGAGCTGATCTGTAAAGGACCCATTCGCCCGATTCTTTAGCTCTGTTAAATAGTCGGCGGACTTCTCTTCTTTGATTGTCCAGCGATTTATTCCACCAAGACACGTTTCTGTTGTCTTTTTTTGTTTTCAGTGGACAGTTTTCGTGATATGAAGATAATACTGCAGCATTTAATTGCTCCGCAGCAATCTCCATATGATCGCGATTGTTGATTGTAATCAGACCGTTCTGAAGATGGTTCGTCAGAGACAGTCTATATCCGTCTTTGTCCATACTTCTTTTATCTCGGTACTGAGTTATGGGTCTGGTCCCTGCTACAATATTGTATAGTATGTGCCGGTGATCCGAACATGACGTTTCAGAGGACACATGCCAATTTTGTATTTTGTTGCTTAAAAAATTTGTGCTGATTGTTAGATCTAGTACCTCTTTCCTATTTACAGTGATAAAGGTTGGTTCTGAGCCTACGTTATTTACTATTAGTTGCTCCCCCAATAAGTAATTAAAAAGTGACTCACCTCTGGGATTGATGTCCGTACTGCCCCACGCTATGTGGTGCGCGTTCGCATCACACCCAATGATAAGGTGCCTGTTGTTCCTCTTGCAGTAGGCGATTAGTTCACGCACTACTGTTGGAGGTGGTTCTTCTGCATCTCTGTCTCCAGGAAAGTATGCTGAGCAGACGATTGTTTCCGTCGTGCTACCTCCCTCCTGGTATGTGACACTGATTGTTACCACATCTTGAGAGCAGAAACCTGAAAGTACAAAGTGGTTAATGGTATTTCTGATTAGGATACAAGCTCTGGGTTTTACTCCAGAGTTGACTGCTATTACCCTTCCAGATGTATTACTCAGGCCGGTTACTCGGCCTGTGTTGGAGGTCCATGGCTCCTGTATAAGGGCTATGTCTATGAGCTCTTTGGTGAACGTCTTGCTAAGCACATACGTAGATGCCTTAGCATGCTGCAGATTTGCCTGCAGCAGTTTTATCTGACCTGCCAGTGTGTTTTGGTCCGGAGGAGTGTTTGTTGTTTAGTTAGAAGCAGGGCCGGTAGACGGTCCTGCTTTGTCGGGTCCTCCGGAGGGCGGTTTTTCGTCCTTGTTCGCTGGTTTGCGTCCGCCCTTTTTGACCAGTGCCGGCCTGTTGGGAATGGATTTACCCTTTCCCTTCACGTCGGCAGTGGTTTGTCGAGCTGCATCTTTTGGAGTGGGTTTTCCTTCTCCTTTGGATGCAGCTTTGTCAGGTTTTGTTTTTGGAGGCGGTTTTATTCCGCTAGCTCCGTGTGGGGGGGGCTTCCGAGCCTCTGTACTCCTTGGTTGTTCTCGCCCTGGTTCTTTTCCAGTGCGAGTTTTTGGGCGGAATTGCACCTGCCCAAAACCAAAGTAGGGTCTGAAGCTCACCCCCTGCAGTGCTGACATGGACATTTCATCGACTGAAAATGTCCATGTTTGACCAGGACCTGAATTTTCCCGATGAAGGACTGTCCATTCTCGGGTGTTCAGGCCATGGTTCATTTTTCTCAATCTGGTGAGCACCTCCTCGGACGTAAGCCGTTGATCGGCCTCGTCGTCGGGAAGGTATGCTATGCAGATATGAGGTTTGGGCAGATCCTTGCCTTGAACGAACTTGATGTTCGTTCCCTCAAATGGTTGCAGATCTTTCGTTAAGTCCTGCAACCATTGTCGGCTGGCTTCGTCAGCACATGTAATCTGAAGCCATCCAGGCCGATGTGAGCAGCTCTGGAATCGTACCTGCGGCCCTCCATCAGGTATTTTGTTAACAGCTTTAAGAACTGCCTGCTGTGCCTTCTTCAGCTGTTCGTTTGTGAGAGCAGTTGCGGGATAGTCAGGATGGATTAGTCCTGTCCTGATTCCCGCAATTGCTGCTCCATAAGTGGGTTTGGGTTGCCCCTCTTCCTCCTTATGTTTTTTCGCCGGTTGTTCTGGCGTGCTGGTGTCGGATCGCGATCGCTTGCTTCCCCCAGCGGCATTGGAGTGAGATTGTACTCTCTCCTGCTGTGGGTTCGGCTCGCTTTCGTCCTCCAACACCTTTTTCAATGCTGTAGCGTATGGCATACCACTCTTCAGGAGACGACTAAGACGTTTCCTTTTGGAGGTGGTAAGCCGTTGGCGCTTCAGCTTGAGGTTTGCAAGCGCATTGACTGCTTCTTCCTCGTTAGGTTTGGGAGACTTAAGTAGTTCCTTTTCCTGATCCGAGGAGAGTTCTGGAGCCGATTCGTTACCTTCCACTGTCAATGGTGACGGATTGATCCGATTCACCGGAGTCAGAGTCGGGTTAGAGTCGGCTCCTGTTGATGAAGATGGATTAATCGCATCTTCATTGTTGTTTGGAGTTTGATTATCAAACTCCATTGGTTCCACAGTTACCTGTGGATTAAGGGCCCTGCCTCCCTCATTAGGCTTATTATTTTTGTTTACTTCTTCCATACAGTTCCCACGAGTAGCTAGGGAAAAGGTGGTCCACCACGGTAGAGCCCCGCATACCGTGGCAAGGCTAGATACTCTAGTAGGGCGCCCTGCCTCCTAGAGGCTCCGTTCAAAACACATGTTTATGGCACACGTGTTATTCATTCATCGGCACGGTTCGCATAACACCTTGAATTAAGCCTTGTGTCCCTCTTGGTTTCGGGTCCCCGGCGTCCCCGTTGAGCTAACGCTAAACAAGGACGCCAGGGAGTCCCTACTCGGCCCAACCACGACGACGACGTGGGGACACATGTTGTAAAGGAGAAAAAGTGGCAATGAGGATGTAACCTGTATTCTCTTCAAATAGAATCAGAAAAAATAAAAACGAAATCGCTAAAATTCAGTTTTGCCCAAATATCTTCGGAATTATTTAAATTTGAAAACACAACGTTGCAAAATATAAAACGTTAAAGAAGAAATAACATAGTTTGCTATCATACCCACTTCGTCATATGGCAATGTAAAGTAAGGGTACAATAAGATATGAACAGTTCAAGTTCAAGTCCTTATTTACGATAGTAATTAAAAGTTGAACTGTTAATGTCTTATTTGAAGCCGCTTCGGTAGAATTGTCCCATCTTAACATTAAACGCCTTCATGGAAATATGCAGCAGGCCAAATTTTTTCTATAAATTTGCGATTTTTGTAGTTGTTTGACTTTAAATTTTAACGAGTAATTGGACATATCTTCTTTACTTAAAATTATTTATTTTTTCCTCCTCAAGCAGAAAATAGCGCCACATGCGAATCATTTAGCCAAAATTAGAAACAAATTACGATAAGTGAAGTGCCGGTCAAAAGGATTAAATTAAAACTATACATTTAATTTTACTACTGCATTTTTAAAAAGCCATTGTCTTTATTGTACTGCATCTTAAGCTCATACATAATATCTACATATTGTATTTTATTTAATTCCCCGTAATATTTTAATAAGCTACCAAGGTGATCTTGCTTTGCTCAGACTCGCCAAATTTTTTCAACAATAACACTTATACACGTAGGGAAAATGTTTGTCCGCCCATCTCTTAGGAATAAGTTAGAATAGTACAAATATGAAGTATCGCAAAGTAAACAGAAATAGGTAGATTATGTTTCCCCCACTCCATCCCATCGGATCTGGCTGGCTCGATGCGTTTTGCTTGATCCTGTTTCGGTTGAATTTTAAATTTTAGTTCTGTTTCGCTGTTGTGGGAAACGTACGAAAGAATGAATATTTATTTGATATTAATAGAATCGAAGCGGCACAGCATGCCACCAGCGAGTGCCATGAGCGAGATGCAATACGATGGAGCGGGGGAAACATAATCTACCTACCTCTGTTTGCTTTGCGAAACTTTATATTTGTACTATTCTAACTTATTACTAAGAGATGGGCGGACAAACATTTTCCCTACGTGTATTTTATAATTGTACGTCAAACTGTGTATTACGGTGTTTTGAGATAGTAGATGACGCATTTAAACTCATATCAATTCAAAAAAAGATCTATAAAAAAACTTACCGAATAATTAAATGCAGCATACTAAGCCTTAAATCACAACACATAAAATAATGTATTTCTCGATTTTCCAAAGAAAAACATAGATAGCATAAACATTAAATTTTGAATTTCGCTTTGTCCACTTTTATTGACCAACTTAGTCCCGGATAACACACCGACCTAACCTAACCTAACATTCAACCTACAACAATAACTAAATTATGATAGAAATATATTTTAATATTAACATTTCGACAGGGAAATCCGTATTAAAAACATCTGATAGCACGTGAAAATCCTCCAATCGCGGTTTGATTTGGGGATCTGGCCAAGACACACAATCCATATGAGCCAGTAAGAGAGGTAGATATATTTATCTCTCTCTGTGCACGTGAAAATCCTCCAATCGCGGTTTGATTTGGGGATCTGGCCAAGACACACAATCCATATGAGCCAGTAAGAGAGGTAGATATATTTATCTCTCTCTGTGTTTTATGCGCCTAGCCTTATGTACGATGGCCTGGCATGGCCTAGGCATATGGAAACTATAAAAGGTACAGCAAATGTTAAATTGGGGCAATGTTGGATAATTTGGAGCTTAAGTTAATGCCGGTGAGAAATCAAGAAATTTCCTACTACTTCCGGAGATTTCTGAAAAAACCGAAAACTTCATTTTCCGTTTTTTTTTGTGACATTATTTATAAACATTGAAAAAAAACGGGAAAACTTTCTTCGTGCACTTTTTCACGACACATTTAAAGGTAGTTTCTAATTTATAAACGGGCGTTTCGGTATTTAGATATCACCATCACACCAAAATCTTTAAATACGGACCTGATAATTATTATGATTAAAAATATTCTACTATAACCAAAAAGAAAAATATTTAATAAGTAATATTGTGGTAACAAAAGGAATTTTACAGTAAGCAATATAATTAAAATAAGAGACGAGGTAAAAAGGCACCAAAGAAATTTCTGTTTAAAAAATAATATAGGTACCTATGAAAGATCCTATTGGGCAGTATGTATGGTATAGTATTTGTAGAATTATACCGTTGATCTTTTGACTGCAACAAACCCTCATTATCTCTTTGACCATAAAATAAATAATGAAATCCCAAATTTTAAAACCTTTTCGAGCAGAGCCGGACCAGGTACAAATTCAATTTATACCTATGCCTGATTCATATATAAATACAAACTGATATTTAATAATTTTAGTCTTTAGTGGTTTTCCAGCCAGTAATTTTTAGTTAGGCTTATTAGTGGTAGAATGTGGCGTTCTTGGAATTGTGCTGATAGGGGGGCATCTTCAAGTGTAATTTTTAAAAGACAGCATTTATCTACCGATGCCAAACTAATAATTAACATGTGTATCAATCTTTGTTGAGTAGAAATTTTAATTCGATGGATGCTTTAGCAGAGACTTCTACTTTGACAAAAATTCCTTTATCTTCGGTAAGAGACATAGTACTTAAACCTGTTAATCCTAGAAAAAATCGGAGTGATTCTGGCACATTTAGAAGCATTGACGAAAATGACATGGATTTATTAAGAAGAAAGATTTACTAAATGTATGAGGCACAAACTGTACCCACTTTGATTTTCCTCAAAGAGCGGCTGATTAAAGACGAAACAAATATCTCTTGTTGCCTTTCAAGCCTTAGGAAAATATTGCGTAAAATGGGTTTTAAATACCGAAGCATTAATAAAAGACAAACATTAATGGAATCTCAACGTTTACGTGAATGGAGACTTAAATATTTAACAGCTGTTAAACAATTTAGAGAAGAAAATCGTCCAATTATTTACCTTGACGAAACATGGTTCGATACCCCTGACACTCCAAGAAAAGGTTGGGATGATTCTTCCAAAAAATGTCAAACAACGGCACCATCAAATAAAGGCAAAATAATCACAATATTACATGCTGGTTCAGAGAACGGGTTTGTTCCAAATTGTCTGTTCCTTTCGGCTAAAAACATAGCAGATTCTTCTTTAGATTACCATCTCTAAGATACCGACGCACAACTTTTTGAAGATTGGTTTAAACATAAACTCCTTAAAAATATACCTGAAAATAGCGTCATTGTAATGGATAATGCTAGTTATCAATCATAGTCGGCAAGCAAAAATCATTCCCAATTCTAATAATACAAAAGCAGAAATTCAAAATTGTATAATAGAAAATAATTTATATTTTGAAGAAACTTACAAAAAACGAGAACTGCAAGAAGTATTAAAAGCTTTTCAAATAAATAAGGAATACAAGTGTGACAAACTTGCAGCAGAAAATGGACATACAGTGTTGCGTCTTCCTCCATACTATTGTATATTCAATCCTATTGAGCTAATATGGCACCAATTAAAATCCAATATTAGGAGAAATAATATTTCTCCTACATTAAATGCATCTGTAGTAGAATTAATTAAAAACGAAGTAAGAAAAATTTCTGCAGGCAGCTGGAAAAACTGTGTACAGTATGTACTTAAGGTGGAAAATTCTTACAATTGTATGATTACAAAAATGTTCAACCCTTAATTATAAGTTTAGGCTTAGATGAAGATAGTGATAGTGATACAGAGTTCAATTTTGAATAAATTATCAATAGTTTTTTAGAATTTAATTAATTTTTATTGTACTTGTTATCCGAATAGTTATACTTTTAAATTATATTATTTTCAAATATCATTAATTGTTATCATTATTTTACATTTATTATAGGTACCTACCTATAACTAAAAATACCTATCTATTTATTTTAAATTATAAAAATAAATCATATGGTGTAGGTATATTTTCAAGCCGACCCTGATCCCATTTAATCCCCTTTGAAGAGGTTGAGGCGTATACAATAGGGTTTAATCAGGTAGTTTATTTTTGGTAGTAAGAGTCGACGGTATAATTCTGCAAATACTATACGCGCTGCTTTGTTTCGATAGTGAATTTATGACAATTGAGCACAGCCGCAGGTACCGTCTAGTCGATTGTAAATTTAGAACTTTTAGTACTGTTTGAAGGTCTTGGACAATAAAGTACATAAATTATCAAAAAAATACTTTGTCTGACTTCCATTGTCTTTATTTTGTTATCTCTCAAGACCGTATTACAAAAAAAACTTTAAGTACGGATGATTTATTTAAAAAATGTTGATCCGATGGTGATGTCTGAAAACCGAAAAGCCCGTTCATAGATTAGAAACTATCTTTAAATGCATCGCAAGAAAGTGCCTGTAGAAAGTTCTTTTCGTTTCAATATGTTTATAAATAACGTCATAAAAAAATGAAGTTTTCTGTTGTTTTTTTTTTCAGATATCTCCGGAAGTAGTCACATTTTTTTTTGATTTCTCATCGGCATTAACTTAAGAACCAACTTTTCGCCAATTTAACATTTGCTGTACGTTTTATAGTTTTCGAGATCCCAAGCATCGAATTTCGGACACCCTGTACATACTACTCTGGTACTATTACGTCCTTCTAAAAAAGGTTATTTTTATATTTCCGTACTAATTGGGACACCTTGTGTGTTTTTCTGTATATTCCAAAACATTTTTAATTGATACCTTTGGCTGATCCTTTTAGCAATAGATTAACGTTAACACTAAACAGTCTAAATTCAACTTGAAATCTGCCCTATAAATATTTACGTAATCCTGACCAAAATTTCAAATTTTTGTGAATAATCTTAACTTTCTCGGAGCGAAAAAATAAACAGATTTTAAAATAAACCTTTTAGTTTGAACGTTATTATGCTTGACGGATTAAAAAAAAGTTAAAATCTCTTTATTTAAAGAAAGAGTGCGTGCAATAAGTAACGCTAGTATGGGGTATTAAAAGAGATGTTTTCTGGTTTTAAGTGTTGTTACACATTGGGTTATTATAATCAGTACTTCATTAGTTTCAAAATTGTAATTATTGCATGCTTAGTGTGCCATTTTCTTTTATGTTAAAATCTTGGAAGGTAAGTTAAATTATTACTCAGCTTAAAATGAGGTGATTAGAAAGCTCGCACTTACAAATATCACATACATACAGGGTGTCCTAAAGGTCGACAAAGTAAAAGAAAAGATAATAAGGGGATACCTACCATGTTACATTCAAAGAATGGTCATTATACAGGGTTAGTTGAAATAACCGGAACGGTAATTTTCTTTAAAACTACCAAGGCTAAATCAATGAATTTTGGTGCAGGTGGATAACTTTAAAAATTGAACTGAAAATTGACAATTGCGACGTTGCCAGATTTTTAGTTTTTTCTGTAACTCTAGGAATGTTTTTGTTTTTCAAATGTAACACTACTCTTTTTTTTTATTGAATTCGATTCCTCCCATCAACATTACCATTTCCTGATAGTATCAAATTTTTATCTCAAATAGTTTTATGGGAAAAAAAGTTAATTAGTTACCACTCTAACTCTAAAAAAATCCAATCTATTACCATTTAAAAAGGTTTTAAATAATGCGAAAAGGAAGGTTGGTGGACATAATGTACCTAATAGTATCGATAACGATAATAACAACAAACAACTACTACTAACAATAACATAGCTAGTAAAAATTACTTACATATTATCGGTTTCATAGGCAAATTAATGTAGTGTACTATCCTGTAAAATTCCTTAAACTGATCAGGATGTTACCGGAGTTCTTTACCAACAACACTAGCACTATATTTTAGGTTAACGATGTTAGCAGGATCTACCCAGAATCGTATTTTTCCCTTCGCTAATAACTTCTTTCGGCGGTTTACCCACCACAACAAAATTACGTCTTAATCCGAGGACATGTTAAAGAATACTGTCATAGAAGCAAGTTTATCGAGTGTGCATTGACATAAGAAAAAAGTTTGACATGACTTGCTTTAGCCACAAGTTTCATGAAACTTATTTCTCCAGTGTGTCACCCGCCTTAGAGTTGTAACTAATTAACTTTTTTCTCATAGAACTATTTGAGATAAAAATTTGATACTATCAGGAACGGGTAATGTTGATGGGAGGAATCGAGTTCAATAAAAAAAAGAGTAGTGTTACATTTGAAAAAAAACATTCCTTAAGTTACAGAAAAACTAAAAATCTGGCAACGTCGCAATTGTCAATTTTCAATTCAATTTTTTAAGTTATCCACCTGTACCAAATTTCATTGATTTAGCCTTGGTGGTTTTGAAGAAAATTAGCCGTTCCGGTTATTTCAACTAACCCTGTATACTTAGTAGAACATCCTATCTTTAAGTAGCGTGCATTCAATATAGACAAAAAAGTATTGCCTGCCCATAGAAACCAACCTTTAAAAAAATGTGTAATGTATAATATTGGCTCTGACCATTTTTATATACATTGTTAATTGTTATTGTAGAGGGTCGAAAGTTTAACACGTTTTTCTTGCACTATTAACCATTAATAGTGAATTTCGATCACTGTTTAAAGCAGTGACTCCCAAAGTGGTCCAGGTGGACCCCCAGGGGTCCACGGGAGACTCGACGGGGTCTACGTTGGCGTGACAAAAAAATGGGGGTTCACAATTCGTAAGCGGGGGTCCACGAAAATTTATCTGGTTTCGATAGTGAAGAACTAACATTTTTTGTACAGTAGACTCCCGATTATCCGAAATGATGTGGACCGGACCGATTTCGGATAATGCGGAGATTGAGGAAAATCATTACCTATAGGAAAAGTAACTATATCTATGTACTTTTATAGATGTACATACATAACAAATTCTAATACTTATGTATGTACGTTAGTATGTATTTATATTCATAAATTCAAGATAGAGGTAATTGGTACTTGTTTTAATTTTAAAGTCTGTCGATTTTTGGCCGCAACAACAAAACCAACAAAACATTTCTTAGAAATTTCGGAAAATGCGGAGGAATAGCAAGAATCATTTCGGATCATCCGGTTCATGGGTCGTTTCGGATAATGCGGAGTTCGCATAATCGGGTTTCGGATAATCGGTTTCGTCATTAATGTTTATTTTTAATTATATTAGGACTTTATCATATTACAATGTTATGTAAACCTTACAATGTAATATGATAACAATATTAATTAATAGTGTAATAATTACATATTTAAAAAAAGAAAATATACTATTTTTCTTTTTATTTTTACCACTCCGGGAGTTTTCTAAATAAAATAGGTGAGAATTGATTGATTTCTTGTGCTGTGAGTAGATGCCAAAAAAGTAAAGTTGGATGTATTAATCACTTTTTTGATTGGCCAACTTTACTTTTTTGACATCCACTCACAGCACAATCAATTAATTAATAATTAACCAAGCAATTCTCACTTTTTTTTGGAACTCAGCAACGCCAATTTCCATAGTTAGATCTAATCTTCACATTTTGTGTCGAGTTTTGGGAATATGGTAAAAATGTTGCTGCAGGGGGTCCACCGGAACCAGCAAAATTTTTAAAGTGGTCTATAAGAAAAAAAAAGTTTGGGAACCTCTGGTTTAAAGAATCCCTTAAGACGGTGTTGAAAACAAACTTCTCGCTTTAAATAGCGCTCTTATTGCAAAACAAAAGCAGTGCTTTTATACAGGGTGTCCGGAAAAAGGAGGTCAATCCGTATTCCTTAAGCAAAATAATATGACTTATAATGCCATATTTCATTTTTGATCCGCATGTTCGATATGCAGGGCGCCAAAGTTTAAAATTAAAACCTGTTTTTTTTTTAATAATTCGAGCTTTTATAATAAGATTTTAATTTCAAATTTCATACTGAGAAAAAAAAAACAAAAAACGATTGTCAAATATTCAAAATAGGAGGAGCCAGTAAGCCGCTGACCCCCACTTATTTTTTCATATCACTATAGAGGCAAATCATCAAGTTAATCAGGCAGTGTATGTTGAAGAAATAGTAAAAATTAATGACCAGTCAAATGTTCTGATAAAATTACTTTTATGTGATGAAGATTAGCAATAGTAGTAAATAAAAGTTCTTGGGGCAAAAAATAATTTAATTTAACTGGTTTAGTACCTACTTCATGTTTTTATCTGTACGCCACTGTCCTTACATTCTTTTTGGCTAGTCCTTTGCTTTCAGTATTGTTACCTATTGCAAAGTTTTACTTAATTCTATCTTGTATCCATGGTAAAGCAAGAACGGCTGACTTGATTTATCATTTGAAAATTTATGAGATTACCGTTGGCATCATTAGTTAAGGACCCATACTTTTCAAATTATCTCCAAAATGCATCATTTTATCGAAATTTTATAAGAGACAAAAAATAATCAAATTAAATCGTAATTAAAAAAATATAGTTCGGAAATCATTGGCGCACGTACTAAAAAATAGGGGAAGTCAGCGGGTACTGCCCGCCCCCTATTTTGAATATTTGACAATTATTTTTTGTTTTGTTTTTCTCAAAAGATGTAACTCCTTATGCTGCACCAATGAATGTATTGTCAATTTTCAATTCAATTTTTTAAGTTATCCACCTGTACCAAATTTCATTGATTTAGCCTTGGTGGTTTTGAAGAAAATTAGCCGTTCCGGTTATTTCAACTAACCCTGTATACTTAGTAGAACATCCTATCTTTAAGTAGCGTGCATTCAATATAGACAAAAAAGTATTGCCTGCCCATAGAAACCAACCTTTAAAAAAATGTGTAATGTATAATATTGGCTCTGACCATTTTTATATACATTGTTAATTGTTATTGTAGAGGGTCGAAAGTTTAACACGTTTTTCTTGCACTATTAACCATTAATAGTGAATTTCGATCACTGTTTAAAGCAGTGACTCCCAAAGTGGTCCAGGTGGACCCCCAGGGGTCCACGGGAGACTCGACGGGGTCTACGTTGGCGTGACAAAAAAATGGGGGTTCACAATTCGTAAGCGGGGGTCCACGAAAATTTATCTGGTTTCGATAGTGAAGAACTAACATTTTTTGTACAGTAGACTCCCGATTATCCGAAATGATGTGGACCGGACCGATTTCGGATAATGCGGAGATTGAGGAAAATCATTACCTATAGGAAAAGTAACTATATCTATGTACTTTTATAGATGTACATACATAACAAATTCTAATACTTATGTATGTACGTTAGTATGTATTTATATTCATAAATTCAAGATAGAGGTAATTGGTACTTGTTTTAATTTTAAAGTCTGTCGATTTTTGGCCGCAACAACAAAACCAACAAAACATTTCTTAGAAATTTCGGAAAATGCGGAGGAATAGCAAGAATCATTTCGGATCATCCGGTTCATGGGTCGTTTCGGATAATGCGGAGTTCGCATAATCGGGTTTCGGATAATCGGTTTCGTCATTAATGTTTATTTTTAATTATATTAGGACTTTATCATATTACAATGTTATGTAAACCTTACAATGTAATATGATAACAATATTAATTAATAGTGTAATAATTACATATTTAAAAAAAGAAAATATACTATTTTTCTTTTTATTTTTACCACTCCGGGAGTTTTCTAAATAAAATAGGTGAGAATTGATTGATTTCTTGTGCTGTGAGTAGATGCCAAAAAAGTAAAGTTGGATGTATTAATCACTTTTTTGATTGGCCAACTTTACTTTTTTGACATCCACTCACAGCACAATCAATTAATTAATAATTAACCAAGCAATTCTCACTTTTTTTTGGAACTCAGCAACGCCAATTTCCATAGTTAGATCTAATCTTCACATTTTGTGTCGAGTTTTGGGAATATGGTAAAAATGTTGCTGCAGGGGGTCCACCGGAACCAGCAAAATTTTTAAAGTGGTCTATAAGAAAAAAAAAGTTTGGGAACCTCTGGTTTAAAGAATCCCTTAAGACGGTGTTGAAAACAAACTTCTCGCTTTAAATAGCGCTCTTATTGCAAAACAAAAGCAGTGCTTTTATACAGGGTGTCCGGAAAAAGGAGGTCAATCCGTATTCCTTAAGCAAAATAATATGACTTATAATGCCATATTTCATTTTTGATCCGCATGTTCGATATGCAGGGCGCCAAAGTTTAAAATTAAAACCTGTTTTTTTTTTAATAATTCGAGCTTTTATAATAAGATTTTAATTTCAAATTTCATACTGAGAAAAAAAAAACAAAAAACGATTGTCAAATATTCAAAATAGGAGGAGCCAGTAAGCCGCTGACCCCCACTTATTTTTTCATATCACTATAGAGGCAAATCATCAAGTTAATCAGGCAGTGTATGTTGAAGAAATAGTAAAAATTAATGACCAGTCAAATGTTCTGATAAAATTACTTTTATGTGATGAAGATTAGCAATAGTAGTAAATAAAAGTTCTTGGGGCAAAAAATAATTTAATTTAACTGGTTTAGTACCTACTTCATGTTTTTATCTGTACGCCACTGTCCTTACATTCTTTTTGGCTAGTCCTTTGCTTTCAGTATTGTTACCTATTGCAAAGTTTTACTTAATTCTATCTTGTATCCATGGTAAAGCAAGAACGGCTGACTTGATTTATCATTTGAAAATTTATGAGATTACCGTTGGCATCATTAGTTAAGGACCCATACTTTTCAAATTATCTCCAAAATGCATCATTTTATCGAAATTTTATAAGAGACAAAAAATAATCAAATTAAATCGTAATTAAAAAAATATAGTTCGGAAATCATTGGCGCACGTACTAAAAAATAGGGGAAGTCAGCGGGTACTGCCCGCCCCCTATTTTGAATATTTGACAATTATTTTTTGTTTTGTTTTTCTCAAAAGATGTAACTCCTTATGCTGCACCAATGAATGTACCAAACTTGAAATTAACACCTTATTAAGTAAATACTGGAATTATTCAAAAAAATCAGTTTTTAATTTCAAACTTTGACGCCCTGTGTATTGAACATGAGGTCAAAAATGAAAAATGGCATTATAAAAGTCATATTATTTTTGCTCAAGGAATATATGGTTAATGGATTGACCTCCTTTCTCCGGACACCCTGTATAAGTAAAGAAAGAGATAAAAAATATTCACGTGTAGGCGAGAAGGCCCGCCTTCGAGCAGGGTTATACTGCATTGTTGCCAAGAGTGTTGCCGAGTTGTGCTATATCGTAATTTTCAGAAATATCAACATTCTTAGTTAAGAGGTGTCCCTATTTTTTTTAATATAACCTAAGATGTGTGATGTGTAGGATGATTTTCATAACTATTAGATAGTATGTACCGACCCATATGGAAGTTTTCAGGTTAACTATCAGTGAAAATCGTCACGTGGTATTTTACAAATAGTCACTGCTAAAATAAAATAAAAATGATAATTTGAATACGTAATTATTTATTTTTATAAAAAAAAACTGTTCATAGTTACTAGTTATTCTAGTAGTTAGTATAAACATAAATATATGTCTGTACAAGTTGAAAACATCATTAAAATGATTCATCGCTTCTTTGCAATGCTAGGGGCAAAACTCTGATTGTGCGTTTTTTTCTACAAAAACATCGGAAAAAAGATTTTTATAATACAGAAAAAGAAAAGCACGAAGTCTTTCTCCACAATATTTATTAATCGAAAAACTAGGCGAACCTAGGATCACATCGACGACATGCTTCGAGTGTAGAAACACTCATCATCAGGAAACAAAGTGAAAAGTAAAATGCTGATGTTTTTGGCAAAAGAGAAAATAATGGTGAGATTGAGCCGTAATGGAGCTTTTAATGGTGTACAAGAGGTGTAAAATTAAATAGTCAGAAGGTCGACAATCAAGACTCCATCATACTGAAGAGTCAAGGGTTAAGTGCAGAAGCACACTGTGCCGTGCAGAAAAATGTAGGGTAGTAAAAGTTAGGGAGTTTTGGAAAACTTATCTGTAAAAAGCATTATTAAATTACTGAAACATCTTGAGTTTTATTAAGCCTAGTCAGAAACATGTAAAAATATTGGGGTGAGATGTAAAGAAAAGAAAAAAAGAAAAAAGTTGTTTTTTTAGGGGTCAACGCATCTTTTGGTTAAAAAGTAAAAACTGTTGGGGTACTGGGCCGTAAAAAGCCTGGTACCCCAACAGTTTTTACTTTTTAACCAAAAGATGCGTTGACCCCTAAAAAACAACTTTTTTCTTTTTTTCTTTTCTTTACATCTCACCCCAACATTTTTACATGTTTCTGACTAGGCTTAATAAAACTCAAGATGTTTCAGTAATTTAATAATGCTTTTTACAGATAAGTTTTCCAAAACTCCCTAATTTTTACTACCCTACATTTTTCTGCACGGCACAGTGTGCTTCTGCACTTAACCCTCGACTCTTCAGTATGCTGGAGTCTTGATTGTCGACCTTCTGACTATTCAATTTTACACCTCTTGTACACCATTAAAAGCTCCATTACGGCTCAATCTCACCATTATTTTCTCTTTTGCTAAAAACATCAGCATTTTACTTTTCACTTTGTTTCCTGATGATGAGTGTTTCTACACTCGAAACATGTCGTCGATGTGATCCTAGGTTCGCCTAGTTTTTCGATTAATAAATATTGTGGAGAAAGGCTTCGTGCTTTTCTTTTTCTGTATCATTTTACTCCACTTTGAGTATGGACTACTTCTTCATTTTTATAATACTTAATTAGCTTTAGGGTTTTTTTTAAAGGGATATAACAAACCCGAACACACCTTCACCTTCATTATATTTGGACTAAAAGTAATAATTGTATTAGCAAAAAAGCCAGATACAAATTTAAAATGCTTCTATTTAATCAGGTGCTGTCAAACATTCAAGCAGGTACAAACGTCAAAGCAGGTATGAAAGATGAGCGTCCCAAAAAGGGCTTTATTGTTAATTATTTTAATTAATAAACACAACCTTGTATAGAGATATTTTTACATACATGATTGGAAAGTTCCTACCATAGACAGTTACCTTTAGATTCATACAGCTTGTCTAAAAATGCGTTTGTACGCATAGCTCGCCAGTTACGCGCCTTGCCGCCCTACAGGTATGGGCATGCGCACAACCCTATTCTAGGTTTTTCTTGTTTAGCGACAACCTCAAAATACACTCCAGAACCGGCTCGGCGCCATTTTTGTTGTTGTGTTTTACGTGTTATCTGATTTATTGATATGTGTGAAGTTAGCGATGTTTATCAGCAATGTTTATGCAGCAACGAAAGTGTCAATTCCACCGTAGCGTTTGTAAATGGATTTTACTTTTTTTAGTGGCGAAGATTGAAATTCTACCCCTATGGGGTAGATTACTAAAGGCGAAAAATCCAAATGGTAGAATTCCAATCTTCGCCACTAAGAAGAGTAAAATTCGTTAACAAACGCTACTTCTCGAAGTTTTTATCCTGTAACTTTTTTCCTCCGGTTTTTTGGAAATTCGTATATAGCAGATAATTTACCCTTTTGGGGTAGTTTACTAAAGACGATAATTCCAAATGGTAGACTTTCAATCTTCGCCACTAAAAAAATTAAAATGTGTTTACAAACGCTACAGGTGGAATTGACACGTAGGTACCCCAAAAAAAATCGTTGCTGCGTAACCGGCGCTGTTGAACATCGCTAACTTCACACATATGATTTCTTGTTGTTTTATTTGCGATTGTGGGTGTTTAATATTTATGGATTTTTAGTTGTTGTGTAGTTTAGTGAATTATGTTGTGCCTTTAGTAACTCTGATACAATATAACTAGTAAAGACCATTGTATGATTTTATTGTGCCCAAATAGGGGTAAACTATTGGGTATTTCGTATTTTCAGTAAGTATAAAGTAGTGATAGTTCTTGATGCGTAATTTTATGTCATTATGATCAATTTAAACACATCTAACTAGGCTTAGGCAACACAAACAAGATGTTAAAGCCCGGACCTGTCTATTTTCCCCATTCGTTAAATAATAATTTTGCAGTGCGCATGCCTATTCCTGTGTGGTTTTGTTTACATGCGCAAGGCCACACACACTTTCGTGATTATTGCTTGCTGATCTAAAGGTAAATGTCTATGGTTCCTACCCAACCAAGTTTTCCTTTATTAAAATAGAAACTGAAGAAAATAATTTTTGATCTTATTATTAGAGACCGACCGAAGGTTCGGTTTCGGCTAGTTTCGGCCAAAAAATCTAGTTTCGGTGACAATTTCGGTTTCGGCCAAAAACCGACCGAACCTTTGGTCAAAAACCGACCGAACCTTTGGTCAAAAACCGACCGAACCTTTGGTCAAAAACCGACCGAACCTTTGGTCAAAAACCGACCGAACCTTTGGTCAAAAACCGACCGAACCTTCGGCCATGCCGAAACTCAGTGTTCGTGAATTGTCGCGCCACCGTTCGGCTAACTTTGGGTGGGTTCGTAGGCAGTGTTGTCTATAAATAACAGATTTTTTCTGTGTCGACTTTTTTTTTCTATATAAAATAAATTAAATTTCAGTAATACAATAAAATTTTCAAGTTTCGGTTTCGGCTGAAAATCTTGTTTCGGTCGGACACTACTTATTATCCTTGTAGTTTGAAATGTCCACATACTTATTGCTTTGTGTCTTCTAAAGTCGACACTTTCTTAGTTGTCTTAATACTAATTGATTTGATTGAATTCACATTAGTAGGTATCTGAATATGAACGTTAATGCCATTATACCATCCTTAATTCGGAACTACCAGTTAATTCCAATTAGTTAATGATAAAGTACATAATTATCCCATTTAGGCTTATTTTTATACCTGTTAATTATTATGAAATATGTAATCATGTTTACACGCCATTAACACCTCGTGGTGAATATTGATTTTACATTATTCTTAAATTCACGCATTTAACTTTTAGTGTGGAATAAAGAACTGGTAAATAATCGATTTATTCAATCGTGTAACAAATTATCTTATTCTAGTTAAATATTAAATTTAAACCAACTAGTGTAATTATAGTGAACATTGAGGTCTGTATTAGA
This sequence comes from Polydrusus pterygomalis, assembly GCA_963969555.1. Taxonomy (NCBI): domain Eukaryota; kingdom Metazoa; phylum Arthropoda; class Insecta; order Coleoptera; family Curculionidae; genus Polydrusus; species Polydrusus pterygomalis. The sequence goes on along the minus strand of OZ018378.1, from coordinate 115,224,746 downwards.
TAATATCTTTTAAAAAATTGAACCGACTTCAAAAGTCTTCTAATAAGTATGAAATAATATTTTTTTAATAATATTACAATAGATACTTATTAATAATACCACAGACGTCCTATACTGTGGTAATAGTTAGCTTACCACTTATTTATGCTAAGCGTTTTTATATCAACACTGCGATGTCAGAAGTTACAATAATCGGGCAAGATTATTGCTGTTGGCCGACTTCAAAAGTTCAAAATAGCTTAGCATAAGAAACGTGTATCTATCTAAACGAAGTATTATAATTGAGAATAACTTTTAAAATACTAAAAATAATATTATTGCAATACTTTTGAAGTAGGTTTAAAATGTTTTTATTTGGATTCTATGTAATTTTTTTGTAAATACGTTGGGTTGCCTATTTGATGATCTCAGAAACAAGAAAATGTATAATTTTAAAAAGTTGGTAACATTCATACTAACTGACTTTAAACTTTTAAAATACATTTGTATAACTTCCGTTTTTACCGGAAGTTAGTGACAACTTTAGTATTTCAAATACACACCTGTATATTTTAGCGTTTTTAAGATACCATAATAATATAAAATTAAAGACACTTGTTGATAAATAATTTATACATATCTCTAACCGTTTTTGAGTGATGTTTTAGGACCACGCCCAATTTGGTAAATAAGTTATAGTAAATATTTTAAAAATTTATAGATAACAGATAGATACAGGTTTGCAGATAAATATGCCTGCAAGCCTCCCTGGATTCGCCAATGCTTAAGGTGGGAGTATCAACATGCTTGCCAACCTATTTCGCGTAGATTTATTTATGTTTTCTAGCTTTTATTCCAAATTTAAAGAAAATCAGTATCGACTTGATATTCTATAGGTAATAATTGACATATTTAATAAATATCAAGGAATTTCATAACTTATTTTAGGAGAATTGTATAGCGAAAAATATCGGGTAATATTTTTTTTAACATTATTATGTCATTGTCACCCATTGTTCTTTCACTATACAATTCTCTCAAAATTAGCAATGAAAAAAATTGATATTTTTGTAATATATCAGATATTATCTAAGTAATGTACGGACGATATTGATTTTCTTTAAATGTTAGTTATTAAAATAATAAACTCAAAAAATCAACGCGAAAGAGGTTATAGGTTGGCAATAGATTGAATGACTTTGAGAATTCAACCTTAAGTTATATATATACCTATAAATATGCACCTAATATCTATTTATAAAGTACCTACTGAGACTTAAAAAAGAATAAAAAAAAGGTTAATTTATTTTTTTATTAGTGTGTATTTTGTTTAAAGGTAAAATCCATTCTTCTGTTCTTATTTGCAGAAAACTTGTCAATAATAGCAAAACAAAACAGTTAATTTTTATTAAAATAAGTCATTTCCTAACCTTTTTATTTAAATTTTCTTGTTTAATATGAATAAGGAAACGTTATTCACCAATAATTTTTTCAACAGAAAAAGTCCATATTCATACTTTCTCTAGCACAACCCGAACTCGAACTATAAAATGAAATGTATAATTTAAAAAAAAACGCGAACAACATAGTTCTAAAACCGCCAAAATGGATAAAAATCATAATATAAATACTGATATTAACGTATTAACTGCTGAAGTGTGTATTCAAACCGCGCACGGAATCGCCCCTTGATCGGGCGATTTACCGAATATTCCCGATCAATTCGCACAGCGCATACAATACATTTAACCAGAGCGCCGAACGTTCAACGATTCCACACGTCGGCGTCGCCAGAATAGTTCAAGCAGCGTTTGCGACTACCGCGACATTAAAAAATACGAAAATAATGTGGTATAATTCTAACAATTTATCTTACTTTCGATTTTTTTTTTCTTGCTTGGTCTGTTTTTGTAGGCTGTGCGCGCATGAGCGTACCTATTGACTAGCCGCCCCCTGCACTAAAAAATATTTTATAATTTTTATCTCAAAAACAGTTAGGGTATAGATTATTGTTAACAAAAGTTATTTAAATGTTCTCCAAAAAGCTGAAATATTTAGTGTGTTCTACTTGAAATAATTAATTTGACACTAACATTAACTTCCGATTAAACCGGAAGTGATACAAACGTCAAAGTTTTAATTAATTTAAGTGAATTATAAATGCTACCAAATTTTTAAAAATATTACGCACTTTCGAGCTTCCCTCATGTGAATCATCCTGTATAAGCAAATGTGTTAAAATTTGATTAGTAGTAGCATAAAACGTACAACTGTTAAAATATTTTATTTGACTACTTACTGTTTCGCCTTTGTCTTTTGATTCACATTTATTAGGCAACATTAGAATTTCAACCTCAAGAAACCAAAAAATAAGATACCTACCATTTAACATTTTTTAATAAAATCTATTTCATCACTACTGTTTGACTAATAGCAAACATGATTCGTTTCACTAACCTCAATAATCCTGAAAAAGAGTTTATTTATAACAATGCACGTAATATTGACATTTCATCTATCTTTGAAAGGTGAAAAGTTGACTTTTTGGACTTCTACTGTCCACCCGGGTGGAAAGTAAAATTATAATTTTTTGTAATATACGAACGCGCCAACAAACGCATTGTAATACGCTCTCATTACACAAATTTAATGACAATAAATTTGTTTATTTCTTTAAATGAATTATAATGACATTTAGAAAAACAAAAAATTAACATGGTTTATGTTTTGCTTATTTAAATCAGGGTTCGGATGATATATATCATGATATTTATAGTTTGATATATATCACGATATATTCATTAATTAATTTTTTTTTAAATTCGATTATTCAGAATATATCAATAGACAAATGACCCAATACTGTCCATCACCCATAGATTAAATTTAAATTTTTGAGTTTTTAAGTAATATTACGGGTCCGTTTGAAGGTGGTAGACAATGTTTATTACCTTGTCGGACTTCCATTGTCTTTATTTTCTTACTTAACACAACGTTTCAGTGAGTTAGTATCTTTAACCGTTTTCAAGTATAAACTAAATTTTAATTCTAACTCTACTGTCTTAAATACCATCCATGTGCAATGAAGCTTGATGACTCCGCCTACGTGCTTATTGGAGTGTAAAGTTTAAGCTGTTGGTTTTGGACAAGAAGAGGTTTCCAGATATTGGGGATATCTATACTTGGTTTACTAAATAGATAGGTATTTTGATTTATAAAAGCTGCTTTGAATTTTCGTTTTCTCCAGTGCTGTTCCGTGTCCAAAACCTTGGCTTCTGACCACTGTATATTATGTTGGTTGGTCCGTACATGTTCCGCTATACCTGATGTCGAAGTTTCACCTCTTTGAGTATATTTCAGATGTTCATTAACTGGTACGGGAAGAGGTCTTTTTGTTTTTTCACTGTACGATTCTTTCTTTCTTGTCCACAACCAACAGCTCACACTTTATACCCCAATAAGCACGTAGGCGGAGTCATCAAGCTTCATAACACATGGATAGTATTTACGACATCAGCCTTAGAATTATAATTTAGTTTACACTTGAAAACGGTTAGAGGTAGGTACTAACTAACCGAAACGTTGTGTTTAGTAACAAAATAAAGACAATGGAAGTCCGACTAGGTAATTTTTTTGATTACGGGTCCGTTTTGACAATATGTTTAGCTTTATTTTTTCTATTGAAAATCTTATAATTATTTATTTACAACCATACATGTAATGTTGACATTACAACATTTTTAAAAGTTTGGAAGTGTCACATTACCTATGTCTACTTCCCTCTTCCACTTCCCTCACCCATTTCCCTCACTCATTTCCTTCATTCTTGTCATTCAACCAGCATATTTTTGTTTGGCGTCAAAACAATAAATGTCATATTTTGACATTTTTATTACATTTTTTGAAAAAATCAAATATCTAATTTTCAATTAACGGTGTGGTTGTAAATAAAATAGTATACAAACCTCAGAGGAAAGTTTTCGTTACTGTCACGAGATTAAAGTTAACCTCGACGCGACGCTTCGCGTCTCAGATAACTAACTAATATCTCGACAGTAATGAAACACTTTCCTCTTCGGTATGTAATATATATTATTACATTTATGATTTATCTGTTTAGTCATTACTTATTAGTTTGGGTCATTTTGTTTAAGTCAGTTTACTTTATTAAGTGTCCTACAAAAATTGTTAGTTTTAAATATACATATTATGTTTTTAATCGAAATAGTTGTCCTTTTATTAAAAAGAAATATCTTAAAATTATTTATTTGTCGGATATATATCCTTTGATATGATACTTTCCAAAATATCATGATATTTTCGAACCCTGATTTAAATTAATTATTACATTGGCATTATTGTAGGCAGCCACTGAAATTCCATGGGTGCTTGTTCTAAAAAAGTTTCCATATTTTCCATAGACAGTGTGTTTGGTTTTATCGCTTTGTATCCTTTGTTTTGCTTTTTTTTAAATGCAAATAGCTTTGCGTGTGCAGATATGTCTACTTTTTCCCTAATTGATAGAGTGGTCTTTAGCATTGAATATACTGGCCAAAGCGTTGATATCTTCTTTGTTTTGGCATTTTCGCTAAAATAAGATAGCAGCGCCGACTCAGAATCAGGATTTTGAACTATATTTTCCGTACATCATTGTTTAAAACTGTTATATGCCTTGTCAAGTCTTGGGCGGCTTTTAGTTGGCAGAACATTCTTTTCTGCTATTTTTGCTGCTTCCCAAATTTCTAGTGGAGTAGCAGCAGACTCAAATTTCTCATCTGACATTTCGATGTTTTGCGAAATTTTTGACACTACATACGTTTTCCAAAAAATAATATATTGTTTAGTGTTTAGTGACATGCAAACCATATTCTTAAAATGAAATTTGCCATCTTGATGTGTATTATTCCCTAAGTTATTTTACTACCTGCGGTTATTTGAAATTCTGATGTCTGTCTTATTTTTAAATGGAAAGGTCAAAATGACATTTCGCTTTTAATAATAATTTTAATTCAAAATAATTAATAAGAAGTGGATGAAGTGGTTGTAAATAAAATAATATACAAACTTCGGTGGAAAGTTTCATTAGTGTCTCGAGATTTAGTTAACCTCGCCGTTTCGCGTGTCGGTTATAACTACCAACTCTCTCGACAGGAATGAAACACTTTCCATCTAGGTACATAATGTACTATTTTCTACAAGCGTGCGCTTTACTTTAAAAAGATCCATTTTTCCGCACGGTGCGAAAAAATATTTAAAAAAGTATTTTTTTAAAATGCTTACAGGAAAAATGTTTATCCTAACTTATGCGAAAAATCACTTTTCCGCTCTTAACTGATTAGCCGAATGACGCGAAGCGGAGTTACAGCAACAGCAGTTGCTTGGTAAAAAGTGTCCGTTTCTGCAATTGTTAGGATAATAACTATTAAACATATTTGATAAAAATGTCGCATTTATTGCATCATCTTTTGACGACGCCGGAACTGAGTGTGATTAACTTTTAATTTTATTTCTTATTATATTGTGGTGTTACATCTTAAGACAGCTATGACGAATCATAAACCTAATTTGCAATGAGCTGTTGACATTTAATGTCATTTCTCCAATTTGTGAATAATGACACTAACTGAAAGACGGATGGTTTCTGATCTTATGATTGACAAATTGGTGAACTGTCAACTGTCATGTTGATTCACCAACACTTTAACGTACCAGCTTTAATGTACCGGTTAGGGACTTAAGGCCTCAAAATACTTTTAATAATCCACTAATTCTGGAACAAAATGTACCCTCTGTAGAGCGACTCGTGCCTATAATAGGCTGTCTTTAGGCATGGAAATGTTCAATATGTCTATAATTAGATTTAAAAAATATGTAAAATCATTGCTGTGAATTTTAACATAATTGCATATACTTACTTAATTTAAATATTATTAATTCCTACTAGCAAATACCACAACGTGGATGCTATATTGTGCTCAGCGTCTGCTGTATCACTGTTTGTAAATAAATAAATAAATAAATAAATAATGCTCATCCATGGATTTACTATATTTGTTTTTAGGATAAAAGACTGATTCATCTTTCATTACATTAGCATTAATCACCCATTATCAATATGGAGCACGCTCAACTAATCGAGGAGATGCCCCGCATCGAACAGATGCCCACCCAAGAAAGACTTATTCTTGCCAGGAAGAGACGGACCCACCAATTGAAGCAATGGATCCAGAAAGATAAAGAATTCAGTAAAAAGAATTCGAAAGTTGCTAAAATGGCCAATAAAAGAGGTATCGTATTCGATGATAGTGTGGTTTTGCTTGAAGCTGCCGCTAGAAATGATATTGACGAAGGTAATTTTTTTATTTGCAATTTTATTAGTATTAATAATCACAAGTTGCTAAAGCAAGGCAAACGATAATATACATACCTTGAACAAAATAATATTCAAGCTTTTTTGAACGTTGATCATATTGTATCTCAGGCTCAAAATATATCTAATTCATTAAAAACACAAAATAAGCTTTAATAACAAAATATCTTTCGCTGTGTCAAAATTATAATAATTTAATTTTGCTTAAGTACTAACCCCATGTATACAGTGTGTCCAAAAAAGTATGCAACATATGGGAAAGTGATTTATTACCGATTTCTCAGAAAATGTTATTCTTGATAAAAGTTGGTGCATGCCTTAAAACTATAAATGCATATTTCACCTGCGGCCAATAGTAAGGAAGTAAATGCAATTTTTTCGAAATTGCCTTAAGAGTAAAGTACCTTAATTATTAAAAATACAGCAAAATTTTATATGGAAATGTTTTTGCAAATTAAAAGCATAGTCCAAATACGAAATTTGAGTTAGGTGTCTCAATTTTTATTTTTTTCCCTAATCTCTAATTTCTCCTAAACGGTACGCCTCTGGTCGATTTTTTGTTTACGCAATTTTAATATATTTATCAAATCACTTAATCGTGGGTTTATAATAAAGATGCATTAAGTAGTTGCAAACTTTTAAAAACTTTTCAATGAATCGGGTCGGTTTAGATATAAATCGTGTTGCACGCCTACTTAAACACATTTTAGCCAACTTCTGTTCGAAACTAAATTATAATAGAATTCAACCCTATTCATAATACTGGAAATAACTAATAATTTATTTGTCATTTTCACCCAGTATGCTGAAGTCCAAAAACCTACTTTAAAAAAATGCATATAAAATAGGTATTTTGCCCTCTCCTAATTATTTATTTATTTATTATAACAAATAAATTATTAGTTATTTCCAGTATTATGAATAGGGTTGAATTTTATTATAATTAAGATTCGAACAGAAGTTGGCTAAAATGTGTTTAAGTAGGCGTGCAACACGCTTAATATCTAAACCGACCAGGTTCATTGAAAACTTTTTAAAAGTTTGCAACTACTTAATGCATTTTTATTATAAACCCACGATTAAGTTATTTGATAAATATATTAAAATTGCGTAAACAAAAAATCGACCAGAGGCGTACCGTTTAGGAGAAATTAGAGATTAGGGGAAAAAAATTAAAAATTGAGACACCTAACTCAAGTTTTGTATTTGGACTATGTTTTTAATTTGCAAAAACATTTCCATATAAAATTTCGCTGTATTTTTAATAATTAAGGTACTTTACTCTTAACGCAATTTCGAAAAAATGGCATTTCCTCCCTTACTATTAGCCGCAGGTGAAATATGAAATATGCAATTATAGTTTTAAGGCATGCACCAACTTTTATCAAGAATAAAATTTTCTGAGAAATCGGTAATAAATAACTTTCCCATATGTTGCATACTTTTTTGGACACACTGTATATATCGAACCGAAACAAAAAATTCTGTTTTAAGAAGGGTTATTAACTAATCCACATACAACATTTCGTAATTCCTTGTCAAGTAGCTTAAAAACCAGCAGACCTACGGAAATGGGAAACATTCTTTTCATGATCTAGAGATCCAGAAACGTAAAGATCTCGAAAACGAATAGGTATTTTCACTGCGGTTACAATACTTTCCTTCTTGTGACGAAAGTAAATACGAAAACAATGCTTACACTGAGAAATCAAAACAGCAAGAAGAAATAGCTAGAATATCATCAATATGACCACCTGTCTGTCCTTGTTTTTGACATAAAAATAGGACAGGATCATAATACATAATATTAAGGTTATTACCACAAAGAATAAAAAGCAACACAAATCAGGATATCGTAGGGATCCCTATTCTTTGGCAACAATAAGATGCAAAAATCTTTGATTTGGTGGTAAGCATCAATTTTATCATATCATCGTTTTTATGTTTTTCCCCATTCAACCATCGACATTATAAAATATTTATTATTATTGTCGGGGTCGTTATCGGGAGAATAATTGTTTTAGACGAAGCAATTCACACAGTCTCCGACCCGATAAAAAAAAGTCGGTGGTATTGTTGTACTCTCGGACCGGTATGTAGGAAAACCCAACACCGACACCGATAATATCGGTGTGTGAGGAGTCACGCTTAGGTATTTCATTCTCTTGGAGACCTAAAGACAGAAATTATTAATTATAATGACGGTTTCACTCAGGTGTGGCCTGTGGCTACATTGAGGGAAGTGTTATTAGCTTAGGAACAGATGAATTTACTCTAGTCGTTTTGCGCGGTGAAAGTCTTTAGTTTTCTCTTATGAAAATGTGTTTTCTAGTTCGGAGGCTGCTTATGAAAGGTGTAAGTGCGGACTCGTGCAACGAGGACGGGCTAACGGCCCTACACCAGTGCTGCATAGACGACAACGAACCTATGCTGTCTCTTTTACTGGAATACGGAGCCAATGTCAACGCCGAGGACAGCGAAAAATGGACACCACTACATGCTGCTGCTACTTGCGGTCATCTACGACTTGTTAGGTAAGAGATAAACGGCTCATAAGAAAGAACAATAAATGGTTTCTTATCTTCTATAGGTTCGAAACGGCTTTACGGTTTTGAAAATTTTAAAAGATTGTTCTCCTAAAAATATTAATACACATAATTACAAAATCGTATCTGCTCTTCAGAAGGGTCATTATGAACTTAATAAGAAGCCAATGCGTTCTTCACCTTCTTTATTATATAAAAAATATAAATTCTACTGCCTACGCGTTTAGGTTAAAAACCATCATCAGTGCTAGCAAGTTTAAAAAATAATTAGTCCACTGGACAGTCAAGACACAACATTACAGATCAAACGGCACTAATTTAAAACAAAACATAAACAGTAATTCCAAAAGGTACTGATCCCGTAGGAGGTAACTGGTTTACGTATTTTGATAATTTCAAAATCCAGTATCGTCTGATACACGATTCTACAGCGACCGAAATAATGAAATTAAAACATAAATTGCTGTATTTATGTTTTCTTATATAATTGAATTCTTCTGATAAACATCTAAATCTAAATCCTTACTTGGGATACCAATACCACTACATTTTTTAGTTGAAACTAAGTGTTTAGGCATTCATCCCTTGCCTCCTTAGGCGTTGTAGCTGTATAACTATGGGGCGACTATATATTTGAGCTCATTCAATGCAGGGTTTGTTCGTCCACTAAATATATAAATGACGAAAGAGTCGGGCAAATTTTTTGTGATATTTATAATCAAAGGCATTAGTTTCAACCTAAATGAGAATGGCAGGTAATTTCTTTGATTTAGTCATGATTAGGGCTGGGCAAAAATTCGATATATCGATATTTTTATCGATATATCGATAAACGATATTTAAAAAATAAAACATCGATTTTTCGATATTATCAATATTATTGATAATATCGCAACCTACATAAAACTTCTTAGTTTTGACAATGCTTTATTTCAGATACATTTTCTTTAAAGGAGCGCCATATTGAATGTGTGTTTTTCTACAAAATCCAAATTGGGCTATAAAAATTTGGTCGCATGTGATGCAAAGTTTATTTGTTTTTGACCCTGTATAAGGTAACATCATAAAATAAGTATTTTTGAAAACGTAGTTTGTGTCTGAAAGTAATACACCTTAATATTAAGACAAAAAATAACACAGTGTCTTCAGTAAAGTGTTTCTTAAGTGGAAAATAAATTTTAGTTTAACAACGTAAAGTTGATCTATTTTCAACGATTTAATTTAAAACCCTTATATTATAATTTATTATTAAGCTATGCCATAATAACCTTTTTTGTAGAAAAACACACATTTAATATGGCGCTACTTTAAAAAAAAATTTATCTGAAATAAAGCCTTGTCAAAACTGAGAAGTGTTATGTAGGTTGCGTTGAGTCTTATTTTGCTTAAAGTTTAAGTAAAAATTTACAAAATATAGGTAAAAAATCAAAATTATCTTATGCAGCTGAAATTTTGCATGTGGGCTAGAAACTGCATTTAGAAAATATTTTTCTAATATCTTTTTTCGATTCTTTCAGAAATAATCCCCACATTTGAATTATTTTTTTGGAAAAAATTAAAATTTGACAGATAATGCGAATCACGTGACTACTATTTTTTTGCTTAATTTTCATCTCGATCGAAGCAGAACTTGATGCCAAAGTCAAATTTTGAATAAAGCTATTAATAAAAAAAAATCCCATATCATGCGGACGTTACTTGTGACACTGTATTTATAATATAATATTTTTATGTTTTATCGATAATATATATTATCGATATATCGAATAACGATATTTAAGAAATTAAATATCGATATATTGATATATCGTTATTATCGATATTTATCCATATTATCGATATTTATCGATATATCGACTATATCGATATATTTTTTAATATTGATATTCGATATTGGAATTTCAATATCGCCCAGCCCTAGTCATGATTATATTATTCTTTTAATCTATGTACCACCAACAAACAGGTTGTTAATAATGTCTTTGAAAAATGTGCAAGATAATGCTTAATCCCTTCCTCCGTTTCAGGATCCTGATATCCAGAGGAGCCAACCTGCTGGCCGTGAACGCGGACGGCAACATGCCTTACGACATCTGCGAGGACGAGCAGGCCTTGGACTTCATCGAAGGCGAGATGGCCAAGAACGGGGTGACTCAACAACTGATCGACGAGACTCGGGCGAGCACCGAAAAACAAATGCTGGCAGACATGCGGGCGATGGCGCAGCGGGGCGAAAATCTGGAGCAGTATGACGCACAGGGAGCCACTCCTGTAAGTGCATTCGTAGACAATAATATGAATACAAGAATATACGTCAGTAAAACCGGGTTTGCATAAAGTATATCTTCTTGGCTTTTGCTACCTGTCATTTATTTTAACAAACTATATCATTTATTGTAAAAAACTATCGACCAATTGCAATTCTCTCAAACATAGCTATAATATTTGAAAATATAATAACTAATAGATTAAACTTTTATGTAAAAGAAAAACTATCTAAATATCAGTATGGATTTCGTGAGGGTCGCTCAACAGTTGGCAATCTTATAGATTTTGTAGAATATACTACAGATGCTTTGGCGGAGGGTGCACAAGTCGACACGGTATATATAGACTTCGCCAAGGCATTTGATAAAGTGGACCATAATCTGTTAATAGCTAAACTGAGGAGATTTTCATTGTCATTAAACTGGTGTTCATTTATAAAATCCTACCTAACGGATAGAACAAACTATGTATCAATTAGAGGTTGCGGTTCACCCAACTTTCTCGCGACATCTGGTATACCTCAAAGTTCTAACTTGGGTCCTCTTTTGTTTTTGATTTTCATTGACGATTTGGTGGATGTCATCAGGAATTCGAAGGTTCTTCTTTTTGCCGATGATATAAAATTATTTAAAAAAATTGAGGATATTACTGGTTGTAGTGCTCTACAGAGAGATTTAGATTCACTGTATGATTGGTCCATGGCAAATCAACTGCCTTTTAATATTGATAAATGTAAACATATGAGGTTCTCCTACTCTAAAAAAACGACTGACTTTGTTTATACAATCAATGATAATAAAGTAGATTCAGTATCCGAAAAATATGATCTAGGAGTTTTATTTGACGATAAATTATCATTTAATTCACACATTGAATCAATAGTAAAGCTATCTTATAAAAACCTCGGATTTGTATTGCGAAACGCCAAACTCTTTACTTCTACAAAAACTCTAAAGGTTCTATTTAATAGCTTAGTTAGAACAAAACTTGAATACGCCAGTATTATTTGGTCTCCACTTTATGCCAAATACATTCAAATGATTGAAAAAATCCAAAAGAAATTTATTCGCATCTCGGACATCTTACTAAAAAAACCCAGGACATTAGCTATCCTACTAATCTAAAGCGCTACAACCTAATGACATTACACAATAGGAGAACCTTCAGTAGTACTGTTTATATTTATAAAATATTTAATAACTTAGCATTAGACAATACAACATTAAATAAGGTGGGTATTTGTATACCTAATAGAACTAGACAACTAGGTTATAGAACTTTTCATTATAAATCAATTAGAACTAATTATCAAAAAAAATCTCCCGTTAGATGTATGATTGTTAGTTACAATGAAAACCAAAGATACTGTGACATATTTGGCGATTCTAAAACTTTATTTATAAATAAACTTAAAAAACGAATCTCTAACATAACAGATTCTGTAGATATCTAGAGACTCTCTCTACAAATTCTGTCATATTCATTATAAGTATATTATGTATGTAAGTTAAGTGTGCTCTATTGTATGATATTGATTGTTACCTACTATTAGCTTTACTATTGGATACTATGTGTTATTAATATTAAATTATAAGTATACTACGTGTGTAAGTTAAGTGTGCTCTATTGTAGGAAATTGATTGTAACTATTAGGTTTACTAATTAAATACTACATGTATAATTGGGTCAATGATATGTCCTGTATCAACCTGTATTTTGTAGTTTTCAATAAATAAATAAATAAAAAAACCTCATTCTTGTACACCTGAAAGGTATATGAGGTGACATATTTACAATTTTAATAATGTTACTTGTTTACCATTATTTTGCATAGAAATGTTGTCCTTGTTATCAAGAGCAAGTAGGTTCACCCCGTATTCGATAAGTTTATGGCGTTTGCAATTGAATCGGTCGTTTCAAAAACTACATAAGTCACTTTTTTACGAAATTTACTTTTTACCACGAAACGCCACTACATTAGAGGGCGCACGTTCTGAATAAAAATGACACAAGTCCCATCCTTACCGTTATTTCTATAACGCAAGGTCGTATCCTATGTTCGTGGTAAAAACATCATAAGTCGTCGACTTATGTAGCTCTTGCCCCACATCCTTTAAAATTTCGTTTTAGTGACTTATGTTGTTTTTGAAACGAGCGATTCAATTGTTATTTAGGTTAGGCACTCTTTTTAATTGACCCCAGGGCCGGGCCTAGTGCAATTAGGACATATAATCAGCATGTGCATTGTGCGTTTGAGAAATTTTATTCTGTGGATGAAACATGGTTTGACACACAGGACATAGTGTCAAAAGGATGGGTCGATTCTAGTTCAAAGTGTCAGACGAATGCACCTTCAAATAAAGGAAAAATAATTACAATAATTCACGTTGGATCGAAAGATGGATGAGTTCCAAACTATTTACTGTTGTTTACCAAAATTATTAAGGATTCGAGCTTGGATTACCATGAAGACGCAAGTGCGGAAATTTTTAAAAACTGGTTTAAAAATTACCTTTTAAACAATATTCCCGACAATAGCATGATTATAATGGATAACGCAAGTTATCACAGTCGTATGCTATATAAAGCGCCAAACTGATCAAGTACCAAAACTGAAATATAAAAATATTTAATATATACCGACCGAAAGCTGAAAATTCTGTAAAGCATATTTTAAAAGTAGAAAATTCATATATTTATATACATACTAATACACACTAATATACAACCCATTTTTATGACGACTCTGAATACTCTGATAGTGAAACAGAATTAGGTTTAGAATAAACAAATTTATTAATTCTGTATTATTTTATTTGTTAGTGGTGTAAAATAAGTTAGGACACATATTATTAGTATATTTTTAAAACTGTGTGAATTAAAAATTTTTTAATCCGTCACTGATTTATTCTTCTAAAATACCTGTTGTAAATAATAAATTTTGCTTAGAAATTTACACCTTGTTAATTGATTTCAAAAAGGCAAGACGATATAATTTGAGATATTATACTTTACCTAACTCTTCATTTCAGTTATTCTAAATTATTCGAAGCCGTCTCCTAAATAGTTTTGCAATTGGTATATATACGATGGTCTAAAAGTTTATATGATTCCCGCCAACTTTGCAAACAGTTTAATGTTAAACTAGTAGTAGTATAGGATGTTTTTGTAGAAGCTGTTAAAATATTACTTTCTTAATTTCCAGCTCCATATCGCATCAGCCAATGGATACCTGTCTGTGGTTGAATTTTTGTTGGACCACGGTGTCCGAACGGACGTCAAAGACAAGGATGATTGGCAGCCGTCTCATGCGGCCGCCTGTTGGGGACATGTAAGTTTTCGTAATATAAATAAATGAATAAGTCCTGACAATGAGAAAATAAAATTTTTTTTGTGAAGGTATTTGATGAAGCATGGCGCAAGCAGTCTAGTTGTAAATAACTACTCCACTCAACCACACGACAAAATATTATACCAAATTACTAATTTAACATTATAAGTAGAACAACACCAAAGTGACATGAACGTTAATATGAAAAACTTAACTAAATATGGTAAAAACATCGTTTATGTTGTCTGTCAATAAAAAATAACAAAAATTAAACATACAGTGTCACCAGTAAAGTCCGCATCATGTGGGATTTTTTTTATTAATAGCTTTATTCAAAATTTGACTTTGGCATCAAGTTCTGCTTCGATCGAGATGAAAATTAAGCAAAAAATAATTCAAAGGTGGGGTTATTTCTGAAAATATCGAAAAAAGTTATTAGTAAAAGTTTTTTTAAATGCAGTTTCTAGCCCACATGCAAAATTTCAGCTGCATAAGATAATTTTGATTTTTTACCTATATTTTGTAAATTGCACCACTTTTGCAAAATAAGACTCAACGCAACCTACATAAAACTTCTTAGTTTTGACAATGCTTTATTTCACATTTTCTTTAAAGTAGCGCCATATTAAATGTGTGTTTCTACAAAATCAAAATTGGGCTCTTCAAATTTGGTCGCATGTGATAAATAAGTATAAAATAAGTATAGTCGGATCTGGTCTTATCGTGCGGGTCATACGATTCAAGAAAGACATACTCTCAGTTTTTGTTTTCTTTACTTGCGTTTAATTTTACCCACTAAATAAAATACGTAAGATAAATGAGACAGACTTATTCCATTTTGACATGAAAAAAAAGGATATGTATTTACTTTCCAGCGATTCTAAAAAAGCTTATAATAGCGCCAGCTACGTTTTATTTTAAATATGCCAGTTTTGTGACTTTGACAGTTTGTGACAAAATGAAACAATTTTCTAGGTTTTTGCATCCCCAATCAAAAAAAATGGTACTTAATCTGATAAACTATTTCGAAAATGAAAGAAAAAGTGGAAATTCGCCAACCAATATTCAGGAAACAGTAGCCAAAGCACTGGGAATTAGTTTAAGGACTGTGCAGAAAATTGTGCATGAAACAAAACATAACATAATACCCAAGAATACTAAAAAGTGTAAACGAAGAAAGCCAAAGACTGAGGATTTAGCGAAAATATTAAAATGGGAGTTCGAAATGTGATTTACGATTTATACAAATCAAAAACCAATGTAACTCTTCCAGTTTTACAAAAAACATTAAAAATTCGGGGTGTTTTGGAAATTGGACTTGAAGCGTTATCAAAATTAATAAAAAATTTAGGTTTTCGCTATAAAAAAGACTGTAACCGAAGATTTTTATGCGAGCAGCCACAGATAGTGAGTCAGCGTGTTCAGTTTTTAAAAATATTACGGACACTTACAAATCGAAATTTAGAAAAGTGGTATTTTTAGACGAAACGTGGATATTTTCGAATGGAAGTGGTTCAAATCTTGGGATGAGTCTGTAAAAAGTGTTAAAAGGAAAAAGGGGTGCGGTACGGGAAAACGTTTTATTATTTTGCATGCCGGTTCTGCAACAGGATACGTTGCAGGTGCGAGTTTAATTTTTTCTTCAACATCAAAAAGTGCTGACTATCATGATAATATGAATTGCAAAATATTTGAAAAATGGTTAAAAGTTCAATTGATACCAAATTTGGATGCTCCGTCTTTAATTGTAATAGATAATGCATCATATCATTCAAGAATTTTAAATAAACAGCCTACTTCATCTAGGAGGAAAAGTGATATTTATGAGTGGCTGGAACAACACAACCAAAATCCTTTACCAAATATGCTTAAATCGGAACTCCTATCAATAGCAAAGTCTCTTAAAAAACCCAAAATATACGCGGTAGATAAAATACTGCGTGAATATGGTCATGAGGTTCTACGACTGCCGCCATATCATTGCCAGTTTAACGCAATAGAATTAATATGGGCTGGTGCAAAGTCTTATTATGAAAAACATGTAGGTGATGGTCTTAAATCCGACCAAGTACAAATAGTTTGGCAAGATTCGTTAGATCATATTACACAAGAGTACTGGAAGAAATCGGTGGAACATACAGAAATATTAATATGGAATTGGTGGGATCGAGAACAAGTACTAGATGTCGAAGTAGCGCCAATGATAATTGCTCCATTCGAAGACGACTCAGACGACGAGGACTTTTCAGATTTTATAAGTGACGATGAGAGTTTTTAGGCTATAATTATAAACGGTGTTTTTCGTTTACATTCTTTAGTATTCTTGGGTATTATGTTATGCTTTTTTTTTCATGCACATTATTCTGCATAGTCCTTAACACGTTCGCTGCCACCATAAATTCGGTATTCACATCGGTGATAATACAAGTGTATTAAACTGCGTGGAAGGGGAACGCATCAGTGACGTTCACGGCACACACGATGATGATGCGATCAACGCCACCTATGCGTTGCTGGCAGCGAACGTGTTAAACTAATTCCCAGTATTTTCATTACGGTTTCCTGCATATTGGTTTGCGAATTTCCACTTTTTCTTTCATTATCGAAATAGTTTATCAGACTAAATGCCATTATATTTTTAGGTTTTAGTAGTAAAATTGTTAAAATAAATTGCACTGTTTATTATTGTCGTTTTTAATTAAACGGTACAGTAGGTATATAATTAACGATTATATAATTTTTTTGTAACTTTTTCAACTCCCCTGTTCATAATTTTTACAAAACTAATAATATTAGGTATACGTGGCTATCTTCGCGATAGCTAAAATAATGAAACATTTTTTCTTCCGTCGGTATATTTGTAAATAGTCTCACAACATTTTGATAGCCTCTGTGTTGTCTGATTTGACGCATATGATCAGTGACCTTTGGACCCGCACGTTAAGACCAGATCTGACTATATTTGTGAAAACGTAGTTTGTGTCTGAAAGTAATACACCTTAATATTAAGACAAAAAAGAACACAGTGTCTTCAGTAAAGTGTTTTTAAGTGGAAAATAAATTTTAGTTTAACAACGTAAAGTTTATCTATTTTCAACGATTTAATTTAAAACACAACAATTTATTATTAAGCTATGTCATAATAACGTTAGCGTCGGGGTTAGCGTGTATTACTTTCAGACACAAACTACGTTTACTATTTTTTTTGCTTTTTCATCTCATTCGAAGCAGAACTTGATGCCAAAGTCAAATTTTGAATAAAGCTATTAATAAAAAAAATCCCATATGATGCGGACTTTACTGGTGACACTGTATACACTTGGTTATTCTTTAAATTCATAAAGAAAAAAGTTTTTTAATACGTTGCCTCTGTTTCCAGAACTGGAACTAGAACTGTAAGTATTTATCGATAAAACGATTTAATTGCAAATAATCAAATTAAACCCGAAAACGTCCTATCATGGTGCATTAAAACAATGACGCGGTGATAACACGACTGGGAGACTATGAGATCTAAATTTAAAACTTTTTAGTGAATGAGTGTTAGGTCACTGCCGGGTATCGAACCCAGAACCACTAGGTTTCTTGGCGGAGTTGTTTGAGAAATATTCTCCATGGAGCATTTTGTAGCATGTTGTGTCGGAAACCTAAAAGTTCTGTGTTTAACCGTCAGCGGTTACATAATGTATTATTAATTAAACAATCTTTAAAATAGGCCTTGTAGGGATGTTTATCTTATGAACGTACGTATGCTCAAACGACTAAAAACAATTATTATTAATCTCCTTTCACTAAGCTTATCAAACTCATCATAAGATTCGGTAAAGTCAAATTTCTTTAAGAAAACACATCATGGCTAAGTCACTTGTCATTTATGGCACCCTGTTAAAGTCTGGTCTATTTTACGTTAAGATATTGGCGACAGGACTGGGCTAAGTAATTTTACCTTCACATGCATTCACCATTTTTTAACTTGTAAGGAGGTCTTAATGTATTTAGCATTATGGCTTGCAAAAATTCAGCGTTAATATTATTTACAAATTGAAATATCGAACCCCACGTGCTATAATTTAAAAGTTATGGCGTTATTTATTGGTAAAACATAGAAATACATTTGACATGCACTAAACTTACTAATGGAAAACGCTATAAACAACCCTGACAACATACAAGAGTTTCGCCACCGAAATTATAGCTACGAGCCAATCAAGCAGCGAGCGGTGCGCCTGCGCATGATTCGCGTTCAATGATTCGTTGTAATATAATTTACGTTCACGGCGTAGTACAAAGCCGCCAAAATGCCATGTATTTTTAAAAATACAAACAGCTGACTGGCAACTGATTAAATTTGTGAAACATAACAAGTAGTTATTATTTTTACTTCCTGTGCAATGGAACAACAGTTTCATCAAGCATGTAGCCCAACACAAAATAATTAAAAATAATGGTCGGTAAAATTTTGGTCTCTAATAAATTTCCCATGGCGTCTGGCGGTGCACCACTCGGTATAGTGTCCAAAGGTCAACGTTTTAGGATCCAGGACAAAATTAAATAATATTATATAATCGTATACAGGGTATTATGGAGATACTTGACTACTGAGACATCCTGTATTATATGAAACAGTGGCGTGCGGTAAAATTTGGGAGAAGGGAAGCAATTTTGTTATGTTGTTTCACTACCTTACGCAAATTATTTAAATCCCCAAAACCACTTTTATTCCAAACACCGTTATCATGTACCTACAAAAAGCAAGCAAGGCCAACAAAAAAGTTTATTTTTAGCCATATATTATTGAAATAATCTATCCGCATTAGAATGTCGTGTACAAGCCTTAATTTTGGTCGTCAAGTTTTTCATTGTAGGCTTAGCCCTACCATTGTTTATTATAGTTACTTTTTCGATAAAAGTTTGTGACGAAAAATTTTTCTTCAGCAAAAAACACAACACAAGCACACAACTTTACAGTTTAAACCGCGGAAACACGATTTTCCACGGCCCCGACCTCGAAATTGGCTGATGTTGATGTAGACGACACCATCCTAAACTAAATAGTAGACCGTTAAACAAACCACCCAATAAAACCATAGACTTCTCACAAATAACTACAATAAAAACAAAACCAATTATCAGCCGTAACTACTGCTTATTTAGTAAGAAAACTATGCTGTGTGCAGAATACAGTTACCACCTGAACAACCGCCCGCCGCGACGCGAACCAAAACATAATCAGCTGATGTTCAAAACACCCAATAAATCTATGATAATCAATCCTAGCAACTGCTTATTCGGTAGTAAAGCGCACGCAACTTGAACTCTCATTTTTTGCATCTGACCCCGAAATTTTTATATGGAGACCGTGTAAGCAAAGCGATGTAAGTATTATTGTCGGGGTGGTAGGCGGCCGGCACACGGGTCGCGGCGGTACGCGGGTGCGAAGATCTTCTCCGATGAGAGGGGGAGAGAGACGAGAGATATACAGGCTAAGGCCAACTTTTTTAGAGGCTTGCCGGAAGTATATTAATTGTTTTATTTATTTAGGATAAAGTGAATTTATTAGGATAAAATAAAGATGACGTTTTGGTTTTAGGGGAAGCAATGCTTCCCTTGCTTCCATGGACCGCACGCCCCTGATATGGAATTAGATAATTTATTTTTGAAAGTACCAAACGGTTTCAAGCATAATTTAAAATTGTATTTTATTTTGTTCAGGTTTTCAAGAAAATACTTTAAATATTTTTTAGATTGAAGTGTTGGAAATGTTGGCGCAATCAGGAGCAAATCTAAATGCCCGAAATCGAAACGATGAGACTCCGTCAGGTAAATCTTTTTTTATTGTAAGAAAATTAAAAAGAATCGGTTAAGTGCGTAAAAAGTGTTTTGTACCTTGTGTTGCTAATATATTTTTTTTATTGGTACTCTATTTTGCTTATTTAAAGTACGCATCAGCGTGTTTAAACCCAGCTTTTAAAAACGAGCGTATTTTAAAGTTATCATAGCCGAGAAACGTAAAGTCTAAATGTCAACTTTTTAATTATTGTCCTTACAGAAGTACCTTTTAACGTCAAATAAAATATTTGTTAACAAATGTTTGAAAAGTTTTATTCAAATATTTAACAATCTTAATTATTGTTTAAAGAAATGTAAAAAGCGCAGTTGGTATTGTTTGAAATATTAATACATCGGTTTTTTAAATCAGACGAAATGCCGTTCAACTTAATCCTGCTAATATTCTCGGAAGTCGACGAAGTTGCATTTCCATTAATGGCACTCCCAAACAATGTTTGAAACATTCTTCTTTATTGCTTATACTCTTTTTAACGTAACCAGTTGCCACAGCTGCCAAGTTTCATCATACCTTGTCGTGGGATTTGATCTATTGTCATGTCACTATTCGCCATAATGGTAGCGGACGTACAGTTGAGTTCAGAAAGAAGTAGGACACGGATTCTTATACTATGTAAACCAGGCTTTTAAAAAGCATCAAAAGTTTGACATGACACTGACATCCTTTTTTAAATTTAAAAAAATATATTTTTTATAAGTAGTTATTGATTCGAAGCATAATGCCTAGGCTTGACAATGTTCAAAGGATTCAAATAATTGTGTTTTTAAATGACGGAATACCTATACGAGACGTTACCGCTATAATGCACGTAGCAAAAAAAACGGTAGAAAATATTAAGTACAGATGGGAAGCGGATGGAACTTTGTTTAAGAAAAAGCCTCGTGGAAGACCAAGAAAAACAACGCAAGAACATGACAATGGTCTTGTGCAATACTTGGAGAAAAATCCCTGTTAAATAATGCGAGCTGCTATTCAGCAAACAAATTTTCCTGGTTCGAGACCGACAGGTTGTCGTAGGGTAAAAGAATCCCATTTAAAAAATTATGTTGCCGCCAAAAAGATGAAATTAGGGGAAGAACACAAACAGGCACGAATTATTTTTGCCTTAAATAATATTTTGCGGCCAGACTGGAATAGAGTAGTCTTTACTGACGAAAACGTTTTTTAGTCTACGTTTAACGGACATTAGGGTATACAGACCTCGCAATACTAGATATAGGTTCTGAAAATTTTATCAGTAATTCCGAAAGTTCAGGGAGATTTTCGGTGAATGTATGGGCATGGGTGAGTTATTATGGACTTGGAGTGTGTTGGATTGTAAATGAAAGGTTTAATGCAGTCACTTACAAGAACATTTTGGAATATATTATGATGCCTAGTATATCGCAACATTTCCCTGATCAGAGCTTTATTTTCCAACACGACAACTGCCCGGTTCACAGCGCGGGTATGGTCAAAGATTTGTTTCAGAGGAATAACGTGGAAACTTTGCCGTGGCCTTCAAAAAGTCCCGATATTAATATAATAGAAAACGTGTGGGGTCTAATGACACGAAAAATATATAAAGCAAATTTCAGACAAGCTAACAGAATTTCATTTATTGAAGAAACGTGGAACGAGTTAAGTGATGATCTGGATTTTGTGAGTGGTCTATACTTATCGATACCCAATAGACTGAATGAGTTTTTATAAAAAAAATGGAGCGATTACTAAATATTAAATAGGTATAATTTTTTTTTTTTTAATTGTGTACAATAAAATGTTTGAATTAAATTAGACTTGTTATTTCTTAATGAAACGAAGAAAAAATGGTAATAAAAATTATAAATATGACACGTTTAAGTTTAGCCCAATAAAAAAAAGTTTAGTTTGTTATAATTTGAACACAGTTAATAGCCTGTCCTACTTTTTTATGAACTTTCGGGGTTTATGGGTAGGTTTACAACACACAATCGATGTCCTACTTCTTTCTGAACTCAACTGTACGTCGAAACACATATCCCGTGTATTTCTCAGAATCGTCCAATTTAAGATAACGTGCAATTTGCAAGGGACATGATCCAAATGTATTAATACCAACCACTTGATTGGTGCACTTTCCCTTATCACACCGTAAGAAGACTCTGTATGTACTTACATTTTGGGGGTGCAATGATAAATACTGTTTCACCAAATGCGCATAACGTAACTCCATCATTGTCGGCAATAATAAAATGTCGAGTGTCTTTGTCTTTCTCTTTCGTCTTCGTCATTCTTGCCAATTGCCTTCATAAATGCATGAACTTTCGCAAAAAATCTTATATCGATCCCTTTGTTTATCCTCAACATACTTTGCAATTTCGAATAGAGAGCCCACATAGTCGACGCCTAGTACTGCTCCGACATTTTTTGAAGGTAGGCAAGCACAACTCGTTCATCTGTTTCTGTTACCTTCAGCTCTTCCATCCATTTAATGAACTTATATTCTTTTTTATAAGCGGCTTCCGATTTTTTACGGTATTAACAGCGATTTTGCTTTACTATTTAAGTAATATCAATGTTAAAACACATTTTTTAAAGAAATATATAACCAATAACAACTATGGTGACAACAATAATTAATCTTGAATGATGAAAGAGTGTTGGACTTCCATTGTCTTTATTTGTTTTAAATTACAACGTTTCAACTGGAGATACTTACCAGTTGAAACGTTGTGATTTAAAACAAATAAAGACAATGAAAGTCCAAAACTCTTTCGTCATTCAAGAAACATCATTGTCTCCAACCTTCAAACAGTCAATAATTAATCTTATATGACAGATTCATTTTTGTGTTTCTCATTTCCATTACGACAGGTTTACTGATGTCACATCACAAATTGAACCATTTTACTTTATTAGTTTTTATTTCCATTTTTTATAGTATTAATACCAGTATTTATGATTTCAAAGTGTACCAATAAAAACATGTAAATTATTTGTGGATAACTGGTCTTTAAAACACTTGCTCTATTTCGAACAGGACGGCGAATTTAAATATGCTTAATATATCCACTTATACTTTAATTTACTATTTTTCAGTGATGACTTCTATGCATTTTTTCACATTTTTTGACTACTAATTTATGAAATACAGGAGTGGGATTTTTTATGCGACTTAAAAAAAAGGTTCTCAATTCGTCGGTATGTACCATAGATATTTACCTTTAGAGAAGCAAATGATATAATAATCACGGAAGTGGCAAATTTAATTTATGGCCTTGCGCATGTATACATATCCACACAGGAATAGGCTTCAACATCTTGTTTGTGTGGCCTGATTAGATGTATTTAAATTGATCATAATAAAATAAAATTACATATCAAGAACTATCACTACTTTATGCCTACTGAAAATACGAAATATCTTTTCTTGTTTTTTACCCCTATTTGGACATATTAAAATCATATATTGGACTAGGCATTGTATCCGAGTAACTAAAGGCACAAACACAATTCACTAAATTACACAAGAACTAGAAATACATATATTTTTTTTATTGATACCCTATTTCGCTTATTTAAAGTACGCCTCAGCGTGTTTAAATCCCACTTTCCAAAACGCGCGTGTTTTAAAGTTACCATGGCAACATCAACAACCCGTGAAACGTGAAGTCTAAATATGTCAACTTTTTAATTATTGATTTGACAGAATTACCTTTTAACGTCAAATAAATATTTTTTTTAAGCAATAGACAACTAATGTCAACGGTGATAACAATGAATCTTATGTGACAGATTGGAAGTTATTTTTTGTTCTCCTCATTTTCATGACAACGACAGGTATATCACATCTCGAATTCGACCATTTCACTTACTTACTAAGTTATTATTTCCATTTTTTGTAATATAAATACCAATAAGTGTACCAATAAAAAAAAATAATGTAAAGTATTCGTGGATAACTGGTCTTTAAAACACTTGCTCTATTTCAAGCACTCCGGCTGCGCCGTCGTGCTTGCAAAATCGCGCGTGTTTTAAAGACCTTAATATCCACTTATACTTTAATATACTAATTAAACACCCACAATAGCAAAAAAAACAAGAAATCGTATGAATGAGTGAAGTTAGCAACGTTCATCAGCCCTGTTTACATACCAACGAAATGCTTTTTGAGGTACGTGTCAATTCCAGCTATGGCGTTTCTAATCAAATTTTAATATTTTAGTGGCAAAAATTGAAAATCTACCATTTGGATTTATCGTCTTTAGTAAACTACCTCATAGGGGTAGAATGTCAGTCTTCGCCAGTAAAAAAATTAAAATTCGTTTACAAACGCTACTTTTCGAAGTTTTTATTCTGGAACTTTTTTCCTCAGTTTTTTTTTGGAAATTCGTATATAGCAGGTAATTTACCCCTTTGGGGAAGTTTACTAAAGATAAATCCAAATGGTAGAATTTTTATCTTCGCTACTAAAAAAAGTAAAATTCGCTACAGGCGGAATTGACACGTACCCCAAAGAAGTATCGTCGCTGCAGAAACGTTGCTGATACACCTTGCTAACTTCACGACATCAATAAATCCACAGAGAAAAAGTAAAACACAACAACAAAAATGGCGCCGAGCCGGTTTTGGAGTGTATTTTGAGGATGTTGCTAAACAAGGAAAACCTAATAACAAGAGGGTTGTACGCATTCCCATACCTGTAGAGTGTAGGGCGGCAAGGTGTGTGACTGGCCAGCTATGCGTACAAATGCATTTTTCATCCATAAAACTTTAGTTTTGTTTGCGCACGAGATAATCTGTCCGGATCTAAAGGTAAATGTCTATGGTGTGTACGTATAAGAACCACTGGATCAGATACTAAATTTTAAAAAAAATTGTTTTGCAAGGTAACTTTCACAGGTTGTTAAGATGACTTCGAACTAGTAGTAGAAGAGTAAAGTCGCGGAACCAATATGGAGGACAAAACCTCTTCCTTCATAATACAGTTTTTTACTAAAACTTGGTTTTTGGTTGTAGTTATTTATTTACGTTTTAATAGTTTAAGATGGCGGTCTAAAACAACTAATGTAGTGTTAAATTATATGATAGAAAAATGCCAAATGTCCAGACAGCAAGTTAAAAGAACAATAGTTCTTTATAATTTTAGAAAATTTCGGGAAAAATAATTTGTTCCGCATTATCATTTTTCCCTACTCAACTAAAAAATTACAATTAAATTTGTTTAGAAAAATATCTACCGTATGATATTAAAAAGATATTTATTATTCCTTATACAGGGTGTCCGTAAAGAGGAGATTTGTCCATATTCCTCGAACAAAAATAATAATGAGTTTTATAATGCCATTTTTGTCTAAGCTTTTCAATGATATAATCAGAGTTATACCTTAATATGGGAATTTTCGGAGAAATTTAAAATTTAAAAAACGAATTGTCAATTGTCCCTCCTTGCGGCCAAATGAGGAACTTGAAAGTAATTTCCAGAATATTGTCATGACCGCTTTACTCATAATTTTTTTTTCCGAAAGCTGTACGATTAATGGTTGCCGAGATAAAGCCCTTATTAATGGGCCACCCTGTACATAGGCAAGCTCTCTTAATAAAGAAAATCTTAACCTTTGAAACATAATATGTGGTTTCAACCTAAACTGGTATCCAGCTTGAAGGATTCTTTCTATTAAATGATTCTCGCTAAAAATAGGAATCATATACAAAAATTCTTTCATACACCCCCAGACTGAATAGTCCAAGGAAGTAAGGTCTGGGGAACGGGGTGGCCATTTAACACCAGCATCTTGGCTCCGATCAATCCAGCGATTAGGAAAGATTTGTTGTAATTAGTTTCTAACATTTCTAGCAAAATGTGGGGGATCACCGTCTAGTTGAAAGCAAATATTTTGTCTTATTTTTTTTAATCACTATAATTAATAAATAAAGTAAATCGGGCACTGTGTTTTAAAGAAATAGTAAAAATAAATTACCAGTGAAATTTTCTGATAAAATTACTGTTATGTAAAGAAGATTTTGATAGTAAGTTTTTAGGACAATAAAATAATTTCATTTAACTGGTTTAGTACCTACTTAAGGTTTTTATCTGTACGCCACTGACCTTACATTATTTTCGGCTAGTCCTTTGCTTTCGGTATCGTCACCTATTGCAAAGTTTTAGTTAATTACATCTTGTATCCATGGTAATAATACCACAACGAACAACGACTGACTTGATTTAGCATTTGAAAATTATATGATTACCGTTGGTTAGTTAAGGACCCATACTTTTCAAATTATCTCCAAAACGCATCATTTTATCGAAATTTTATAAGAGACAAAAAATAATCTAAACCAAATGATTACCTAAAAAAATGTAGTTTGGAAGCCACTGGCGCACGTACTGCATAATAGGGGGGGGGGGGGGTCAGCGGGTACTGGACCCACTATTTTAAATATTTGACAAATTTTTTTTTGTTTTGTTTCTGTCAAAAGGTGTAACTCTTTATGTTGAAGCAATGTAGCAAATTTGAAAATTATATCTTATAAAATACTCTACTTTTTGATTTATTTTTATATTCTTAAAGATGCACCAATCCGCTAAAAAAGTTTGTTACCTTTATAGATATTTGCGAGGACCCAGAGATAAAAGAACGGATCCTAGAGCTACGCACAGAACAGGAAATTAAACGACAGGCGGAAGCAAAAAGAAAAGTTAGACGGTCCCAGAGCAACACCAGGACGCAGTCGGTGCGCAGAACATCTCTGAGGGACAAGGGATTGACAGCTAGAAGAGATGCCGTAGAAGAGGCGCGGCTGAGGATGCAGGCCGGAGCTGGAACGGTGAGTGTAATTTATAACCTTTTCCGTTGCATTTAAAAAATAAAATGTTATTTTATATTAATTTTAAAGCTGAAGAAGGGAGATTGCCTTTTTCAATACTTAAGTAAAGTATATCTTAAAGTATATCGTCTTGCCTTTTTGACAGCAATTGACAAAATGCAAATTTCTCATTCAACAGGTATTTTTGGAGAAGAAATCGGTGACGGATTAAAAAAACTCTTATTTTTAATTCACACAGTCCTAATAATATACTATTAACATCTGTCCTAGCTAATTTTACACTAACAAGTAAAATACTATAGGTAATTAATAAGTTTGTTTAATGTAAACCTAATTCGGTTTTACTGTCAGAGTCCGTCATTTAGGTTAATAACAATGGATTGTATATTATAAATATACGAATCTACGACTTTTCAAATATGCTTTACTGAATTTTTCCAGCTTTCGGCCGATATATTGTTTATAACCGTTTTAATTAACTTTATGACACTCGCACTTAGGGTAGGGGAAACATTTTTTGCTCTCACCATTAATTTTACTTGGTGCCACATATACTCTATGGGATTAAATATACAATGATAGGGTGAAAGACGTTCCGCCAAGTTATTTTTTGTAACTGAAAAACACTTTGTCACTCTGTTTCTGAATGAATATCCTACCCGTTGTAACATTTCAGGTCTCACTAATAAGCCTGCAACGCGGATTCGGTCTTTCATATCATCTAAAGGTGTAGCCGCCATCACTTTGTCTTTTATAAAACTCCTGAGGAAAAAGTCAAGGGGGGTAACATCTGGGGACCTAGCAGGTCAGTTTACCGAACCAGCTCGACCAATCCACCTGTTTACAAACAATTCGTTCAACTCATTACGGGCCTGTATTGCATAATGTGGTGAAGGTCCAAAAAACCACGTGTCAGGATTATGTTTTGGTTTAATAATTGGGGTAATTGGTTTGTTAAAAAATCTGTATACATTTCTCCATTTAAGTGGTCTTCGAAGAAATGCGGGCCAATAACTCTATCCTCGATTATACCACACCATACATTAATTAAACAAGGATGTTGATTTGGCAGAGTTCTCATCCAGTGGGGATTTTCCGATGCCCAATAGTGCATAATATGTACAATATTATTGTGTCTATTTACTTTAAAAAAACAACAAAAAAAAATTTGTTTCTACTGGCAAGGGATAACTTAAAATCCAATTATGGAAAGTAGCTTCGTCAGAAAAAACAACTTTCTTGAGGAATCTGTTATTTCCGTGCATTTGTCTTGTAACCCAATTGCAAAATATAACTCGATTTTCAAAGTCTTGCGCATATAGCTCTTGGTGGAGTGCAACATGGTACGGATGAAATTTGTACAAGTACAATATGGTCATAACCGATTTCTGACTTATTCCAGTATCTCTAGCAAGCCGCCTGAAACCTACATGCGGGTCAATAACTACAATTCCTAAAACTCTAACTGCCCTATTTTAATGCGTTTTAGTTCGCTTTCGAACTCGTGGTTTCATCTTCGGGCTGCCGGTTGCACAACTTTTGGTTTCCAGCTTTTTAAACGCCATGTAAGATTTCGAATTATTAGGAAACCTCTCCGCTCATACTAATGCAGCTTGTTTGTAGTTTTTCCTACACTCCCCCAAAATTAATAACATATCAACTTGCACACTAAAATTCGCTTCCATGCATGTTAATAATAATAAATATAAAATAATATAAATAATTAACCAAACTGAGATGTAAACGTTAAAATGTAAAAAAATCTCTACTTACTGACTTTAGTTAAAACAACGCATTTCCATGGAAACGAGTAATAATTTTTAAATAAGTGAACTTGATTTATTGGTATTTATTTTTTTTATCAAAATTTAATAAATAAGTTGGAGCTAAATGGTAAATTATTTTAAATAAATCATAATTTCGTAACCAGGGGAGCACAACAAAACATTTTGTATACGTACCTTTTTTACGTAGATTCGTATTTACCAAAAAAAGTACATTATCTCATTTAAAACTCCAAAGTTACCCTCTACCCCTCAAAATAGGGAAAGAGGTAGACGTCAGAAATATGTTTCAATCTGTCCCCCCATCTCCCCATTCCCTCACTAAAATGTCAAGAAAATATTTTAAACTTTTTTCGAGATATCGCCTTGTAACACTTAAAAAAACTCATCTTGTATAATATAGGTAAACGACTGTGATAACGTTATCCATTATAATCGCGCTATTGTCGGGGATATTTTTTAAAAGGTAATTTTCAAACCTGTTTTCAAAATGTTCGCACTTGCGTCTTCATGGTTCTCCAAGCTCGATTCCTTAATATTATTGGCAGACAACAACAAGCAGTTTGGATCCCATCCATCTTCCGATCCAGCAGCGTGTTGTTCTTTTTTGTAACTAAATTGAAAATAAATATCATTTTGTAATAACCTGTTTTCTGATCTATATTTCTTCATTTGCTGCAGGTAATTAAATCTCCAAGTCCGCAGTCTTTGTGAACCCATTACCACTTATTTTTTGTCTATTATGCAGTATTTAAAGCTTATTGTGGAAAGGACTCTGTGAAAGGTGGCACGGCTAATATTTATGTTTGGTTCATCTTGTTCTAGCTTCAAGTTTATCCAAAGTAGACATCCTGTTCTTTATAGAGGGAATATATTATCTTTCTTATGAATTATTGTTGACATTTTTCCAAACGATGATGTTGAAAATCTTTGCGTTTTTTTCCGGTTTGTCGTTCCTGTACGGCTTACAATATCTTTTATAGACAACATTGGAGTTTATGTAAGTAAACAGGTTTCCTTTAAAGCATCTTGCTTGATGAATCCTTTATCTATTATCACATCACACATTCTTAACAATTTGTTTTGCATCCAATGATAGGTGATTTCGCTTTCTTCTACTAGATGCAGAGCGATAATTTTCCCACGGGCGCTACATAATAAAAAAACGAGTTGAACACTAATATTTCTACGCACCACACAATAAACACGTCAACAAATTTCTCAAACTCACTATACACATTGCACCCGGCCCAGCCGTGGGGTCAATTAACAAGGGTGCCTAACCAAAATATCAATTTTAAACCCCATAAAGTTATCGAATCCGTGGTGGACCTACCAGCTCTTGATAACAAAGACAACATTTCTATGCAAAATAATGGTAACAAATTACATTATTAAAATGTAATATGTCACCCTGTAGACAGGTATACAACGAGGTTTTATTAAAATAAATAGTGTCCGACCGAAACAAGATTTTCAGCCAAAACCAAATCTTCGGCCTTGGTCTCAGTTTCGGCCGAAACCGAAACTTATTTATACATGTTAAAAATTTTATTGTATACTGAAATCTAATTTATTTTTTATAGCTTGGGAACGGATTGAACTCTTCTCACCTATTTTTTGGCCGAAACTAGCCGAAACCGAATCTTCGGTCGGTCTCTAAAAATAAACGACAGGTAGCAAAAACCAAGACGATATACTTAAAGATGTACTTTAACACCGTTTGTTCATGCGGATTTAGAACAGATAGCTAACTTTTTATCAAATGCCTTTCAGTAACGACATACATATCGACGCTTAAGAAACAATACCTCGTATCTCAATTTTTATTGAAAATGAGTTTGTTATTTTAAAACAATATACACTCTAATATCGAACAGTTTCCAATAGCTCGTACGTCCAATATTTATATTAACGTCTAAAAACGAGGTCAAAGAATACCTCGTATCACGACAAAGACCAGAATTACTCGTATCTCCATAACCTTCAGAAAGTTTAGAGATACGTGCTATTTGGGCGGGAAATGGTTGCACGTGGAAGGGATATACGAGTTATTTTGTCAGTCTAAATCTAACAGTTGGGAGCAAAGAAAAAGTTTCGTCTCATCCCTAGTTGACTGTCACATTGGTACAAGAAAGAGAACAGAAGAAAAGAAGAAAATGATTCACGACGAAGTACAAGTTTAATATACAATTTAAAAATTGGGGGAAAAAGAAGTCAAGTCTGCAAGAAAACTTTTTTAAACACATTTGGTTTAGGTGAATGGTCAGTCAGAAAGTGGGTGACTAAAAAAAAAGGATCATGCTGGCATTCACATGAGTAGAGAGAATAGAAATGAAGAGAAAAGTGAAACTTTAAGAAAACCTAAAAAAAAGGAAAAAAAAGATAATCTAATAGCCTATTTAGAATCCATTCCCAAATTACCGACTCACTATTGCCGGAAACAAACTGACAAACTTTATTTGGAATCAATGTTTACCACTATGACACAATTTTTTAATCATTATGTATAGTACTGTACAGAAAATCAAATGTCCCATTTAAGTAGGCAAGTATTTGATACCGTTGTATCAGAAAAAATAATCTCCATATCACCCCAAGAAAGATACATGTGACAGCTGTATAAAGTACAATATTAGTTTGAAAGAGGAAGAATATAAAAAGCACATTGATAGGAAGGAACTAGCCAGGCAAGAAAAAGGTGAAGATAAAAAGAAAGCTGAAGATGGTCAATGCATTGTAGTTACTGCAGACGTACAGGCTGTTAAATTGGCTCCCTTTTTTAATGCGTGCACTATACTACAAAACAAAGCTGTGCGTTCATAACTACACTTTATATGATTTAGCTACCCATAGTGCTACCTGCTACTGGTGGAATGAATCACAGGGTGAACTCGTAGCCTCAGTTTTCGATAGCTGCCTCATTGATTATCTCAATAAGCACAAAGATTCAGGAAAACCTATTGTGATTTGAACTGACGGCTGCACCTACCAGAATCAAAATTCTGTGATGTCAAGTGCCCTACTCATGTTTTCAACAAATAACAACATTATTATAGAACAAAAATATTTAGAACGTGGGCACACTCAGATGGAATGTGACTCAATTACATGCAGTAATTGAAAATAAGTTAAAAAACAGAGTTATTCATCTTCCCTCAGATTATATTGCTGTTACAAAAGAAGCACGACAAAACCCACCCTTATGACGTGAAATACCTATCATTTGATTTTTTCTCAGATTATGCAAGCGAAAAAGTTTGTTCATCAATCAGGCCAGGTTTGCTCACAGTTAACGAAATACGATGTCTAAAATATTTGCCAGAAGGTAGAATAATATACAAGTGTGTTTTTTCTGACAAGTACAAGGAATTGCCCCAATGAATAAAAAACTTGAAAAGCCTAAATCAGGATTATTTGCCACCAAAATTCTATAAAAATCCGATAAAAATAAAAAATACAAAATGGCAACAGCTCCAACAATTTTTTTTAAAAGCAGTTTTACCAAAAGAATATCACCATTTTTATGACAGCCTGCCGCATCAATAAATGTCTCCTGTCATTAATTTTAGGTGCCATTTACATTTCAATTCAAACAATCTATGTTTTTTTTAAATTTTGGGTTGTACCTAGTTAGTTTAAATTAAATAAATAACATCAAACGTCAACTTTATGTAGTTCTTATTTTATGTAATACCTCGTATCGTTATATTGGGCAACTTGTTGAAAAATAATACCGCGTATCTCCATTTAAAAACGACAAAACAATTAAAGGTTGATATTTTCGTTAAAAAAGTATGTTTCAATGCAAAAAATGTAGACACAAAAAATTTAGTGTTTAAATTTAAATGCTTAGGTGTGTAAATCAGTTTTTTCTATCTCCTGCAAATTTGTCATTTTGGAGATAAGAGGTATTGTTTCTTAAGCATCGATATATAGAAATATAACTATGTTTTCAAAGAACCCCGCACTTCTCTTATGGAAAATGGCCCTCGGTTAAATTTTCTAAATTTTTAGTATGATGTAGAGAATGCCATTCTGATCAAAATTGTTCATGGCCACAATATCTGCCGACCAGTTTTTGAGATACAGGGTGTCCAAGTTGCAAAATATGAATTCTTAATACATTATATTTTCCTAGTTTATAATATGAATTTGTTTTGTTTTTCTAAATTTTTGATGGCCCTGTCGTAGATAGGGTAGAATACTATAAAAATAGTTTAAATTTTTTTATTATATACCGGGTGAGTGACGAAAATTATTTAATATGTTTTGTTAAATCATTGTATTTTCGGCAATAAATTAAATGTTTACAAAGTAATACTGTAGATGACATTAGCTTGGAGCAAGCTATCCGAATTTATAATATATATATTTATACAGGGTAACTCAAAAAAGTTAATATTTTGAAAATTTGGTAGATATTTCTTTATGTACCACTTGTCGCTTATCGTATGCTTCCAAATATATATAATTATCAAGGTTATACAGGGTGTTTTCGATGATAAGCGATAGAAAAATAACATAAAAATGCATGTATTTATAAATCACCCGGTATATTAAAAATGGATCGGTTAAATTTCTTTATTTTTTAATATTTTTTGCTTGAAGTGTCTTACTTACATGTTTGCTATTGATTTCCCTTTTTCTATGACCACTTCTGGAGATATACAGCGTTGAACAGACTCAAAACTCAAAAAATAAACTAATTTAAACTATTTTTATAGTATTCTATCCTATCTACGACAGGGCCATCAAAAATTTGGAAAAACAAAACGAATTCATTTTATAAACTAGGAAAATATAATGTATTGAGAATTCATATTTTGCAACTTGGACACCCTGTATCTCAAAAACTGGTCGGCAGATATTGTTGTGGCCATGAACACTTTTGATCAGAATGGCATTCTTTACAACATACTAAAAATTTAGAAAATTTAACCGAGGGCCATTTTCCATAAAGAAATACGGGGTTCTTTAAAACAGAAAAAAAAACTTGTCAACAAATCTATATTTTTGGTATTATTTTCATGAACAAAGCTGTGAGATAACTGACATTTTTATTAAACGAAATAATGTAAGAAAGAAAGCACCAAAGAAATGTATTTTATTAAAGTAATATGGGTACGTGTTAAAGTAAAAAATAATTACCTTGTCGGACTTCCATTGTCTTTATTTTGTTACTTAATACAACGTTTCGGTTAGTTAGTATCTCTAACCGTTTTCAAGTGTAAACTGTTTACATTATTTCGAATGAATTACACTTGAAAACGTTGAGAGATACTAACTAACCGAAACGTTGTGTTAAGAATTAAAATAAAGGCAATGGAAGCCCGACAAAGTAATTCTTTTGATAATACTACATTGTCTACCACCTTCAAACATATTAATTGTTCTGTTGGGTACTATGTATGACGACCACTACTGATGATATGACGCTATGTTTTGATTGTTTGCAGTCTTTTTTAAAATGTACCACCTGTTTATTATGTTAAATTATTAATTTTATTTGACCAAAGTGCGTCCTACTTTGTCCCTGTATTTTTGAAGCTCACTACCTCAGTCCTGATGATGGCCTTTTTGGCCGAAATGCGTAGGCACTAATTCATTTTAAATTAAATTGAAGAATAGGGCTTTCTTTCCCAATCCCTAAATCACAAGGTCTCTTCTGGAGAGTAGTTACGACTTTGTTACATTGATAGATGTTTCGAAAGTTAAGTCTGAAAGGTTATTAAATGAATAATAATTCATTTAAAATATTGGACATTTAACAACTACTTTTCACATTTTATAGCACAGTTTTACAGATAATAATATAAAAATTATAGTACA
The DNA here is from genome assembly GCA_963969555.1 of Polydrusus pterygomalis. NCBI lineage: Eukaryota > Metazoa > Arthropoda > Insecta > Coleoptera > Curculionidae > Polydrusus > Polydrusus pterygomalis. The sequence continues at coordinate 115,189,996 of OZ018378.1, read as the reverse complement.
AATTTAATTCAGTTATATTTTAATGATAAACAGAACGCCTTGGTAGATGTGTAATTATTTAATATTATTTCCGATGGTTGAATATATGGGGTAAAAGATAGGAAAGTGAGCATGTTAAGACATCAATAATAAATTAATCTAAACACCGCGTAAACCTTCCGTGCTGCTGGTACTAAATATTTACTATGCACTTTACGACCATAACAAAAAATTCTTCGGGTGAAACTTTATGAAATATTTATTTTACGTAACGATTCCCGCGCAAATTTACAAACATTTTAGTTTTCGGCAGTTGCTTAAATCATTTACTGTTATGTGGTGTTTTTGCTGGAGTGCTTATTTGTTGCGTTTTTTATCATGAGAAAAGGAAAGCCGCCAGTTATTTGCCTCTCGTATAAAGTGAGTGAGTTGTTTTAGATGAATCAAAAATAATTAATTATAAAAATGGTTTTAAGTGCCTCTGTATGTATTTTTGTCATTGTAACTTACTCTATATTGTAAATAACTTACTCTATATTGTAAAGTAAATGTTAAATGGTACACGCACGCGCGCACACACGCTCTCTTCAGTTCCGTGAACGCCGTAGGCCATAAAAAACTATTTACAATCAAAATGGCGGATAGTATTCCAAGATGAGCCGAAGATCCTCCACAACTTAGATTTATGAGGGAACCTGAGCTATACAAGATGTTTGTAAAATACCTACCACATATTCCTTAGACCAAAACAAGCCAATTTAGGTAAAGTAACCTTGGTACAAAGTTGCTTAGTTTCATCTAAATTATGTACTTAAGCCCCCTTGTGTAATAATTTGTAATTATTAGAAAACTCAAATTGTTTATCCATCGATTGATATTAATCACGATTTTGCCATGGGTTTTTTTTTTGATCCAATCAAACAATGTCAATGTGCGAAATTTTAACAAAATCGCATAAACCTTTTAAAAATTATAATATTTCAAAATTATCATCTCAGGGTCGCCTGCCATACAGCTCCCAAACTAAGCCATTTTATACTGAGGTAAGTTTATTTAAATTTGCTTACTTTGGTCTAAGGAATATGTGGAGCGAACAAACACCATTGATATACATTGAATATCCTTTAATTGTAGTGTAAACAATAGTGGTGGCCAAAAAAATCGATTATAAAAAATGTAAAAGTCGACTAATCGATTATGAAATTTCATAGCTGTTCTATTTAATAATGTTGCTTTGAACAATTAATAATACGGTGTGCCGGTGGACGATATCTTATTAAAACCTGTAAATACAAAAGTCGAAGCGGTTGAAAATGTGCATCTTTTAAAAATAATTTCAGATATTATCTTAACGAACATTTAAAGCCTTAGCGACCTCTAATTTGAATAAAATGATCTATTTAAGTAAAAAATAGTCTATTTGTGACTTCCAATCGACTTTTTGGACGAAACGGCCAAAGAGACTAACTATTTGGCCAAAAGAAAGTATAAGAGGCCCAAGAGATGGTCCAAAATAGTAGATATTTACCTTGTAAATCGACTTGATAGTTAAGGCTAAGGAAAGTCAGTAATAAACACCAAAGAAGGTTATTTTTTACCTTAGATTGGTCCTTACAGCCCAAAAATCTTTTAGGCCCATAAATGAAGAAAAAATTACTTCGTTTTGTCTATAATATATTTTTATGGTCAAGTTACAATGTGAACATTTTCTGAGGTGATGTATATCCTATATTACTCTTACATTTTGTACTTAAAACCAAAAGGCTAATATTGGTATTTTTTTTTAAATAAAAATGGTTTTAAGTAGTAATGACTGAAATAATTTCTTTATAGCCAAACAATCTTCTTCGTTTGAAAATCTTGACCTTTGGGAAAAATCATTTACTGACGACATATTTCTTTAAGATCTCACACATCAGGGATATTATCTTAAATTAATTTTGTTAAATTACTTGTAACACTAAAACAAAAACTAATATATTAAAAAAACCGAGTAGATAAACGAGTTAACTTATTCGTCCAAGCATAAAATATTGGCTATATTTTAAATTTTTTTGTATTTTCAATTTTAATTTAACTTGTCTTTTTTAATAATATGCCATTTTTTCGGGGGTGCTGTTAGTTTTTCAAGGTAAAATTGAAATCTATACGAAAAAAATTTACGCACAGCTAATTTTTCACCTCACATTGATGAAATGTGATTTTTATAAATATCTATATACTACCACTTCATTTTACAACTCAATAGCGTCTGAGATGACATGTTCTGATTTAAAAAAACTCCTGCTTCCTGCGCATCATATTTCTAAAATTGTGATTATGGTTTTCTATAGGCCCAACATAGGCCCACAAAGGTTAAATACAGGTAAAAAAAACACCTCTACTACCACGAAGAAGACTACTTGGCCTTGTCTATGAAGCGGTATTTTTTACCAGTTTATTACCTTTGTTTTATTCCCCACCACGTGATAAGTGGTTTATCACTCACTTCTAACTATGTAAAGCGGCCTGTCGTACTTTATAGTAAAAACCTTCAGTAAAAGTCACCTTTTTTAGACTATAATTGCTTGTTGGGATGTCTCCAAAAGGAGGAGGTTCCAAACATGCATTTTTTAAAGTAATTTTTCAGTAAAAAAAAGTTTATAATAAAATGGCTAGATTTTTACTGTTAGTAAAAGTGTTGTTGCCAAATTTTGGGTAAAGCATATCATTGCACTTAGAATTTAGAATCACTACCCTTGTAACCCAAAAAACACCTTAAAAAACTGCGTTTATGCTATAAATTAACATTTTTACTTTAAAACTTTATTTTTAATGCATATTTATGATTTTACATACTAAAACAAAAAATAAGATTTGCCCGTAACAAGCTCAGCTTCAGGGGATTGAAGAGTAAGTTTATAGAAGAAAACATAAACACATTTATTATATTATTAAATTTTAAATAAAATTATTATTATTATTATTAATATTATTATTATAATAAAATAAGCAAGAAAACATTTATAAGAACTTTAGTGAAACCCGCACTTCGTTACATAAAATAATAACCGAGGTAATGCCCGTTTAGCGTATGTCATCGTGTGGCGTCGTCAACACTAGCGAATCTGCAAAATACTCTCAGTACGCAACGGTTCAATGGCACATATTCAATTAGCTATATTTCGGTTTATTTTGTTCTTCGAATTTCTCGTACTAAAACTATAATTTTTGGGCCACAGCACTCCTCCTTTAATAAAATAAGTGATACCAATTCCAGTTTTTATCCAAACTTAGATATTTTTTTAGGTCAGTTTTCGTACATGTTTTGATTTGATCATTTCGTTGGAAACATTATTTCAAGCGATTTCGGAAGTAGTCAACATTTTCTTTCAGTAGAGTGGATAATTTCTCGTTTATTTTTACGCTAAAATGAGACATTTTTGAAATATTTAAATGAGCCATTTTTGAGATATTTGCCATTTGAAGTTTAGATAATGAAAACAGTATTTTAAATGCGAATGTCGTAAAAGACTAAGTATACCTTTTAAAAATTTCGAAAAAACCCAAATTTCTTGATTAAAAGGAGTAATTCAATTAATGGAATTTTTCTAGTTAATTGATAAACTTATATCGATAAAATCGATTAATCAAAATAATCGATTATTTTTTATAATCTAAAATGTAATGTGAAATATCATAATCGCCCAGCCCTAGTAGGTAACGACCAAAATCCGTATATGTTTTAACTAACTACTTACATTAATTTTATTTTCTAGCAGGGATTGGATTCCAACGATATAATATCATCAAGTCCTAACCAGAACAACGTAATCTACAACAACACTTCAAATAACAACAACATCGATATCAACAGTGCAAATAATAATAAACTCTCCAACCCTCAAACTAGAACTGAATTAGATGCGAATACAGGTATGAATCTTGTTCTAACCTTATAGTATGGTATGATAATGAAATAGCTGCCTAGGTGACATGATAGCTGTTTGTCAACTAGTTGTGTGTTCAGTGGCGAATTATGACTATGTGAGGCCCCAGGCGCAAACTGACCTGGGGCCCCCATTAACATTACCAAGTAGTAAAAAATGAACAATGCTGAAAATCATAAAATTTTTTATTTTTCGAAACAACATGAACATGAAACAAAATAAATACTGAACACATAAGAATAATTTTGAAGAAGTAGTCCATACTCAAAGTGGAGTTAAATGATACAGAAAAATAAAAGCACGAAGTCTTTCTCCACAATCTTTATTTATCGAAAAACTAGGCGAACCTAGTATCACAACGACATGTTTCGAGTGTAGAAACACTCATCATCAGGAAACAAAGTGAAAAGTAAAATGCTGATGTTTTTAGCAAAAGAGAAAATAATGGTGAGATTGAGCCGTAATGGAGCTTTTAATGAGGTGAGGTGCTACTGTAGCCAACACGTGTAGGATGGGAAAATGCCCCATCCTACACGTGTTGGCTACAGTAGCACCTCTCTTTAACGGGAACACAAAAAAAATTTTTTAAACTTTTTAATAACCTTTTTTGCACCAAATGTGTCTGCTCTGACTCTGGCGGGGTAACTGGGCCGTAAAAAGCCTGGTACCCCAACTGCTTTTACTTTTTAACCAAAAGATGCGTTGACGCAAAAAACAACTTTTTTCTTTTTCTTTTCTTTACATCTCACCCCAACATTTTCACATGTTTCTGACCGGGCTTAATAAAACTCAGGATGTTTCAGTAATTTATTAAGGCTTTTTACAGATATGTTTTTCAAAACTCCCTAATTTTTACTACCCTATCATTTTCTGCACGGCACAGTGTGCTTCTACACTTAACCCTCGACTCTTTAGTATGCTGGAGTCTTGATTGTCGACCTTCTAATTTTTCAATCTTACATCTGTTGTACACCATTAAAAGCTCCATTACGGCTCAATCTCACCATTATTTTCTCTTTTGCTAAAAACATCAGCATTTTACTTTTCACTTTGTTTCCTGATGATGAGTGTTTCTACACTCGAAACATGTCGTTGTGATACTAGGTTCGCCTAGTTTTTCGATAAATAAAGATTGTGGAGAAAGACTTCGTGCTTTTCTTTTTCTGTAACATAAGAATAAGGTACGAAAAAATATATTCGCAGATACTAGATACTAACAAAATCACATTCTTTAGGTAGCTTCACATTTAAATAATTAAAGCGAAACTTTTCTTGCCTTCATTCTTGCGAATTTTTCAATAATGCCATCATAATTTAACAATTGAACAACATCATTTTCTATAAACATGAATGACAAGCTACTCAAATGAAGCTGACTTAATGAATTATGTAAATAATTCTTAACTCGTAGTAGTACACTGAATGAACGTTCACCGCTTGCATTGCAGATAGGCATTGTTAAAAATATAGGAAAGAAAGAAAAACTCAAAGTCTTCCTCCACAAAGTTTAATAAAATAAAAATATTCAATACAAGTCTGTCATGTGCCTATGGAGAACTATAGGGTAGGAGGCCAATCGACAATGGCAGCATTTTCAAATTCTGTCCCGGTTTTTTGGTTAGTTCGCTATTGGCAGATAGATGGCTCTCGCGTCCGAAGTGGGCTGATGTTGTCTTCTTCTTCTTCGTTTTTAATATGGAAAACTAGATCCTCCATAGTTTTTAACTTTTACTTAAACCCTTTATTTTTCTGTGCTTTTACTTTTGACAATTGACATTTTACTTTTCGAAATAACAAATAATGTTTGAAGGCAAGACAAGACAAATAACGTTGTATTGTAATTATTTTCCATATTTATAATGAATAATGGTACAATTTATAAAAGTAGAGTTTGCTTTGTGTCGGGGTGTAAGACAGGATCTTTTTCAGAGAGAAAACACAGCCAAATAAGTCTCTTTCTAGCTCCAAAGGTATAGCTAGAATGTTTAATACCCTGTATTTTAAAAACCAAGCATCGTTGGAACTTTATACAGGCCGAGTTTACTAATAAGTATAACAAAGTAAGTGTAAATTCATATAAAAGTCCTTATTTGTTCCTTAAAGAACTAATTTAAATAAAAATAGTTATTGCGTCCATAAGAAACCATTATTTGATAGCCCACTTCGAACACGCGCGCCATCTTACAGCGACTCGTAAAGCTGAATTACCGATGCTAATTTGGGACCGAATCCAATGCATTGCGATCGGCCTCCTACCTCAAGTCCTCCATACATGTGCCATAACCATACCGTCACGCGCATCGCGGTGCCTGGATTGCCTTGCACTGGCATAATATATCGTCGGCTTAGTGCAAAGATTCATTAAGTCAAAATTGACAGCTTTGAGTAAAACTCAGTTTTAAGAAATGGCGAAGTTTAAAGTGATTTATTAAAAAAATGTGCAATAATGTTATGCCTACGAAGTTGTCATGTGCATATGTACAAACTTTTTTTAATATATTTTTACAAAGTAGTATTTATTATATGCACAATTTATTAAGTGACTTAGTGAGTTTTCGACCCAACTGCAAGTAACTATACTTGCTGTCGCTTTTTATCTACTTTTATTTGTATAACATTTAACACCTAATGCAACGGTAAAATTATTATGAAAATCGGTCCAATTACCCCGGAGTAATCAGCGTACATATTATTATCAGAAACATTACATTAGGCAGGAATTGAAAACCTCCTATTTTATTGTCTGTTAAAAATGCTTAAACCATATAGACATATACCCACTTAAATGTCCCTTTTTTATAAAGTAACAATTTAAAAAAAAAAAAATAACTTTCGACACCTTTTTAGAAAAGGTTTTTTCTTTCCCAGTTTATTTGGTTGGTCTAGACCCCATTTGCTGACTTCTCACATACTCAGTATGGTTAAACTTTCTTCACGTTTCTTTATATCATGTGTACTTAAAACATTAAGTTTTATTAAATAAAAGCTCCATTAAGGTTCGACACCATTTTCTCTTTTGCTAAAAACATCAGCACCAAATATAATTTCTGTCTCCTGATGATGAACGTTTCTACGTTCGAAACATGTAGAGACTTGTATTGAATATTTTTATTCTATTAAACTTTGTGGAGGAAGACTTTGAGTTTTTCTTTCTTTCCTATACTTTAAACTCCACTTTAAGCATGGACTATTTCTTCAAATTGTTAAAAATATTCTTAAAATTGTTTCCACATTAGGAAATGTAGACTTCAGGCCATCAATTAATAATTTATACATATCAACAGGATTGGAAACGTTATCTTCCTTAGCATATTTGATGAAATGGAGAACTTCATCTTTAAAATAGTTAATGTCAATATCGTTACGGTATTTTAACGATAATCTATCGACACATTCAATAATTTTTTCGCTACTCATTTTTTCATTAAAAAATACTTGAAAATCATTCAAAACTTCGCTGTAAACGGAAGACCTTCCCGATATCTCAGATATGAGCACGTCGCATATCACGTTATGTATGTTAACTATAAAAGATTGCCTACCATCGAGACGTGTGTCGTTATTGGTTGTTTCTCCAAACTGCAATTTCTTTTTCTTTATTCTTCCATCACTATCTTTTTTATAGTTTCTATCCTCTGTTAGTAAATTTGGTTCTTCCTCAATCTCTTCAAATGTATCTCTTACATGTTTTATAAAATCGGAAAGGGATTTGTAAAGATTTGCTCCATGGAGTAAATTGGACTGTACGACTTGTAAAGATTTGCTTACAGTATTTATCCGCTGCAACAGTTTGTCCCACAATATGGTTGATGGTTGGAATGATCAAATTGTGTTGCTAACTTTTTGGCATCTAACTTACTTATTGGTTTCTCTGTCTCGCTTATACTAATTTTTATTAATGCTTCCTTTATATTTTTATAATTTAATCTTAAGGCCGAAACGGCGTCTGCTCTAGCTGACCACCTAGTATCGCTTACTCTCTTTACATTCTTTTTTTTTTGTATTTGTATTATCATTCAGTAAACTTTCTTCCAAAATATTCCATCGTCGCGTGGATGAAGGAAAATATACATTTATATTTTGAACGAAATCAAAGTAGTGCAAGGCCTCCATGATTCGGCAGCAGAATTTCCAATTAAATTTAAGGTATGACTGGCACATGGTATGTAGGTAGCTGTTTCAACATACGTTTTCAATCTTGCTTGTAGCCCATTGTATTGGCCGGACATGTTAGCCGCATTATCATACGTTTGGCCTCTACAGTTTCTTATATCAAGACCTAGATTTTCCAGAGATTCCAATACAACTTTTTCTAAATATGCTGCATCATGTGTATAATATGTTTTTTGTTGTGTAGTTTACTTTTTTTAATTAGCATCAATATGACTATTAATTTTCGAATATACCTATACCTATAATTAATTGTTCTGGCTTCCAAGTTTAAGGCCCCCATGCGCCTCATGCGCCTATTGGATAATCCGCCACTGTGTCTGTTGTAAGCAGTATTTTTTGTTCATGACTTCTAACAGAAGCGAGTGGCCTTGATTAATGCCTGAACAGCTGCAGACCGTCAGGAACAAGAAGGTTTAGGTCTAACAGACACCGCTGTCGCGTTGCCGTGTTTAAGCTTTAAGGCGCGTACAGTTGCCGAGAAAAAGTTTACACTAAAACTAAAAGTATTTTATTATTGATTCTCCACCAAAAAAATGTATTCTTGATAAAAGTTGTTAAAAGAAGAAATGTTACTTCTGTTTTTAGGAAATTTTATTTTAAAACTGGATATACAAGGTGCCCTAAAAGGTATGGTCAATAATTTGGGATTAAGTAGATTGGTTAAAAATAAATTAAGAAATTCATATAAATTTGTGTCGAATGTCCACTTCCTATGAAGCTACAGACCATACAGACTCCTAAAATAACCGGACCGATTTCGGATAATGCGGAGATTGAGGAAAATCATTAACTATAGGAATATCTATGTACTTTTATAGATGTACATACATACCTACATAATAAATTCTAATACTTATGTATGTACATTAGTATGTATTCATATTCATAAATTCAAAAAAGAGGTAATTGGTACTTGTTTTAATTTTAAAGTATGTCGATTTTTGGCCGCAACAACAAAACATTTCTTAGAAATTTCGAATAATGTGGAGGCATAGCAAGAATCATTTCGGATAATCCGGTTCATGGGTCGTTTCGGATAATGCGGAGTTCGCATATTCGAGTTTCGGATAATCGGGAGTCTACTGTAATGACAAATCTAAAATTTTATTCAATTTAATTTAATTCATTTATTCAATGAAGGCGACAATTTAAATACCTTACAACGTTAAATAAAATGCTAATATATTAATAACTCATTACTAAGTATGCCTCGAATGCAAAGTGATTAAAAAAAAATTATCTAGAAAATCTAATCATATGTCATAGTACCTGTTTTTCGTAAAAGATGTCAGGTTTTTCTAGTTTCACATAAAAAAGTATAAACGTTGGCGTAAAAAAACTTAAGCCTATTTTTACCCCACTTTTCTGGCCATATTTCTTAAATATAGACATTTTTAAGACCACAGTTCTGTTTAGCGTACAAAGTTTACCAAAATATGTAAATTTTAAATTTCTATCTGCAAATATTTAGAAAAAAGCAATCTTCAGAGTACCCCCTTTAGAGAACTGTAGCTTAGAGTGTAGCTTAGAGCCCTGCACGGTCCGGAATTTTGACGCGGCCCGAAGAAATTATTAACGAAGAGCAGGGCCTGAAACGTCCGGTCGTCCCAAAAAACCCAGCCGGTCAGAAAGATAATTTGAACAAATTTACCTTGACATTTATAACATCTAAACAATAGACATGTTTAATCTATTGTTTAACTGGTAAAGTGACATACCATGACAACATGAAACTTAAAGTCTAAACTATCAGAATCTATGATGTATTGTCGGCCTGTCAGCTGTTGCGTATTACCTACGTATAAAACGTGAAAAGCCCAGCTGTCCCGAAAAGCCTGGTCGGCCCGAAAACATTTATTAGGGCCCGACGGCCCGAACCTTTATTGATTAAGTGGCCCGACCCGACCCGAACACGGCCGCGTGGAGGCTCGAGATAAAAAGTCGGCCCGTGCAGGGCTCTACTGTAGCTTCGTAGTAAGTAGACATAGGACACAAATTTATATGAAGTTCTTACTTTATTTATTTATAACCAATCTACTTAATCACAAATTATTGACCATACCTTTTAGGACACCCTGTATTAAGAGCTGTAAGTTATAAAAAAAATAGATTTATATTTCGTCATATGCCAGGTGTCCCAAAAGTTTGTGTGTAGGAACTGTAGCTTAAAAACAATAGCAAGATATCTATGGTAACGAAGTAACTAAATTTTTCGTTACCATAGATATCTTGCTATTGTTTTTAAGCTACAGTTCCTACACACAAACTTTTGGGACACCTGGCATATGACGAAATATAAATCTATTTTTTTTATTTATAACTTACAGCTCTTAATACAGGGTGTCCTAAAAGGTATGGTCAATAATTTGTGATTAAGTAGATTGGTTATAAATAAATAAAGTAAGAACTTCATATAAATTTGTGTCCTATGTCTACTTACTACGAAGCTACAGTAGAGCCCTGCACGGGCCGACTTTTTATCTCGAGCCTCCACGCGGCCGTGTTCGGGTCGGGTCGGGCCACTTAATCAATAAAGGTTCGGGCCGTCGGGCCCTAATAAATGTTTTCGGGCCGACCAGGCTTTTCGGGACAGCTGGGCTTTTCACGTTTTATACGTAGGTAATACGCAACAGCTGACAGGCCGACAATACATCATAGATTCTGATAGTTTAGACTTTAAGTTTCATGTTGTCATGGTATGTCACTTTACCAGTTAAACAATAGATTAAACATGTCTATTGTTTAGATGTTATAAATGTCAAGGTAAATTTGTTCAAATTATCTTTCTGGCCGGCTGGGTTTTTTGGGACGACCGGACGTTTCAGGCCCTGCTCTTCGTTAATAATTTCTTCGGGCCGCGTCAAAATTCCGGACCGCGCAGGGCTCTAAGCTACACTCTAAGCTACAGTTCTCTAAAGGGGGTACTCTGAAGATTGCTTTTTCTAAATATTTGCAGATAGAAATTTAAAATTTAGATATTTTGGTAAACTTTGTACGCTAAACAGAACTGTGGTCTTAAAAATGTCTATATTTAAGAAATGTGGCCAGAAAAGTGGGGTAAAAATAGGCTTAAGTTTTTTTACGCCAACATTTATACTTTTTTATGTGAAACTAGAAAAACCTGACATCTTTTACGAAAAACAGGTATTATGACATATGATTAGATGCGCCGTTTTCTAGATAATTTTTTTTTTAATCACTTTGCATTCGAGGCATACTTAGTAATGAGTTATTAATATATTAGCATTTTATTTAACGTTGTAAGGTATTTAAATTGTCGCCTTCATTGAATAAATGAATTAAATTAAATTGAATAAAATTTTAGATTTGTCATTACAGTAGACTCCCGATTATCCGAAACTCGATTATGCGAACTCCGCATTATCCGAAACTACCCATGAACCGGATTATCCGAAATGATTCTTGCTATGCCTCCACATTATTCGAAATTTCTAAAAAATGTTTTGTTGTTGCGGCCAAAAATCGACATACTTTAAAAATAAAATAAGAACCAATTACCTCTTTCTTGAATTTATGAATATGAATACATACTAATGTACATACATAAGTATTAGAATTTATTATGTAGGTATGTATGTACATCTATAAAAGTACATCGATATTCCTATAGTTAATGATTTTCCTCAATCTCCGCATTATCCGAAATCGGTCCGGTTATTTTAGGAGTCTGTATGGTCTGTAGCTTCATAGGAAGTGGACATTCGACACAAATTTATTTGAATTTCTTAATTTATTTTTAACCAATCTACTTAATCCCAAATTATTGACCATACCTTTTAGGGCACCTTGTATATCCAGTTTTCAAATAAAATTTCCTAAAAACAGAAGTAACATTTCTTCTTTTAACAACTTTTATCAAGAATACATTTTTTTTGGTGGAGAATCAATAATAAAATAATTTTAGTTTTAGTGTAAACTTTTTCTCGGCAACTGTACGCGCCTTAAAGCTTAAACACGGCAACGCTACAGGCGACAGCGGTGTCTGTTAGACCTAAACCTTTCGAGGGTTTTTCAATATTTTTACCGAATGTTTTATATTTCTAAACTGTTAGTATGCGTATCCGTTTTACCTTTCCTATTTTTCGTGCTACAACGTTTATTCTTGTACAGGGCCATCCGGGCCATCCAGCCAGGACTGAACAGTGGCCTATTTTTGAGTTTCCTTGTATTTTCATTAAAACCAATATAGCCATTTGGTTTATGTTTTACCGTAGAATATAAAATGGCCATTTAAAAAGCTACTTAGCTTAAAACAAAGGAACTGAGGCGTAAAGGTGTTTTTTTTTCAATGGTAGACCCTGTATATTTTTTATTTTTAAGAAAGGTATTTTTTTCCTGATTTCATAAATATATGGTTTATCTATATTAGCTCATACCGTTTTTAAAATATGAGCGATCAAATTTTTAAAAAGCTATATTCATTTTTTTCCGTAATAATCCATAAACGTAATAACGTTAATTGTTTAAGTAGAATAAGTATACTTATCTCACTCTGGCACGTTGCTGGGGTATAAAACTGCAAACTGTCTGTGGCACACCGTTTTGCTTGGCAATAGATTATGTAACCATACATGTAATGTTGACATTACTGACTTTATTGAAGGTTGGGAAGTGTCACATTACCTACCTCTACTTCCCGCCCTGACTTCCCACCCTGATTCCCCGCCCTCATTTTCAGTCCACTAAAATGTGATATTTTAACTAAAATTTTAACCCTATTACTAAACATAAGTAGATTTTTTTAAAAATAAAGACTTTTTGTCAATTTCATATTTAATGAAAAACTTAAGAAACATCAATAACAAGAATAAAGGCTTACAGAGAACTATTTATTAAAATTTTAAAACTTTATTGTATTGATCGCAAAAGATCAGACTTGAACTGACGTTTATTGTTTTAATTTCAGACAAACGTTTCCTTGACAACCGTCGCCTAATTTGAAAATATGCCTACTTGTAAACTTATTTGATTTTTTTAATATATATTTTCTATAATACTACGTCAAAATGACATTTTTCTTTTAATAATATTTTTAGTTAAAAATTATAAGAAGTGGATGTAGGATGTGGTTGTAAATAAAATAGTATACAAACCTCGGTGAAAAGTTTCATTACTGTCTCCGAGATATAGTTTAACTCGACGCTTCGCGTCTCGGTAAACTATCTAATCTCTCGACAGTAATGAAACACTTTCCACCTCGGTATGTAATATACTATTTCGAACCGATTGTTTCATTTTCCTTCCCAAAATTGTTTCTTTCAGGACGCAAAAGGTAGTCGCTTAATACGTAGTTGTAATAAGTTTTTTTCATAATATGTAATTTAATTAAGGATTATTTAATTAATTTAAAATAGTTGGTACTTATCTAGCATTTTTTAACACATAATAAATAATAAGAATTAATTTATTTTTTGTAGGTTCCTTTTTACTAATACAACTTTTCCTCTTTTTATTATAATAAAAGTTGAAATTAACCAATGTAAAAACTTAAATATTGAGATCTCCTACACCGTTTGTCGAACGAACCCCTTACAATGCTATAATCAATAAAACGGCATAAAGAGGAGAATATTTAAAAAATAAATAAATGTAATACGACAAACTTTTAATCGCCACCCTACACCAAAATGATTTTGAATTATCTGTCTCTCCAAGTTTCATATAAAACACTTCTATTTGCTATCGTTTTCAAGCTATAGTTCCTCCATACACTGTTGGGAGACCCGGTATATAGGTTATCGAACTCTCATCAATATTTCTTTAGTTTGTAGTTATCTTCTTTTCGGTCAAGTTTTTTTATTTCCCATTACCATTTAAATAATACTATGATTGCTTATCGTTGAATATATACTTATATTATATATAAAAAAGGTAGAGTAATCTCGTCCGTATAATTTATAACAGTGAAAAATAATCTCGGCTAGCGGACTTTAAAGTGTGAGAAAACCTGTATTTTGCATTGCAGTACACAGGGTTCCAAGAACAATGGATTCCCTGGGGTCGAGTAGTCTACTCACTATATTATACAGGGTGTTCATTTGAAAACTTCCCACCTCGATTTTCCTGCTTTAAAATAAAAATGTGGAAAATCGCTCGGACCCGTCGATTTTTATTTCGAGGGGGACATCTTTTGCGTATATTGTCAATCTTGTTACTTCAAGCCCCTAGGAGGGAGGGGGGTAAGATGTAAATCTTAAATGGATACCCCTATTTTATATAATTTTTTTGGATTCTGCATAAAATTCTGAACATTTTTTAATAAAAGCATTATTAGTCTATACTAAACAGTTTCCGAGATATTTACTCTTGAAAAATGCCATTTTTGAACTTTGACAGCGTCTAGCTTTCTAACTGTACGTCTTAGAGCAAAACGGCTTACATGTCCCTATCTTCGATTTTTATTATCTTTCCAATAGTGTGAACTTTCGGTTAAACCGGTTTGACCGGAAGTTCACACTATTGGAAAGATAATAAAAATCGAAGATAGGGACATGTAAGCCGTTTTGCTCTAAGACGTACAGTTAGAAATCTGGACGCTGTCAAAGTTCAAAAATGTCATTTTTCAAGAGTAAATATCTCGAAAACTGTTAAGTATAGACTAATAATGCTTTTATTAAAAAATGTTCAGAATTTTATGCATAATCCAAAAAAAATTATATAAAATAGGGGTATCCATTTAAGATTTAGATCTTACACCACCCCCCCCCCCCCTTCCTCCTAGGGGCTTGAAGTAACAAGATTGACAATATACGCAAAAGATGTCCCCCTCGAAATAAAAATCGACGGGTCCGAGCGATTTTTCAGATTATCATTTTAAAGCAGGAAAATCGAGGTGGGAAGTTTTCAAATGAACACCCTGTATATGTTATTATTACCAGATTTCACGTTTACTAAGTTCCGTAGGCCGATTTATTAGTGCAAATATTACTTAATCAATTTAAAATGAACTTTTAACGTCACAGTCGAGTTTAACGTACGATGATATCCAATAACTCCGCCGCTGGATTACCTGCAATACATCTAATTTGTTTTCAGGGGCTTTACAAACTCTAGACAGACGGGATCCGGACGGCAGAGACAACGATTCCATGTTGGACAATAATATCTTGGATTCCAAGGAAAAGACTTATACTACCGATGTGAACGGCAAGGTAAGCAAAGTTCAAACAATGAGATTTTTTTGCCGTTCCTGATTTATTATTTTCAACACTTTAACATTTGAGGAGACGGGGAGATAAAGGAAGTGAACAATTCGTCGATTTTTCCTTTTGAGGCACAGGGGTATGTTTTTTTGCCCGCATTATTTCGATAGGCACGGAACCGATCGACGACCATAAGTTGTATTTTCTTACAATAATTATTGATCTAAATGCAGAAATAAAAACTGGATATTCAATATCATTGCTGACATCGTACGAAATGTATTTAACCTTATACTCTTTTAGATTCACTAAAATGTGGTTAATAATTTACTCATAAGGTTGTTCTTTTTATCCTTTATAATAAAACAGTATTTTCGCCATTCTAATCGGTTAAATTGTTCTAGGATTAAGCCAAAACCACTGCATTAATTGATATAAAACGTATCTTATGGCGTTACTTTTTATTCGTCATCATGATCAGATTATCAGTGTTTTTTTTTTATCAGCTGAACCGGTTTTATTAATTTCTTGTGTTTTAGTTAGTGTTAGTGTTGTATTGACGTGATTTTCATTTTCTTTCCTGCAAAATTTTTTATCTATCATTCAATGTTATGCTCTAAATTTTTGTTTAATAATTTAATTGTGGTACCTTTCAACTCATCAATTGGCGAAGAAAAAGTACTCTCAATACCCTTTAGGGCTTTTTCTGTTTTCTTCTCAAAACGCCTGTCTTCAATATTGCAGGTTTCTTTTTAATATTTCTTGGATTTCGACATAATGAATTTAATGTAGATTTTTTCAATAAAAATTACATTTATCTCATGAAAATAAGACAAATTAAAATTTTTAATTTGAAAATAAATATGTAGTTATATTTTTCTATACATATTATGTTGGAACTGACCTGGCATTTATTTTTTTAAAAATTACAATTCGCACGTAAGCGAAGACGCGACAGCTCATAGCCTGATATGAAAGGCAACGACAAACGATGTTACCAAGCCGTATATGATCAGATACACCCGAAAATTCTATAAGACTATCTTCAAAATAGCTAAGAAAATCAGTACAGGTATTTTGTGCTGGTCTATGGAGACTTCTCGTAATAATTGTTTTTATATTTAATTTTAATCCATACATGCTCCACGAACTCTGCATTCACTAAGAATTAAAGAAAAGTCAAGATCAGCTTTTATATACAAACCAACACACCTCCACGAGTGTGTCGATCAGGTCTAACAAAATTGTCACTTTCCACAGAAATAGCATCATCAGATATTAGGGATTAACCAACTTTCGGAAATTCCAATTAAGCTATAGTCATTACTTATAATATGGTCTTTAAATTCATCAAAATTATTTAGTAAAGAACTGACATTTATAGGTGTGTAAAACTCAACATTTAGACAGATATTATACATACGATTAATAGAAAAATTAGAACTAGAATATTGTATGAAGGAAAGAAGACAGATAGTTTGAAAAAGAGAGGAAAGGAAATAGAAGCCATATAGTCACACTACAAAATAAACCTGACATTAAACCATAAATAAATGGATTTAATTTGTTTCTGATAATACCTAATCCATATACAAAATTTCGTCATTCCCCATCAAGTAGTTATTAAGCTTTCGAGCTAGGAAGACGAAAAAGGAAACCATGATTCTTGTGTGATGTAGGAATTCAGAAACGTTGACATCTTATAATATCAAAAAAAAAAAAAAAAATCGCGATTACAATACTTTCTCGGCGAGAAAAATAATAGTATATTACACAACAAGTGTTGAAAGTGGTACTTCCCAAACAAGGAGGTATTTAGTGCAGGCGTACCTAGTGCAGAAATTCTTCAAGCTAGAAGAAAATCACTTTCACACGATTATTTCCTTCCTATCAATTTGGACCAATCACTGACAAGAATTCGTATGTCATATTTAATTTTCAAGTGGAGAAATTGCATGACAGCTCCTGTCAGTAATTTTTCCGGAAAAATGTTTGATAGGTACTGTCAAAATACAAATTGTTGAATTTCTATCTAGTTATCAGCGAATGCATGACTTTAGCAAAACAATTCCACATGGCAACATAACAAATTGTAACTTTAGTAATAGTACCTACCCAGTAAAATGCTTTGTACGTTGCTTTGATTGATTAAATTATCATATTACTAGTAAATAAGCTTTTTTTGTTCAGTCAGGAAATAATCTTGCCAAACATCATTCGTGAAAAATTCAAATAACTCGTTGACAAGTAATTTGTTTGAAACAAATTACTTGTCAACTCGTTTTTCCAAATTATTTCGGAAAAATTAGATGCACTTATGATATTATATTAATTACACAATTTTTCCTACGACCATAAAATTTATCAAAAATAGTTTTCGATTTATTTTTAAAACTTTGTAGGTATATAACCATTGTTAAACAAATTATTTTAACACTAGAGTTGAAAAATGTTTAAAAAATTTCAAGGCGTATTCCAACAGCGTCTACAGTGTGGTTGTTTAAGTGTGCAACATATGGGAATTTTTTTTATTATCGATTTCTCAGAAAATTGTATTCTTGATAAAAGTTGGTGTATGTTTGATAATCATATTAGGTGCACTTGGAATGGTTGCAAGTCAAACGGCGTACAGGGTACGCCAAAAAAATATAAAACTTGCACAAGAATAAAGTTTTTTAATAAACATTTAAAATAAAAATTTTGCACGATAAATGATAGTTTTTTAATTAGCATATTATCATTACTAATGTTTTATCTTGTTAAAAATAATTTTTAGGATATTTTAAAGTTGTGTTTAATATCGTTGCAACAAACATGAAGTTTGTGATTCCTTAATAAATTAAAAATTCAAGTAAATTTTACAAATATGCTTGAATTTAAACAAAGATATGTGAAATTTATTAATTTAGGAAGGTCTTTATGGTGAATATATAAAAAAAAATTTTGGGAAATTGTTAATGTTTTTTAAAAAAATATATTTTTTATTTTTGGAGGTCACATTTCTGAATCTATGCCTAACTTTTAATTCTAAACAACTTTTCTTAATAACATTTTGCTGAATTTTCTGAAATAGGGGTACCTACCCAAGTAGCAATTATAAACACAAATTGGACACAAATTCTTTGCTGAGAAACGTTTCGAAACATTTTCGATTAAAATTATTTAGATTGTGTGGAGACACATGTGTTTCGAATCTTTTGCGACACATTTTCGAATTTAGTTACTAGAAACGATTAAGAACTGTTAGTTTCGAAATACTTTCCAAACTACATTGTCCATACATTAAGGAAACGCACAAAAGAAAATTTTTCGAAACATTTTTATATAATATGAAATTGTGTTTAGACACATGTGCTCCCAAATTGTAGCGACACATTTTCGAATTAAGTGATTCAAAACAAATTGGTATTCTTCTGCTTTGAAATATTTACCAAACAGTGATATCCATTTAATTACGAAACTTGCGCAGAAAATAATTTTCGAAACTGCCAGAAACCTTTACACTACCGCACCCGGACAATTATTATAACCTCGATTATAACGATTATAACCTATAAATTACACATTTTTGTTTTGTTACCAACCTACTTTTTTCCTTGTCTCGACAATTGAGTACATGTTTTAGATTATTACTTAGGAATAAGTTATAAGTAAGTTTTATTAAACGTTTAACAAAGTACAAACCAATTTTATAGGTTATATGTCACAGAAAGTGTAAAGTGGTAGTGTATACCGTGACGGTATACAGAAGTTTTATGCTTCTAAGCTTAACCTTCCTCTTGACGGGACTGTGCATTTTTTACTTTAGCGACGTTTGTTTCGCATGGTTTCGGTACAATATCGAAACATTCTTCATGTTTCGACACATTTTCTATGAATTATAGCTACATGATTATCGAAACATTATAGAAATCAAATACTAGAAATTGTGTGTCGACTCCATTTTAGACCAGAATAATTCTCGCTTTCTGGCGGCCATTTTGACAAATTCATTTTTATATTATTAAAATGGACTTTAATTAACTTCCTGCGTCATTTGAAATGTAAAAAAGTGGTTACATTAGTTCCATTTTGCTGGCTTAATCAATTGAAAGAAGAATTAAGTAAAATTTTAAAAATATTTAAGATTTTATTTTTTGACAAAGTATTTATTTTATGTGTAAATGTCAATATACCGGGAGCGTCTTAAGAATATAAAGCTAAATTACTAAATTGCACAATAAATATTATTTCGTCAACGATTTTTGGATCTCCTCTGCAATAAAACATACGAAAAAAATGTATCACTTATAGAAAATACTCTGGTGACAAATTCATTATGGCGAAATTATGCTGTCATCATATTGTTTACTTTCTTTTATTTTACAACCTGTAGAGAGATAGATATTATACCTATATCTAATTATTTGTTTCAATAATGTTTCCATTTTGACAACTTACAATTCCAACACTCAGCGCCCTCTTTGTAAAATGAACTCTCACTCGACACATTTATGGAAACATGTTCCAAACATTTCTGAAAAATTTTCGAAACATTTTCGATAAAAGTTTCGATTTTGCGTCGAAACAGCGAAAGTCACAGCCCGTACCAACCACTTGGAAACACGTGCTAATGCGCCATTTAAAATGTATACGATTCGAAAATATTTCCATACATGTTGCCAACAATTTCCAATTTGTGTCGGAAACAGAAACAATAGTTTAGACACATTTACCGTAATGTGTCTAAAAATGCTACTTGGGTACTTTATTCTTGTACAAGTTTTATATTTTTTGACCTACCCTGTACGCCTTTTGACTTGCAACCATTCCAAGTGCACCTTATATGATTATCGAACATGCACCAACTTTTATCAAGAATAAAATTTTCTGAGAAATCGGTAATAAAAAAAATTCCCATATGTTGCACACTTAAACGACCACACTGTATATTAAAACAAAAAACAATGCCTATTTTACACTTTTTAACTTACCTAGTTTAGGTAATAGACTTTTTATTAGATCTATGCCTAGTTTTAAATAAAAATAATAACTTTCTCCTATTTGCTTAAGCTTATCCTACTAACTATGTATTGTACATTGAATAAATTTTGTTTCTGATTTTTAGGTCCTTGCATACTTTTAATAAAATAATACCTAAGTACAGGCACCTACAAAAACAACAAAACTGAACAATAAACACTCATCTCCTAAGGAGTCCAAGCCTCAATAACTGTAGATAGATAGAGACGGAGTTAAATATCGATAGCTTGTTAATTATAAAAGTCCTATAGTCGAGTTTTTTTTTATTTGCAGTAATGCCTTAGTGTACTTTATTCGCTCCAAGGGTCCCGCAAGTTTGTTATTTTTTAAATAGTTTTGCTGTCAAATTCGTCAGCCATCAGCTGTTTCTCATTTCATTGAAAAAAAAATATTTCAACACGCGTGTGATACCGTGCGAGCAAATATTATTTGCATCAAAGAGGGCTTGGATTAAAAAACGTAGGGCTTGGTTTAGATCACAATGATATGGGGACGATATATCTAACCAAATCTAGGTTAAAATTTTGTCAAATTCATATTATAACATATGTCACTACTAACGAGTAATAAAATAAGTAGACAAATACAAATTTATTTTTGTTGTTTACGAAATTATAATACTTGTACTTTATAAGGAAATAAATTAAGCTGCTTTTTAAGAATAGTCCTGCACGTTCCATAAGATCTTCCCACTTCTTGGCACAGACGTCTTATACAATTTGTTGCCGTATTTTGCATTATTTCACGAACGTTTGCAACAAGTTCTTTTGTTCTTACAGATGGTCTTCCTGTTCCTTCTTGTTTTGTATAGAACCTGTTTCCCTAAACACAGCCACGGTTCTTTTCAGGAAATGATAAAAATCTCCAGCAATAAAAGCAACGTTAGGAAAATGTTCGTGAAAATCGTCCATGCACAAACCCGGATTGTATTGCCACTCACCATTTACTCTAACCCCGTTTCGAAAATACGCTTCAACCATGAATGTTTTGTGCTGTTCCGTAAAACCCGTTGTGTGAATTGTTCAAATTGGAAAAATTAGCGATGAATCAAATTACTTGTAACGACTGTCAAAGATGACGGAATAACTGATTGATTGTTATTTCAGGTAGTTACTGACACCCAACAGGTATTAAGCTCTACGGCTAAGCATTACGTCCTTAGATGCAAATAATTTTTGCTCGCACGGCATAAAGCACTTTCTAGCCAAGTTAACCGTGCTTTTTTTCTCATTTTCATAAATGGTCGTAGGAAAAAAGAATAACTATACTCGAATGATGCTGTGGGTACCCGTTAGTTAAATAATAACTGTCACTTTCCATAAATGAAATAATAAATGTTTATTATTGGTGCACTTAAAGTAATTTCGTGTATCTTGTTTTGTTCTTCTAGGTAACAGTGCACGTGGTCGTGACAATAAATGGCAACGGAACGTTAGCGGACCTCAAAAAACAAAGGATGCAAATCAGAAACAGCAGCAACGACGTCAGTTTCAGCAACGATGTCAGTTTAGCGTCGCCGGTCGGCAGTATGACGGACTCGGAGCTGAATGCTCCAACTTCCAACTCCACCGATATAATTCGGTTTACGGGAGACACCATGGAAGAAAATATGGAATATGTCAAGCCCAAAAGGTGTTGTGTAATACAGTAAGCTTCAAATCGGGCATGTATATTATGTCAATATCGTTTCAATAATAAATCGGTTGTAGACGGGTAATTGTCACGAAAATATGCATTTATTACATCAAGAAAGGCGTAAAGCCGCTCGAACATTGAATCGATTTAATAAAACGACAATTTTTAAATTGAGAAATATGAAACAAGGTTAGAAAACCCACATTAATGATTGTTCAGGAATCATTTAAGGTAAAGTACCTACCTTATAAATGAATTTTATTATCTTAGCACATTCCCTTTTATCAAATTTTTTCGTAACAATTACCGTTATGTATCATGAACTTGCATTGTCATTAATTTCCATAACAACGCAACGTTTCAACTGATATCTCCATACGTCTTCAGGTGAATACTGATCCTGGCAATAAACACAATGTTTGTCCAAACGTGTTTTTTAACAGGAATGTGAAATCTTGTCGACTGCAGTAAAATCGTTTTACCATTTTATTTAGTTTTAATTTTAAACGATGCTTTTTGTTGTAAGAATATTGAATAAATCGAGAAAAAGTATTTAAAAAAAAACATAATTATCTATGTAAACTGTAACATTTTAACTTTTTGCAATTAAAGTCGGTCTACCTATCTTATAAATTAATTATAAATGCTAATCCCTAATGTCGATAAGACCCAGCGGGTGATCGACTAAAAGCAGGGACGCACTCATTGCTATAACTATTTATAGGCTTTTATTAGTACATATACATGGTGTCCCGAAATTAGCTGACAATATTTTAAGGAGATAAAGTACATCCAAAAATAAGACTAAAACCTTCTATTAATATACCTTCAAAAACGCTTCGTTATGGGGCTAGAGCCCCCGGAATTGGAGCTATGATAAGCAGTTTTTTCACAATATCTCAAAAACCGATTAGGGTATCGAAACAAAATTTGACACATATTTTACCCATGACAAGACGCAATAAATGGTTTAATTAGCTTAACTGTATTTCTTCCAGTGGCGTCCCACTGGGTAGGTAGTTGGGATAATATTGCCCTAAGTTTTTTATTTGTAGGATTTTTTAAATTCAGGTAAAATTTTTAGAAGCCTTGAAGTATTTTATTGGAAAAAGGTACTCTTGTTTCATTGCGGTAGTATTCACCACTTTCCAGTAAAATCGATTTTAAAATTTTCTGTTTTTTGAAATCCGTTGAGAAGGCTAAAGTTTTTTTTTTGCATATCTCAGCAAACACTCAATATTAAAACATGAAATTTATTAGAAGTTCTACTAGCGACACGGCATATTTATTAAAGGATGTTACTTTAAAATATTTTTCCAGTGACGTCGCACGGAGTGGAGCCTTAAGTAAATATTACCATTATTTTTTTTTATTTCATAGTATTACTGTAATTTTTTTTTAATTTTAAATTTTTTGTTAATAAAACGTTCTATTATTGTAATTTGACAGAATGTAACGTTTTCAAATTAAATATATTTTTAGATTATCTACCTTGTTTTTTAAATATTTATTTTCATGGAGATTTTAAGAGAGTTTTAAAATAAAACAAAAAAGAATAACAAATTGCAAATAAAATTTGATTGTGAACCACACGGGAAACTAATTCTTAAGCAAGCATTCGAAAAGATTTCCATTTTGTTGGATGCACAATCTAGACCTGCGTGTTATATTTTGTGAGGCCGGGATAATTTGAAAATTATTTGCAAAAAAAAACCTTAGCCTTTTCAACGGATTTCAAAAAACAGAAAATTTTAAAATCCATTTTACTGGAAAGTGGTGAATCCTACCGCAATGAAACAAGAGTACCTTTTTCCAACAAAAGACTTCAAGTCTTCTAAAAATTTCACCTGAAGTTAAAAAATTCTACAAATAAAAAACTTAGGGCAATATTATCCCAACTACCTACCCAGTGGGACGCCACTGGAAGAAATATAGTTAAGCTAATTAAACCGTTTATTGCGTCTTATCATGGGTAAAATATGTGTCAAATTTTGTTTCGATACCCTAATCGGTTTCTGAGATAGTGTGAAAAAACTGCTTATCATAGCTCCAATTCCGGGGGTTCTAGCCCCATAACGAAGCGTTTTTGAAGGTATATTAATAGAAGGTTTTAGTCTTATTTTTGGATGTACTTTATCTCCTTAAAATATTGTCAGCTAATTTCGGGACACCCTGTATAGGTTTGTTTAAATTTGCTCTACTCAAACAAAACAAATAGTCCAGAGGCGCCTAAAAATGTTTGAAAACGTTTTTTTTTGCTATAAAATGGGTTTGTTCGCGATAACTAAATTTTAAAATGCAGTTAGTCTGATTCAAAATAATTATTTTAAATAAACGGACACAAAAGAGTTAGAAAAAAGTGATTATAAGTTGAATTTCCAAAAAAATGAAAAAAACAATACATATTAATTTTAAACAAAAACTTGGGTATAGACAATATATTTTCTTATCCATTTTTTTCGTATTTCTAAAAAATGACCCTTTCGGCAGTCTGAAATTGTCAAAGGACATTTGACAGGTGTAACGCACGTCACAAGTCAAAAGCTCTTATTTTGTTTTGAGTCATGCAGAACCTAATACCAAAAACAGATTTGCAAAAAAAAAGCATAAATAAGTTTTCCATATGGTGCAGATTTTTCTGCGGACACTGTATAATAAAATATTTTTTATCTGCCGGTATGCAAAAAAAGGACCGTACTCGTTTTTTTATGTTGGAAAGAAAACGCAAAATATAACAATGTAAAGACGACGTATAACGACGTCCAGTGCCAGTATACATAAAATTAACATATAAGTCCGTTATTAATTATTATCTATATACACAAAATATACATATACCTACCTACAAGAAAGTACCGTGTCAGAAAAATAATTATTAAATTTTAACCCAAATCAGTTTCCTCTCACTGTCGTCATCCACGTTCACGATAATTCTTTTTCTGTCCAACAGATCTATATTCACGTATAATTTTTCTATTTTTTGAACATGCGCTACACAATTTTTCCAGCTTTTGTTTGGAATACTTTGCATCTCTGACTAAAAACCTGTCACAGAAAAGAATTAAAGATTGGCAAAACATTATTCCTCCTTACCGATGTTTTCAGCTTGGAATAAGGAGGAAGTCTTAACACAGTATCACCCATTTCTGCCGCCGCCAATTGCTTATTTATTGAAAATGATTTTAAAATTTCGAGCAATTACACTTTTGTATAATTTTCCTCAAAATACATTTTATTTTCCATCATGTAGTCTTGGATGGTAACTTTTGTGTCATTGGAACACGAAACTTTATTTACCCTACGACTGAGGTAGCTTACACTGTTTGGTAGTATGTTTGGTAATAATTTGTTTTTAAATCAGTCTTCAAATAGTTCTGCAGTAGTATCATCGTGACAATCAACAAAGCCATTTATATTCCATCCTGCCTATATCCATGGACTGAAATTAGGTATTCCATCCTCTATCTTTGTAAATGGACCGATTCCATAATTACTTTATTTACAACAAATAACTTCTTGTCTAAACCAATACAAATATCTAACTGAATTTTAAAACCAAGAAGCAGCATATAAATAACTAAACCAAACTTATCCTAATTATTCTATGAGGATTAATCAGAAAATATAATAATATTGTAAATAGATCCGTACCTGGAGTTTGTAATAGGTTATTATGAGGGTAAGGGATTAGCATTTGTACTAAGTTTGTAAGATAGGTATATAAACGGACTACTACCACTACCATGTGCTGTAGCAAAATAGGCGTAACCCTTAATACCTGTTTTTTTAATCATGTAATAAATCGTTTACAATCCAGTTTTAATATTTTCCTTAAGGTGGAATTCGCAACATCATTCAATCAATAATTGTCAACCTATAACCTATTTCGCCTTGTATTTTTTAGTTTAATATTTTATTAAATTAAATAAAATCAATATTGTCGGCACATTATTTAAATAATATCCGACAACTACAAAAATATCAATTTATTTCATTGCTAATTTTGGGAGAGTTTTATCATGAAAGAACAATGACAGAATAGTTTTATAAAAAAATCTTACCCGATATTTTTCGCTATACAATTATCCTAAAATAATTTATGAAATTCCCTGATATTGATTTAATCAATATAGGATATATAGTCGACATTGATTTTATTTAAATTTTGTGTAAAATAAATAAATCTACACGAAATAGGTTATAGGTTGGCAAGCATGTTGATACTCCCATCTTAATAGCATCAAACCGATTCGAACCAACAATGAAATTTTGACAGAATCGGTAATAATGCTTTTAAACAGTGAGTTTAAAACCATTGGTGGCCTTCTGTCATAAAAAATAATTGAAAAAATACTTGAAATACAGTAATTTCCTAATTATTCTTCGATATTGTTTATTTTTTTTACAAACATTTGCAGTTACCGTAAAATTATATAGTTTATACAGATAATTACAAGAAAGGTAAAATAGTTTTGTGCAGTGAAGTCGATCCATTCTGTGTACATTTTTATATGGAAATAATATAACTAGCCCAATATCTTCTTAAATATAAGCCGGAGAAAACACCTTTATATTATCATTTTGTTTCACATGCATATTCTATAATTTAGAAGTTTTTATTATACTTGCCAAAAACTTATGAAACATGGACGACATTTTCCTTATGGATTTCCCAAATCCCGCATGGACTCGAACGTTATTATTATTCTGTCATGAAGACTTGAGTCTTTAGATGTAATTTCCTCGTAAATATGTTCATGTTAAAGATGCGGGTATGGTTTAAGTGTCTGAGAGCAATACTAGATGTCGCCGCAGGATGGATCCATCCAACTAAAAGAGTAAATAATGCCGTAGGCAAAAATCTTCGAGATACATTCTTATTGAGTGGCAATAAAGCTTTACTGTAGTAAAGCCGATAAATTCACATATATATTTCAAAATTATGAAATTATTTATTACCTTTCAAGAAAAGTAAACTTAATTATGTACAGGGTGTCTCAAATTCGATGCTCCCCATTGGGATCTCGGAAACTATAAAAGATAGGGCAAATGCTAAACTGGAACAAAGTAGGATAATTTAGAGCTAAACTTAATGCCGGTGAGAAATCAAGAAAAATCCTAGTACCTACTTCCGGAGATTTATCTGTCAAAAACCGAAAGCTTAATTTTCCGTTTTTGTTACGTTATTTATAAACATTGAAAAACGAAAAGAATTTTCTACGGGTACTTTTTTACGACGCATTTAAAGATAGTTTCTAATTTATAAAGGACGTTTCGGTTTTCATATATCACCATCAGAGAAAACATTTTAAATACGGACCTGAAATTTAAATATTACTTTCTGAAGTATTTTGTTCCCTTTATGGCCGTTTGCACCACCGCCTTGTTTAAAGTTAAAGATTAGCTAGGGCGAACCTTATACTTAAGCTCACCTTAAATTAAAATGGAATGCACCGGGTCAATACCCGTAAAGCTTAGTAAGGGTTTCAAGAAGTTTGACAACGGCGTCAATCTGGTAATTTTTTTAGTAACTTTTGCACCGAATCTTTTCTCCCCTAATTGTTTTGTCGTTTCATTTTCATTCGTCATCCAAAATCAACCTACATAAAAAACGGTTTTTGGTCAAAACTGTTAAAATAATCAGCCCTGTTGTACACTTTTCTAGGCAAACCAAAAATAATCAAATTAATTTCGTCGACTAATCGTCATCAGCAATGGGTTCTAATAAATCCATTTTTCCTGTTTAGGTTGACTTGGACTTGACTGACGTTTAGGTTATTTTATTTTTTTCAATGGTTTAAGGTTAGATTTCCAAGATAAGCCGAATAATTCTGGGGCTTAGCTTTGTTCGACTGGAAGCCAAGCTTTAGGCAAAAAGTCAATGCGTGCAAACCAAATTCTGGAGATAAGGTGAACCTTAGATTAAGTAGCATCTAATCCAAGCGATGCAAACGGCCATTAAACATAAATCAATAACATTTTGGCGAAATTTCACCGTTTTGAACCAAAATCCATCACCAGTTCTGTTTTTTTTTTATCTTTTAAAGCTCTAGCTATCATAATTTTAACGTAATAAATTTGATTATCCCTGATCAGAATACCCCCAGGCCCGGTTCCAGCGCCCGGCCAGACGCCGGGGGCGCAAAGTCCAAGGGGCGCAAAATATTGCCAAAGGTAAAACAAATAAGCGCCTGTATAACCTTCGATGTATAATATACTATTTAAAAGATAAGGGCGCCCAAGTATTTTTTATAAATTCTGAAACAAAGCGGGTGCCTTTAAGCCATTTAATAGGGGCCTAAAAAACATCGAAAATGGAACATCGATGATCTTTAAACTTCGATATTTATAGTCCGCCCTTAGCGCGACGCGGTGAACGCGGCGCGGCGACTAAAAAAGAAACAGCAGGCTCAAGCTTCATACTCACTAGCGCGAATTTCGCCTTTTTTTGACATAAAGTGTAATTTCAAGATTTGAAATAATTCGCGGCGGGAAATCTTAACTTTTCAGCGAATTTTAAACGTCAAATAATTGTGGTTTTGATGATAAATATGAACATAACCTTAAACCTCAAAATGGATCATAATGTAAATTTTGACTTGTGGAATTATTCTTATACAATGTACCTTTTGCGTCTTTATGCTACGCTACCTAATTACCGTAGGTACTACTAGAAAACTAAATTTACGATTTAATACACCGTGAATATAACCTAAAAAGCTTCAAAAATAAACAAAACCTAAAATTCCGCAAAAAAGTTAAAACTGATTTAACTTTTTCGCGAATATTCGCGGGCATAATTTCGCGTGAGTATGGACCAAAATTTATATTCGCGCAAAAAATGCATAACTGTCAAAAAAAGGCAAAATTCGCGCTAGTGAGTATAAAGTTTCAGTTGGATAGACTCGTGTCGACTTGTTTTTTTCTAAAATTAAAACATTGAAGGGAGCAAATTATTTGCAAATTAGTCACTGCAGAGTGCACAGAGAGCCTCTCCTTAAAATATCACGTCAAAAAAATTAAATATTTTTGATAAAGTATAATATATATATATATTCAGGAAATAAATATGAAATAAAAATTTCGAGGGCGCTAAATAAGACCCTTGCCCGGGGGCGCCAGGAGGTCTAGAACCGGGCCTGATACCCTCCTAGGGATCTACACATAATATATGGATCCGTGGTGAAATTGTGATTTTAGCGATCTCCATAAAGATAAATGTCGTTTCTATTCATAGTATTTGCTTTTACTCAATTTGTATTACGTAAAATAAGACTTTTAATTCATTGTATAGTCGGACTTAATTTTTGTTATTTGTATAGTTAACCTTAATTTAATTAATATTACATGGCGTCCAAAAATATTTGTTTTTCAAATAAGTAAAAGATGGTTGTGGATAGGCAGTTACTACTTAAGTAGACGATAAGTATAAGAGAAAACAACAAACTTGAAACGTGTGTTTTATAGTTTTATGTCATTGTGTTCTTCAACTTAGAGTAGTAAAATATGTTGTCCGGGATTTTTAATGTTTATTAAGTATTTTCTTATGGCTAACTTATCAAAAGTTGCTTCTTAATAATAGTATACTGGTCCCTAACTATATCAAAGAGTTCAAAACATGTAGAGAAAGAACCTTTTTGAAATTATTTAGGTAATTATCTACGTCATTTACCGTGTAAATTTTTTTTTTAATTTAATTTACTTTTATTTTAAAATTTAAAAAAATTAAATTTAAGAGTTTTTCGAATTAGGATCAATAAAAAACGACTTACGTGTATTAAATAATAATACATTTTTGACACATGTAGTCGGTCTAATCAACTCATCTTAAACAGTATTAAAATAATTGTTCTTAATCGTTATTAACAACGCCGAAAAATAATATCAAGAATTTAACACATTTATAAGGATTTCAATAAATATTGTATTTTAACTAATGCCCCCTAATTAAATATTAGTGAATGATTGTAAGTATGCTTGTTCAGCTTTTAATATACTTTTTGATATATCTATTTAGAATTAAAAGTGCATGTTGTATTTTTATAGCGATTTTTAAAAATATAAAATAATGTCGTTTGTACCACGATACACAAAACACGGTGTGTCATTTCGCATCTCAATAAGGAATACAAAAACATTATAGTCCGGTCAATCTAGACATTCGAAGATACATAAATTTACAACAGGCTGAAAATCAGTAAAATTGTTCAAACTATAATTATAAATAAATTTTTAAGTTCCCCATCATTCCCGTGTATGGAAAAAATTTTACTCGAGGTCAAAGGTAAAAAAATGAGTTTTTCGCGATTTTCAGCAAAACGGTAAGTTTTATCATAAAAATACCCCAGACAAAAATTGTAGATTATAAAATTGTCGATAAAAAATGTATCAATACTTATTTTCCTACGAGCCACCGTTTCTGAGATATAACGATTCAAAAACTTGTAAAAGTTGTTATCGTCATAATATGTACACGTTTCCACGCCACCTATGAGGTAGTGTACTTAGCGCGTTTTTTGAACGTGGTTTTCCCAGTAAGCCTACTCAGCATACAGGGGCTGGTCGAAAGTAACGATGCATGCAGTGTGGCCATACCGTTTTGCATTCGCTAATGCACAAAGTAAAGATAGTATTATAGTTACTGGCTGGTTGGTGAATAAATGGTAAAAATGAAATTTGAGATTTAGAATAATTCATATGATTATTTGTTAAACGTTCAACAAAACCATTTCAACCGGGTAAAGACGCATTTTTCCATTTCCCATAAAACTATACTACATCAGCTTTTTTGAGGAAAGATACCGTTTCAGTTCCATAAACAAAATCGTTAACATTTATTTTACTGTAACCTACTACACCGTCATTTTTATATATCTGTATCGGCACATGAGCTTTTGCCTTGAAATCCTTTGCTGAAAGAGCTTATTTTATTCGTGGCATAGGTTCTTCTAGTAAAACTGAATTTTTTGTAGTAACAATTTGAATAATACCCATTATGTGGAGCGTGTTATTTTTTATTATTTTCGACCAGCCCCTGTATGCTGAGTAGGCCTACTGGGGAAACCACGTTAAAAATAAACGCGCTACGTACACTACCTCATAGGTGGCGTGGAAACGTATGCATATTATGACGAGAACAACTTTTACAAGTTTTTGAATCGTTATATCTCATTAACGGTGGCTCGTAAAAAAAAAGTATTGATACATTTTTTATAGATAATTTTATGATCTACAATTTTTGTCTGAGGTATTTTTATGATACGTACACTACCTCATAGGTGGCGTGGAAACGTATGCATATTATGACGAGAACAACTTTTACAAGTTTTTGAATCGTTATATCTCATTAACGGTGGCTCGTAAAAAAAAAGTATTGATACATTTTTTATAGATAATTTTATGATCTACAATTTTTGTCTGAGGTATTTTTATGATAAAACTTACCGTTTTGCTGAAAATCGCGAAAAACTCTTTTTTTTTTTACCTTTGACCTCGAGTAAAATTTTGTCCATACAATTTTACTGATTTTCAGCTGGTTGTAACTTTATGTACCTTCACTATCATTTTTTGGTCTAGATTGACCGGATATCGCAGCTCCCATTTCTAGTTGGGGATTCGTTGGTGATGCAATGCGACCTGCGGAATGACATACAGCGTTTATGTATATTGTACATATATCGTGATTTATACACTTGAATGTTGTTAGGCATTTACTTTATTTTTTAATCATCCAAAATTAAGATGGCCAAATAAATACACGAAACATGAACGCCACCTAGCTTTGCTATTGGGTACAATGTCGCACGGTAGGTATGGACCATGTTTGAAATTCGAAACCTTCAAAGCTAGCATTCACGTGTTTTGTTTGTGCATTTGTTCTATTTCTTGCCATCTTGATTTTAATAGAAAACATAGAAAATGGACAGCCGTATTCACTAAATGGGCCTAAATTTAGAACCATCTTAAATTGAGTTCTAGGTTTAAAATAACAAGTATGAGAATAAATTCACTAAGTCCTTTAAGGCAAATATTTTTTTTGGGTTTTGTAAATTCATTTTAAACGAGTTTTTCGACGCGTATCCTTTATAATGGAGGTAAAACTATTTTGTCAACAACATCCCGGCAAAATTATTTATCGGCAAAACGATTTAATTGCAAAAAAATAAAATAATTAACGCAAGAACATCATGTCATATTAAAACGTTGACACCATGGAAACAACGGGGAGACTATAAGATTTAGATTTTAGTAAATACGGGGGTTCGTTTTAATATTTTATGCCTAGATTATTCAGAGGTTGAATGTTCAAAACTTGTAAGACATCTAATTCCCGTTTATAAAGACGTGTTTAGTTTAGGTATTAGGTATATAGGTATATTTTCTACGACTACTAGGACAAGCAATTGGCCAAGAATTCTGGGTATTAAAAAAAACATTTGTTTAAAAGTGAAGGTGAACGTTGTAAAACCTGTAAATTTAATTTTTAAAAAATTAGTGCCTAAAATGCACAGGAACAAGCCCGAAATCGCTTACAACTTATTTAGATATTGGATTTTTTTCAACACGTTGACTACCATTCCGGTCTATAGCACCGAGAATAAAAGGTTCCAACTTTAAAAACGCGGCCTATCAGACCATGATGCAGTTTGTCGCACGAGCCAACTAGGTCCATTGTACCGAGATCATTTTTAGTTCCCCAGGGCCAACGTTCTCATCGGGGTATATTCGCTGTGATAGACCGAGCTGGCGCATGGGACAAGTTTGCACCACTCAGTCAGAAATTCTGAGTCCGCAATACGATTTTTTTTAAATTGACGCCAGAGCCCATTCCATTTGTCCTACTTTATGCAATGTCACAAGCGGCCTCTCGGACTTTTTTTGGCATGGCGTCATGGACAAAAATGCGAATATGGCTTCGGCAACGTGTTAAATCGGGTTATCAGTTGTAGAAAGAGTATATTGTATAATTAGCATGGAATGGCCGTTTCCAAAGCTGTAATACATATGAAAAATAAATATCGTTCCATGCTCGTTGTAGAATATTCTATGATTTAATGCGAAGGTCAATGAGAAAATTATTTATTTATTTTCATCAGCTAGCTCATGACTAGTTGTTCTTAAGGCGGTTGGTACATAATATGTCAATTGAATCTAAGTTATGTAAGCGATTAGTTACAAAACTGTTTAGCCCGCATTTAGTTTTTCACATTCACTTGTATGTGGTATTTCAGTTGTTTCACTAGTGTTAAGGGGATAGGACTCTGGTTGGTATTTCATGATTTTTATTTTATCTGTAGTAAAACGGCAGTAAAGTGTAAATAATGCACAATGTGCGGATTCCGTTGTTACCTACGTAATACATGAATGTATAATGGTAGTGGTATCTCCGCGCTGACAAAACGTTTAGCTCAAGTATAAACGGTTTTTAAGCAACTATTTATTTAACTTTCTTAAATAAAAATTGCTCAGTTATTAATTAATGATATTATTTCGAACACATTGTCACCACAAGCTAAGCCGCTGACACCACAAATTTGTTTTATATTACGTATGTACATCAAATTTGGGTAAAATCAACTAAGTTATTTACGAGTCATCCTGTAGACGAACGGACACAATAACTGCCTCATCTATACTTGTGGTCGTCGGTCTTTCCCAGAGACAATTTACCTTTAGATAAACAAACAATAATCACGAATGTGGCAGTTTTATGGCCTCGCGCATGTAAACAAAACTGGGAACTATTAGACATGCGCACTGCAACATTATCGTTTGACGAATGGGAAAATAGACAGGTCCGTGCTTTAAAATTTAAATTCTTGCTCATATGCCACCATAGAGGGTTTATTTTACCCCTATTTGGGCATAATACAATTATACAACGGCTGCAACTAGTACTAGTCATTGTTTATATTACAATCCGAGTCACTAAAAGCACAAACACAATTCACTAACTAAACTACACAAAAACCAGAAATCCATAAATATTAAACACCAGTCCCATAATCCACGATAGCCGATCCGATAGCTGAAAACTACAAGGAATCCGCAGAGAAGAGAAACCTTAAAACACAACAACAAAAATGGCGGCCGAGCCGGTTCTTGAGAGTATTCTTGAGCGCGTCGATTATTGTCGATAAAGTAGGACGGCCGATAACACGAGGTTTGTGCGCATGCACGAAGGTTCCCCGAATGAAGACAGCTGACCGACGAGTCATGCGCTCGGACGTATTTTTTCACCCATAAAACGTAACTTTTGTTTGCGCAGGAGATAAGCTGTAGGTATCTAAAGGTAAATTGTCTATGGTCTTTCCGCAATATAACTCGAAAACTGACTTACTGATTTAAACAAAAATTGTTCTACGTATAAAACCCTTTTTAGTTTTTGTTTGACAAAACCCCGAAGATCAACATGTTCATTCTCTTTTATTTTTTGGAAGTAGAAGTGGCAACAAAAAAATACCTAGCCAAGTCAAAAAAAAATATTTTAAAAAGAAAATTTTAAAAACATGCTGGCAAGGTTAGTATGGAGGAATGATTTTTATCAATCAAATACTACCATTTTGAGCCTATATATAGCAACGGATCAGCCTTTTATACAAAGTACTGCTTAGTTGATCGGGAATCGCTCGGAGCCTATCTATAGCCCGTCGTCACTGACCTGGAAGGAAAAATTGTATTTAAGTACTCTCTTCCATGGACAGTGTTTCATTAAAAAAAATTAAGGTGACGTGTCCGATATTGATCAAGCGGTACTCTGTATAAAAGAATGAACCGTTGCTTTATTTATTACCCCGTATGTATGTGCTGCATTGTTTATTTAATAATTTTGAAAATAATTTTTAATTTTATTAGATATGGCACTTTTTATTTAGATATTTTAATTAATATTAGATCCAGTCCCCTTCAAATTTATATTATACAAAAATTTAAAATTATAAATAGGTATGAAAGTGTAGTGTGTGTATTATTTGTTAGGATACTGGGTGGACCAAATGTGTGAAGTAAACACCCTTAATACAATAATTACACCCTTTCACTCCCATTAAATTTTCATTAGATTTAAAAAGTATTTACACAGTTAGCTAAAGAACTGTTGACTAATACATTCCAAAATATGTGATAGAATAATAAAATTTATAGTTAGTACTTAATATTCTGTAATAAGCTGTAAGGATTTTATTGGTAGCGCCGTCGTTACGTAGAGTAGTGCCTCACAAATTAAAGCAATATCGATTGTTGATTTATCAAAATATGATAGCCCTGTGGTATTACGAGTCGACAATATATGTTTTATAGCAATTGGAGTTTCCTCTGATATTGGCGTGCTTCGGATTCGATCTGATTTTGGGGGGTCCTTATCCCAAGGAGTTACCCATTTAAATATATCAAGTCATTTCATATTATAAAACATTCTGTACATTTACTGTAATAATCTTAAACACCCTGTATCACCATAAGTCTATCATATTTGAATAGTATGTGCACATTTAAAGTTGTATATTATAGTGTTTATTTATTGTTAGGGTTTTATAAAAATCAATTTTTAGGTTCTAAAGTGATGTGTTAGAAAAATGTTAAATTTGGTTCCTTTTTATTAACCCATTATTGTATTGGGTTGTGTGTGCATCGCCAGACTGGACATGGGAAATACCATGTAAATTTTGTTATACCCTCAAATATTGGAAATTGTATTATTTTATTATTTTGCAATGACCCAGTTAAGTTATTTAGATTAAGCTCTTCTTAAAATTCTTAAAGATTAAATACGGCTTTTATCCCTCCGTGAAACCACCAGTAATAATAATTATGATGTGTTATTTTTTATTAGTTTCAACATGTTTTACAGTATTTAAGAAAAAATAATGATTGTATTATAGTTCTCCACGTCGTTCTTGGGCTACGACGGGGCAGGGCGGTAAAATGCACAAAAATAAGGTTTTAGCAGTGGCAGCATGAGCGTGCGCATATTTATGTTTTCAATCTTAAATTAAAGAAATCGTCCATAAAACCATGTTACTCCGTCACTGAGAGCCAGGAGACTTAAAATTTATTAATTTGAAGATGCTTAAAGTGGAGTTGAAAGTATGGGAAAGAAAGAAAAAACTAAAAGTCTTCCTTCACAAAATTTAACAGAATAGAACTCTTAAGGGTCTCCACATGTTTCGAACGTAGAAACGTTCATCATCAGGAGACAGAAAATGTATTTAAATAATGCTGATGGTTTTAGCAGAAGAGAAAATGGTGAAGGACCTTAATGGAGCTTTCATGGAATTATAAAATGATGTGTAAAAGAGCCATCATAGGGAGAAATTAATTAAAGTTAAAAGATACTCAGTATGTGAGAAGTCAGTAAATGTGGTCTAAACCAACTGGGGAAGAAGAAAAACCTTTCTAAAAAGAAAGTGTCAAAGATTATTTTAATTTTTTTTAAAAACATTTTTAGGTTTTTGTCAAAATAACATTGGTGGGATAAAATTGGTAGTAATTATCATAGAGGTAATGAAAATTACATACAGGAACGCGCTTAGTGGGGTACTGAGGTTTAAAGCTCAGTAACCCCGCAAGAGGGTAATTTAAATTCGGTAGAATTAATTAGAAAATTGCACATTTTTAAAAAACTTCTACAGGTCAAAAAAGGTTGTTCAACGTCCACGTGCTGGGACCAAAATAAAATTTATTGGTGTTTGTATTAACGATGAACGTGGCATTATTAAATATTATATGTGATAAGAGACAGAATGGTAACCGGGAGAACTTATAGCACACGATATGGACAAGCCCGATACCGTGGGTTGTCGGATTTAACAAAATCGTCGTATTTTTTGAACTGATCACTACAACAATGTATATTTTTTGCCCGCATTCCTTCGGCAGCTCAAAATCGGTGACGCGGACTTTTAGTTTAATATTATCTAAATAATGAGAACTTTATTTCCTTCAACATTTGTTTAAATGGCAACTTAATATTTTTTAAACACAGTCTTGTTGAATACCAACCAAATATCTTCATTCTTAGTAGAAACTTATTCTAATGAAGGTTCAATTTGATTTTCTAAGTTTTAAAAAATATTTTTTTTTCGCAAATTTTGTTCCAAAAAAACGGTCCAATAATCCGATGTCCGCATATACATTTACTTTTTGAGGGCATCGAGTCCTTGTTTGTTTTCTGTACTCCAATGCCTACAATTTTGAACATTCGGTCCACTGATTAATGTGAAGGTGCATTCGTCGATAAAACAAACACTGCGTGAGAACTCCCTATCGTTATTTATCATTTCCATAACTTCAAAACAAAAGTTTGCTTTTCGTATTTCACCTTCCCGAAATTTCTGATGTTTTTGATTTAAGTATACTTTTGTAATTTGCGCAGTACTGTGGAGTGTAGCCAACAAACCTGGTTCTAATTCCATCATTTTCTTGTGCTGGATCTACCATCGAGTGCATTATTTTGTTTTAAACAGTTGCATTTATTAAGGTGGGAGTATCAACATGCTTGCCAACCTATAACCTATTTCGCGTAGATTTATTTATGTTTTCTAGCTTTTATGCAAAATTTAAAGAAAATCAGTATCGACTTGATATTCGATAGGTAATAATTGACATATTTAATAAATATCAAGGAATTTCATAACTGATTTTAGGAGAATTGTATAGCGAAAAATATCGGGTAAGGTTTTTTTTTAACATTATTATGTCATTGTCACTCGTTGTTCTTTCACTATACAATTCTCCCAAAATTAGCAATGAAATAAATTAATATTTTTGTAATATATCAGATACAACCTAAATAATGTACCGACGATATTGATTTTCTTTAAATGTTAGTTATTAAAATAATAAACTCAAAAAATCAACGCGAAATAGGTTATAGGTTGGCAATAGATTAAATGACGTTGAGAATTCAACCTTAATTATGCCTTTGCTCTCAAAATTACGAACAATATTTAGGACTGTCGTTTTGCTTGGAATGGAACTGTCGGGAAACATCGCAGAGAACATTTCGGATACTCTTCGAGAACTATTTTGCAAGTAGCACCACTTAATTTTTTTTAATACTGTAAAAAATGTTGAAACTAATAAAAATAAACCGTCTAGAAATATTTACCATAATTATTACTGGTGGTTGCATTGAGGTTTGTATCACAGCCATATACAGGGTGTCCCAGATAAGAATGCACTCTACAGCGATCTCGTAAACCATAGGAGATACAGCGATGGTTAAATTAGAGAAAAGTTGCGCATAACTGAATTAAAAAATTCCCTTCACACTTGTTTTTTGTTAGACGTTTCGATATAGAAAAAACACATCATCAATGAAAATAGGCACATTATCGAAAATATTTTTGTTTTTATTATTGTACTTAAACATTAGTAGGATTTTAAAACATTTTTTATTTGAGATTATTTACAATCTTGTTAAATTTGTGTTCAAATGCGTAAATCTTAAGATTATTGGACAAAATTAAAAGAAACATAATATTATCTAATAAAACTTATCTGAACAATACAACAAGTAATAATTAATTTTAATAATTAAATACAATTATTTTTATAATAAATTATTTTTTATTTTCAAAAACATTCTCCAAACATAAATAACACCGTTAAACAATTTCTTCCATAACGTTATTTAACATTTCTGGAGTTATTTTTTTTTATTGTAGCTCGAACTTCAGCCTTCAACTCATCATTATTTTGAAAAGTCTTCCAGTAAACTTCATTGTCAAGGAAATTTTACTGCACAATGCAACAGTTAAAAATAAAAAATAAAACAATAATAATTACCAAATTTAAAACTAACAGGTCTCTGTAACTGACAGATCTGAAGAAACTATTTAAACAATTGCGAACGTCAATCAATTTCATAGCCACCCATATGATGCCGAATTTAAATGGTACGTTATGTTTGAATATTATCATGCATTTTTTAAAAATAAAACATAATTGTATTTAATAATTAAAATGAATTATTACTTGTTGCATTTTTCAGATAGGTTTTATTAGATATTATGTTTTGTTATAAGTTTCTTTTAAAAAAATGTTTTTAAATCCAACTAGTGTTTAAATAGAACAATAAAAACAAAAATATTTTCGATAATGTGACTATTTTCATTGGTGATGTGTTTTTCTATATCGAAACGTCTAATAAATAATAAGTTTGATACGCCGTTAGCTTTAGAATAAAACGTAGAATTTATAAGCATAAAATAAAATTTTCCGACTATTTAAAATAACAAAGTTGATGATGGTTGTGACTAAACGAAACGTCGGATCAAAAATGTAATTAAACCATCTTGTAGGGGAGAAAAAGTGGCAATAAGAATGTTAAATTTATTTTGACATGTCTCTTCAAATAGAATGATAAATCAATTAAAACGAAATCGCGAAAATTCGGTTTTATTCAAAAATCTTCGGAAGCATTCGGAATTTTTTAAATTTGAAAACATGACGTTACAGGATTCAGTAATGCGCAACTTTTCTCTAATTTAACCATCTCTGTATCTCCTATGGTTTACGAGATCCCTGTAGAGTGCATTCTTATCTGGGACACCCTGTATAGTTTTTAAGAAATTTTTTTTAAATAACTTAATTGGCTTATTAGAAAATATTTGGTGTAAGAGTCACACAAGCACCTTAAAAAAGTCTTAATACAGTTTTTATGTAGAATTAATAGGGGAGCCAAAATTTACATGGGATTTCCCGGTGCATAGTTTTAGAAAAGCTAGAATTTTAAATGCGTATTATTGCCATTTTTTCTTTTATATTTTTATAAATGAGGAGTCTACTTCGAACATAAGGTCGGTCTTTCGTTTGTTCTTATTCAAAAGAGGCCTTTCGAGCATGGCAAAATAAAATATTTAACTTAATTAAATAAAATATACAAAAATGCGGAAACGAAACATAAGAAATCGTCCAGTCTACACTGCAAACATTTTTAGAAGAAAGTTCTTGGCTTTAAATAATTTTATTACTTTTGGGCAATATAACTTTATATATTTTTAAATTATACCACCTTTATTTTTTAGGATCATACTATAAAGTTAAGCTGCTATAATCTTTCCCACGCCTAAATCAAAAGATAATATTTACTTTTTAAGGATATTTTCTAGTTTTACTTGGTACAGCTCCTGTATGGTAGAACTGAGGCTCGAACATTGGTGTCTTAATCCATTAAAAATGTCAACTTTTCTACAAAAAAGATATTTTTGATACTTTTACCTCAATGCTTTTTGAGAGGGGGGCGTTCCAAATTGCTCTTATTTTAATGTTTTAAATACGAACGAAACTGTTTTACTTTGCCGTACTGAGCGACCATATTACACAAGTATTGAGTGAAACTATTTTAGCAGAATCTCGTACACTGCAACCATTAACTACCGAACATGACCTACCGATTCATATTTTTATGTTCGTGGTAGGCTGTCCTCTATATATTTAGTAAAAATACTTTATTTCGATATGTTCTTATGATGTACATTTTTTACTAGAAGTTTTAAAATAATTATGCCTTCCTAGCGAGTAATTTATTTTATCTAATAAATACATAATTATTTTTAAAACGAAGTATCATTGGCTTCTTCAATTACCCTTCTGACGTTTGAAAAACGCGCCCATTGGCGTAGCTAGCCTTAGTTTTCAGGGGGAGCCTGGGCCCCAGTGTACGGTGGATTAAAAAATATATATTATTTATATTGAATATTTCAGGGGGGCAGGGCCATCAGGGGGGGGGGGGGGGCAGCCCCCCCCCCCCTAGCTACGCCGATGAACGCGCCCGACGACCAAACTGATTATACACTACGCCCATTAATTATCGAATATTCAAAAATGCAAGCTCAAATTAATAACTGGATTCTATAATTCCCTTGACAATCGATCCTGACAAGTGATTTGTCTTTGAGCCCTGTTTCCTTCTGCCAAACGGAGCCTCACTGATGAGCCGTAATAACGGCGAAACGCGTCTGGGGATGTGTTTGGCGTAAGGAAAGAGACAAAACTTTTTTGAATTTAAATTAATAAGCTGTAATTTCCTTAATAAAGAACCAATTTTAAATTTCTTTTTTTTTTATTATAAATGTAGGGTTCTAGGGTTTAGGGCAGAGTAGTTTGCGTCCTAACACGTCTTATTGTACGGGGTAGCGCATAAACTCTAATGCATGTAAATTTCCTTAAATTTAAAACTGACAATATCTTACATAAAAATTGAATTTGATTTATTTTTTAAACGAAAGCAATTACACATCTATCTATGCTAGAAACTGGCCAAAAAGTTTCGCCATGCCACTGGAGGCAAAGAAAAAAATATCATTTCTTCGAAATAACTTCTGTTGCCGAAAAAATGTTTCGCAAATAATCAATGTGTCATTTTATCACTTTTGGCTTTTGCTAAATTTAGAATAAAAAACATGTCAACAAATAAAGCCTATAATACAGGGTGGCACGCAAAAACCTATCCTTTTAATTCTTTCACAGAAAATTTATACAAATACAAATTCAGATAGGTACAGCACAATTATTAGGTAACCAAGGATATGGTAAATAAATGATGTCTGTATGTTTAACATTAAAAATTGTTTAAATTTACCATACTAAGTAATTATGAACGTTGATCGAGTTTTAGCACCAGAACAATGTTCCTATGCTAGGGGGTTGTATAAACAGGGTCTTTCTCAAGCAGATATTGCTAGAATTTTGGCCAAAACTCTGGGGACAATACAGTGCTGGATTTACCATTAGGCTGAGTAGGCTGGAGCCTAGGGCGGCAGGTTTTAGGGGCGGCAAATTTGGCCCAAACATTTTTTTTTGTCTTACAGAAATAAATGGTACAATCTTTATTCATGGTCGACGGGTAGTATTTTTTTAAATAAACTTTATTGTTGGCCGTGTCTGGTAATGGGGATAAAAAAAGGTAGTTGGAACTTTACTGGCTTTGCAGAAAGAAATTTCATTTTCAATAAAATAAGTAGGTAATCATAAATTTTTAAAATATTTACTAAAAATTATTGACCAAATTTGGGCGTGGTCTTAAAAATTTTTCGCCTGCAGCGGACTTTTTCTTTCCCGAACACATCACCTGTTTCACAACTCACAAGCCGTCACTGGTATAGGGGCGGCAAAAATTGAATAGCCTACTAGCGGCAAATTTGTAAATCCGCCACTGGGACAATATGCAAATATTAAGTAGATATCGAGAAACTGGCTCTAACCAAGGACAAGGTCGACCAAGAAAAACCACTCATCACTAAGATAGGTTTATACGTCTGCAGTGTACAAGAAAACGTTTCACCACCAGGGCTCAGTTGCAGACGCAGTATTCAAATACATATGGTCCTATGCGAGTGTACAAGCAAACTAGTGTTGGACAAAATCGACTTATTTTAATAATCGAATACCGAGCATATTCGAGTGATTTAAAAAACCGAATGATAATCGATTTTTCACTCAAATGCTAATATAAATATTGGCATTGGCGGTTCATCGTTCATGTTGATATACAGCATTTGTATTGGGAATAACTGACTCGGTGTTGTTAATCGATTGATTTTTTGCGGATTATTAAATGTGGCGGAGATTTTTGTGGATTTTTTGGCATGGTTCCCAGTTCCCAGATCTTACAATTTAACTACTTGACCTTAAGATGTCACGATATATATTGCATAACTCATGATATTTATGAATACTGAATACTCACCACTAAACATTAAGTTTTCAGTAGACGCAGACGATTTAAATCTAAATAAAATAATAAATCCTATTATCCTACGCAGGCAACCCATAATGCAGTATTTAAATCTAAATAATAATTATCTTACACAGGTAACCCGTAATGCAGTATTTAATTTGAATTATATCGCCAATAACCGAAACCACTCGGTGTAGCCGCTCGCTAGGAGATGGCTCTGGCCGCAGTGAGTGATTGACATGCGGGCAGCAACTTTGGAGATGCGTTGGAAAATAAAAACCATTATGTTCGTCACTTGTATTATTTCCGAAGATAATCGAATAATTCAAGTGATTAAAAAAACCGAATGATAGGTTATTTTTCGAGTGATCCCAACACTAAAGCAAACCATCCGAAATCGCTTAAGAGGTTCAACTTAGGCCATAAGAGGCAGCACTAGGCCCTAAATTGAAACCAGTACACCGACGTGCATGTTTGGAATATGCTAGGGAACATGTTTGGGGTGAAGGTGAGTGGGCTAATGTTCTATTTAGCGACGAGTCCCAGTTTTACCTGTACAGTAATGATAGACGTCAAAAAGTGTTTCGAAGGCCTGGCGAAAGATTTGCTCAGTGTAATGGAGGGGGATCAGTAATGATTTGGGGGGGAATATCTCTAGAGGCAAAAACTGACTTTATAGAACGTTTAACGGCCGACCGATACATTACAGAAATTCTGGAGGAACACTTAATACTTTTTGCTCCTGCAATTGGAGCATTTTGTTTTTATGCACGATAACGCGCGTCCTCATACCGCCAGAATTGTCCAGGAGTATTTAGCTGACACTGGAATTTCTGTAATGAATTGGCCAGCTCGAAGCCCCGACCTAAACCCCATTGAGCATGTGTGGGATCATATAAAGAGGCAAGTCCGTGCAGAAGTTAACCCGCCGCAAACTCTTCCAGAATGAAAACAAGCGCTGCATCGAATATGGCAGGATATTGACCACGAACTAATAAGACATTTAATTTTACGCATGCCACGACGGTGTCAAGATGTTATTAATGCTCGTGGAGGGAATACCCGATACTAAAAATGTATCGCTGAATTTTTATTAAATTTGTATTATTATTTTTGTATTTTTTAATTTAAGCAATTTAATTATATATAGATATTTCCGTAGCACTCTGTATTATAGACTTTATTTGTTGACATGTTTTTTATTCTCTATTTAGCAAAAGCCAAAAGTGATAAAATGACTCATTGATTATTTACGAAACAGTTTTTCGGCAACAGAATTTATTTCGAAGAAATGGTATTTTTTTCTTTGCCTCCAGTAGCATGGCGAAACTTTTTGACCAGTTTCTAGCGCAAATAGAGGTCTAATTGCTTTCGTTTAAAAAAATAATTAAATCCAATTTTTATGTAAGATATGTTAGTTTTAAATTAAAGGAAATTTGCATGCATCTAGAGTTTATGCGCTACCCCGTACAATAAGACGTGTCAGGACACAAACTACTCTGCCCTCAACCCTAGAATCTTATATCTATACTTAAAAAAAATTCCAAATTGGTTCGTTATTAACGAAATTACTGTGTAGCATTTATAATTTTAACGCAACCCTTTTTATTAATTTTAATCCATCAGAAGTACTTTTATTTCCTTGCATTCACCACTTCGTACCATATGCAGGAACAATTACATTTGATACCTTTGGTTTTTTTATCAAGCGTCGATAGCAGGATCGCTGGCGATTTAGGTCGTCTGTCTGCCA
Organism: Polydrusus pterygomalis; assembly: GCA_963969555.1. NCBI lineage: Eukaryota > Metazoa > Arthropoda > Insecta > Coleoptera > Curculionidae > Polydrusus > Polydrusus pterygomalis. Next base: position 115,145,659 of record OZ018378.1, on the reverse strand, counting down.
CGAGAATTGCTGCAAGCAGGACACCTTCGGGTTTTATAGATTTCAATTTTTCTGGGTGCTAATTTAAGCACTAAAATTTAATAGTATGTTGTAAGTGAATTCTTATATCTAGCATATTATATGCCGAATATACCTCCTGTTCCTGTGTGAGATAAGTCCCAAACTGTATGTGCCATGATGCATAATCTGGTTGAATTCCCTCAACCTAGAGGTAAGCTAAAATTCTCTTCCTGGGTTTTTCAAACGTTTTAGTTATTTAACTGTTATTTACAGGGTGTATCCATGGGGCTTAATCTTCAAAGTTTCTATTAAGTCGCTGTATTTTACAATGTCTGCAAGACCGTGTTACCTTCTTCCCTTTTGGGCTCATGCCGCCATTTTCCATTGCTAAACTACCTGGGTAACTGCCCGATGATCCAATCCACCTAAAATCAACAATTGGGGTCTTTCTACACCACCAGGACCTTCATTTGGTATCCACTGGATGTTCTGGATACTCTTGGATTTAAGCCCAGTTTATTCCATTTTTTTATAATATCGCTTTTCTTAACAAATTGATTAATTAACTTAAGAATTAAATTTAAACCTCTCACTTATGAAACAGTCAATAAGTTACATAATTAAGTATAATTTGATCATTATTTTATTATAATATTGTGAGCGAGTTGTCTGATTTTACGGTTTTTTCTAAATTTTATTAGCACGACAGCGTACAGTAAAAATTCTGTATATATATGTATATAGCAGGGGTATATCTTTGGCCAAAGAAGGTTATGCACATATTAATTCGGTAAAGAAAATAAATAAGTTTTGATGCGTAAAGGTTTCATTTTATATATTGGTATCAGAAATCGAGCTGGTTTAATTACATAGTGTTATTCATTCGTTTAATCATGTTTATTGATTTACTTATAACTGCAATCATATTTAGTTTCTATTAAACAGATCGAAACTTATCTCAGTCTTTATTTATTTGCATATTTTCCATCTATTATTTATTGATAGAGCTTGGTTTCTCAGTTGGAAAGCTCTATAAGCTAAAGATAGGAATAGTAACTGAGTGGCGCCCTATAAACATAAGCATCACTTGCCTGTCACCATATGTTCTACCGACGAAAAGCTGCCGTAAGCACGTGAGTATTTTTTGAGGAAAATTTCTTTTTTTCCCTAAAAGTACCCCTACAACAGCTTATTAATTTGAGGGTGCATTTTTGAATATTTGATCATTAATGGGCGTAGTGTATTATGAAGGTTTTAATTTATACAATTTCTTCTTATTTAAGTCACTTTATTGGTATATTCTCGGACATAATTTGAAAACACGTTAAAGTACATAATGCAAATTTTTTTAAACAAGTTGAATTAAACAGATCCAGCATCAACACTAAAGTAATCCCTAAGAATTATTATAAAACATGTGCAAGTTGGGAATAAAAAACCTAAAAGTATTCAGGACACAATTTTAATACTTTGACCCAAAGCCATTACGTTACTATTCCGTCTCGTCTTTTATCTCGACATCTTCAGACGTTTGAGACCCGGTTTCATCGTCTTCTTTTTCAATTTTCACATCCAACTCTTTCTTTTCGGCTTCTTTTTTACCACTTTGCTTCTCTTTTTTGGCTTCATCTTTATTTTCTTTATCCTTTGGTTCTTTTTTCGTGTCTGGTTCTCTCTTAACCTCTTTTTCCTTGTCACTTTCCTTCTTGGAACTATCGCGTTCCTTTTCCCACCTCGACTTACTGTCATCTTTATCTTTTTTCTTATCGCTGTCTCTATCTCGATCCTTTCGGTCATCTTTATGCGAAGCAGTCTTTAGTATAGGTTCAATTTTGTCACGAATGTCCATCAAGGTTGTTTGAAAGAGTTTTGCATGAGCCTGTAAAAAAATATATATTTTAATCACAAAACATAATATATATTATACTAGCAAGTACCCGTCATGCTTTGCAATGCCACTTTTATGGTTGCACTAATTCAGAAACCTTCTCGGGCGTGCGCACAACAACACCAAAGTTTTATGGCAATCGGATGAATGGTGTAGGAACGCATACGGGGCAAACAAAGAAACATTTATTTATACAGGGTGTCCTAAAAGGTATGGTCAAGAATTTGGGATTGTGTAGATTGGTTAAGTTAATAATACCCAAAAATAATTGACAAGGAAAATTTAAAGTTTATTTTAAAATAGCAGAATATAAGTAAATAAATTAAATTAAATTTGAGGATTTGTTAATTAGCGATTTTTCAAATGTAACGTAATTTTTAAATAAATTTATCTAGAAAACGGCGCATCAAATTATGTCTTACCAATAGTATAGTTTGTAAAATGTCAGATTTTTCTAATTTGAGATAAAAAAGAATATAGTCAGCGTAAACAAAATATGTCTATTTTTACACCCCTATCCCCTATTTCTGGCCATTCCTAAATATCGATATTTTTAAGACCACAGTTCTAATCAGCTTACAGTTTACCAAAATATCTTAATTTTAAATTTGTATCTACAAAGGTTTCGAAAATATTTAGAAAAAACCATCTTCAAAGTAATCCCATTAGGGGGCTGAAGATTCGTATAGTAAGTGGACATAGGACACAATTTTATATGAATATCTAACTTTTAACCAATCTACTGAATCCCAGATTATTAACCATACTTTTTAGGACACCCTGTACATAGAAAATAGATAAAAAATAATTCAAACAAAACAAGTATTTGCATTTACTAGAAGTCAGTCTACAGTCCGATGCTAATTTAAATATAGATTAAAGAGATGCACCTAAGTGACTTAACACTAGCCTAAGCAAGAAAATGTTGCTAATCATAATGTGTTCCAGTTAATTAAGTATCCATTTGCTAGTGCTAGGAAAGATATGCAAAGGATCAATTACCAGACGAATAAATAGGTTAGAATTTTCATTAATAAATACTTTACTCGTCCGTGAGAATTTTTTGAAATTTTTAATATCTTGTTATTAATTAAATCAATTACTTAGGGCCAAAAAAAGTAACAAGTCTCTAATAACTGCAGTTAAAATTGCAACCGGCATCGGTATATATTTCCTATTATTCTGTTATTCGGAAACTTGCAGTGTCGTCATATTATGCTGTCGATTTTGATTTATGACGTTTAATTCAAAGTTTGTTTTTTGCATTCTCAGTGTTTTCAGAAAGTGTTTTGCCATTATTTTGGGTTTATGAGATATTTTAGTAGCACACTGTGGGACTTTGTGTGTCCCTTGAAAGTAAGTAAACATTTTTTTTTTTCAATAATTTAGTGTAAAAGCTTAGTTTTTAAAATAATTTTGAATTCTTTTTTTTTTAAGTTTATATGTTAATTTTGTTATTGTGCTTTCGTCCTTTTTTATTCCGGCATCTGTATCTTTTAAGATGGCGTTCATGTCGTCAACTATATTTTAAATCTCCGAACACGATAATACAGTTAAAAAAAAATTGTGTGTGCTTAAGACGACACGACAGAAGTGAAAACTTCAACAAGGTGAAATTAATAATATCAAATACAATTTTTTTTGGTTTGTTCGGGTTTGGCCGGGTTTGTTCGTATATAACCGAATATAACAAGACGTTAATTAGTATGAGACAATTATGCAGTATTGATTTTTTTTAATGAACTTTCATCACATCTTAGGTTAGGTTCGTAAGCAATCATAAAAATAACATAAACTTGGAATACGGGATAATTTTACTGCATACGAAAAAATATATTTCCTAAAATTGAACAACCCTTGAATTTTTACGGTAAAACTAATTACCTTACTTCACCCTACGTAAATATATAATTTAAAAAATGCCAGAACATACCTGAGACGCAACAAGTGTCGCAGACTGTTTCCCCGTCGACTGATGCGGCAGCGGCATGCTCTTTCATATAACGTTTACGAATAAACAGACCCGAAGGTCAGGGTCAGTTCGGATTGAATATAGAAGTCGAATTCGAGCGTAACACAGCCGAGCGAGACGGCCCAGTTTAATTCAGTGCCCACAAAAAAGTGCTAAACGCGCCTAAAGGAGTTTTCACTTCAAAAATAATGCACCTTGTTTTATTAATTTTAATTGTATTTAGCAAAAGACAATTTACTTGTATTCATTTTTAAAATGAAATTAAAATGGGGTAGTTTTTTTAATATTTACGGGTAATCGTTTTCCAAAGTCATTGTTTATCTTTATAGTTTGTAAAATTTTTAAGCTGTATGCATTTAAAAGACGTCATCCGGACGTATGCTATATCTCCATCTCATTTCTTCACGCGTGTTGGTTTATTGCCTTTAGAGGCAACAGTAAGTTCGCCGGTGTACCATGAGCATTGCGTGAGTCTTAGCGTTTGTCAGATCAGGTGTCAGGTTAGTTCGTGCTTGAATCACAGAGTGGTGTTTTCATAATTTGTAGTAGTAAAAGTAATATCAAAATTGCTGATAGGTGTGTTGTGTATTGGCGATCGGCAGTCGGCATTTTATTGAGTAATTTTAATATTTTAGTCGTTTGATTAGTTCCGTTATATATTTTTGTCGACGCGACGCGCTATTATGAATCGGCTGGATTATATTGTAATATCCCTTGTGAAAGAGTATTTTTCAAGGCGTCATTAAGACGAAAAACGAGAAATTATTTGCTGCGTTAGGCCTACCCTTCAGATAAGTACCTACTCAAAGGACAAAAAAGACGGAAATAGTACCTTATGTACAGGGTCATTCCCTATATATTGACCCATATGCTAGCCGCTTTATTAATAGAGATATCAAAAAACTAAAATGAGGAAAGTTGTAGATCTTGATCTTAACTTTTTTTAACAATTATTAGAAAAAACAAAAGACTGTTGGAACTTTAAAATTTTAACACAAATTTTTTTTTTTAAATGGGACACCCTGTATATTATTACATTTTTAAATTCCACATAAAATTATAATTATTTTTTATTAAATGCATTATTAGTCTATACTTCATAGTTTCCGAGATATTGACTCTCGAAAAGTGACATTTTTGAACTTTGACAGCTTATAAACCTTCTAACAGTAAGTCTTAGAGCAAAACGGCTTACATGTCCCTATCTTCAATTTTTATTATCTTCCCAAAAAAATCAACTTCCGGTTAAACCGGATGTAACTCAAAAGCAGGAAATATCGTTGTTCCGGTTTAACTGGAAGTTGATTTTTTTGGGAAGATAATAAAAATTGAAGATAGGGACATGTAAGCCGTTTTGCTCTAAGACGTACTGTTAGAAGGTTATAAGCTGTCAAAGTTCAAAAATGTCACTTTTCGAGAGTCAATATCTCGGAAACTATGAAGTATAGACTAATAATGCATTTAATAAAAAATAATTATAATTTTATGTGGAATTTAAAAATGTAATAATATACAGGGTGTCCCATTTAAAAAACAAAATTTGTGCTAAAATTTTAAAGTTCCAACAGTCTTTTGTTTTTTCTAATAATTGTTAAAAAAAAGTTAAGATCAAGATCTACAACTTTCCTCATTTTAGTTTTTTGATATCTCTATTAATAAAGCGGCTAGCATATGGGTCAATATATAGGGAATGACCCTGTACCTAGGTCGAGTGTTTCACTACTGTGGAGAGAGCTGGTTCCATTTAATTAAGAGAAATAGTGAGCTTCTCCATCATTTAAAAGTAAAACATGTTTTTACTGGACAGTCGAAAACTATTCAAAACGAACTAATTGTTTGTATTACCGAGTTTGTGAAAAATGTAATATGAAAATAAAAATATCGGACGCTATTTTTTTCTGTGGTAGTTGATGATACAATGGCGCGCTGTAGCGACAGCTCACTGGTCTAGGTATTACAATAAGGCACGTAAATAAATCAGCAGAAATTAAATTTATAAGGTATTAATCCTAACAATTCCAGTTACTATACTTAAAACCGAATATTATATGCAGTGACGTAGCAGTCGAAACCATGGAAACTGCCAAAATACCGTGTTATCATTGGCGGTTTACCTTGATTTCCATGGTTTCGACTGCTATGTCACTGCATATAATATTGGGTTCTGAGATTAGCGTACAACCAGAACGAGATTTCTCTCGTTTGAAGCGCCTTAAGACTTATTTATAAAATACCGTCTTACAAGACGGACTGAACGACCTGTCACTCATGTCATTTGAAAAAGAATTACTAATCAATCGAAGTGAAAATATTGGTCAATTTTATGATATAATTAACCGATGTGCTTGCTCTAAAAGATAGGCGTATTAATTTAATTTATAAGAAGTATTTTTTTTCAAAATAAAAATTTAAAAAACCAAAAAAAAACATCCCATGATAAATGCAAAATTTGGGCGTGGTTTATAAAATTTATTCAAGATTTATCAGAAAATGTTCTCATTATTAAAAGTTGATGTTTGTGTTAAAACGATAAAATATTTTTAATTTCATGTAATGCTTATGCTTAGGGTAATCGAGAAGATATAATTTTTTTAAGGGCAACAAGAGTAAGTTATGTGTCTTACATTAGTTCTTCCCAAGGTATCTTCAGTACTCCTTAACTTTTCCTTATAGTCCTTGACTTCAGAAGTCAAGTGTTTAATTGTGGAACTTGATTTGGCGTATTTTTCAGAAACTTTGTGGTTTTCGCTTTTCAGTTCCACCATGTGCTGTTCAGTCTCAATTCTGGCTTTTTCACTTCTCTCGAGCTGGGACAGCAGTTTGCCTATGTCGACGACGGCGCCTTGATAAGTAACCAATCCTGCAAAATATACAATCGGTTAAATATTTTAGGTGCCAAAGACAATGAGCAAGGCCATATTTAGGTGAAAAACCTGGTTACATTAAAAATAAGATGAAGAGCGAAATGTAACACTTTTTCTAATACGATGAAATGTAAAAAAAATCATCAATAAAAGCACGATTTTACGTAAAAACTAATTCGTACTCTTAATGGTAACGGGGCCTCATTTTTTTTAATCTATTTATATACCCATATTGGACAAGATATTTATTAAGTTGCGTTATCGTAACATTGGATTTAATGTCAGGACTTTATTGTAACAGCAAATGTCACGTGAAAACGAGCCATTATTTCCTTTAACCAATAGTTTTGGAATAAATTCATCTAAATGTGTTAATATTGTCACGATGCGAAATTTGGTAATTTACTTGTTTGATAAATTTTGTCTTTTATTTAGTTCATTGTAAAATCATTTTTCTTAAACCGGAAAACTTGCCTTAAAACAAAAGCGATAAATATATACACTTTGTTGTTCAGTGAAATATCATTAAAATTAGTGGTCAACATAATAGTCCCCAGTACAAGGACCCTTAATTTTAATGACACATACAAATGTCAAACTGCGTGAGTGGCTTCTTTGGGACGAGTCCGACAAACTTTCTTATGCGAAAACTTTCGGCGCTGCTGCGTTTTCGAATGCCCGATTCCCAGAAGTGTCGATATGACGTCATTATGACTCCCCGTACATACAAGCTTGATTTTTAAAAAATTGTTTAATAAAATTAATTTAAAAATTGTGATCAACTTGTCCTACAAAAATCATGCTGCGTATGGAGTGTCCACCACCCACAAAATGTCGATATGACGTCACATGACTCCACGTATATACAAGTTTGATTTTTTGACAATTGTTTAATAAAATTGAGTTAAAAATGGTGGTCAACCTGTCCGACAAAAATCATGCTGCGTATGGAGTGTCCACCACGCCGAAAATGTCAATATGACGTCATTATGTCTCTCCGTACATACAACTTTGCATTTAATATTTTTCGATTTAAGATAAAGTACTGATTGTAAAAAAATATGTGATTGTGAAAAATATTAAATGCAAAGTTGTATGTACGGAAAGACATAATGACGTCATAGTGACATTTTCGGCGTGGTGGACACTCCATACGCAGCATGATTTTTGTCGGACAAGTTGACCACAATTTTTAACTCAATTTTATTAAACAATTGTCAAAAAATCAAACTTGTATATATGTGGAGTCATAGTGACGTCATATCGACATTTTGGGGGTGGTGGACACTCCACACGCAGCATGATTTTTGTAGGACAAGTTGATCACAATTTTTAAATTAATTTTATTACACAATTTTTAAAAAACCAAGCTTGTATGTACGGGGAGTCATAATGACGTCATATCGACACTTCTGGGAATCGGGCATTCGAAAACGCAGCAGCGCCGAAAGTTTTCGCATAAGAAAGTTTGTCGGACTCGACCCAAAGAAGTCACTCACGCAGTTTGACATTTGTATGTGTCATTAAAATTAAGGGTCCTTGTACTGGGGACTATAATTTGTTTAACTTACTGAGTGAGCAAAATTGTGCTGACCATTGACTAGCAAAAATTATAGGCAGTTGTTCTTGAAATCCCGTCATGAGTAAATGACGTACGACATGTGCCCGCTGGTCGGGAAAAGAGTTACCAAGAGCAAAATAAGTAAGTAGAAAACCTTTTATTGTAAATACCCAAAACTAAACCAACCCTTATTCTATGTTTTTTGATTAATAGATTTTATTTTTATAATTTGCATTTTTTAAATTCACGTTCCCTCTAAAGTCGATCCCAGTGACTTCTGCCTATACGAAGTCTCAGTCACAACAAAACACCGTTGTGACAATACAATGAATGTAAAAAAAAACATCCATAAATAGTAAGTAAAGTTCTGTTAGGAGTCACCGATTAATAAAAAGTTCACAGAATCTTGTAAATTACGGCCTGTTTAAAATACCATAAGTTCTGTAACTTCAATTATTTGTCAACATACCTTTTCACAATAAGCCTGTGACAATTATTATCCTGACTTTTAGATATTAATTTTTCATTTACCAGCATAGGGCTTTCACTACAAAAACTTCAAAACCCGTATTTAGTAGTTTTAAATTTAGTGCATCATCAAAATATTTAGACCGTAGTATTCCTGTATATCATGTCGTTTTTGTGTGAATTTAAATTTTTTGGAAGTAAATCGTTTTACCGGGATCTTGTAGCAAAAAAAAAATGTAGTTCTATTAAAGAAAACAGTACATACTAAACTAACATTTACAATACAAATCTTAGATAAGTGATTCACTTGTCATCTTAAATCCCCCCACCGCACCGCACAATTGTTTGTTAATTAAGGTCGGTTTATATTATTTTATTTCCCGAGAGACACTAAGAAATGCAACGGGGGTAAAGCCACATACCGGGTGTCCCGCTAAGGTCGGCCAACGGCGGTATCTCGAGAATTTTTTTTATGGGTAAACCGGCAAAAGAAAACAAAGAAATTATTTTTAAAGTTATATGATTGGCGCTAAAGGACGTAACTGACGGGGCAAAATACAAAATTCAAGTTATTTTAAAAATAGCCCCATTAAGGCGCTATTTTGATATCGGCAGTGAAAAGCTAATCCCTTCTTGCGGTAATTTGGTCCCAAGAACTTTTTTCATATCTCCAATCATAAGGGTGGGGAAACCTAGTAAATGAGTTATTACTAAAAGTATTGGTTGAAATATTGACATCTTTTATGTAATGTTAATAAATTTGTCCTCGTTTGAAAGAGTTTCATTCTTAAAAAAAAGTAATTTTGTTGATAATCGCTAATTCGTATTTTGTCTTACAGAGGGCGCCATGTATAAAAGTTTCAGTTTTTCTTAATTAAAAATAAATAAATGAACTTTCTGTACAATATATTATAAAATACATAAAAACACCCACATTTTGGCGAAAACCGCGTTTTGATAATATCTTTATTCGTTTTCGAGTTATTCCCAAATAACTTTATTTTTTCACAAAGAAATTAAAATGAACTTTATGAATAGAATCTTTATTAAGAAGTCCTTGGAATTGACTTAACCAAGATAATAGTAGGCGTTGAATTCTCCTAAAAGGAAAATTTTACCGCAAGAATGGATAAGCTTTCCATTCCCGATAATAAAACATAACCTTAATGGGACTATTTTTAAAATACCTTGAATTTTGTTTTTTTGTCTTGTCAGTTACGCCCTTTAGCGGCAACCGTACAACTTTAAAAATAATTTCCAGTGTTTCCTTTTGCCAGTTTACCTTTAAAAAAAATTTCCGAGAATGTGTGACCAATACTTTCCGAGATATAGCCGCTGGCCGATCTTAGCAGGACACCCGATGTATTATTATGTAACCAGTATATTGTCAATGGTATGGAAAAAGGCAATAGAAAAGTGTAACGAAGTTACCTAAGTTTTACCGAATTAACGACAAGTAATTAACACCGAAGTACTAGAAAGTAATTATCTCCGTAATTTTTCAATTGATTTTTTCGTTTCTTTCATGCAACCGATTTATTGAATATTTTTCTAACCGCTGGTAACAAAAGGTTTTGAATTGAATCAGAGAAATTAATTAATTACCGCTATCACAGAAACCGTCTTAATTGGCAAACCAATATATGGCATTCCGATACAGGTAAATTCAGCGTTATCTCCGGTACCGATTCGAAAAGATAGCATTTCCGTGGTGGGAGATAAAAAGTTGAAATCCGAGATCGAACCAAAAATACGACCCCTTCTCGATCCAGCCTTGCAGCCGACCGAAAGTGATTTTTCAAAGTGCTAAGTGAACCGTTTTCTTTTTAAAATTTTCTTACTTTTTCCGCCGACACCCACCGTTTTCATCTTTGGTAAGCATCATTATTTTTTTGTATTTGAAAATTGATTCCTGCTAAATTTTGCCGCCGCATTAAAATAATTTTCATTTTCCCATATTTAGGATTAGAATATTCGAAAGTTTGCCGAACTTGCTTTTGCTTAATACCGCCACGCTTTACTCATTTTCATTTGCCTGTATGCATGATTAAAATTGCTCGATAAATTCCGCCGAAGTCACCAGTAGTTAGTACCGCCGCTGTAATACCATTTTCATACTGACCGCTTATAAGTTCTCCGTTCTTAAAATTATTATCGGACGTTCTCTTACTTAACACCGCCGCCCGAAAGACATCTTAATACCGCTTGTTTGATAACTTGTCCTGCCGAAACGCTTACCTGCATATTACCGCTAAAATTCCTTTAAATATATCCACCTACCGTTTCCCAGGAATACCTGCTTTGTTTCCTGCTTAGTAGCGAGTTGGTTCCCGTAACTTACGAAGAAATCTGTTTATTTTTTTTTTATTTTTAGGGTAGTATTTGTGATTTGTTATATTAACTTGTATTTTATTTTTGAATTCGCTTGCCCAGAAATAATAAAATTATTTTACATTTCCCGACATAGGTGTGTTTTATTTCCCATAGGAACTTAGAGGCGTGAATGACTGTTATCTGTATGCGCTAATAGAACTCTGTCTTTAACTGTTTAAAGGTTACCCAGGGCTCCGGGGGTTCTGATTTTCCCTAAAAATTAAAATCAGTGGCGCTCGAGTAAAACTCCGTTCTTTTTTTTGTATATTCTCTTTAATTCCGCCCACAGAACGCTTTAGAAGTTATTCAATTCAAACCCGACCGAATTTACCACCGAATTACCGACCGCCGAAAAAGTAAAACCCGGAATTGAATGACTTCCGCGTCTGAGGGTTAACTTGATAATTGAGATTAAAATAAAAAATTAATTTTCCTGAAATTCAAACCATTTAAAGTAAAATCATTCAAAATCTTAAAACCGAAAAGTAGCCCAGAGTTCAACAAAAAACCGAAGATTCTTTACAAAAAGTATTTTCTAGTCCGTACAGAAATATAATTTTTAATAGCCGATTTCAGAAAAACATTTCTATTCGCCGTTACAAAAAGTAGCGCACCAAAAAGCCTTACAAAAGTGAGGCCACTATGCGGCTCGCTGCAGGGGTAGTGAGCATGCGCAATATGTAGTATAAACAATTAATGTTAATCAGCTGTTGCTTTGATGCGAACAGAACCGGTCACTCATTATTTTCATTTTGTGACTTGTTTGTGTGCTTTTTAAGTGTTATGTTGTCTAGTTTGTAACATACACTATAGTAATGCCTTTTGATTTGTACCTATGGTAAAGGTACCTAAACTCCCTTTGCTATCATGTAATAAACAAGTGTTTCAAAAGTTTAACACCAAAAATAGTTAAATACATTTTAAGCCGCCCCTGTTCAGTGTTCACCACAAAATGAGGTGAACTGCGCAAACCCTGTATCCCGCTTTAGTTCTCCATAAGGGTCACAATCTTGTAACATGCCATTAGCAGGTTATATGGGTAAACCGGAAATCTTTAAAATTTTCACTTCCTTCAAGGTTTTCGTTCAAAATCCAATTTTTATTTGGTGTAAAAAATACAGTGAAATTTTTCAATATTTTCATCAAATAGGAAAGAGTAAATTTTTGAAAAATGCATGCTTTATTTTATTAGACTTGTCCCATAGCACTAATAATACTATTCGATACCAACACCACCTCTCCCAGTAGTAAAAAGTGACCTACCATCTTTGCTACTTGAACCTCCTTCGTGTTCCTTTCTAATACCCCTCGTAGAAGTGTCATCACAGTCAAATATTGGCAACAATCTTTTATTACCCATCGCCATCTCTTTCCAGTCTGTTGTTTTCTCGCCGTTTTCAATTTTCTCCTTATCCTCGTCCTTGGGTTTATCAGTTAACTTGCGATAATGTAGGGAGTCTCTGGCAATGACCTTGTTAACCAGCTTCTTGACTTGTGATCTTGATAGATTCAGCCCTATGAGCAAAATAATATATTTTTTTATGACTTGAATAATATCTGTTTATATACTAATCGCAGCGAACTCAAATAGATCTTCGACAGTTAGCATGGTGACATTTGCCATCGATCAGCTGACATGGGAACGTCATAATTACCCCAGTTGAACAGTGGACCGCATTTGGCCCAAATGTGACATTTGGTAGTGGTGGCTAAAGTCATGATCTGGGACTAGTAGTTATTTTATAAACATTTAAAATATACAATTGTGGAAAAAGTTATTATTCTACATATCCTCCTCCAATCTCCACACATTTCTCCAAATTAGAAATAAATTAAATAAATAGGTCAGCACTCTCAGGTTTTCGTTTTGAATTTTCATAAATTCTATTGTAAAAAATAAAAAACAAAAAGTAGAATTCAGATTTCAAATTTTGTATTTAGGCTTTATTTTGGATTATAAACACCTTTGTTTCATAAACATTTTGTCTGAAATAACAAATAATGGCACTTCTATCTTAAAGCATTTTCATGTTTTCTTATTTTATCAACATCTGATCTAAAATTTTTATATGGTAAATTAATTTTCTCGACAAGCAGAATTTTTTATAAAGAATAACATTTCGTCGTAAAATCAATAGTAAAGATGTTTTTCCTCTTGTCAACTCCATCCGGGGGCACACTGTATAATGAGGTATTAAATTAACAATATAAAACAACTTACTTGTTTTGGTAATTGAATTGTTGTTTGTAAAAACGAAACAAAAAAATAGTTCCAGAGGACAAAACATACCTAAATAAGTTTCGAACTTACCAAGAGTGTAAAGTAGCTCCTCGATATCTTTATCAAAAATATATCCACAGTGAGTCGTATCGAAATAGACGAAGGACAACAGCAGCTGTTTATTTTTCGTGTACAATTTAACGCGATCTTTTTTCTTTTTATCTTTCTTATCTTTTTTCTCATCGTCTTCGTCCTCATCTTCGCTTGAATCGGATTTTCTCTCCTCCCTTTTCTCCTTGTCTTTTTTCTTGTCGTCGTCATCACGGTCTTTCTTGGTATCACTACAAAAATATTAACTATTACTCCAAGGAATTATATGTTCGTAATACATTGTTCGCGTAAGGCAGTGTGTATACTTGAGAGCGATGCATGTTTGATGCCTGGTGGAACAACAATGATCAGTATTTATAAACACTTATGTACAAGCTCATTCAACCAGGACTGAACAGAAGCCAATTTTTTGATTTTCCCAAAACAAAGGAACTCTAAACGTGATTTTTATTATTTGTGATTTTATATATATTATTGTATATTTGCTGTTATATTCTTTGTAATGAACTTTTTAAGTTGGTTGAGAATAAAGATACAGTGTCACCATTAAAGTCCGCACCATATGGTAAATTTTTTTATTAATGAGGTTAGTTAAAATTACCTATCAGCAATCGTCTTTGCTTCAAATTAGACTAAAAATTATATATTCAATTGTCACCATATGTAATTCGGTATCTGTCAAAAATGACATTTTTGTTAAAAAATGCTGAAAAATGGCATTGTTTTACCTAATTTCAAAAAATGTTATTAGAAAAAGTTGTTTCTAGTACAATTTTAGGCCTATATGCAAAGTTTCAGATGTCTAGCGCAAAGTTGAATTTCTTGCCATTTTTTCAAAGTAACTTTTTTTTAATATAATGTAAGTTGGATGGATTTTAAACTATTTGTTTATACCATACTTAATATTTTATTTAGTTTGTATGCTTATTTTTTCACTAGAATACAATTTTTTTTCGAAAAATAAAATTAGAGGCAAAAAAATTTACACGGGTGGTGCAAAGTTATCATAATTTAAAAATTTTAACAGATAGACGTCATATTATGTTCTATTTTTTTGATAGAACATACACATAAAAAGTATAATAGTACATACACGTAAACAGTTTAAAAAACTTATAATTAAATTTTCAGATATCAGATTAGTTCACAAATAAATTTCAAATGACAAATTATATTATTTAATATTTCATAAAAATGTTATTTTATACTAAATATAATTTGTCATTTGAAATTTAGGAACTAATCTGATATCTGGAAATTTAATTATAAGTTTTTTAAACTGTTTACGTGTATGTACTATAAAAAAATAGAACATATTATGACGTCTCTTATAAAATTTTTAAATTATGATAACTTTGCACCACCCGTGTACATTTTTTTTGCCTCTAATTTTATATTTCGAAAAAAAATGGTATTCTAGTGAAAAAATAAGCTTACAAACTAAATAAAATATTAAGTATGGTATAAACAAATAGTTTAAAATCCATTAAGCCAAGTTACTTTGAAAAAATGGCAAAAAATTCAATTTTGCGCTAGACATCTAAAACTTTGTATTTCGGCCTAAAATTGTACTAGAAACCACTTTTTCTAATAACATTTTTTTAAATTCGGTAAAACAATGCCATTTTTCAGCATTTTTTGACAAAAATGTAATTTTTGAAAGATACCGAATGACAGATGGTGACAATTGAATATATAATTTTTAGTCTAATTTAAAGCAAAAACGATTGCTGATATTTAATTTTAACTAATCTCATTAATAAAAAAAAGTTCCATATGGTGCGGACTTTAATGGTGACACTGTATATATTATTATTATTATTATTATTATTATTATTACTACTCGGGCGTAAAGTTGTTATTTTTTTCAATGGAACACCCTGTACATTTTTATGAAAGGTCTTTCTTTCTTGATTCCACACATATACCGGGTGTCGGTCGATGGTTCGCCCCTCTTTCTTGTTTTTCAAGATAATGGAATAAAATTTGGGGGATTTGTATACGACATAGAACTGCTTTTTTTGACAGGCGACTCAACATTATGGAACTTCCGGTTTAACCGGAAATGGCATAAACTTTCGATTTTTAAATGAGACACCTGGTATATTTTTCCTTTCTTTGACTCCATATGACATTCTAAATACAACGATGTGTCACTTGTCACTTTTTGTCACAAAGAAATTTTTTTTTTCTCCAAATTTATTGTTTTATCTAGATGGCGATGAATACCTTAATCTTGAGAAAAATACACTTTTACTATTTTTGGTCCAATATGCTATGTGCTATGTAGAATTTAATCTTTAAAAATATATAACTCATTTTTTTTAAACGGCAACATGGTGGCTCGTCGGGTTAAGAAAAAAACAGGATTCTATTACGATTATTTTGCTACCATACACTATTAGGTTTTAGAAAAGATGCCATTAAAAAACTTTAAAAAGTTAACTTGGAACTTTTTTAAAATGAAGCATCTTTTGAGAATAAATTTAGATTTAAATGCATCAAGTAGCCTGTGACCAGCAAAATTGATAAAACAAAGTCATGCCTTGAAGAAAACTGACATGCCAACAGCTTCTGTCAAAGTAAATTAGATTGTTGTTTAAAAAACATGAAAAATACTAGTTTTACAAGGAGTGAAAAAGTTGATATGTTAAAATTGTCAGGCTCATTTCGCATTTTCGGAACCAGTTTTGGGTACCTAATACCCAACTAACAAAATTATATTTATAATGATTGTATAAACCACTACACAAGGAAAGTTGATAAAACCAAATTATTTTTAAAGGGGTTTTTAAACCGTAATACGATAGCTATACAACCAAAAAAGGCCCATTTTTATAAAATATTTTAATTCTATAGTGTCTGTATTGTAAGGCTATACAGTCATTATACAATTCATATAGGTATATTTAAATAACACTTATAAAACTGTTATATAGATATCCTCTTGGGCTGCCTTATAAATTGCATTTATTTTAACAGTGATATAAAAATTGCATTATAAACTTATTTTATAAAGATCCTATGACATAGTATATAATGTATATAAAATATTTATATAGTGTTGTTTACGTGTTATAAATACTTTGTATAAGCCTCATATAAGAGGTTAAACAGATGCAAAAAAAATCCATGCAAATTTTGTAAATCCTAAAACAACAATTTCATTTTATAATGTTGAAGAACTACACCAAAATATCGCAAAATCGCTGTATATCCCAGGTCTTGCAAAATAATATGGATAACACACAAGTTAAAATGGCGATGGAATATTTCTAATAAAAAATATTATGTATGATAGAATCTTTGACAAACCGCATCAAATGACGAATTTTATGTGCCCGGCAACTTTTTCTGACAAAGTATATATACTTTTACCGTGAAAAATGCAAGCGCCTTCTCTTTGGCGTAAATTTGGGTTTATTACGATAACAAATATCTAACAAAAAAAGTAAAAATTTAATCTGCAGTATATTTTACACCAGATTCAATAAGTGAATGATAGAATAATTATGTAATTATGGTCTTTGTCCAAAAAAATTGATAATTTTCGTGTATTTTTTGTTTAAGAAAATAACATTTGCATAATGGCGTCAGTCGAAATAGCGAAAGGAAGTGAAAAATATGGCGGATTTTTAATACAATGTTTTTGTCCTGTTTTCGTCATTATACGACGCTTTGGTTGAATAATGTTGTCTAATTATATGCTAAAAAGTCGTTTGGTTCTTTTTGGGTCATTATAGGAGACTTTAGTGGTGTTATGTTGCCTATGCAGGCGCTAAAGAAGCCTTACATAAACGCCATCTATACCGTTTTTGAAAGGTTGCCAACTCTTAATTAGGTAGGTACCTACCTCTAGGTGTATTATAATACTAGACAAAAGTCGAAACCCATTCTTAAATTTTGGGAACATTATAAGCCAATAACCATGTCCAAAGTAATTAAGTAAGAGGATTTATTTTATTTTATAGTTTGTTGACTTTACTACTTGTGAATTTTAAGGACGTGTTTTTCCCCTTCTCTGTTTTCACCTCCATTTTTAGGTACGATCTATAGAATATATTATTTTATTATATACACTTTGTCAATGAAATTGTATGTTCTTTAAGAATAAAGCATGTTTTGATTTAATTTAAACTTGTTTATCGTCATTTTTACCTGTCCGTGGTTTAAATGTAAAAAAAGAAACATTTTGCTCCCATATATCTTTGTAAATCACAAGTAGTGCGTCAATTGATTTTTTTGGTCTGCCTTATGTAACAGCAGAATGCAGATGATTATCAATTTTAGCTTTTGTTTTGTAAGTATAGGCACACCCAATAACATAATCTTCTTAAAATATTTACAATTCGGCAACCCTGGTCAGTCGCGTCCTAAACGTGCTCTAGTAAGTTGCATAGCGCGTTGTTAGGCCAGTTTTATACGACAGAACTTTTGTATAACGCATAAAAACAACTGCTTTATATAACTATTTAGTCGCATTTTTGTCGTAGGCAACCCAGTTAAAGGAGATAACTTAACCTAAAAATTAGAGATGAGCTTAACGGTTTTTTTTTATGTCACCGGTATACCACGGCATAAACCAGCAGGCGCACTCGATGCGAATTCCTTTGATGTCGGTCAGTGCGATTTCCTCTCCGTTACTCCCACTGCAATCATATTTCAGACCGATATTTCGAACGAAATTGGTGGAAAAAGCATTGCGCGAGTGCGCGGTAGCAGGCTGAAAAAATGCGAAGCTTGCTGTCGCCACACTTATATTTTTAATTCGAGAGCGCCTGCTGTTATGCCGTGGGTATATCGGCGACGGTGACTATAATCTAAATACAACAAGAGTCATCGAATAATTAAATCGCTGCCAAGCACTTAAATATAAAGCATTAAAGCAATTCAATCGGCGCCCAATCCCAATATCACCAGCGAGCGCAAGGCAATCCGATCATCCACATACCTGCGTTTTTTGGATTATATTTTATACTACCAATCAGCGAGCCAGCAACTAGAGTCGCTGCTTTGTGGAGAATTAGGTCGCCGGTAGTATAAGTGACCATCTAGTAACCGGTAAAAATCACCGTTATAAAAATATCGCTCATCTCTACTCAAAAATGTCATTTGTCATTTAGATGTCGTTCCTTCTGATTTTATTTATTTTTCTTTTCGTCATTAAAAATTGAACAATGTTTAAGATCGTAGAAACTAAAGAAAAGGGTAAAAAGGAACTAACAATTGTTCCTTCATTGTGGGAAATCAATACCCAGTTGTTTTGGCCCAGAATCGGTGCCTACAAGTTACAAAGAGAGGCCGATGCAGCTCCAGAACCAAATTGGTTTAAAATGAAGTGCAAATTAAAACAAAATAATTTGGCTTCCTACAAAATAGCCGAGCAAGCACTCAACGAAATGCTAGAAGAAGATACTGAGGTCGAAGAAGATTTTCCAATCGTGCCCCAACAAAAGAGGCCTAGCAGGGTTCTACTGCCACACAAAACGACTAATATAATGGCCCCTAATTTTAACAATATAGCTGAGGCCTGCTGCACTGTAAGTATCTATATTTAACATTAAATTTGTGTAATATTTATGAACCTCTACCTAGCAACCTAGCTAGCCTAGGTTAGTTCAGGTTCAGTAACATAATTATACTACCTACCCACAAAAAAATTATTTTATATCTAAGGTATATTTATTATTATATATTTTATTATTCATTTTAGAAAAAAGAAGTCAAAATAAGAAGTACACCACCTGCCAATATGTCTGATTCTCAAAGGTATAAAGTTTTGTATAATGAACCATTAGTAGAGGACGTTATTGTGGAACATGATGGTACCCTTGAATATGCCGAGCAAGATCAAGAATTTCTGGAACCTGAAGTAAGTCAAGATAATGGTAAAATGGACATGATACTTGAAAAATTGGAAATAGTAATTGATAACCAAAATAAATTAACAAGGGAGTTCGCAAAATTCGAGGCTGTGTTAGAAATAGCCCTAAAAAAAAAAGAATTTGAGAATACAGCCAGTAAAATTAAAACAACCATATCTCCGATGGAACCCATTAATTCTTTGGAGGGACTAAAGTCTTTTAATGAGCAACTGAACAAGGAGGATACATACAATGAATATATTGAACGTCTTAGCTTCATATGTGGAAGAAATAATAAAGGGAAAGCAATTGACCATTGCTACATGCTTGTGGATAAATTTTTTACACGGAATTTTTTTACATTATGCTCCTGGGCTGGAGGGGCAAAACTTCCAAGAAAAAAATTTGGTTTTAAATTTTATGAAAATGTCATAAGCCTTTTTTTCAGACTGATTAATATGGCAGATAACGGATTTACATTGCAAGACTGCGAAGAGTTCTTTAAAAGTGTTATTAGGAATTCAGTTCGTAGAAACGAAAGCAGTCATTCTAGATGCTCAAAAAGCAAAAATAGACCTAAAAAACTAAACTATGCACATAAGGAGTCTGAAAACGAAAATCTTTCCTTAGAAGATAAG
Organism: Polydrusus pterygomalis; assembly: GCA_963969555.1. Lineage (NCBI taxonomy): Eukaryota > Metazoa > Arthropoda > Insecta > Coleoptera > Curculionidae > Polydrusus > Polydrusus pterygomalis. The sequence continues at coordinate 115,125,699 of OZ018378.1, read as the reverse complement.
GAAAAGAAAGACGTGGCCAATCCGTTCATTCCAGAAAATGGTGATCATTCGGAAAATGATGAACCCATCGGTGGTTAAATTTATGAGAAAATGATAAAAACGTTTTGAAGCACTTTTTTAATGTTTGCTTGTTTTATTTTTTTTATAGGTATCAATAAAAGAATAAAAATATATTTTAATTTTATTATTTTAGTACATTAATATAAATATGCTCCATATAGTAGGTATCAAGAAATAAATAAAATGATGCTTTAAGCCTTTTTCATGACTTATTTACCTTTAATAATTTAGGTAACTGTTCATAATTTTTTTTAGGATAAGAGTAATTAGAATTTTGATTTTGTTTTGTATACAAACATACTTACATATTTTCGTTTACTATTGTAGTGGTACCTACCTATACTTACCTTATAATATTATTTAGATTTTGTGAATACGTAAAAGTTCCTTTAAAATAAAAGTAAGGTTGTGAATAAAAGGCCAACATGGATTTATGTATTTTATTTGGTATTTGTAACATAAGAGTGCAAAATAGGTATGAAAACTACATCATTTTCGTCACAAATCGCAGCAAGTTTACATTTAATATCTTTAACCAAATACTTCTCCAAGCACCCTTTAATAAAATTTGATTTAAATATGTTTAAGTGATTTGACGCTATAGGAGTTTCAAAAAAAACTTGTGTATTTTCTACCCTATATCCATAAATAGATATAATATTGTTATCAGTTATCACTGCATGTTTTAACGACACTACATAATTTTTTTCCGTTAGAAACCATTTGTCTTTATAGTATTTGGCATTTAAAGAAAAATTTTTAAATTCAATGCATTTTGATAACCCATCTTTATTAGCCTTCAGCAACTTGGGATAGTTATCTGAAATAGGTACTTCACACTTTATATCAACATTTAAAATTTCTTGGATTCTCTTAGCAACCTGTAAAAGTGGACAGTTTCCATTTCTAAGTAAAGTTTTAATTTGAAAAAGTCTATTTTCGAAAGGATATGCGTTAAATGTCGTTAAAACTCCAAATTTCTTTACTTCCGAAACTAGATGTAACAGATTGTGGACATTGCTAGTAATGTAGTCCTCGCTATAAATATCTCTGTATGTTTCTACAAAATGTTCTAGTAGGGTTTCAGCTAATGGTAAGAAATGGTTAAATATAGGCGAAGAACATATTGTAATTGCACAAAATAGTAATAAAAAATGTTGATAAACGTCAACAGATAAAACTTTCTTCAAAACAACTATACCGATATACAATAAAAACGTACGATATTCCGTTCCTTTCCAATGGGTTAATACATCTAGCCCACGTACTGCGCGGTGTAGCTCTGAGGGTATTTTACAATTTAGTAGGAAGTTGGATACTAACTGGATATCTTTTAAACACCATTTTGTAGAATAATTCCTAAACGTACCATCTTTCCACCCTATAAGACATCGTTTTATAATGCCTAAATCAATAAGATGCAAGGAATCTCCAACCGGAAAGTCTTCTATCATGTCTATTGGTAACTCTTCTAAAGGGGAATCAGTTTTGTGATGCTGTCCATATAATCGACTTCTGAAGCCTTCATTGGTTCGTGGTGGACAACCATGTCGTGGAAAGTATACGGTATGGGATGTATATGAATATTCACCAATTGTTGTACATTTCAGGCAACCATGTTTAGCATTAAAATTTGCTACTCCTGAAAAGGAAATACAAATTTTTATTTAAAATTATAAAACTTTGACTAAAGTGAAATATACATATTATTAAGTCGGTACCCACCTTTAATAAAGGCCCTGGCAGGAGAATCACAGATAAAACAACGGATTCTTATATGAACCTTATTAACACCATTTAAACTGTTAATGAAAATCCCATTTGCTAGAAGTTCTTTGGCTTCAGATACAAAAAGTTGAAAATAGGTATTTATAGGGGTAGGTTTTCCAGTTCCGCTAAAAATCCCGACAACTATTGGCTTAATCTCTGGAATTTCATGAATGTTACATAAAATAGGCCAGAATTCACATTTAGAACTTTTGTAAATAGGAAGGCCGTCTATGTTAAAATTAAGGGATATTGACTGAATGTTAAGGTTAAGGTCAGGATTATTCTCTAGTGCGCGTATTAGATTCTTCTTTAATCCATTGTGCCAATAAAGACCATTACCCAGTGTCACTGTGTTTATTACTTTGGGAGTGTTAAGAAAAGTTCTAGGGTCCTTAGGAAGTATGTTGGGGATTCTTTGGTTCCATATTTGAAATAGTTCCTTTAAGGCAGTATGCCGAATATTAAACGAAGTCGCCCATATCCGAAGTTCTTTGTGCACGTTAATATTTTGCTCTATTTGCGAAAGGTCGTCCGATTTTTCATCATCTTCATCGCTAGAACTTTGTACTTCCTCCTCCATGGGAAATGCTTCAACAGAATTTGGTAGTTCTTCATTTTCATGCACATGGCAATTCAGCAAAATTTCTGGATTGGTGGAAGTAGATTCTGCATGTATAGGCTGGAGCACAGTAGTTCCCTTAATGCGTTCGTATATTTTTTTTATGGTTCTTTTAAAATGGCCACTTTGTTTTACTTTTTTCCATTGATATTTTCTAGGCTTCGTCATTTTTGTTCTTATATAAACGGAAATGAGGTTAAGTTGTATAACGCGGTGTTAGTAAACATTTTATTCTAATAAGATACATTTTAATGTTATAAGAATTTTATAATAGTGACAATTTCTAAGATTATGAACGTCTATAAAATAGTTTTAAAGTAGTTCTGTAAGAGTTGTATTGTCTTAATATTATACTAATTTTATTAAATAATTTTAAAGTAAGCTACACAACTTCTTATTCAATGTGTATAAAACTATTTTATAACTGTTGCATAAGAGTATTGACAAATACTATACAGTTTATATATACATCTTTTAGAACTATTTTAAAAAGGCTGTGTAAAATGTGATATAAATAATTATGCAATACTAATAAAACACAGATACTCCTGATTGCCGTTTCTACTATAATATTTGTTGTATATTCATTCTTACAACTATATTATGGGATAATTTGGTTCGTTCGCTAGAATGGTTTTAACTATCGGCATTATAGAACTGAAGTATTCTTTAAATAGCACTAACGAACACCTATATAATACTTTTGTCGTTTTGGATATCCATATTGCTAGTTGGGTAGTGCCGGGTTGAATGACGCCGATTAAAATATCTTTGTGCGTAAAGTCGTGGGGCATCGGTTGAATTATTTCTACATTCTCCAAACACTAATAACATCAACTTTTTCACTCCTTGTAAAACTATTATTTTCCATGTTTTTTACACAACAAACTAATTTACTTTGGCAGAAGCTGTTGGCATGTCAATCTAAATTTATTCTCAAAAGATACTTCATTTTAGGAAAGTTCTAAGTTAACTTTTTAAAGTTTTTTAATGGTAGCTTTTCTAAAACCTAATAGTGTATGGTATCAAAATAATCGTAATAAAATCCTGTTTTTTCTTAACCCGACGAGCCACACCATGTTGCTGTTTAAAAAAAAATGAGTTATACAACTTTAAAGATAAAATTTTACATAGCACATAGCATTGGACCAAAAATAGTAAAATTGTATTTTTTCCAAGATTAAAGAACTGAAATAAGTGATTTTAAGGTATTCATCGCCATCTAGATAAAACAATAAATTTGGAAAAAAAATATTTTCTTGGTGACAAAAAGTGACAAGTGACACATCGTTGTATTTAGAATGTCATATGGAGTCAAAAAAGGAAAAATATACCAGGTGTCCCATTTAAAAATCAAAAGTTTGTCACATCCGGTTAAACCGGAAGTTCCATAATGTTGAGTCACCTGTCAAAAAATGCAGTTTTATGTCGTAAACAAATCCCTTAAATTTTATTCCATTATCTTGAAAACAAAAAAGTTATAGGAGCGAACGACCTTCCGTGGACACCCGGTATAGTTTGTCTATAGTCGATGATTAAAATAATGTCACGGAGGTGTTGGAAAAAAGTTTCGATGTCTAAAATGCCTCGAAAAACAAGTAGGTAAATAATAATACGTCAAATTCTAGTTTTTACAATGTGTATAAAAGCCTATGTATTTTCACCCTGCATTTGTCAATCATGGTTTTAACAGCTGATTTCATGATTTTTTTCACGCATATAGGTACATCAAAGTCCTGAAATGTCCACGTTAATGATTTTTTTAATTAGAAATTTCATTGGTAATTTTTTGTTGTAATATTGCTGCAAGTTGACAAAATACAAAATCGGTTGATTTTGATACAGTTCTATAAGTGCAATGACGGAGTCTTTGCTCCAGATAAGTCGTCCCCATGTCTTGTTTATTTTTTTGTCAAATGAGCAAAGTTATATTTATAAATCAATCCCACCAACAGAAATTTCTAGGGAGTTTTGACGAAATCGCATGGGGATGTGCAAATAATTAGAACTTGTTCTATTTCAAGGGTGAAAAACGCTGCAAGTTTCACTCACGCTGAAATGCATAAATGTGAATCCCAAATTGCATGCGATTTTGATGCAGGGTTAAAAATGAACAGTTTAATCTGAGAAAACATTAAAAAAAAACAGCTAATAAAATAATATAAACAATGTTTCTTTCTGTTTGTAAGTCGACCTTTGGCGAACAATTAAATAAGTAAAATAGAATAAATTCAATTTATAAAGATCACTTTTACTGCTTTTATCCTCATAAAGCCTCTAGATTTGTCTTATTGTGTCTTGTTTATCCACTGTGGTTGAACCAGATGTGCACACGGCTTTGTTTTTTTTTAATGGAACACACTGTATATTTTTTAAATATGCATTTTACGAAGAAACCTAAGCATAAAACATGTATCTTATTGTATACCTATCTAAGACAATTTCCGAGAAAATTGCGTTGGAAATTGTCAAATTAGCCACACACATTTTGACACAATGGGCCTTTTCACTATTCTTAAATTTGATACATTTGGCATTTGAATTGTTTAGTCGGTGCTATAATAAGTGTTTTTCATCAATAAAATTATTGCTAGTTCATAACATTAATTTATTTCAGCACAGTAAAAACCGGGTAAAATTCAACCAATTTGAAAATCTCAAAACAGGCGCGACTCATGACGTAGATATGTTTAAAGCTTGCTAGAGCGCATGCGTTTAACCTCGCACACGCGTAAATGCTGATCTGTCGAACTGCCATCGGCAAATTAAGCCGCTGTTGCCATATTATGTAGAAAGTTTTATAATTTTAATAATATACTTTCTTCTTAGAACTTTATTTGGATACTTTAAATAAATATAAACATAATACTGGTAAAATAATTCATTCCGCAGCTATTGAATGGAAAACTGATATATTATAATTACTAATAATTGCTAGTCAATTACCATTACACTGGTACTATAAACTATAATAAATAATTTTTGAGAGTATCGGCAACACTGTCAAGCTGCTGATTTTGTGAATTCTTGATATTTTAAGCCAGCGACTTATTCCTATCATTCCTCTGTGCGTCAATCTTCCGGCGCGATGACGTAGGTATGTTTAAGTCCGTGTTTTTATTCAAGGAGTTTTTTTATTTATTTATTTTCTCAGTTATGGCTTAAAAGTATAGAAAAGTAAAAACACAGAAAATTTTATTTTTTGTTCCTTTATACACTACTACCAAAATCAAAATTTAGTGAAAAGGCCCATTATAATATATATACCTATACCTAAAAATAATATAATTTTTTTTACTTATTCATTTTTTTTTTTTGGAAATAATTCATAAACTATTTTACAATCGCCCTAAAATATGTAAAGGAAGTAAAGGAGTTACCTAATTATTTTAGTAGCAAGGCTTTGACATGGAAATTTAAAATTCCAATCAATGTTAAATCACCGAAAAAATTTGGCATTTGGAGAAAAACTTTAATAATTTTCATACCTTTCTTCGGACCTCTTATCTTTCTCAGAAGATTTTTCCTCTTTCTTATCGTCGTCTTTCTTCTCCTTTTTCTTATCATCACTCTTCTTGTCATCTTTCTTCTCCTCCTTCTTTTTTTTGTCCTCTTCTTTTTCCTTTGGTTTTTCCGGCAACTCGTATAGTCCTTTGAAAATATTAAATCCAAAATCTCTCATAAGCATTTCATTGAAAAGTTCAGCGAAAAGTGACACCTAAAATAAAATTTACTTACTTTGTAACAGTAAAAGTACAATAATGTTTATGATAGAAAATCTTGGGCATGCCTTTAAATAAACTATTCTCTTCGTGTTGTCTACCATTATTAGGAAATGTTCGCATGTATGCTTTAATTTAAAAATAAATCTTTTCGTTGCTTCGAATTCTATTTTCACCAGATATTAAGAATGTTATTTTTTTTCATATATTTTGTTTTTTAAACAAAACATCGCGACTATAGTCTTAAGTAAGCTATCAAAGCGTAGTCATAAAGCAATGAAAAAATTCAATTGAGGTTATATGTGCTATGCAAAGAAACTGAACAACTGTCCATAGAAATTAAATTTGATAAGGAGTGCTCCCCTCAAACTCTGCACCACTCAAATACGACCTTCACTCAACATCAATGCAGGAAATTGCCAACGCCCATCCTAGTTTTAGGTTAACTGTATTGGGGGACTGCAATCTTTCGAATGCCTTGTGGTATAATGACATCCATCGTGTCTCTATTGTGTGCAATGCAACAAAACGCGGTCCTAAATAAATTTCCAAAAGTATTTTGGATTAATCAGAAGCGAATCCTCAGTTTAAAACATATAAGTCGTGACATTTTTTATGTTCAACCTTGCATAAAGTTCTCAAATTTGCAAAGCCGAGAAGTTTTCAAACAGAAAGAATACATACAGGCCGTCCAACGTCATGGAAATATATCTGCTGTCCTTTCAGGTAACATCGGCCGTCCTTCAAGGCTCCCATAGTGCCCAAATTTTATTTGTTTTATTCGTTAATGACATTACTGAATGTTTACTCTACTCTATGGGCTTGATATTTGCAGACGATTTAAAGTTTTATAGGGTGATAAGGGGTGAGAGGGATTCAGTAGAACTCCAAAATAACCTTGACGCCTCGTGGCAATGGACTCAGATTAATCTGTAATTTGTAATTCTGTAATTATTTATAAAATGACGCTTCTTTGTTAAATACCATGTATTTTTCTAAATATAAGGAATTATGAATTTGAATCATTTATCGCTAAGCATAAATACATGTTCATATATGAGCTCTTCCTGTGGAAGGAGTAGAATCCCACACTCTACAAGATAAACGGTATGGATCCATCCTATTCGAGCACTGTCAATGATTTCGGTGTCTACTTTGACGAAAGCATGACCTTTGCTGAATATGGTTCTAAAGTGAGTCTGAAGGGAATGAGACTGCTAGGATTTGTCTGGAGAAACGGTTCCCAATTTTAAATTGATTGATGTTGCGGATGATGGCGGATCATCATAGGGCAGATATGTTGAATGCTTTAAATATGCTTTCGTTGGACAGCAGACATCTTAGGTTTGATGTGTCCTTTGTTTTAAAATTAATTAACGACTTATCCAATTGTCCTCGGCTATTGTCTCAGATCCATCTGAATGTACCTAATCAACAGTTAAATCACGCAGATCGGTTCGACATTCCTTTTCACCCAATACACTATTAAAGGAATTTCCCAGTCGATAGAGCTCTTCGAGTTGTAAATCAGTTTAGTGATCAGGGTCAGATCTTTGCTTTTCTCTCGGGATTAAGAAAAAAATTATGAATGCATAATAAGGGTGATGTTATATTTTCTTTTTGTTACTGTATTTTTATAAATCGTTGTATTTGGTAGATATTTATTTTGTTGTCCACTACCTTATTACAATATTATTATTTAACAGTATTCTTCTGTAAAATGGGGTTACCTTTCTATTTCGTAAAATAAAAAAGTACAACTTTTTGAAATTTAGCATGTTTAGTTTTCGATTAATTAATAGCGTCGTTTCCAGTTTACTGCCCTCCACAAAAGTTAGCTTAACAGCCGTAGAACCGTAGGCGTAACTATTGTGGCATCATATAAACATGGAATAATTATGCGTTTTATATGATTATATGTATATTCGGCATAAAGGATACTATTTAAAAAAGTTTGGTTCTCGAGAAGGATAATCACACTTACCTCAAACGAATGTTCTTTAGTATCCTCTGGACGGTAATCGAGTAAAAGTGACAAAGACATGGTCGTGCAGTCGAATTTTCCAGACTTGGCCGTTTTCGACGGATGAATGATGAGGTGGGGCTGATCAGGCAACGTGTACTGCTTCTCAAGGCGGCGCTTTTGTTGCTCGTCTAGTTTCTTCTCTTCGGGCTGCACCTAGTTGAAATATTTTTAGTTTACATAAAATATAGCACATTTAAAAAATAGCTCTTAACTTAGCATAGGTTAAATGAATTATTTATTTCAGCATTTAACAGGAATTAAAATTTATAAAAGTAAATGACCCATAGACAATTTACCTTTAGATAAGCAAACAATAATCACGAAAGTGGCAGATTTATGGCCTCGCGCATGTAAACAAAGCTAGACACTATTAGCCATGCGCACTGCAATATTATCGTTTAACGAATGGGAAAATGACAGGTCCGGGCTTTAAAATTTAAATTCTCGACAACAAATTGGACTTTCTTCTCAATTTTTGATCAAGTTGGGAAAAAAGGTAGTGATTTCGGACATTTTTAGTAGTAGCAAACCTATCAGATTTTAAGGAAAGAAAATTGTTTTTAAGGTTTTGTTTTTAAAATTTGTTTGAAAATGATTCGTCGTCGTGTTTTTAGTTCGAAAAGGAAGAGAACAAGAACAAGTGAATTAAACTAGTCTTATAAAATCGAATATAAAAACAAACAAAACCAGCAAAATAACCAATCTACGGTGTTATCGCGTGCCTAATCTCAAGTCAAATATTAGTTGGTATATAACTTGTATTGATTTTTACAATTTGGCAAAAACATGGGTACATGGAAAACATTTTCAAGCAAAATTTCTTGTTCAAAATTTGATTAAGTGTTTGCCCGAGAACTTGACCCGTGGCTTTATTAAAAGCTTAATGTCGGGGTGTACAGGTTTTAACCAAAAAATTACCCAACCAGCAACTTTGACAGAATTAATTTTCTCACAATGAGACACAATTCACTAAACTACACAAAAACTAGAAATCCGCAAATATTAAACACCCACAATAGCTAAGAAAACTACAAGGAATCCACAGAGAAACCTTAAAACACAACAACAAAAATGGCGGACGTGCCAGTTCTGGAGTGTATTTTGAGCATGTCGCTAAAGTAGGACGATAACACGAGGTTTGTGCGCATGCCCGAAGGCGCCCAGAGGGAAGGCAGCTGGCCGGCGAGTTATGCGCTCAGATGTATTTTTTCACCAATAAAACGTAACTTTTGTTTGCGCAGGAAATAAGCTGTACGTATCTAAAGGTAAATTGTCTATGAAATGACCCAATTACAAAGTACCTACTTTATAAATATATGGACAGATAACAATCTCATCCAATTATATAATATTAAATAATCACAATATTGTTAATAATAGTTTCTTTTTAAAAGATGCATAAGTTACCATAAAGATATCTACCTCAGTTTGTATTCTGTTGTCATCATGGCATAGTGGCGAATTTATAAGATTGTTACTTATGGCTATCGCAGACAGATAAAAGGTGTTTAGGTGTCTTATGTTACAGTAATTCAGCTATACCATGTACAACCTTATACAGATATAATACGTTAATCATACGTAGCTGTTCAATTCTCATGAGGCTATACTTTTCACAAAGCCATGTTACTAAGATCCTAACATTATAATCATTGGTTTCCCTAAAGTAAATGTATCTAACAACTCTGCCCAGTATTTTTTTTTTTAGGTATTTATAACAAAGATAATAAGGGCTCAAAATGACACTTGCATATTCTAATATGCTCCTAATAAGCGACTGTTTAATACAATTTGGATCTGAAAACTCCCGTGTATGTCTAATAATAAAACCGTAGATCTGCATCGCTCGCTTAACAGTGTTTATTACATGGTTGTTAAATGTTTGTTAAAGGTAACATTGATATCCTGCACCTCCTCAACCCTAGTCAGCACCACACCATTAATAAGTCAAAGTCAAATACAACTTTATTATCATAAGAACATACTCTCATTGACACAGCATGGTTTAAAATTTAACGTAAAATTATAATTAGTGTTAAATTAATCTGGTACAAACATTTTAAAAATCAGAACACAACTACAGTTAAAATTCCTCATTATAGCAGCTGGCCATTAAGTTTCAACCAGAGCCACAGAACATACACACAATAGTCGAAGTAATCCAATTAATAACACCGTACAAATACAACAGAACATACATCTACTTAAGTTAATGATACCTCAAAATATTCAGTCATCAAATAGAATGCTTTCTCAATTAACAACTTTTTTAGCTCTCTCCGAAACTTCCTGTCGCAAATAATATTTCGTATACGAAGGGGCAGATGATTAAATAATTTTTTGCTGTTATATAAGAGAGTGTTCTTTGTTAAGGTAGAAGACGGAATAGGTAGAGCTATGATATGCTTGCTTCTTGTGGCAGTTGCTGAGGGAGTTTGAATTTCAGCTTAAAACTTTCTGTGCTTAACACACGCTGTTTCGAGAATAAAAAGAGAAGCCAAGCTTAAAATCTTTAAATTTATAAAATGAGGTCTACAGGATGTTCTGCGACCCACATGACAAATGCCCTTATTGCTCTTTTCTGCAAAACAAATACCGATCTGAAAAGGTGCCGAGAGCAAGATCCTCAGAAACACAACCCATATTGAAGGTGGCTCTCTATAAGTGCAAAATACACATTCCTCGCAATAAACTCTCGAGATACAACCCTTAAAGCGTAGCATCCACTAGATTGACTAGATATTCTGGCATTTAGGTTAATTATGTGACGTTCAAACTTTAATTTTTCGTCGATATAAAGCCCCAGAAATTTGCTTATTGAAGAATTATTCACCGTATAAGACTCCGGTCCAACACTATGAATGTGACACCTAAAAAAAAGCAAGTTCGTTTTAGAAACATTGAGCGACAGAAAATTCGAATCACACCATTCTTTAAGGTTGAATTCTCAACGTCATTCAATCTATTGCCAACCTATAACCTATTTCGCGTTGATTTTTTGAGTTTATTATCTTAATAAATAACATTTAAAGCAAATCAATATCGTCGGTACATTATTTAGGTAGTATCTGATATATTACAAAAATATCAATTTATTTCATTGCTAATATTGGGAGAATTGTATAGTGAAAGAACAATGAGTGACAATGACATAATAATGTTAAAAAAAATATTACCTGATATTTTTCGCTATACACTTCTCCTAAAATAAGTTATGAAATTCCTTGATATTTATTAAATATGTCAATTATTACCTATAGAATATCAAGTCGATACTGATTTTCTTTAAATTTTGTATAAAAGCTAGAAAACATAAATAAATCTACCCGAAATAGGTTATAGGTTGGCAAGCATGTTGATACTCCTACCTTAATCTTTATAATGTCGAGATTAATAGTATAGTAATATTTAATTGGATTCTTCTTACGCGAGTAGGTGATAACAGCACATTTAGAGATATTAAAGTGTAATTTAATTTTTACCGACCATTCTATAAAGATCATCCGCAAAGAGAAGAAATAATGCGTACTTAATTATTGCAGTTAAGCTGTTAATAACGAGGAGAGGACCCAAGTTGGAGCCTTGGGGTACAAATGAAATATACTTTTTTGTATTAAGCGTAATTTAATTAATATCGCCTAGCGCTTTTGCCCCATTATGAGGCCCTCATCAGGGCTTAGGTTCTAAAAGAAAAACACAAACAAAACTAAAACACAGCAGGAACAAACTACGTGAGTATACTTACTCGTCAAATTATGTCCAGGAGACAAGAAACATATTAAAAAGGTATTTGAAAGTTTCTAAACAAATTTTCTTAGTAAAGGTTTCAAATTATAAACAACACCTGACTGACATTTGACACATGGACATAAAGTGGTGAGCGATATCTCAGATAAAAAGTAGTTACTGTACACAAAATGACGAATAATAGAAAACAGAAAGGTGATACAAAAACTTTAAATAAGTCATAATGAATAAAATTGTATAAAAAGGTAGGTAACTCCATTAATTGTTTAAAAGAAAATAATTTAAACAGGATTTTTAAATAATGATATTGTTATTCTGCAAAATTGCTAATAAAATGGGAGGAGTCAAAGGTCCACAAGCGTAGGTTAAGAAAAACAATAAATTCTTATCGCTGAAAGAGTCTAAAAATTGGATTTCGGTTGTTAGTTTCATTAAGACTTAAATTCAGACATGAATCTGGATAATTGAATGTCTATGGATTTTAAGGTCCTCGAGATAGTCCAACTCTCTGAAGGTTTTATGATAAAATAGATGTAAAATCTTGCTGTTAGAAGTTGGTGAGAAACTATGATTATTAAATTTGAGGTGTTGTCCAAATACAGACGTACGTAGTCGGTTGACATGTTCTTTTATTCTTATTTCGAGTTTTCTTACGGTTTTTCCAATGTATAGAGCTGATGCACATGATAATTTGTAAACTCCGCTTTTGTCAAGATGTGAAACGCTTTCATTATTTCTGACTAAATGAGACTAAAGATTGTTGTATCTTTTACATTCTTATTAAGTACTTTGGCTACCTGAGTAGAAATTGGACCTTTGTAAGTTAAAGAAATATATTTTTTGTGTGAGTTATTTTGCGGAGGGTTAAATGCATTTTGTTGATCTTTTTTCAATTGTATTTTATTTTTAGTCCTATTAACAATTTCATGTGAATAGCCGTCGTTAATTGCTATTTGTTTAATGGTATTTAATTCTTGGGGTACACCTGATGTAGGATAAAATGACAATGACGAATAACCCCTCATTATGACTTGCTGTTCCCTATTTGTAAGATAAGGACTAAGCAGCATAAGCAATCCCCTTTGAAAGCGAAACTCATGGTCCAGTTTAGAAATTAAAATTTTTATGAGGGACCACATCAAAAGCTTTAGCGAAGTCGTGTAGACAGAGTCCACTTGAGCCCGCGCATTTAAAGCCACGGATATGTCTTGGGTTATATTTATTAGACTCCAGGTTGTTAATCTATTGGTCATAAAACTATGCTGATTGGCATTTAAAACGTTTCTCACTGAGGCATAAATATATATTATTTTTCAAAGGGGTTTGCTAGGACTGACAAGATCGTTTTTAATGTCCATTTTATCCCCGTGGACCAATTTTTACTTTTTTCCATTCTGTAGGAAACACTAATTTTTTTAGACTTAAATTAAATATTATGCGAAGAGAATAGTTAAATATAACTATACAAGCTTTGATCAGATATGGCGGAATATTATCTGGACCCATAGCTATTTCTATAGTTTCATGTTTGTTTAGACGTAACCTGAGGGTACCATTATTTACCTCAGACTTCTTCTCCTTCTCCACCTTGGCCTCGTCCACTTCGATGACCTCCACTTCGTCCTCCTTTTCCGCCTCCGCTTTCAACGCCTTGGCCAGCCTGGCGACCAGCTGCGACTTCAGTCCTGCCGTCAACAGGTTCCTCGCCTTCAGCTCGTTACGGAGGTCCGCGACCACCATCGCTTTCGGATCCAACTGATCGTGATGAGTCGGTTTTATCTTTTCCGCGCCATTCTCCTCCTATATTTTACAAAAACATCGAAATTAGGCAGGTTTGTAGTAAAAACAGATGCGGTCACGCGACAATCACGCTTTTTTAAGAGGTGTAAGCATTCATTCGATCTCCGTTCATTCTAAGAAGTGGGGTTAAGCCACCGGCCAACCGAACGGATTCGGTTGGCGTGCTCATGTCTGAGTACGAAGTCTGGCCCAGCCACTGCTCACAGCATCAGTAATACCTAGCCTATCTCATTATTGGTAAAAGTCGGCTTGTTCCACTTTTAATTCTTTCGTTTTACCAGGGCTAGTTTAAAATTTCCGTTTACGTGCGTTCAGCCTGCAAATGTAAAACTAAATGTAACTTAGGAACATATTTATTAACATACTTAGTAATGTCTACATCGTAACTTGAATTACCAAAAATGACCCACCTATGTAATTAAAATTTAAAAGGGAAAATTCTGAAATTATATTGGTATGAAATCTTACCCACACTTGTCATTGTCAAATTAGAACAGATTTAAATTTAAAACTCTCCATTAAATACGGCTGGCAATTTTTATTATAAAATTTTAACTTATTTTATACCTATTATTTACCCCACTCACTTAAATACATACTTGAGGATCTTTTGAGCAACGTAACCATTTAAGGTTGTAATAATAAAGGGAATGTAATAAGTTGTAATTTATTTGAGAAGTTTGATGCTGGATAAGTTTTTCTTTTAAAGTAATTTTAAAAAATTGACGAATGCGTTTTAAATAGCTAAAGTATTTTTTTTAAATTTAAATTGGTGCGAGGTTCACTATGTTGCATAAGAAAGATGATACACCAACACTATTGGTTTAAGAAAAAAAATTGGGTATAATTAAAAAATACCCCAAACATGACCTAGACTCGACGGGTATAAATTGTTTCTCATGCCATATTACAAATAAATAATAAAATTTTAAAAACGAAAATTTCATTAAAAACGGTTGAAATTAAAAGTTATTTTACATGTAACTTATCAAACACCTTTTAGTTTGGTTTATTAGTGTATTTGAAGGAAGGCAGCACCGCACACTGCTCGTTGAACGGCTTATATGATCCCAAACCTCAAAAACTACCTCTAAAATTCCAAACAGCACAAATAAACGAAAATAAATTACTGAGGACAGTCCCGTGTCAAGGTACTTGCTGTCTTATTATGCTTGTACGTTGTGAACCTTAAGTGTGGACTCTGAACGCATTAAAACGGAAATATTCTGGTTGAACGAATTGGTCGACCCATGAAAACGAAAAGAATAAAAATGAAAGTCGCCAAAAAATCGGTGCCTTTTCGTCACTGCCACTGGCGTCGTCTTTCTCCTCGGGGCCGGGCGCTTTCAGGATCTTTTCCAGGTGATTCCGGTAGCTCTGTTGCAGCTCCTCCCACTCGATGCGCGTCGGCAGGCAGCTCCATACGTCTGGCAAGAACAGAACGACGGTCTCCACCCGCGCAGGCACCAGCTTGCCCTTGTGCGTGGCTTCGCTGCGGCGGTAATACAGTTCCAAGAAGCGGTACCTATGGGTAGGAATAACACAGACAGTTTGAGAAAGAGGTTATGCTAGAAGTAAGTCGTGTGAGGTCCTGCGAGGGACTGTTAGTCCGCTGGTGACCTTAAATGGCGAGTCTGTCGTAGACCTATTATGGCTCCTATCATGCTCTCGTAACTGCTGCAGTCGAACTTTTGTTAGCATTTTTTTGGTATTTACTTAGGTGGGGGTGTTTAAAGAATAGAGACGGAGGGCAATGTAGCTGCAACTTTTAAATGATAAACATCAAGAATAAAAAAATGTATTCAATTTTATACAAAAAAATCAATTTTTTCTAAAGCTATTTTCACTAAAGCATATTACATAAATGTATTTTTAAAACCTATTAAAATTTATTTGTCAAAACACTTTTACCACACATTTCATGTTTCAAATAAGCTATATTATATATTTATAATATTCAATATTTTAAACCATATTACTATATTCGTTATTTTTTTAGTAATCTAATAAAAATTGAAAAAATAATAACATAATGGAATGGTCAAGAAGAAAAAATTACTTACGCCAAGAAAAGAGGTGTTGCAGAACATTAGTAAAAGTATTGTTAAAGTTTGATTAAACTAGATTTAAAAAGAGTCTGACCTAGAAGGCTTTATTAGCGTTAAACGCCATTAAATCCACATTGAACTATTTCAAATTTAAAGCATTAAGAAACAATAAAATATCGTTATACTTTATATTATGGTCTGAACATTAGTCCTCTATTGGCATTAAAGATTTTGTTGCCTTTTGGACCTTAAGTACGAAATTAATTTTTTTTTGTTGCGTTCTCTCATTTTTTAACGTAACGAATTTTACGATGTTCTGGATCAGAATGCCGCCAAATAGGTTTTCGGAGAATGTAAACAATTAATTAAAAAATATATTCGATTCAACTAAGGATATGCAGAAAATTAAACATAACACATGAAAGGATTTTTTGTATTCATGTTAGTTTTATTGTCATAAAATAAAATTTAAAACTCACCATTTTGTACAATTGGACAAGTCAATTCCGGTTAGTGCCTTACAAGTTCTCACTGCGGTTTTGATCAGCACTGCCGGGTTCGTCTCGGGATCCTCGCCGTCCAGGGACGGACTCCACGGCCCACCGATGGCCATCGTTTCATTTTTGCCGCGCAAACCGACCAAAAAATTAATCAATCGAGTAGGATGGACAAAATCTTTCTCCTCGCTATCTCTGTCTCTCTTATCTTTGTCTTCGGCCATTGCGCAACATTTCTGGTAAATTTCTTCGATTCCCGGAACGCTCATTAACATAACCTAAGAAAGTTCAGTTTTATTAAAAAAAAGTTAAATTTTAAATACAAAATGAAACAAGTAAACACAAAGAAAAATTCATAATAAACAATGTAAATAATGCATATAATACCAGAACATTAGACATACATTATCCAATCCATAAGTTAACAATGACAGAAAGACACCCTTCATATACAGGGTGTTGATTTGAAAACTTCCCACCTCGATTTTCCTGCTTTAAAATGAAAATGTGGAAAATCGCTCGGACCCGTCGATTTTTATTTTGAGGGGGACATCTTTTGCGTATATTGTCAATCTTGTTACTTCAAGTCCCTAGGCGGGAGGGGGGGTAATATCTAAATCTTTCAATAGATACCCCTATTTTATATAATTCTTTTGGCTTCTGCATCAAATTCTAAACATTTTTTAATAAAAGCATTATTAGTCTATACTTAACAGTTTCCGAGATATTGACTCTAGAAAAATTACATTTTTGAACTTTGACAGCGTCTAGCTTTCTAACTGTACGTCTTACATACTATATTTATTATATACTACATCCGGTTTAACCGAAAGTTCACACTATTGGAAAGATAATAAAAATCGAAGATAGGGACATGTAAGCCGTTTTGCTCTAAGACGTACAGTTAGAAAGCTAGACGCTGTCAAAGTTCAAAAATGCATTTTTCAGGAGTAAATATCTCGGAAACTGTTAAGTATAGACTAATAATGGGTTTATTAAAAAATGTTCAGAATTTTATGAATCCAAATTTTTTTTATAAAATAGGGGTATCCATTTAAGATTTAGATCTTACCCCCCTCCCTCCTAGGGCCTTGAAGTATTTATTTATTTATTTATTTGTTTGTGTAATTAACAGATCTACTACACGAATAAATCCTATTATGAAGTACTACAGCAAATAGTTACAAAGCACTCAAAGTATTCTCCCAATCACTGTTCTAAATTCACTATACTTCATACAGAATAAATCAACATTGTACTGCTGTATGCTATTATAAATTCTACATATATTATGCAATGGTGACCCCAGCTGATAATTGCTGTGGGCTTCATCTGGTATGTAAAATGATACTGGGTTCCTGGTGTTACGAACAGGAATATTGAAATTTAAACTTTCCAGAAACGCAGTATCATTTGTGAGACCATTCACTGTCTTATACAAATAGAGCATGCATGATACCGCCCGACGTTTGGTTAAAGATTCGAAACCATATCTGAAATAAAGTGATGATGATGATGATATAGAAAAGTCATAGATGCCCACTTCTTTGAAGTAAAGGTAATGGGCCATTTTATTTTGTACCTTTTCAATTGAGTACTTGTGACATTTGTAATATGGGCTCCAAACTATACATACATACTCTAACATGGTTCTTACAAACGAAAAATACAACTGTTTCATTGCCTGGAGATTTTTAAAATCTTTGGTATTTCTTACTATAAAGCCATACAGTCTGTACGCCCTTTTTGCTACATCAGCCACATGTGTGTTGAAGGATAATTTGGAATCAAAGATAACACCTAAATCTTTTACTTGCCCGACTCGATAACATTATATTATATGGAGTAGTTGAATTTTGTAGGACTTTGTTTTCTAGTATAGGTAAGGACAACACATTTGGTAACATTAAAATTAAGCATATTTTCTAATGACTATCTGGCAATGTTGTCTAAATCAGACTGTTAGGTAATGCAATCTTGCAGGCTTCTAATTTCATAATATATTTTCAAATCATCCGCAAACAATAAGTATAAAGCATATTTTATAACCCCAGCAATACTGTTAATGTACATGAGAAACAACAGCGGACCCAGATTGGATCCCTGTGGTATGCCTGAGGTTGGCTTGAAGGGATGTGATGTATATCCTTTCATAGATACAACATGCTGACGATTGTAAAGATAAGATTTTAAAAGTTTTGTTAGATTTGGATGGAAGCCGAATTCTTTTTCCAATTTATCAAGTAATATCACAAAGGATACCTTATCAAAAGCTTTTTCAAAATCCGTGTAGACAACATCCACCTGGCCGCGTTTGTTTAAGACATCAGATACATTCTGCGTTATTGATAATAGATTACTTGTGGTTGATCTTTGCTTCATAAACCCATGTTGATATATTGATATGCTATGTTGTACAGATGAGTAAGTATATCTAAAGATAATTGATTCGAATATTTTAGCTGGTGTCCACAGTACAGCAATTGGACGGTAATTAGTAATATCCGATTTATCTCCTTTTTTAAAGACTGGACATATTTTAGCATTTTTTCATTGGTCTGGAAATGTGTTCGTTTTAAGGCTTAGATTGAATATAATTAATAACGGATATGATATGATTTCTTGAAGACCTTTGAATATAAATGAAGAAATACCGTCTGGTCCAATTGCTTTACCGTTTTTTAGTTTATTTATGGATTCCAAAACGTCTTCTTTTGTAATATTATTTAGTACTACCGGCATAGAGTTAACGGTTTCTTTAATGTTTGGATTGTTTTGTTGATTTTGTGTATATGTACTATTCAAATACTTAGCAAACGCATTGCAAATATCGTTACCACCGTAATATTCAGTACCATTTAGATACATTTTATTGGAAATATGAAGCGAACCCTTCTTACTGTTAATAAAGGACCAAAACGACCTTGAATCCATACCAATGTTATTTTGTATTGTGTTCAAATAGCTCAATTCCGCAGCTCTAATATCACGTTTCAGTTCTGCCCGGACTTTTGTAAATTGTATAAATGTTGTATTATTTTTATTTTTATTGTATTTTCTTCTTAATTTGTCTTTAAATTTAAGTTTGTTTATAATCGATATGTTGAACCATGTGGGGTATCTTTTTGAGCTCTGTTTAGTTTTGGGAATATGCTCGTTGAATATGTTGCATATTTTATTGTAGAAATCATTAACGGCCACATTCACATTGGTATGAGTTTCGAGGCAGGTCCAGTCTGTTTTATAAAAGCTATAACACAAAGCTAAATATTCAGCCCTCCTTAAGTTATACGTGGATGCAACGGAGTTTAATTCCTTTGTTCTACAGTTAGCTACAGGTATATATATTTTTAAAGTAGGATGGTGTTTGTCCTTCGATACCAGCCCGTAGTCATTACGGAAAACATTAGAGGTCAGTCTCGAAATGACCACGTCTAATAGGCGATTCATATTGTTGGCTATCTGGTTGTACTGAGTTACATCAAAAAAGCCTAAAAATTGCTTAAATCTACTTACTAATTTATCGGTCTCGCCAGGATCATAACTTTGTTTCAAGTATGTTAAGTTTAAATAGCCCATTATAATAAAGTTGGTGGTAAACAGATATTGTTTACTTTCCAGGAAGATATATAGATCCTCATACGACTGTAGAGTACAAGTTGGGGTAACGTATACAGCAAGTATATACATAGAAGTGTACTTTGTCAGACTGAGTTTAATGCATAGAAGATCTATACTGTCATCCCTGAAATTTATTTCAATTTTTTGGGCTTCATATTTATTCTTAATGGCTATAAGTACACCGCCTCCTCTAGTTTTACATGTATTGTCATAGTTACGATCCTTTCTAAACACATTAAATACATTTGGAAAAAGTTCGCTATTACTCACACTATCATGTAACCATGTCTCGCTTAAATTAATTATTTCATACTTATCCAGTGTAGTCCACACATTATTGCAAAATTCACTTAACTTTGAGTTCAAACCTCGAACATTTTGATATACAATACTTAGACAGTTTTTATTGCATTCCACTCCATTGAGCTCTCTGGTGTTGGCGACATCTCCCCGGGGTTTGGTATCCTTGACGAAATCTTTGGGTTGCTCGTCCTGCATTGCGTCCCCCATTGTTAAAGATAAATGGCTTTACAATAACATTGATGGGCCAGATTGTACTATCCATGACTGCATCATCGAATTGGGGGCTTGTCGAGATCTTAAAAGAAGCTATATATGGTCTTGTCGCCCTAGTAGTTTCTCACAGCTAAGCACAGCGATGTTATTGGCAGTCAAGTGGTTTTTAATCTGTTCATCACTGCAATCTGAGGATAAATTTCCAATATAATACCACTTTCGGCCATCTGCAGCAGAGATTGCCGAACTGGCGCTATCTGTTCCCCTAATTGCACCACGGGGTTTCTCATGTCTGGTGGATAACTGTGTTGGGCCTGCTGTACTGGACTTCTTTGGGTCCATGCTGTTGAATATTCAATATATTCACGACGCCACTTGTTCTCGACGCATCTTTCCGTTACACAATCAGCGCCGAACCTACCCGCGCGTCATCGGTCGCCGTCGATTTTAATCAAATTTGCTCCCGCGACAACCTCTTCGCCGCGGCATGCCACGATAAGTTTATTTTTTATGGTTACCACAGTAACAGAAATGGTTTGCCTGTGAAGTCAACAAAAGTCAGAGAGAAAAGAATTGTAATTTTTCTTAAGGAAGCTTTTTCTCAATAAAACTACTAAAATTGATACACTGGCGTTTAAATTGAAGTAGTAGAAAGAAAACAAGAAGATACAGTCCACTGAAGGGGCCAATGGCTGTCTGAAGCAGGAACGAGGGAAGAAAATATATAGGTTTATGCCAAGCTGCCAAATCACATGCGGTTTGGGTTTGTGGTGGTAAAATCATTTTTATTTGTGTTTTCGTGGTGCTCCTGGATTAACATTGGATTTTGGGTAAGGAATCTTACTAGATCCTTGTTGGAACTTTTTATAGCTTCAACGACAGTATCAAGCTTCCTGTTGAGCAATTCAGATTGGTTTTTGAGTTCTTAGTTTTGTATTTTCAGATGTTTCCTCAAATGCTGGGTCAGCAGAAAGCCCGCCAATCTCATCCCCGCGTGACGTAGGTGTCGTTTTTAGTCGGAGAATCTCATTTTTCAACGTTTCCACCCTTCCCGCAAGTTCCAAGAGTCTTGCGTTAGTGTCATCCGTCAGGTCTATACAACCATTTGTTTTGACCAAATTGTTCTCCAACATGGTGATTTTACTGGACAATTTCTGTATTAGCTTACTCTGCGCTTCATAGTCCTTGACCAAATTTTTGATGTCCATATGGCGGCACGCTTTGTTCTTTGCCTCATTAGCCTGTGCCATGCACGCTGGATGAAAAAATGAGCCACACATGAGACACTCGATGCTGGATGCTACATTTTTTTTACAATGTAGACAATTATTTCTCTCCGTAGCGTTGTCTAAACTTAAATCATCAGAGTTAGGCATTTTATGCGATTTTATTCTATATTGCCTGGACTATACAGGTTCGAAATATTGGCCGTTATCAGCGATGCACAAAAGTAAACACAACAAATAAGGCTATAAAAAAGTGACAAAAAATAGTAACTGGTTGTACTGTTATTTCTAGTGTTCCCACTTATACTGCAAGTAATTAAAACACTGTGGATATTTTGCACTAAACAATTTATGTGTTGGATGCTATCACTTCAAACGAATAATAATCTTAAAAAATTTCGGAATTTTTAGCAAAGTAAAACCACGAAGAAAATCAAATAAATCAGGAGCAAGGTATACGCGTCTTATTCACTGAAACTACTTCAGTAACAAGATTGACAATATACGCAAAAGATGTCCCCCTCGAAATAAAAATCGACGGGTCCGAGCGATTTTCCACATTTTCATTTTAAAGCAGGAAAATCGAGGTGGGAGGTTTTCAAATGAACACCCTGTATGTGTATAAGAATTTATAATAAATTACCAAATATAATTAAGAATACCTATATTATCATGTTATAGAAAATTTAAATTGGAGACTAAAAAACTTCTAATTGGACTTGAACCGTATAAAATTGAAGATTACTTTAGTATGTAAAATTAGGGAAAATACTTATGTAAAACTTATAGTAATGAAATTTTGTGACGTCATTTATTTTATGTCTTTATGATATGTATTGTGAAACATAATTTGAAATAAAGTTCTATTCTATTCTATTCTATTTAAACTTCCATAATTTATATTGTATAAGTAAAATATTTATTTTAAACCTACCTTGGCAGAAAATCTGTAATCGGCATCGGAAGGTTCTAGAACGGCATCGTTTTCATTAACCGAGTCCAGTTCCTTGTACATAATGTGGAAAGAGCAGGGCTTATTTAAAGTGTAGGGCTTGTTGGGCGGAAAAGCATCTACCCATCGGATGAAAGTGTTGAAAAAGTCAGATGGTATGTACAGGTTAGTATAGCGCCTTTTGATCTCCAATACATCCGCTTGGGTCCTAGAGTTAACATAACATATTGGTATGTTAAAAACGGACATCGACAAATGGCATTATACGTTACTTGAAAGGGAAAGTATTGTAATAGCGTAAAAGACTTTTTATAAACATTAAATAATTATCAGGTGTCAACGTTTTAGGGGCCCTAAACCACAAAAAACATGTGTCGCATTTCCATCGATCTGTCTGTTGGCTTGGAAAAACGAAGTTAAAAAATTGCTGCGTTGTTTCATGTAAGTCATCATGATTTGTCACCTCTGTGAAGTACAGTCAACAAATTTGAAAAGCAGGCATTTCTTACAATACCCCCTGTTAAGGGAATTTCTGAAAAGATTAGAAGAATAGCCAAAGACTATAAAATCAAAACAGTCTTCAAATCTGGAAATATGCTTAGAAGCTTTTCTACAAAAGTAAAACACCCTAATGAAAACACAAAAAATGCATCTATCGAATCATTTGCGAGTAAAACAAAAACATGTGAAACATACCCAAAGAGATGTAACTTAGAGATTGGGTATAGCGGAACATGTATGAACCAACCGACATAATATACAGTGGTCAGAAGCCAAGGTTTTGGACACGGAACAGCACTGGCGAAAACGAAAATTCAAAAAAGCAGCTTTTATGAATCAAAATACCCATATATTTAGTAAAGCAAGTAAAGATATCCCCACTATCTGGAAGCCTCTCCTTATCCAAAACAAACAGCTCAAATTTCACACTCCAATAATCACGTAGGCGGAGTCACCCAGCTGCACACGGATAGTATTTAAGACAGTAGCCTTAGAATTATAACTTAGTTCACACTTAAAAATGATTAGACTGACCAAAACGATGTGTTCAGTAAGAAAATAAAGACAATTGGAAGTCCTACAAGGTAATTTTTTTTATTAAAGTTATTGTTAGTTAAAAATTAGTTTTTATTAAGTCTCTGACATTATGAAAAAAATATGGACAAATTTCTTTTTCAATAAGCTTTCGAAAAAAAGCCACAAGTAGTGGTGTATTCTAATTAAAAAATAAAAAGTTAGGCCTGCCTCTTTGGTGTCCCAATTTTTTTACATGACAAAAGCGAGGCTCATAAAAAATCTTTGAGGACGTATTTGAATAAAAACCTTTGTTGACAAGAAAATTAAGAATGTTCAAAAAAACTAGGTCTAAGTTTTCGTGTTGCATCGAAATGCATTAGAATCGACAGCATTTTAATAATATCTTTTGTACCGTGCACTGCATTTTTTTAATGTGTTAAATTTGAATACTTACAAATCTAAAGCAATCTTGGGTATCTGCACCATATATCTTGGAACTATCCTTGTCCTCCTTCTAGCCTTGGGCGACCTAGACCGCCTCCTTGCAGGTGGCGACTTTCTATCCTTCTCGTCCTTTTCCCTCTCTCTCGCTCGTTCCTCTCTCCTCCTTTTCCTCTCAATTTCGTCATCGTCTCTATCCCGAGATCTAGCCCGTCTGTCTCCTACAGAGGGCTTTGATCTATCTCTGCCCAGATCTCTAGCGACATCCCCTCGTCTCCCAAAACCGTTGCCTGTGTCGGATGGAGGGGGGACGGCGTTGTAACCCCCGGAACGATCCCGTCCTTCCAGCCTGGGGTCTCGGGATTGCTGCTGATTGCCCTGTAAATATGTTGCTTTAAATATAATAACAATGAAAGTAAACACACCATCTTAACAGCAGATATTGCATTTTTTTTGGTTGTTTACTCTGTATTAAATATGAATAGTTAAATTATTAAGTTTGTTGCTTTAAATTAAGACATTACAGCTGAGGGAAAATAATATTTTTTGCTAATTTTGTGCATATTAGATATATAAGATAAACGTCTTCAAAGCAGTGTTGGAATTAATTCATGTGCATTAAGTAAATAATTTAATTTGTAAATTACATTACTTTAAAAAAATCAATAATTAAATTAAACTTTTAACTATACCTAGAACATTTAATTTAATGGCTGTTAGATCTGGCAACTATGTAAAATCAGAGAAACACAAAAACCGGGAAAGTACCGGGACTAGGGGAATATCTTTTTTTATAAATATATACGAAATGAGTTTGGGAACGACGCGTCGCGTCGGTGCCTTATAACTGAATGTTTTAAGATTTAACACAAATTAATATGTATAGTTATTAATATTCATAAACGGGATATTATTATGAAAAAGAGTGGACGAAAAAGGGGTTATGTCTGGAAATATTTTAAGGAGTGTAATCGACAATGCCCAACCAATTAAAGGGCAGTGTGCAAGGAATGAAAAAAACAAGGTCTCTTTTGTAATAACAATAAGAAACACAACAAACGATAAAGATAAATTAGATAAGCAGTTGCTACTAATTCTGCATTCAGATTCCAACGTTTTAAATAAATCATCATTATTATTTAATTCCTTTGCAATAAAGTTTGTTGTTTTTAGCTGTTTTTAATTTAAGTTTTATTATTTATATTATTGTATTATTTAGAAGAAAAAAATGTTAAGTTTACTAGGTTTATTATGATTTTTTTTTACTTTTTTAGTCAAGCCATGACTTATTCCAACTCTGCCTCGAAGTCTGCTGTGGAGTTTCAATTGGTATAAAAAATAAAAGGGTTGGATTTTAAGTGAATAAATAAATAAACACCTGCAAAACTTGTACCCTTGTTGCATTCCATTTAAATGGCATGGAAGAGTTAAATGCGGCTTCAACTAGGACTCTATCTCCCACCATTGGATTGCTGCCTTTAACCACGGAGTTTCTTGGAAAGAAAACTTCATCATCGATGAAACCAAAGTTGTCATGAATTTGAGTTACTGTTCCAGTAAACACTCTTTGTTTGGTACCTGTAAAAATATTGAATTGGGCTTGATAATAATAATTATTAGATAGGTACTTTCATCATGATTATTTTGATTTTAATAAAAAATGTAATCTTGCTTTTTTCACATGAACGCAAAATATTTTAATGTCGCCCTTATTAATTTAGTAGAAATTTTCCTAAATATTTGTCAGAAAGCGCTTCTATATAGCAAGAAAATTCCTGTCGCGATTTGTTTCTTTCCCGATCTATAAGTTACCATTGCCATACGTCTGGCGTATTTTGATAGTGTAGTTGTTCGATAGAGTGGAAGTTAATAATTATAATATATTATATACAGGGTGTACCATATTAAGTGGGCACTATTGCTAACTCTTTTATTATTAGAGATACAAAGTCGGTTAAATTAATAAAGTGGTAGCATTTTTTATGCTGATTATGATTATGAAAGAAGAAAAACAATTAAACGTGGCGTTTCCGAATAAACGATTAAAATTAAATTTTTTTAAATGGAACACCCTGAATATTTTTACATTTTTAAATTCCTCATAAAATTATAATTATTTTTGATGAAATGCATTATTAGTCTATACTTTATAGTTTCCGAGATATTGACTCTCGAAAAGTGACATTTTTGAACTTTGACAGCTTCTAACTTTCTAACAGTACGTCTTAGAGCTGTCTAATTTTTATAAAACGATTTAAGTAAAATTATAATTTGTGGAAAATTATTTTTTGCTGATGATTTAAAGATATTTTTATCCATTGAATCTGTAAATGATTGCACACTGCTACAAGAACAGTTAGAAGTCATTCAGGGATGGTGTGAAAAAAACAAACTCCACTTAAATGCAACCAAGTGTAAAATAATGACCTATACGCGTAAACAACAACCATTGTTCTATCCCTACTCCATACTTGGAGAGGTTTTGGAACGCCCATGTGTGTTAAAAGATCTGGGAGTGATTTTTGATGCTAAGTTGACATTTATTGATCACATTAATAAAGTTGTTTTGAATGCGGGACGGACCCTTGGCTTCATCGTGCGCAATTGTAAGAATTTTAATGATCCTAAAGTTTTCAACACCTTATTTTTTTCTTTTGTAGGAGCAAAGTTGGAGTATGCTTCAATTATATGGAACCCCTATTATTTATGTCACATAGATAGCATTGAAAGAATTAAAAAACGTTTTTTAAAGTATGTAACTTTTAAGATAGAGGGTGTCTATCCGGAGCGGGGTGTTGATTATAACATGTTATTAGAGAGATACAACTTCGACAGTTTAGCGAAGAGACGGGTATTTACCTCTCTGGTTTTTTTATTTAAATTGCTGCACGGTGGTGTTGACTGTCCGTATCTGCTATATCAGGTTAACTTTGCAATTCCAAGAATCAACAGTAGACAAAGTGTAACATTCTTATGCGAAAGGGCCAGGACAAATGTAATGCTTAAATCGCCAATTAATTTTATGTGCTCTAACTTTAATAAAATATGCAATAATTGTGATATTTTTACTTGCAACTTGCACGAATTAAAAGCTGTGGCAAAAAATATCTAAAACTTTTTAGAGTATTTTTTATTTTGTGGTTTCTTTTTCTGTGCTAATGTAGTACGGTGATGGCAACATCTGCTTTTGTTATTATTATTGTTGCTTTTTTTTTATACGTTCTTTTTATATTATATAGGTAATATTTTTATACAAATTGATATTTATGAATTTTTGTTATAATTTTTTTTCTCTAGGTATATTGCTCTGTAAATGGATACTTGTTGGGCAATAAAGCTATTATTATTATTATTATTATCTTCAATTTTTATTATCTTCCCAAAAAAATCAACTTCCAGTTAAACTGGAACAACTATATTTCCTGCTTTCGAGTTACATCCGGTTTAACCGAAAGTTTATTTTTTTGGGAAGATAATAAAAATTGAAGATATGGACATGTAAGCCGTTTTGCTCTAAGACGTACTGTTAGAAAGTTAGAAGCTGTCAAAGTTCAAAAATGTCACTTTTCGAGAGTCAATATCTCGGAAACTATGAAGTATAGACTAATAATTAGTGATGAAACGATTCCGATTAACCGCCGATTATTAGGATTTTCCGATTAATCGTAACCGCCGATTATTTGGACGATTATTGATACGATTATTGTAATATAAAGTTTTAAAACCACTGGTAATTCCCCGGCCATGCGTTAAGACTTTGACCTCGATGCGAGGAATGCAAAAACATCAAACTCCGAGGAGAAAACGACTGGGTTCTGAAAACTTAAAAATGTTATGTTTTCTTAATAAAAATTTAATATCACTTAATTTTCAATATTAAATTATATTATGTTATACCAAAAACAGGCCTGGGATTTAGTTTGCTTGTTTATTTTAGATTTTTAATATGTTTGTTGTGAATCTATATTTTGTTTTCAGTTTGTATCTATTTTCGTTAAAGTTTCTTTTATAAATTATATCAGTGTTTTTCAACCTATGGGTCGCGACTCCCTGGGGGGTCGCGAAGCCTCTGTAAGGGGGTCGCGAGAACTCAGTAAAAAAATCAATACATTTTAAAAAAGTAATTATATTTTTATATTACTTTTTTCCACTACTCCCGCTAGACGTTGATGGTTCTGACGATCTTTTCAGGAATTTATACATTTTTAAATATAACAAGCAATTCAAATAAATACGTAAAACAAGTTATTCCCGCTCTTCAACGACCAGCAGACGAAACGAGCATTTGCTTCGCGGTCTTAACACTCAACTGGGGTGGCCACGGTCGACCACCCTATTTATAAGCCAGCGCATTCTAGCGAGAATCATCTCGAACCTTGTGGACCTTTCGCTCGGGCCGTGGAGCGCGCGGGAAGCTACCAGCACTATTTGTTGTTAACACTCGGCCCTAACAATGTTTGTATTTGTTTGTTAGTTATCAATTGGCCACGTATGCGATTTAAAATTATATGTTTTACGTATTTAATTATATATTTATATCCGAATCCTAATAACGCATACATGAAAAAAAAAGGGTCGGGGGGTCGCGAAATATTTTTTGATACTAGGGGGGTCGTGTCCTGAAAAAGCTTGAAAAACACTGAATTATATGAAATATATATTTTTACGTTTTTTACTTGTTAATCGTAATCGTACGATTATTTCGGTTTTAATCGTAATCGCAATCGTAATCGTTTAACTGTAATCGTTGCATCACTACTAATAATGCATTTCATAAAAAATAATTATAATTTTATGAGGAATTTAAAAATATACAGGGTGTTCCATTTAAAAAATTTCATTTTAATCGTTTATTCGGAAACGCCACGTTCAATTGTTTTTCTTCTTTCATAATCATAATCAGCATAAAAATGCTACTACTTTGTTAATTTAACCGACTTTGTATCTCTAATAATAAAAGAGTTAGCAATAGTGCCCACACAGGGTGTCCCAGATAAGAATGCACTCTACAGGGATCATGTAAACCATAGGAGATACAGAGATGGTTAAATTAGAGAAAAGTTGCGCATTACTGAATCCTGTAACGTCATGTTTTCAAATTTAAAAAATTCCGAATGCTTCCGAAGGTATTTGGATAAAACCGAATTTTTGCGATTTCGTTTTAATTGATTCATGATTCTATTGGAAGAGACATGTCAAAATAAATTTTACATTCTCATTGCCACTTTTTCTCCCCTACAAAATGGTTTAATTACATTTTTGATCCGACGTTTTGTTTAGTCACAACCATCATCAACTTTGTTATTTTAAATAGTCGGAAAATTTTATTTTATGCTTAATAAATTCTACGTTTTATTCTAAATTTAACGGTGTATCACACTTATTATTTATTAGACGTTTCGATATAGAAAAACACATCATCAATGAAAATAGGCACATTATCGAAAATATTTTAGTTTTTATCGTTGTATTTAAACACTAGTTGGATTTTAAAACAATTTTTTTTTAAATAAACTTATAACAAAATATAATATCTAATAAAACTTATCTGAAAGATGCAACAAGTAATAATTAATTTTAATTATTAAATACAATTATTATTTATTTAAAAAAATGCATGATAATATTCAAACATAACGTACCATTTAAATTCGGCATCATATGGGTGGCCATGAAATTGATTGACTTTCGCAATTGTTTAAATAGTTTCTTTAGATCTGTAACTTAGTTACAGAGACCTGTTAGTTTTAAATTTGGTAATTATTATTATGTTTTTGAGCACAATTCTTATGACTCTCGATGTAACAGCAAATCATGTCAAATTTTTCTTTGTTAGAATAATGTTCCATTATTTTAAATTTTACTGCACAATGCAACAGTTAAAAATTAAAAAAAAAACATAATAATAATAATAATAATAATAATAATTATCAAATTTAAAACTAACAGGTCTCTGTAACTAAGTGGCAGATCTAAAGAAAATATTTAAACAATTGCGAACGTCAATCAATTTCATAGCCACCCATTATGATGCCGAATTTAAATGGTACGTTACGTTATGTTTGATTATTATCATGCATTTTTTTTAAATAAAAAATAATTGTATTTAATAATTAAAATTATTAATTATTACTTGTTGCATCTTTCAGATAAGTTTTATTAGATATTATGTTTTGTTATAAGCTTATTAAAAAAAATGTTTTAAAATCCAAATAGTGTTTAAATACAACAATAAAAACAAAAATATTTTCGATAATGGGCCTATTTTCATTGATGATGTGTTTTTCTATATCGAAACGTCTAATAAATAATAAGTGTGATACACCGTTAGATTTAGAATAAAACGTAGAATTTATTAAGCATAAAATAAAATGTTTCTACTATTTAAAATAACAAAGTTGATGATGGTTGTGACTAAACGAAACGTCGGATCAAAAATGTAATTAAACCATCTTGTAGGGGAGAAAAAGTGGCAATGAGAATGTGAAATTTATTTTGACATGTCTCTTCAAATAGAATCATAAATCAATTAAAACGAAATCGCGAAAATTCGGTTTTATCCAAATATCTTCGGAAGCAATCGGAATTTTTTAAATTTGAAAACATGACGTTACAGAATTCAGTAACGCGCAACTTTTCTTTAATTTAACCATCTCTGTATCTCCTATGGTTTACGAGATCCCTGTAGAGTGCATTCTTATCTGTTAACAATATATTTCTTGAGCAAAAATAATATTACTTTTATAATGCCATTTTTCATTAAAAACTGATTTTTTTAAAATAATTCGAGTATTTCATAAGATCTAAATTACAAATTTGGTACATTGCTTCACCATAAAGAGTTGTCAAATATTCAAAATAGGGGGAGTCCAGTACCCGCTGACCCACCTATTTTTTAATACGTGCGCCAGTGACTTCCAATCTAAATCAATTTAGCCATTGTGGCATTACCATGGATACAAGATATAATTAAGTAAAACTTTGCAATTGGTGACAATACCGAAAGCAAAGGATTAGCCAAAAATAATGTAAAGACAAGACAGTGGGTGGGACTAACTACTTTGGCATAACTTTTTTTAACGCGCTTCCCTACAAATGTCAGGAACATGGGTGAGATTGCATTTAAGAATGTTGTTAAAAAATACCTACCTATTGAGGCATGCCTTTTACTCCTACGGGGAGGGGAGTACCTCTGCAGCAGCTTTAAGTTTGACCTTCCCACTTAACCTCTTAAGGGGGCCACTCACACTCCAGAAATCCTCAGAGGAAAAACTGCATAGGCCTGACCTTAAGGATTGCCGGAGCGTGTGTGGTGCCGGGTGTATTCAGGCCAATATCAGTAAAATCCTCAAGGAAAAACTGTGCAGTTTTTCCTCTGAGGATTTCCGGAGTGTGAGTGGGCACCTTTAGTTTTAATTCACAGTGCCTTTATTTGGAATCTACATCGCTCCTACGGTTTTAATGTGTAAATTGCGTATGTGTTTTTTTTTAAATGTAAATGCTTATATCTACTTTTTACTTACAGTATCTGTCCAATTTATTATATTTTTTATTTTTTTTGACATGTAAAAGTACATACCTTATGTATGCCATTACGAATAAAGATGAATATGAATATGAATAGTGGCATACAGATAAAAACCTGGTTGTCCTAAACCAGTATGAAATTATTTTATTGGCCTACTAAGAACCATTGCTAATCTTCCATAACAGTAAAACACCACTGTTATCACTCCTTCTTAAGACAATCTACTATTATTTATTAAATAAATTTGATACATCATAAGATAATAAATATTCAGAACAAATTATTTTCATAATATTATGAATATGTTAACAACAAATACAAACAAAATTTGAAAAGTAGTCTAAAGAAATTGCTGAATATAATCTCTATTTTTTAATAATAATATCCTTTATTAATAGCAGAAACTGCTAGCATAATACAAAAATTTCCATTTAAAAAACAACAAAACACTTAGTTACCTAAAAAGTTAACCTCTAACCCTATATCAAGTATAATATCTTAAATAAATTATAATATCTTAAATAAATTACAATCTTAAATAAATCACAACACCTCAAATAAATTACAACACTCAATGACCAATCTTACATTTAATATATTTTTTACATTCAATTTTGAACCTATTTATATTTTCACAGCCGCGGGTAATTCGTTGTATTGCTTTAAACCCTTATGAAAAAGGTTGTTTTGGCCAAAATTTGTTGCTACTGATTGAATATAAAAGTTATCTCTTATTCGAGTATTATGGTTGTGGATATCACGGACGTGTATACAATTGCCAATTAAATGTTTTGGAAGTAGACCATGTAACATCTTAAAAATAAAAACCATTGTATTAAATATTATCGTTTGCTTAACACTTAAGAAATTTGTAATTTACAACATATCCCTAATTCTGGTATAACGATTGCACTTTAAAATGATGCGCATGGCTTGACTTTGTTTTTTCTGTAAAGTATTAATTTCTGAATCGCTTAATAAAAAAAGTATGGAGGAGCAAAAGTTAAAATGAGGAGCAATTATACTCTGATATATAGTTTTTATTGTCCATGAACTTAGATCTTGATTTATTCTTCTTAAAAGATTCACCTTTTTGGCAACTTTATTGCAGATATATAAGTGATGGTCTGAAAAGCACAAATTCTGGTCAATAATCACACCAAGGTATTTTAGTTTTGCTACCTGTTCTATCTGTACATTATTAATTTTTACGACTGTGTCATTAGGTGCTATATCTGTGGTATTGTATTTACTTTTAATAACTAACGAAAAAACTGGTTGTTTACAGGAGACATTTCCATGATGACAACTTGTTTAATCTAAGACACTTTCTCTCCACAAATGATTTCTCGGATCTCTACGCCATCGAGGACACGAATAGAGCATGGAACTACTTTCATGATAGCTTATTGTATTTACTTGACCTCACATGCCCTATTTCTAAAACTATTGTAACTGCACAAAACACAGGTAAGTGGATAAATCCTGATATTGTAAAGGAAAGTGAAGAACTTAAAAACATATTTTGGCTAACTAAAAATACTAACTCTGAAGAACTTAATGATCTTTACAAGGAAGCGAGAAAGATCTTCAAACTAAAAATAGAAACAACAAAACAAAAGTTTTTTCAAAATAAAATAATTAACTCTGCTAACACGTCCAAAGCCATCTGGCAAACAGTTAATACAAACTTAGGTAAAATAAAGACGAATAAGATACCTTCTGTTATACAGACTGGTAACGCTACTTTTATGCAGCCATTTGAGATTGCTAATGCCTTTTGCAATTACTACTCTTCCGATATCGAAAACAAGCTTCAAAACCTTCCGGGTATTCAACACGATTCGTCAACTATTATAGAATGTATTAGCTCTCTGTATATGCCCGAACTCGGTCTGGAGGAGATCTACAGAGCCCTAAAATTATTAAAAAATAAAAAGGCATGTTGTAACAACGAAGATCTTCCCCTCCATGCTGTTATCTATATTTGGGATTTTTTAAAGCACCCACTGTGTTATCTTTTTAACTTATTTATAAGCAAAGGCACTTTTCCTGATAAACTGAAGTGCGGCGAAATTATACCATTTCATAAAAAAGGTGATGTGCAACTTATTGAAAATTATCGACCAGTGACAAGTCTTATGTCTTTCTCAAAACTGTTTGAAAAGATACTTACTTTGCGCTTTCAATCATTTTTAAATCGGAACAATTTATTATCTAGAAATCAGCATGGCTTTACAAATAATAAATCTACTACAACAGCAGCTGTAGCTTTTATTCAGTTTATTTACAAATCAATTGATCAAAGTCATTATACAATAGCCCTTCTTTTTGACTTAACCCGGGCATTCGACTGTATCGATAGTAAACTATTAATTAAAAAACTGTTCGCTATGGGCTTTAGAGGAAACGTAAACAAACTTCTGGAATCGTTTTTAACTGGCAGAAAAATTCGCGTAAAAATAGGTACACTTCTTTCTAATTATAAATCACAAAATTACGGAGTTCCTCAAGGTAGCGTTCTTTCACCATTACTTTTTCTGTTATTTATCAATGACCTGGTCAACTACCTTGAGTTAGGCGAGAATGCTGAAGTGATTCTTTACGCCGATGACACTTCCATAGTGATATCTGGGACGTTGCTTGATATTCTTATACAACGCGCGAATCAAATCCTCAATAAATTTAAATACTGGTGTTCTATGAATGGATTGATGGTTAATGAAAACAAAACACAGTATATAGTTTTTTATAAACGACGAATTATTCCGGAATTTGTTCTTGAGATGGATGGAGTGGAGATTGCGAGAGCGACAGAGGCTAAGTTTCTGGGTTTGCATGTTGATAGCCAACTGACATGGCACGCTCATATCGAACATGTAGCCAGTAAATTAAAATCTGCATACTTTGCCATCATTAACTTAAAAAATATTCTGTCAAGAAAACAGCTTTTAAATGTTTACTATGCCCTGGTTTACTGCCACCTGAAGTATATGGTTTTATGTTGGGGTCAGGCCACTGACCTAAACAGAATTTTCGTCTTGCAAAAGAGAATTATAAGAAAGGTATTTTCCCTAAAACCGTTAGAAACATGTAGACCAACTTTTAAAAATAATAAAATACTAACTTTACCTTCTATTTTGATCATGGAGTCGGCTATCTACGTTAAGAAACATTTATCAGACTTTCCACCTGTTTCTAATGTTCATAACTATGAGACAAGACAAAATGAAGACATTCTAATTACTAACTATAAACTATCCACCTACAAGAAAAGTCCGCATTGCTTTAGTAGTTATGTTTTTAATAAACTCCCAAATAATATTAAATCAGAACCCTCTTTTCGTACTTTTAAAAAGTCTCTTAGGTGCTATCTTCTTGAACACTCATTCTATACTATTAATGAATATCTTGGTGGTTAATATTTGTACTTCTACATTGGGGTGTCCACCAATAATATTTTAATTTTTGTCTCGTGTAAGTTTGTTTATAGATTTTGTTACTATAGATTTTGTTACTATACTTTTGTGCTACTGAATGTTTTTAAATTTGATAACCAATTTTTATACTAAC
This sequence comes from Polydrusus pterygomalis, assembly GCA_963969555.1. Lineage (NCBI taxonomy): Eukaryota > Metazoa > Arthropoda > Insecta > Coleoptera > Curculionidae > Polydrusus > Polydrusus pterygomalis. Next base: position 115,090,536 of record OZ018378.1, on the reverse strand, counting down.
TATATAGATTTATATTTAAGACATTGTTAATGCTTGTAAGAGTCTTCTTAACAATAAAGGATAAATAAATAAATAAAATAAATAAATAAATAATCATCATTTTTGTTTTATCTGTATTAATTGCCAAGCTATTTACATTTAACCAGTCAAGTAAAATTTTAAGTTCAGAATTTAAGGTAGTAATTATTTCATTGATGTTAGCCCACTACATAAATTAATGTATCATCGGCGAATAGTTGAATTTTACACTTGAATAATCTATTTACAACGTCATTTAGATATAAAACAAAAAGAGTAGGCCCCAAAACTGTCCCCTGTGGAACACCATAACTTGTCCGTTTCTTTGACGAGGTACAGTTGTTATATCTTGTTTCCTGTTCGCGGTCAGAGAGATATTCACTGAACCATTTCAAAACTCTACAATCAAAACAATATTTTTTAAGCTTTAACAATAGTACTCTTCGGTCGATTGTCTCGAAGGCACGTCTGAAGTCCAATAACACCACACCAATGATTTGTTTGTCGTCTAGGGCTTTTTTCCAACTATACAACACTGTTTGTAAAGCAGTTTCACATGAGTTTTTCTCCCTAAATCCAGCCTGGTACACACTTAAAAGGTTATTAGTTTCAATATATTCTACTATTTATATCTGTTGATTGACAGCCAGCTCCAATAGTTTTTCATATGGGGGCACCATATTTATGGGTCGAAATTCCTGGCACTTTATTGTGTTGGTTTTTTTTTCTATGGGAATTATAGTTGAAGATTTCCATTCTTTGGGGAATGAACCAGTTTCCAAACTGGTATTTATGAGATCAAGAAATCGATTTCCAACCACCTCAAATGACAATTTTAATATTTTTGTATTGATACCATCCACATTGCTTACCTTGTTTGTCATATTATGTACAATACTTTTTAGTCTCGACATGTCTAATAGTGTAAACTTCTCCAATTTACAATTTGACTGCTCCATGTTATTGGCAGCTTGTTCATAGTTTATATTAGTATTTATATTTCTTACTATTTCTTCTATACTTTCTATAAAAAAAGTGTGAAATCTCTCGCAGATTTCATTATCGTCAGTATAAATTATGTTGTTGAATTCTATACCACTGGGAGTACTTGAACAATTGGGTTTTATTAGCTTTTTTAGTGTTTTCCACATTTCATTGGGGTCTTCCTTCACCATATCAATCCTTTCATTGTAGTAGCTTCGTTTCTGGTTTCTTATTAATGACACTACTCTATTTCTTTGTTGTGTATAGTTTTTCCAGTCCTGTTCTTCTCTTTTATACAATAAGTATCGTTGCTTTATTTCTCTGTCTATGTCTTGAGTCCACCACATTTTATTTCCCCATTCACTGTGAAGAACTTTCTGTTGCACTGGCGCTACGGCGTTTAGACATATATGTATATTTTGTGTCACATTTCTAGCTAAATCATCGAGATCTGAATCATTTGGCAACCATTCCATATCCATGAGATCAAGCTGAAATTGTAATGTATTCATCTGATTGTAATTCCTGCTTTTGATAATTTTTGTGTATTTTTGGTAGGGCTCAGCAAGCTCTACTGATATCATATGGTGATCTGTAATTTTTGGTGTGGGGTGAATTTGAAACTTAAGTTTTTTATTATTTGTAATGATTAGGTTGTTTGTTCCACAGTCCACAATAGTTGAGTCTTGTGTGTATTAAAACCTTGTACGTTCAGGTACAATAATGTCTGGTTTAATTGCTATTTTTTTGTGTCTTGTTGGTATAAGAACACGAAGTGCATTGGCATTTTACTTAAACAATTCTCGTACAAATCATTGTAGCAATGCACCAATTAATGTAATGTGTAGATTAGCTAATAACTCTCATTTGGGATTTGATATCTTTAACATTAGTCAAAAGCAACTTAGAGGTATTTTGGGTGAGGTACTGTAATTAGAAGATTGATCTATATGGGTTTCTTGTAATTCTCTGTGTGTGAGAGAGGGTGTGAGGGTGAGTGTGTGTGTGTGTGTGTGTGTATTTACTATCCTACTCTATAATTAGGGCTGAAAAGTATCTGTAGAGTTTGTAAAAATAAATAAATAAATAAGTCAGTATAGTTTATTTTGACCTGTAGCTCATTATAAATTTTTTGGTACAATTTACAATTTCTGTTGTAGGCTGTATGTTTATAATCAATGTTAGGTATTTTTTGGATTACGCCTGCGTATTTACAGTTTACATAACTTTCATCCACTGATGTACAATCTGCTCTCTTGTGATCTCCAGCACATTTTGGGCATATATCTTTTTCACTTCTACAATTTTTGGCGAGATGACCAAATTTGTAACACTTATAGCACTGAATTATGTTGATATAGTCGCAGAAATAGCATGTTTTCCAGCCAATATGCAATGTGTTCTTTCTTTTTACTTGGTTGTAATTTATTTATTTATTTATTACAAACTTAACAGATTTACATCCAATTATAAAGTAGAAAAATTAGCCTAAGTTATAGTTAAGTAATTTCGTAGAGTAATTTCTTAAAATTAGTTGCACTTATATTAAATATATCACAATTGTCGCGGATTTTGTTATATAATTTGCACATAACAATAATTGGAAAATTACTATAATAGTTAGTACGGGCTCTTTGAACATATAAGGTTACAGGGTTCCTTGTCCTATGTGGTGGTACATTGAGATTTATTAGTCCTAGTAGGTGAGGGTCATCGATCTGATTATGCAGTAATCTGTGCAGAAACATTAATGATGTTATAACTCTGCGACATTCCAAACTCTTAAGGCCATGGGTAGTCATAATCTCGGTTTTTGGTATATCAAATTGATAGATTCCAGTTTCTTTGTAGTACATGTATCTTAGGAATTTGTTTTGTGTTTTTTCTATTTGGTATGTGTGGTTTTTATAATATGGATTCCAGATTATGGTGGCATATTCCAGGATACTTCTTACGTGAGAAACATACAGTGCTCTGATACAGTCTTTATTTGTAAACAAGGTACAGTTTCTGACGATGAAACCGTACATCCTTGAGGCCCTCTCTGTCACTGCTGCTATATGAGGCCTAAATGTATGTGTGTAATGGGGTCCAATTCTAAAATAATATTTGATCTCCCTTCTTTGGTTTCATACTTATGTAGTATCTTCATTTCACGTTGTTTGGGATCTGTAGTTATTATATTTTGAATAATGATATTTTCAATGAGTACCTCTTCATCTAGTTGGTTTTTGTTCAAATTGAACACTTTTATTGGTGGATTTTGTTTGCTCGGAATCCTAACCTCGTAATTTACTCCAAGTTGGTTTTTTACATTTTCACACACACTTTGAATATTTGTTTCTTTGTTTGTTTATTATTATTATTATTATTATTATTGGTTACCCAATTGGCCTTCGACCGAGGTCCTTCAGCCGCAGTAAAGTTTACATATTATTACTATTTGCTATTGTATAAGTATAAATAATTAAAAAAGAGATCGCTTGTACAAAAAAAAAAATATTAAGTATTATAATAGTAGTATACAAATTTCTCTGCATCTAATAGCTACACCCCCTCCCTTAACATACTTGACTCTAGACACTCCCAACACCCAGTACTGATGGTCTAATTTTTTCTTCCACAGTTTGTTTTGTAGCTTGACTCGTTTGATTTTCGTCTATCAGTTTGATTATTATCACTTCTTCTTTATGTTTTTTAGTTATTTGACTGTAACTGACATTTTCATTTCCAAGCTTGTTGTCTAACTTCTCCTTCTTCAACTGTTTGATTTCTCTTTTCAACATATTTATTAATTCTGACTTATCCTCAATAGTTATGCTTTTGGCATCAATAAGTTCTCTATATAATTTAAAAGTGTTCCCTGTGGAGCACTTTTGACAAGGAAATAACAGTTGTCGACCCTTGACCAGCTGCATAACTTTCACTTCTGATGCTGTTATTTGGCTACATTCTATACATATTTGATTCTCGCATTCATCACATTTAAAAATATCTCTATTTCTTGTTTTAATTTCTTTACAGGAAGCACACTCCATTTTTAAGGTTAATTTTACATTTTTGCTTTGCGTTAAACATCAATACTTAGTTACTTGAGAACGAAATCTTGAACCAGGAACGCAGCCGCGACACAAGAATGTAAACAACGTATTGGCGCCAAACATTCACATGTACAGATCGATGTGCAATTGAGGAAATTGCAGTTTTTCCGATAAAACAAAATTGCACAGTTGCTCAACAGATACCAAACAACATATAGGCACAATTTTCACAAATAAATTTTCGCTCTAAACACTAAAAATTCACGATTGTTTGAGAGTTGACGATTGACAGGCGCTGTACCGACTACGTTCCAGAACACTCTTTTTTTGGAAACAAACTTTATTAAAGAAAATCTTAACCTTTGAAAAATATGTGGTTTCAACCTGAACTGCTCTCCTTGAAGGATTCTTTCTATTAAATGATTCTCGCTAAAAATCGGAATCATATACAAAAATTCTTTCATACACCCCCAGACTGAATAGTCCAAGGAAGTAAGGTCTGGGGAACGGGGTGGCCATTTAACACCAGCATCTTGGCTCCGATCAATCCAGCGATTAGGAAAGATTTGTTGTAATTAGTTTCTAACATTTCTAGCAAAATGCGGGGGATCACCGTCTAGTTAAAAGCAAATATTTTTTCTTATTTTTTTTTTAATTACTATAATCAATAAATCAAGTAAATCGGGCACTGTGTTTTAACGAAATAGTAAAAATAAATGACCATGCGGTTTGCAGAAAAAAATATTTACTACAAAAGTGACTAAGAGAAATTTCTGGAAATTAATTTTAAGTTTCTAGGTTGGCCGCTAGGGGGCGTAAGTAGTGGCCAAACAAAAAAACGATGTTCTCAAAAATCCTCATAATAAACATCCTTTTACTAAAAACTTCAATTATAGAAATACATAAAATCACAGAAATAATAATCAGATCAGCCCTTTTATTAAAACATCAAAGGTAACATTTTTAAATCTAATGAAAATTCTGGATAACTTTGGTTTTTTAATTTTTGCTCTACCTTTTTGTTTAAGGGGTGTAAGGGGGCAAATATTGCTATGCAAAAACATTCACAACTTTGGTTTGGCTTATCAAAATTTGCTCCAGGAATGAAGTGTTTCTTTTTAAAAAAAATCATAACCTTTTTAAGAGTTTGCAGAATTTCGGAATTTTAGTTCAGTTTTATCTTATTTACATTTTAAGGTGGTGCCCATATTTTGCCACTCCTTAAAAGGCTCCGGAATTGACGTGTTTATACTTTAAAAAATCATAACTTTTTTCTGTGTCATGACCCAGAAAATTTTATTATCCAAAGAAGACATTAGAATTATTAAAAAGATTAACTATTTAAGAAGTTGTAGATGTGTTCAGAGATTTGGGTGTAATGACTGCGTATAAAGCTGTGTACATACAAGTGTTTGATCTTGATCTTTAAAAACAAAAACCTTTTCGACATAAAATCATAACATGTCAACACCAGAACATTAGATGTTAACTATGTAGCTCATAAACTGACTAACTGAAAAATCTCCTAGCTATATGAGCATAAAATTGTTTCATACTCTTCCAAGTGGATTAAATGAGATTACTTCATAGAAGAAATTTAAAAAATAAATTAAAAAATTGTTAATATATTTAGAGCCTCATAGTTTGAGAGGTTTTTGCCCAAATTTGTAATGTGTTGGAATTTTGACATACAGTACAATTTCGGTAAAGTGAACACAAAAAATTCTAAGGAGTTCATATTAACGGAACATTTATATTAGCGAAGTTTACAAAAAATATATATAAATACATATGTAGGTAACAAATTATTATTATTGTACCTAGCATACTACATAGTGTGTATTGATACAATAACCTAACTTAAGATACTTAACTAATCTTTTATAGCAAAATAAGATGTTAATTTAGATTGTGTTTTTTTAGCAGAAATGTTTGCTAAAACACGAGGGGTGTCTCACTGTGGCAGTAGGTGTACAAATGTTAAGGCAGGACTTAGCAGGACCTGGCAGGACTGTAGAAGGACCTAGCAGGACTGTGGCAGGATCCAAGCAGGACAGGCAGTACCTTTCAGATCCAATCAGATTTCTCCAATAACTTTAGGAGTAGGGATAAATAGCGGGAAGCAAAAAATATTTTTGTTTGCTTTTGTTTATTAATTGAAAGTGAAATGGAAGTGCGTGTAACAGACGTCGCAGTTTTTAAAGTTCTCTGCGCGCGTCGCCTCATAATATTCCTGTTTGAGTTCTGTTGTAAACACCCCTGAATCACAACAGTCCAGTTTGCAGTCTCATTTATTATGTTCATGCAAGTTATTGATAAAATATATTGTTTATTTCCGAGTTTATTTTTTTGTTAAGAAAGAAGATAAATATTTAGAAGTTGTGTGACCGTAGCAGGACAAGCAGGACCGTGCAGGACAAGGGCAAAAACGACAAGTCCTGCCAAATTTGGCAGTACGTGTACAAATTTTGACTAGTGAGACACCCCTCGCTAAAACAGCTTACTCATGAATGTTTTTTAAGCTTGCGATTTCCGTTATGTTTAAGCCATTCTGCTTAGCCCATTCTATTGCTATCCTGAGAGTTTCAACTGTTTCTCCATGCTTACTTTTAACACTTGGCTGGTCTTGGATTTCAAGATCTCTTCAGCTTTTATTAACATGCTCTATGATTTTTGGTTTTTCAGAAAGAGAAAGGCATTTTGATTTTCCTTTACTTTAACCATTTTGAACTGATTAATGCATAAAATTAAGTACGATTCAAGGTATTCTTTAGCACTGAAGATAAACACTATGTACCTACACTAAGTAATCAAATATTCACTTTCACAAGCTACATAGGTATTATTATACTACAATGAATCAAGACAAGAAAGAAATGCTAAGGCCGCGAAACAAAAACAAACAAGATTTAACAAGTTGTTCATATTATCGTTGTTAAACACTGTTTATACTACAGAGTGGTCAATGCAAAAAATATTATGTTCATATTACTGAGTCGCTCATAAGAGTGCATATTCATATTATCACGATTGTACTGTAATTTCATTTTAATATGTTATTTGTACCATTTCAAATAAAGGTTAGTATTATTATTATTGTAATGTGAGTAATTAAAAAATGTATGTAAAATTTTACCTGTTCCGGTTTGTAAATTACTGTTGACATTTGGTGTTTGAAATGCAGTTGGGTTTAATCCTCGTGTATTTGGATAACTCACTGCCGAAAGTTGTTGTTGAAATATTGGGTTCGAAGCCAACGAAGCATTAAGCTGAGTTGCTGCCATCTGTTGTAGACCCAGTCCTAAATTTTGCTGATTGAGCCCGATATTTTGAAAAACTTGCTGTTGTTGAAATGGAACAATGCCAGAATGATTTAAATTTCCAAGTCCAGCTAATTGCGGCTGCATTGGATTACTCTGGGTTATAGTCGGAGGCTTATTACCCCAAACGGCATTTTTATTGTAGTTACTCATATTTTTGTTATGAAAAAAACTTAAAACACACCAGCACCAACCTAAAAATGATGATCTTACGTCACAAAATTTTTAATAAAAATAAAATACAAGTATCATTCAACATTCGACATCAACTTCCGTTTCCGCTGCGGGCTAATTGACATCCATTTGACATCACAGGTCACAGAACACAAACAAGGCTTAGTTCCTTTTAGTTACTTATAAACAGCAAAGCAAAGACATTTGGTACTTTCCTTTTGCTTCTTTTAAACAGCCAACTTTCCTTAGTTCAGTTGCGAAAGGAACGCTTCGCGAACAACTTCGTATAACTGTATGAGAAATGTAAAGGGGCATACTTAACTGCGTTAAGGAGGAAGGGAAGAATATTTACTTTCCTAAGTTAAATTTTTAAAAGGAAAGGTCAACTTAGCCGTTAGTTTTGCTTTGTTGTTTAATAGTAACTAAAAGGAATTCAGCTGTCATCTTTGCTTAGCTTGTTGAAAAAATCTTTGCTCTGCTTTGCTTTGTATTTATAAAATTTATAAGTATACCTAAGTAACGTAAAAAGAACACATCGGCAGCATCGGCTTTGATATTTTGACACATAAAAAAAAGGTTGTTCGGGTTTGTTCTATATAGAGCCATTTCGATTATAAAGAAGTGTATGAGACAGCATAATATTATACTTGCTTCTTCATAAAGGCCCAGCGGGGGCGACTTCGAGGGATGAGGTCACACACAGGGCACAGACGGCGGCGTCTGTTAAATTATGATATAAAACACCAAGAAGTTGAAATCCGTTGTTTATTAATTTAATATTTTGTAATATCACAGGACGTTGACATCTGTTTATTTTCAGGGTTGGTTTTGCTTGTCAAATCATGACAGGACTGACATTGACATCCGTATATTTTCAGCAAGGCTTTCTGGGATTAAAAAAATAGTGTTAAACAAAATAGAGGCCTGTTGTTCATAAAAAAAAATTTGACGCTTGCGGAGCAAAGTTACAATTGAAACTGTATAGTGTGTATAGTCGAGAAGCAAACCAAAATGGCAGTTGTATTTTGATATTTTTGTCACAGAACAAATTTTGTGCTAACTCCCGAATTTTTAAAATAATTAAGGTATTTTTATTCCAAAGTAACAAAAAGATAACTTGTACATCATGGGCAATTTTTTTTATCGATGTCGGTACTTTTTGGACTTTGAAGAAATAGTTATTAAGGGGCTCATATTCAAATTATTTAGCCCATGAAGATATAAGCTATACAAACCCGAACAAACCTTTTCTTTTTGATTGTCCACTAATGTAGATACTAAATTATCTGTTAATATAGCTTCATATTTCAATTACATCTTAAAACAGAAAATGTATAATGAATAGAATTGAGTCTCTTTTTAATCTTTGTATGGTTTTTAATTAGGATTTTAAAACTTTTCTCTTAAGGCTGCTTTTCCGCTATCCAATTTAAAATAATAATATAAAATGTAATACATTTTATTTTATCAGGAAAATACTTTCTATAAAATAGATCGGGTAGCAAAAATATTATTTAAAGCTCATATGTCCATAATAGGATAAAAATAGAACAGTTTCTAAGTCAAAGTATTCAAATATCAAAAGCACAACCACAGCCTTCTTGAGATCAAGTCCGGCTGTGGCACAACGACGACTTAAACACACACGGCAAAAGAAAAAGAAAGAACCACTGCAAACGGAGCCTGGTGGAGTGGCGCTCTCCAGCGGCCTAAATCTCGACTTAAGTTTCGACCAATCAAAACGCTAGAACGCGTTCACAAAGGAAGTACTGTCATGTGCGCTAAGGATTTTTATTACGCCTTGCTAACAATGATGCGCCATAACCACAGGCGGCTTTTAGAAAAAATATTTTTTAGATGCCTGTGCAGATACCAATTTATAAAAATTCAATAGACCTACAGAATTGACAGTGTCACGGGACTCGGAATCCATCATGCGAGGAATAAAAAAATTTTACTATACTTAATAACAACAATTTTTGGTTTATTTACTGTTGTTAATATGTACTTTTAAAAAACATGGATAAATCCATCGATATAACCTACCATTGATGATTGATGTCATAAACCATGGAGTCAAAATCCAGCGATAAAATAACATGGATGTTTTACTCCGATGTTATCGCTGTATCAACAATAACCATCGTTCATCCCTAAGGCTTAATGTTTTTGGTGCACAGCCTAGCCTGTCATCCCCTTGTTTCTTGCACAAACGTGTAAAGAAAGCTGGACTAATAATGCATGTGGGCGTCTTGCGAGAAAATGACTTCACTATGCGAGGGAAAAAAACGTGAAAAATTTGTGTGGCAACATTGAATTTCCTAGGTTTTTGCGGGTTCACAACAGTGGAACCTGCTGTCTCTGTCAATGTGAACTAGTACGTTTTTAATGAGTGTTTGCGAAAATCATGGGTTTTACAGTTTTAAAAGCAGGATGAACATTGGGGTACACATTTTGTATATAAATCAATGAAATGAACAAGTGGAAAGAGAAAATGCTTAAAGTTTGATGTTTCAATAGTATCAATAGAATGAAAAAACTTTATTGATGCTGTTTCTGTTCTATGAATGTAAAGTATGTATGTAAATCGTAACAATCGGCCTGACTTGGTTTCAGCAAGAAGACCTTTACAGCATTCCGAAGGAGTACTGCTTGGCCTTGTGAATCGCGAGAAAATCCTACAAAATATTTTATGTGAAAACAGGCGCGTATTTAGGGGGGGGGGGGGGGTAATGGAGGTATTTACCTCCCCCCCCCACAATGGCAATAAATTTTGATTGAATTTCTTGTAAAAAAACTATAATTAAAAAAAAATGCATAACCCCCACCAGAATCATTACCCCCCCCCCCCCAAAGATCAACTCCAGATACGCGCCTGTGTGAAGATGACTGCGATGCTTATTTTTGTTTTATTTATTTGACGTGTGCCATGCCAGACTACATTTTTATAATATGTTATTTGATCTATAAAATTAATACTCGTTTTTACTCAAACTTTTGCTTATTTAACAGATATAGTTGCAATAAGGTTTTTACAGATTTAATATGCACGAAAGCATAATTTTGTGCATTGCTCCTTTTGCAAATAACAAAAGTAACTAGCATAGATAATAGCCGAATTAAAAAAAAAATATTAAATATATTTTAAAATAATCATAAGAAAACATTTGATAATACTGAGTTAGTTTTATAGTTTTTTTTTATTATTTTATAAAAATATATTTTCACCCACATAATATTCTAGTCAACCTTGATCAAAAAGTTTTAAGAATGTTTTTCCAAATTTTAAAGGTAAATAGTCCCGAAAATGGGGCCTTTACACGCAAAGCAACTTGTTAAATCACATCTACGAACATTTTAGGATTCTGCAGGCAGAATTACTTAAAACACCTAATCAATAATTTCTACAAGAAAAAAATTATTTTTTGATAAAAAGCTAAGTTAAAGAAGAATGTTGTATTAGGGTAAAAAAATTGATTAACTTGACAATTTTTAAGTTATTGTTGCAAACGGAAGCAAAACAAAAAATATAATGTTGCCACACTAATTGCCCGTCCAAGCGAGTGAAATCGAGTCAGCCCATGCATGGGCGTAACTATTACAGCTAACAGCCAGTGGCGGCTCGTTAATGAAGGGCTCTGGGGCGCCGACCTCCCTGCAATTATTTCAAACAGAATGCAAAAATACTTTACTTAAAAAACCAATAACGCAATGTATGTAAGCAATCAATTAAAATAATTCAAACCAAACATAGCCCTATTTTAACGGGCAGGCTATACTCATAGACAAGCGAGCTGCGCGCTCTCAAGGTTGCTAAGCGCGGGCGGCAGATTATTCGTCCCGATTTAACGCGACTTCTCCTTGAGTTGCCATGACTACGTAGGGGTGACGTCACCTACACATCGCACAACGAGCGGCCACGGATAAGCTCCAATTTTCCGCGCCCAACAGCTGTTCGCGAATCGCGTCGCGATACCACGGTAGAATAATCGACATATTATTATGTACTGCGGCGATGCGACCTGTCGATGCCACTGATGTTTTGTTTATTTGTTTAAATTTGATTTATTAGTTACGTTATAAAGTTGAAAAATTTCGTCTAATATGAAGGTCACTGATTTACAGAAGCTTGGGTTTAGTTCTCTAAGCTTAACTGAAAAACTTGATTTAAAAAATGCAGGGCAGCCACTACCAATATTGAACATAGTACAAGTGCAATCAAAATGTAAAAGTAAGGCACAGTTTACGCGTAAGTTTGACAAAGAAATATATAATAAAATATCCTGGATATGCCGCGGTTGTGCGAGGACAAAAATTATTTTTTTGTTTCGTGTGTCTTCTCTTTGGCGGGGATGATAATTGAAAAAATGGGGTGCAGGACTTAAAACATATTTCAGAGAAAATAAAAAAAACAAAAATAGTGCAAAACATCGTCATAATGCGGTAAGTTTTCAGATGTTAGGACAAACTAATATTTTAACTTGTTTGAGTAGTGTGCTTATGATTAACAGCTTTAGCAATGCTATCAATCGAAAAAGCGATGGTTCGGTACATACCTAGATAACTATAATAACAAAGTCACCGAGAAGTTTATTGTAAAAAAAACCGAAGATTTTACTTTCACTTTAAAATATAATATTTGTTAGTGTTATCATTTGGTATGTTTAACAAAAAATAATTTGATCCAAGTTACCTATCCGCATTATTTAAAGCCAGCTCCCCCCCGGACTCGCTAGTCACGAGCCGCCACTGCTAACAGCGTAAGTGTAACGTGATTGGTCGACTCGACCGATATATTAAAAAATGGCGGAAATCAATCAAGTCTAAGGAAATAGGTATGCTGTCAAATTTACGCCCATGGGGACTTGGTCTTAAAGCGGTTAATACCCAATAATACCAGTGGGTTATATTACGTCAAATGTCAAAATACACCACAGTCATGAAGGTCGCTTGGATAAATCGGTTTTTACCGAAGCAACCCTATCTCATGCTATTTCCGCTAGTATGAGCGTGGCCCTTTAGATGTCTAGGGGAGAAAAAGACAGATATCCTGAATTGTGCCAAGGAAAAATGGCGTTTTAACGGATCACAGGATCGGGAAAGTAGAGGACCTGAGTATGAAGGACTTCAGGTAGGAGGCCGATCGCAATGCATTGGATTCGGTCCCAAATTAGCATCGGTAATTCAGCTTTACGAAATGCCATAAGATGGCGCTCGTGTTCGAAGTGGGCTATCAAATAAAATGGTTTCATAAGCCCTTTTTACAGTCGGCAATACTATTTGCAACTCAATTGCTGCAATGTATTGCAGGGACAAGACATTGCCTGAAATTTGTCTTGCAGGATGTTTTACAGCTGGCAATTCTATTTTCATTGAAAAAGATCGCCAACATTACAAAAATAAATGCCTCTGTTATTAATCTGTCACTGCAGCGAAAACAACCGAATAACAATAATACAAAACAAACCGGATAAGCGCAAAGAAACAGTGAACTCACAACAAAAGAGAAACAGCCCAAACTCTGACAAAAGTCAAACTCAGCTTGAGCGCGTCCTCTCTAGGAACTTTCGTTTTTGTTGGTCACAATGAAAATTACTATAAATCCACCAGAATTGCAAATGCACTTGCAACAAAAATCGAGCTGGACCGATTTTTCGCAATAGCAAGAGAATTGCCAAATCCGATCAGCTGGTTTTCTACTGCGCATGCTTATAAGCAAGACAATTGCAACTTGCAAATAGTATTGCCGACTGTAAAAAGGCTTGGACGCGATAACTATTTTTATTTAAATTAGTTCTTTAAGGAACAAATAAGGACTTTTATATGAATTTACACTTACTTTGATATACTTATTAGTAAACTCGGCCTGTATAAAGTTCCAACGATGCTTTGTTTTTAAAATACAGGAACATTCTAGCTAGAATGTGAATGAAACCTTTGGAGCTAGAAAGAGACTTATTTGGCTGCGTTTCATCTCTGAAGAAGATCATGTCTTACACCCCGACACAAAGCAAACTCTGCTTTTATAAATTGTACCATTATTCATTATAAATATGGAAATTAATTACTACAACGTTATTTGTCTTGTCTTGCCTTCAAACGTTATTTGTTATTTCGAAAAATAAAATGTCAATTGTCAAAAATAAAAGCACAGAAAAATAAAGGGTTGTAAAAGTTAAAACTATGGAGGATTTAGTTTTCTATATTAAAAACGAAGAAGAAGAAGACAACATCAGCCCACTTCGGACGCGAGAGCCATCTATCGGCCAACTAGCGAACTAACCAAAAAACCGGGACAGAATTTGAAAATGCTGCCATTGTCGATCGGCCTCCTACCCTATAGTTCTCCATAGTGATGTCTGTGGCTCGTTTGTCAAACTGACAGTCGTTAAAAGAACGCTTCGTGAACAACTTCGAAGAGTCGTATGAGAAATATAGAGGGACGTACTTACAGCGATATGCAAAGTTGTTATACGAATTTAAACCAGATTAAAGTTAACCCTACAACATTGCATAACGCTGTTAATCGCGGCAAGGAGGGAGGAAAAAATCATTGTTGATCTGAGTTACATTTTTAAAAGGAACGCTCAACTTAGCCGCTGGCTTTGCTTTGATATTTAAAAATAACTAAAAGGAATCGGCTATTGTCATTTCGTACATCGTAGATGGCCATGGCTCGTAGGGTTGGGACTGTTGGGAGCACTGATCGCGAACAACCCACCTAATGATTTTGATTTGACTGATTTGTAGGAGTTGCTAAATCTAAAAAGGTTTATTGACGAAAAATACACTTTGAAACTGATACACCGGCAAAACCTATTTTTTTGTTAAATATAAAACATCAAATCAAAATTTTGTATTATCCTCTTTAAAAAAAAAATTAATTTTCCGTCACTATTTTGACTTCCGTAGTGCTTCCGTTAAAGATGGCCCTCTTCGCTCTCTCTCGTCAAGCCACCTCCATTTCTTTCCAAAGCGCATTCGCAGGTCAGTGCTCAAGTTTACGGTCAGGTTTTGCCACCTCAATTTTCAGAAATTTGTGCTCCAAAATGGGTCTCCCAAGAGTTTTCTTTGATATGACCGCTGATGGTCAACCTGTTGGCCGAATTGTAATTGAGGTAAGTTTTAAGTTTAGTATATTGTTCTGCATGCTGTAAGTCCTATCACGTTTTCCGCCAACCACCATGCTTGATTGCAAGTCACCGGTTGCCGGACTTTAGATTTTATGGCTATTTCGATTTCTTTTAATTTTTCATCATCAGCAAAATATTACTATTTCGGAGTATTTTTGTAGTATTGTGACCGAGATTGTGACCTTCCACTATTTTAATACATAAAGGTGTTTATATGAAGTGCTTGGATTGGAACTTGGAACCACCCATATAGCGTCAACCGGGGTTCTTTCAAGGTTGTGTTTTCTTTTGCTATAAAAGGAAATTCCGGACATAAAAAAAATAACTAACAAAACTCTAAATAAACGATCATTCTGTGCCGGTAATATTTATAAAAATAAAATTCATATGTCTAGAATTTACCTTTGCCGCGGTTAGCGAGATCTTTGCTTGGTAATTTTCCACTCAAAGATCACAAGTTAAACATAGGCGGCGGAATGGGATTTTATACCACGTAATCGTGGCCAGTGTCGTTCCTATTTCTCACGATGTATCGTAAAATTTAACGATTTTGCATGTCATCTGACGATAAAATTTACGTATTTCACGATTTTTTTCTGAAACCAACATTTTTACGTATTTTATGAATACTTATTTCACATTTTGGTTCGGGTTCTCTTTACAAACCTCGTAATTTCACAATTTTTAAAAGGATAACTGGTTTTAAGAGTTTAATTTTGCCTAATTCTAAATATAAAAATTATAAATAAAACGTTTTTTACAAAGGTATTAACAAAAACCATTAAAAATTGTAATGTACTTTTTACAGTAAACATACTTTATCTTGTTATGTAATATTTCTTACTTATTTCTTTCCTATCCATCCAATCCAATCATACCTATGTATTTAAAAATATGGTAATATTTTAATTAATGTAAAATTTTAACCTTGTGCATCTCCAGGCCTTCTGAGGGTGAGTGAAACAATACAGGCCTGTTTAAAAAAAACAAGTGAATATCTAACTTTAACTCTTTGCAGTTTTTCAGCCACAGCATTCTACTATTTAGCTAGTAGCAATACCAACCAACGTCCGTCTCTTGTCATGATTTGACAAACAAAAATAACCTGCAAATATACCAATGTCAATATCCTGTTATTAACCTAACCTCAAAATATTATAACAAATGTCAACTTCTTAATATGATTTCACACACAAAACTAACTTCAAATTATTTAGTTACACCCCCGTACCAATGACCCCTTGGAGATACACTCCCACCTGGATCCACCAAAGTCCCGAAATTGTTTGGCTAGGAATGTTGTCTTTCTAAGTCCTTTAAAATCGAGAAAGCTGTTGTGAATTTATATAAAGTAAATAATCAGTAGCTGACAATGCTAAGGAATAATTAGGAATATTTAGAAATAAAATTAAATAAAAATAAGGGTATTTAATATCTACTTTGGAAGAGCATCTTAACAATATTGTTTATATTTATATACAATATACATTTTACATACACACAATTAAGTACAGATAAATGTTACAGAAAATTAAATTAAATTAATTAAAAAATTAATAATTGATAATTTAAAAAATCAGTAATTGACCTATTTCTAATAATCAGTACTTGTGGGTCACCAGCCAGTTAAATCTACAAAAGTTCAGCAGTTTAGAGCCGGAAGTAACTCCAAATTCCTTGTTTCCAACTCTGGGATCAAGCACACTTAATTAAGAAATCATTTCTTGCCTTGAAACTTTGCAATTACAAAATTGCCTTTCCTAAAACTGTCTTTATCATTACCATTACTTACTGATTCCTCCACAGAATTATCTGATTCAGAATAACTTTATTTAGCTTACTAAGAAATCACCTCACCATTGCCAAACAAACACCGCCATATTAAATTAAATATTGCCAAATAAACACATTTATTAATGCCAACACTATTTAAGGTCCTTACTCTGTCCTTTTGTGTGGTTGGTGCAGCATTTTAAACACTCTGGACCTAATTACGTTTTTATTTAAAAAATGCCATTGCTGCGATACCTTATCTATTCCATTATCAAAACTGCCAACCCTGCACCTACGCGCCTTTCTTGCCTAAATGACGGTAGGTTCTCCTAATAACCTTTAAAGTTTGGTATTTAAAAATTGAAGGACTCTCTGCAGTAAAGGGATTAGCCGCGAACTGTCTACTAACGTTAACTAAAACTAAAAGTCAATTACATTTTACCCAACGGCAAACAGCAACCCCGCTGGCCTACCCAGAAGAATAGAGTAATTTTGTAAAAATTAGTGACATATCATATACTTAAATCAAAAGAATTTCCGTTGCACGTCATCAATCAGCTGATAATTGAAAATCGGTCAGGAAACATAAGAAAATTAAATTTGGGCAAAATATATATAAATTTCATGCGATATTGAATGTAAAAAAAACTATGTATTCTTCTTTGATACTAAGCCGCTTAAAGGAGATGTGTTTTAAATTTAACCTTTTAAAAATTAATATCATTTGATTTTTTTGGGCTGACAGTTGGCAACAGAAGTGTCAACGCATCGGTGATGCCAGTTCATTTCTTGGCGAATTTTGATTGACGTTTATTGTTTTCATTTCGTGTTTTCGTGAGTTTATTTAAGTCGTTTTTAACTAAAACTGAAAATCCTTTTATAAACAGGATTAAAAACTGATCTTTTAAGAACAACAAAGGGATTCATACACATTTCTGTTGATTACGTTGTTTACCTTTATTGAAAAATGCCGAAGCATTTCCTTACTGGGGTATTTTGATTACAAACTGGCAACACTGCTGATACTCGAAGGTATGACGTGCAACGGAAATTCTTTTGATTTAACTTTATGTACCTACATGGTCTCCCAATTTCGAGGGTGACCATTAGGCTGGGCCGTTTTATATGTAAAAAAAAAATTGGCCGATTTCCTTTGGGCTCATCGCGAAGAGAGTGCCTCATGATACCTTTAGAGCACACGTAAAATATGGTTGAGGTCGGATTTCAACTTATGCCTCCGGATTGGCTTTGAAAATAGCGAATTTAATAAAAAAAGTAGAATTTTTTTAAAACATAACAGCAAGGCAACCATGGACAAACAATATATATTTATAAAATAAAACACAATTTTATTAGTTTTCTTTATGTAGGTACTAGAAAAATAAAAAAGACAAAATATAATTTCAGAATTCATAAACGTTAGGTGGTTTAGTGGGTACGCAAAAATTTCGAAACTTTGCCTACAATCCGGAGGCAGACGGACTTATCAGAATGGAATACTATTTTGCACACGTTAGTTTTAAATCGTTTTGCACCTTTTTCGCGACAAGCCCCCCGGAAAAATAAAAAATAATAAAAACGGCCCAACCTAGTGACCATTGGAATCTCAGAAACTAAGAGATATGAACAAGTTAAATTGGGGCAAAGTTGCACAATTTCTTGCTCAATCAAATGCCTTTTGAAATTTTAGGAAATGCCTAGTACTTATCGAGATATGTATCTGGAACATAACGAAATTTTAAAAATTAGTTTTAATTTTTTACTGACTTTATTCAAAGAGAAGTTTTGAAATAAATTGCATTTTTTCATTACCAAAAAGTGGCAAACAGTGATGACATTATTAGATTTTAAATCCGACGTTTCAATGAGAGGCTCATTGAGAAAAAAGAAAACATTTAATATTAACGCTATACATCTTAGATGTTAAGCCACCCTCGTATATTATAGGGCCAAGAATTTTATTTTTATCAAGTTTGTGTGATTTTTCCATACATAATATAAATGCAGTTATCATAGGCATGTTTTATGATGTAATTTTTTATGGAAATGTTCAATAACATAACAAATGCAATATATTTTTATTTATTTATTTATTTATTTATTACAAATAATATATTTACAGAAACATATTGTATTATATTAGCTTTCTATATCCATAAGTAATCCTAACTATTTTATTATTAGTTTGGTACCTAAGTAACAGAGTTACTTGTATGTACCAGGATCTTACACATTTTATGATTCCCTATATTTTAGATTTTTAACCTGAGCTATGACATAAAAATAGTCACATTGTGATGTGAAGGAATAATCGATATTATTTTATTTATTTAAAAAGATTTTCAAATTTTTTAAATTCTGATAATATGTATTTTCTACATTCGTCCTTAAATCTATGTAGGTTTGTTATGCTTTTAAATCTTACTGGCATCATGTTGTAAATTTTGGGCCCTAGGTAGCAAACACTCTTTAAATTGATATTGTTATAATTTACTGGAATAATCATATCCCTATTCATTCTAGCACGAGTGTGATAACAGTGGCTAATAGTATTTTCAGCGGATTTGGTTTTATGAATAAATGTTGATATAGTTATGATATAAAGAGTCCGAACATTACAAATATCATCAGAAAACAGCAATTTTGTGGGATACAATTTATTTCTTTTAAAGATAACTTTCAATATATATTTTTGAGTGATATTCAATCTGTAAAGAGCACTGTCATATAGACCTCCCCAGACCAGAATTCCGTGCCTGATCAATGATTCAACTAGGCTCTTATATATTAGTATAAGTAGTTTTGTATTTAAAATGTCTCTTAAAATGTAGAATTTATGAATCAAAGTTATAATTTTATTAGATAAATATTCAATATGTGGGTACCATTTTAAAAATCGGTCTACTATTATTCCAAGATATTTTGTTTGCGTTACTTCATTAACTAGTTGATCATTAACCATGACACTTGTGAAGTCGGGCCTGTTGGCACCTGTTAAAGAGAATGCAATATAAGTCGTTTTTGATAAATAGGAAAATTAAAAACAAATTTCTCAAATTTCGCTTTTATCCAGACATCTCGAGAAGTACTTACTAAGGATTTCCTAAATTTTCAAATAAAACTGATTGAGCACTGAATTGTTTATTCATTCATTTATTTATTTATCGACGGGCAAAACCCAATTACAATTTTTACTTAGCAAACTAATAATTATTATTATAAAAGTTAAAAAGAAAAACAAAATAACTTAATTTTAAATTAGCTCTCCCATACTAAAACAATACTATAAATACAGTGTAAGCTTAGAAACATTTCTCTTAAAGGACACAAGGGAGGAGTTACAAAAGTCATGGCTAATTCTGTTCCCATTATTAATGTTGGGTTGCACAAAGATTTTTAATAATAATTAATTATGCTCGGCTTTGACGGTGACATACATGACATTGGCAGAAATAATTTTCTCACAATCAAAGTGCTACGCTAGACACATATCTTCTTCTACTTCTTTGAAAAGGGGTCATTTTGGTTTTTAACATGGAAATTTGTAATGTTCGAACAGGAATAATTTTAACAATCTTATAGGATGTTTAATACATTGACGTCGGTAAGATTTTTTGTAAAATTGCTAACCGTGATATATGATTGATCATCATTGATCATTGCCGAACACGAAATAGGGGTGATTTTGTGCCGAAATTCTGTCGATTGAGAAGGTGTCAGAGCGGACCAGGCTATTGGTCACTTAAATTCTTTAATAAATTGCCTGAGGAGTTAAAATGGCCCCCCAATAACATTTAAAAAAAGAAAATTCAACAGGTCCTTGTTAGAAATGTGTTTTTACAGTTTTAAAGAATTTTTAAATTTTAACTCTTATTTATTTATTTATTTATTAGCAATAGTAAAAAATACATCACAATCATGCATAATAATAAGAATAACTTATAAGCACAGAACTCCAATAAGGTATATTCACCACTAATAAAGTAAAATTTAACCTCTACTAACTTACTTAATTTATACATTTTATTTTAGAAACTTATAGTATGGATTCCAAGAAAACGTATTAAGAATAGTTACAGCTATCCTATCATTCTTAAATAAATTAAAACCGATGGGTGTCTCACCATACGAAATTGTGTACACCTATTTCCAAATTTCCTAAAAATTTCCGAATTTCCTATAATAATTTCCTAATATACAGGGTATTCCCTACTCGATGTTACATTAGAAGTATCTGGAGAACGAAAAGAAAAATAATTTTGAAATTTTCACTACGGCCATAGGAGACTGCGCTCTAGCTTTTAAAAATAATTTCGCGGTTGCAGTGTTGCCAGATCTATTGATTACTGACATCAACTTTGGAATTTTAAATGAGACACCCTGTAGTTTATTTTATTTTTAGACTCCACGAAGCACTCTAGGTTTTTTTTGTATAGGATATTTTTCCATTGCTCTTACCGTTACTGAAATATTAATTAATTTTTGTGTTTTTTTTTACGGAAACGATGTGAATTAAAACTTCAATATTTTCGTCTCCAGATGTCAAATCAACCTAAAATTTGAACATCATTTAGTCAACATGTGGTACTTTAATTATGCCAACATAGGATCGCCGACTTCTGTACAGAGTGTCCTAAAAATTAATTGCAATTCAGATTTTATAAATTTAATCAAAAGTCACTTTATTTATTTATTTATTTATCCTTTATTGTTAAGAAGACTCTTACAAGCATTAACAATGTCTTAAATATAAATCTATATAGTTAGTATAAAAATTGGTTATCAAATTTAAAAACATTCAGTAGCACAAAAGTATAGTAACAAAATCTATAAACAAACTTACACGAGACAAAATTTAAAATATTATTGGTGGACACCCCAATGTAGAAGTACAAATATTAACCACCAAGATATTCATTAATAGTATAGAATGAGTGTTCAAGAAGATAGCACCTAAGAGACTTTTTAAAAGTACGAAAAGAGGGTTCTGATTTAATATTATTTGGGAGTTTATTAAAAATATAACTACTAAAGCAATGCGGACTTTTCTTGTAGGTGGATAGTTTATAGTTAGTAATTAGAATGTCTTCATTTTGTCTTGTCTCATAGTTATGAACATTAGAAACAGGTGGAAAGTCTGATAAATGTTTCTTAACGTAGATAGCCGATTCCATGATCAAAATAGAAGGTAAAGTTAGTATTTTATTATTTTTAAAAGTTGGTCTACATGTTTCTAACGGTTTTAGGGAAAATACCTTTCTTATAATTCTCTTTTGCAAGACGAAAATTCTGTTTAGGTCAGTGGCCTGACCCCAACATAAAACCATATACTTCAGGTGGCAGTAAACCAGGGCATAGTAAACATTTAAAAGCTGTTTTCTTGACAGAATATTTTTTAAGTTAATGATGGCAAAGTATGCAGATTTTAATTTACTGGCTACATGTTCGATATGAGCGTGCCATGTCAGTTGGCTATCAACATGCAAACCCAGAAACTTAGCCTCTGTCGCTCTCGCAATCTCCACTCCATCCATCTCAAGAACAAAGTCCGGAATAATTCGTCGTTTATAAAAAACTATATACTGTGTTTTGTTTTCATTAACCATCAATCCATTCATAGAACACCAGTATTTAAATTTATTGAGGATTTGATTCGCGCGTTGTATAATAATATCAAGCAACGTCCCAGATATCACTATGGAAGTGTCATCGGCGTAAAGAATCACTTCAGCATTCTCGCCTAACTCAAGGTAGTTGACCAGGTCATTGATAAATAACAGAAAAAGTAATGGTGAAAGAACGCTACCTTGAGGAACTCCGTAATTTTGTGATTTATAATTAGAAAGAAGTGTACCTATTTTTACGCGGATTCTTAAATGGAACACCCTGTATATTATTAAAGTATTGAATAGAGTGGCCCAATTGAATTTTTTTCATATAGGGTGTTCCTATACCTATTTTGAACCGCTTTCGATTTATAAGCCAATTTATGAATAAAATTACTATTCATATTCGAGAACTAGAGATAAGATCTAAACCGATAAGTAGTGTGCCATGATCAAAACAAATTTCCTTTTATAATAAATTGTGGTTCTGAAAAGAACCGATTTTGTCAGTAAATTAAATGTTTGGAATTCTCAGCTAATACGTCAGATGTTTAAAATGCTGACCATTTTCATGTAAGCAATCGGTAATACATGTCATCACATGACTGGTAGTAGCTCTTTGAATTTCTAATGGATCAAGTTCTTCAAAAGCGCGCCTTACCCGATTTTCTAGATCTTCTTTTGAATTTACTGGTGTTTTATAAACCACTTCTTTAATCCTACCCCACAGGAAAAAGTCTAAAGGAGTAAGATCTGGAGATCGCGGTGGCCAACTCCATGGTCCTAGACTTCAACTTCATGGGTACAATGAGCAGGAGCTCCATCTAATTGATACCAACAATTTCTTAAATCCATAAGCGGTAGATTATCCAAAAAGTCAGATACAGTCGTTCTTAGAATTTCCAGATATTTGGCAGAATTTAAATTTTCATCATAAATATAAATTGATAATTTCCCATCCATCAACAAACAAAATACATTGAAACTAAACCGTTGTTGGTAACCTCTTTCTTTTATAACGTGGATTTTCTGCAGCCCAATAGTGATTATTTTGACGGTTAAAGACTCCTTCGCGTGAGAATTTTGCTTCATCAGTCCAAATAATTCTTTTCAGAAAATCTGGATCCTCCTGTGTTCGAATTAATAACATTTCGCAAAGATCTACACGTTTTGGAGGATCACCTGCTTGTAAAGCCTGTAGTGTAATTAGTTTGTAGCCATGCATATTATGTTTATGTAAAATTCTCCATATTGAAGTT
The DNA here is from genome assembly GCA_963969555.1 of Polydrusus pterygomalis. Lineage (NCBI taxonomy): Eukaryota > Metazoa > Arthropoda > Insecta > Coleoptera > Curculionidae > Polydrusus > Polydrusus pterygomalis. The sequence goes on along the minus strand of OZ018378.1, from coordinate 115,067,228 downwards.
CGATTTATTCCTAAATCATTTTTGGCACTTGTTATTGAAGCCTGAGGATATGCGTGAAAATACGCCAAAACGTTAATTTCATTCTCTCCATTTTCAGTAACAGGGTGAAATTGATATCTTGGAGCCTGTACATTTCCGAAATTTAAAAAATTACCTTCAAATCTGAGAAATTTCCGTTGGTTCATGGGCGGCAAATTCGGAAAAAGAGCGTTAAATTTTCTGCAGGTTCTTGATACAATTCTTTGACACTCTCCGTGAATATAAAACAAATTTAAAATATCCGCATTAGAATAACTATTATTCTCCATTTTTGCTATTTTAATCTGACATGAGCAAACCCAAACTAAAAAGTCAGACATGTCATGTCACCATCGTTATGTATTGCGGTTGTTTTGATCATGGCACACTACTTATCGGTTTAGATCTTATCTCTAGTTCTCGAATATGAATAGTAATTTTATTCATAAATTGGCTTATAAATCGAAAGTGGTTCAAAATAGGTATAGGAACACCCTATATGAAAAAAATTCAATTGGGCCACTCTATTCAATACTTTAATAATATACAGGGTGTTCCATTTAAGAAAAGTGACTTTTGATTAAATTTATAAAATCTGAATTGCAATTAATTTTTAGGACACTCTGTATAGAAGTCGGCGATCCTATGTTGGCATAATTAAAGTACCACATGTTGACTAAATGATGTTCAAATTTTAGGTTGATTTGACATCTAGAGACGAAAATATTGAAGTTTTAATTCACATCGTTTCCGTAAAAAAAAACACAAAAATTAATTAATATTTCAGTAACGGTAAGAGCAATGGAAAAATATCCTATACAAAAAAAACCTAGAGTGCTTCGTGGAGTCTAAAAATAAAATAAACTACAGGGTGTCTCATTTAAAATTCCAAAGTTGATGTCAGTAATCAATAGATCTGGCAACACTGCAACCGCGAAATTATTTTTAAAAGCTAGAGCGCAGTCTCCTATGACCGTAGTGAAAATTTCAAAATTATTTTTCTTTTCGTTCTCCAGATACTTCTAATGTATCATCGAGTAGGGAATACCCTGTATATATAAAAAAACAAATTCCTTAAAGAATTTTTAAAATTTCCCAATTTCCTACCAAACATTTCCTAAATTTCTTTTAAAACTTTGATATTTCCCAAATAATTTCCGAATTTCCTAAATAATTTTCGAATTTCCTACATAGTTACCGAATTTCTCACCACATTTACGAATTACCTCTTGTCTATGTATTGTGTATTATTTCATAATTTACTATAATATTTTTGAAATTTAGATAATTAAATTTCTTAATTACCATTCTTGGAGATGTTCCATTAATTTTGCTCGTACTTACCAGAATATTCGACGAAACCGATATATACAGAATATTTTATATTTATAGGTTATGTTTTGAGTTCGCGCAGGTCGAAACATACGATATGTGGAAGGCGTTTACCGAATGGCGTTCGACGGGCTACATGTACAGATTAGAAGTACAGTGACAAATTTGACCGACAACTTTTGATAAAAGTTTTATGGCAAGTGTCCCCATTTGCCCCTGTCCACATTTTTACCCTGATTAACCTTATATCAATATCAATAGTTTCCAAGAAGTTGTGTTATTATGTAAAATCTAAAATGTAACTCTCTTTTAAAGATATTTTAAGACCAATTCCTTATAATGTAAAATGCAAGGTTTTTATAACTTAACAACCCAAATAAAGAAAATATTTTTTGTTGAGGGTCTAAGTAGGTATATTTTCTTTTATTTATTATAAACAGTTAATATATCGTACAACCTTTTCAATAGCCTTTTGGGGTTCTTTTTTGTCTACCTTTTTCGGGATATTACTTAAAATGGACACCCTGTATAATTCAATTTTTTTAATGCAGTTTACACTCCAGTTACCATTACTTACCTGTTACACCACACTTATAACACAACCGAGAACATAACACTTGTTTTTTATACTGATATTAGTCACTCACTAGGCTAAATTATTAATTAAAATAACTAAATGCTTGTCTCTGTCCTAATATTGGGAGTGTGAAAAATTTCCGTATTTCTGAATAATTTCCCATAAATTTCTGCCATTTCTTAACTATTCCCTAACTACTTCTGACATTCCTTAAAAATTGCCTAAACATTTCCGAGGGCATTTCCGACATTTCCTAAAATTTCCCATTTCCGAAATATTTTTAAATTGAATTTCCCAAATTCCCTAAAAAAATGTTCTAACATTTCTCAGAATATGTACACCTATTTCCTACGGTGAGACACCCCTCGATTAAAACACAGGTCATAATCCTTACTATTGCAAAGGTTTAGCACACAATGGTATTAAAAATACTGTGGGTGTGCTTTTTAAACTTAATAAAATATCATTTTGAGGTAATAACCATAATTTACAATTTTCTCAAGTGTAATTTAATTTAATTAGACAATATAGTATCTTAGAATTAGTTTCAATTAACCATTTATTAATTTCTTTTTTAATTCGGTGATATGGTTTAGATCTAATATTAATTGGCAAATCGTTATAAATTTTAGGTCCAACACAATAAACATGGTTTCGACACACAGTGTGTCTGGGGTTTTGTAGTTGTACATTATTTTGCATTGCAATTCTAGTATTTACATTATGATCTATAGTTTGCCTATATATAAAATTTTTTAGCATAGATCTAATTATTGAGTTTATGAAAAGTTGATTTGGAGTTAAAAAATTACTTTCACTGTAAACTAATTGAGAGGGATATGTTTTGCTTTTATGAAGTATTATTTTTATGATCCACTTCTGAGCTACTTGCAATTAAGTCATAATGGTCGAACCAGCACTGCCCCATACCATCAATCCATAGTTGATGATTGATTCCACGAGGGCGTAATAAACTGTTTTAAGTGTTTTTAAGGGCAGAATGTTTCTCAGCTCATAGAATTTAAAAATCAATTTTCTAATTTTATCCGTTACATACTTGACTTGTTCTTTCCATGTTAAGGTATCATCGATTATGATTCCCAAATATTTAAGGTTGTATTTTCTTTCAATATACTGATCACAGAGGCAATGCCTGTCCAACTTACAATGTGAGTCGTGTAGTGTTAGGCTCAGAAAATCAGGGAGTAAACGTGAAGATAACGAGAAGGCAATAAACTTTGTCTTACTAACATTTAATGAAAGAAGTGAGTTATCTAAACATTTTTTAATTTTAAAAAGTGCCAATTCAGCCTTATCTTTGGCTACCTTCCAATCGCTTCCACTAATCACTATCCCGGCATCATTAGCAAAACAAAAAACACTTTCTCCATCAGTCACTAAAAAAATTTCATTCATGTAAATGTTAAAGAGTAGCGGCGAAAGGTATATTACATGCTTGGTTAAGGAAACTATTGTTAATGTGATTTTAATTCTCCATTTTTGGATGTAAATATTAGATTGTACTTTTATTATATTTTATAATGACGTGTGTAAATCGATTGTATTGATAATGACACAAATAAACAATTTGAATTTGAATTGATTGATTGATTGATTGGAATTATCTCAATTTTTTCTGTGTATATCTGGAATTGACGAAGATAGCCAGTTTAGTCCGCCCTAACCCAAACTTTGTATCCACCTTTTATAGGTTTTAGTGGCATAAACTGCTTCGACCTTTGAATTTTATCATAGGCTCATCTATGGATTGATATTGTGATGAATTGTAATACTCTCTAAAAGTTTCCGACAGTTTGTCAAGTAATGGATGTAGTTTGTAGAGCTTATTATAATTGGGTGAATCTCTTTGTGGTATATTTAGATGTAGGTAACCTACCCGTCTCACTTATAGATGCTGCTTTAGGAGTGGGCATGCAGATCTGCATGTTTTTGCAATTTTGGCGTAAAGCGTTCGTCTTAAAATACTTACTTTCAAAACTGTAAAGCCACGTGACGAAAATCCAGTCACGCTCCACTAACATGGCAATAAATCGGCTTTTGGAACACATCCTAAAGTGTCTCAACATAGTTTTAATGTTCAGTCTAATTTTCAAGTCTTACACCGCCAAAATAAAGGAAAAAGATTGGACATAACGAACAAGGCACCACTTACCATAATTACGTTTCGGCAATTAAACTTTTTAAGGAATGAAAAAGAATTTTTTAAAACACTCCTATTCTTTTCGACTCTTAGCCTAATAACTCGTTTCCCATGATGGTTTTTGCTCTTGTTTGGTTTTCAGTCACCAGGTGATACCGCTGACAGCATTTAGTACCTTTTTGTTTGTTACATGTGTTTTTGTTTACATGATTGTGTCCGAATTTTTTAATTTAATGTTATTTATTTGTGTGTCGACTGGTCGCTATGTGACCCTGTATGTGTATTTTCATAATCTGTAAGTTTTAGGACATAAAATTATTTAAGTTCGTCCCTTTTTAAAAAAGAATTAAAAAAAAATTTTATAACATAACTTCCTTTACTTACAGCTACGCCCTGAAGATGGCTTATATAAGCCGAAACGCGTAGGCAATTTTAGTATTTTATAAATATAAGAAGGTAGAAAGGTCTTTTCTTTACCAACCAACCGTTTTAAATCTCAACAATGACCCTTCCAGAGAGCAGCCATAACTTCGTTAAGTGTGTAGGTTTAGCTATATTAAAGAGTGTATGTGTTTCTCTGTGACGTAATACCTAAATTAAGTTCCCGTTTCTATTTTGGCGATTACGCCATAGAGTGTGTGTCTAGCAGTTAAATCCCCAACAGCATCACCCGGTTGCCTTGGTTAAAAATGTTGTCTAAATCGTGGTTTTTTACTACAGTACTTACTGTAAATTAAAGATACAAATAGTTATCCATTTGTAGGTACTCTTACAGACACACTGTATGTTCCTTTACCTATTAGGATTAGGCATAATGCGTTAATCATAAAATAGATTAATATTCAGTAATTATTAAGTTGCATTTGCTATATCATTGTTTTCTTCAAATGTTGATCAGCTTCCCAAACTTTATATAAAGCTATTTATTAAATTTTTTCAGTTTTATCTACTGGTTTTGGGTAAATTAGGCATGAATAGCAATCCCTGGACATTTATGTTCCCAGGTAATATTTGAAGTATTTATAATAATTTCTTAAAACTATCTACACATTTTATGATGAAAATATTATATAATATTTTTAATTCCTTTATCTATAATATTCTCTAACCATAGAATTCCTAATGTTGTGTCTGGACTTTAGTATTTCTGTAATATCTCACCTCGGTGGTGTGTCCCCTACCTTGAATAAGGTAGTATATTTGTAAAATTTGTAATGTAATTTTAAAATTTACCATTCACCAACTATTAAAACTTATGATCGTTTTACTTTTTATATGTTGGGTATGTAATCCAGGGCCGAATTTTAAAGCAAAATAGATATTTAAAGCCTCGTATCATAACATTCGGGTTCATTCATGTATATGTAGTAGAACTTGATATAAAAGACACACAGTAAGAACATTTTTTTCATTGAATGTACCGTTTTTGAGTTACCTGTAGTTTTAAAATAGAACTAATCTAATTGGACGAAATCGCCTAAAAATATAGGTAGATTACATTACTCACAAAATTGCATCATTTTGGCCATTAAAATAAGACTTTCTTTAATTGGATAAAGTTAGTGCTTTGTAAAAATAAGGGTCATATGCTTTGAACTTAAAAAAAATTGTTTTTACAGCTTCGCAATGACGTAGTGCCGAAAACAGCTGAAAACTTCCGCGCCCTCTGTACCGGCGAAAAGGGCTTTGGCTACAAGGGCTCCACCTTCCACCGTGTCATCCCCAATTTCATGTGCCAAGGGGGCGACTTCACGGCCCACAACGGCACCGGTGGAAAATCCATCTACGGAAATAAGTTTGAAGATGAAAATTTCACCTTGAAACACACCGGACCCGGAGTCATGTCTATGGCCAATGCTGGGCCCGACACCAATGGATCACAGTTCTTTATAACCACAGTTAAAACGTCGTGGCTGGACAATAGGTAAAAAAAAGCTTATTGTTAAAAAAATCGAGGATGACAGAAAAGTATAACTTTTTCGCGATCACAGTCCATTTCTTTTCCGAAAAAATTAACGAAAATTATATTAATTGCTGTAAATTTATAATTATTATGCCTAGAGAAAATTAATACTTTGACTTTGTAAAGAACTTATTTTGTGCCTTTAATGAATCCAGATATATTTTGAGGCAAGAGATGCAGATGTTCAAAAAATAAATTGTCTTTACTTTTAGCATTACATTTTTTTTGTAAAAAAAAATATGTTATGTATGTTGACATTCCAATCTTAGCTACAGGGTCATCCAACCAGAACTGAACGGAGGCCTATTTTCGGAGTTTCCCTGTATTTTTACTAAAACCGATTTAGCCGTCTTGTTTATGTTTTACAGTAGAACCCAAAATTGCCTACTAAAAAGCGAACTGGCTTAAAACAAAGGAACTCTGGCGTAAAGTGGTTGTTTTTTCAATGGGACACCTTGTATATTTTTTATTTTTATGAAAGGCCTTTCTTTTCTGATTTCACAAATATATAGTTTGTTTATAAGATGATATAGTGTCCGCGAAAATAATTAAACGAAAAAGAAAATATAGTGGCATATCGGACAAGTGTGTAACTATTTTTTATATTGGAATACACAGGGATCCAAGTTCAATGAATACCCTGGGGCGGGTAGACCACGACGGCCGTTTCGTCCTTGTTAGGACTCGACGGGCAGCCATAACCCAAGCCATTCCAAGAACGACGGAAAAATGTACTAAAAGCCAGCGTAACTATCTTTTATATTGGAGTTGGTTCCGTGGGATGGCGCTAAGGTGTATTGAGGGCCGCCTTGATTCTACAAGTAGGCTTTTAGTATATTTTTCCGTTGTTCTTGGAATGGCTTGGGTTATGGCTGCCCGTCGAGTCCTAACAAGGACGAAACGGCCATCGTGGTCTACCCGCCCCAGGGTATCCATTGAACTTGGATCCCTGTGTATTCCAATATAAAAAATAGTTACACACTTGTCCGATATGCCACTATATTTTCTTTTTCGTTTAAATAGTTTGTTTATATTAGGTCAAACCGCTTTTAAGACATGAGCGATCAAATTTTTAAAAAGCTGTATTCATTTAAGTTTAATATGTCTTGAATGCCCCATAATGGCGACCCATTAAAATTATGTCACGGAAGTATAGTTTCCATATACAGGGTGTTCGGAAAATGCGTTAGGAAATTTAAAGGGGTGATTCTACATGCAAAAATAATGCTAGTAGATCATTTGGCAAAATGTCGAAATCTCCATGGTAACCAAGATACAGGGGTTTGAGTTTGATCTTTTAGTTTTAGTTTTTCGTCATACTACATGTATTTTCGAACCAAATCATTTGATATTCGGCACACATACTAATCTGGAGCGACTATACAACTTGAAGATAAGAGTGCTTTTTTTTAAACCGCTAGAGGGCACTTTACCTGAAACATAAATATTATTTCCATCATAACTTTTTTCTTTTGGTAGCTGGAGCAAAACCGAAGGTACCATTTTAGTCGCAATTAAGAACACAAAAAATAAGTTACTCTTAATCAAGGTCGATAAACCCCACCGTTTAGCCACTAATCGATATCAAAGCTTTCATGCTCTCAACCAAATGCGTACGTACCTAAATGGAATCGCGTCAAATCAAGTGGCCTGGTTTCAAATTATGCGAAATTTGACAACTAAATGATTTGATTACTGTCAAGTTTAGATAGAAAGAGTTTTTAGTTATAAAAAACGAAGTTAAAATGGAAAGAAAATACTTAACATTTGAATATTCTCGTTCCATTCTAACTTCGTCTTTTTATGACAAAAAACTCTCCCTATCTAAACTTGACAGTAATCAAATTATTTAGTTGTCAAATTTCGCATAATTTGAAACCAGGCCACTTGATTTGACGCGATTCCATTTAGGTACGTACGCATTTGGTTGAGAGCATGAAAGCTTTGATATCGATTAGTGGCTAAACGGTGGGGTTTATCGACCCTGATTAAGAGTAACTTATTTTTTGTGTTTTTAATTGCCACTAAAATGGTACCTTCGGTTTTGCTCCAGCTACCAAAAGAAAAAAGGTATGATGGAAATAATATTTATGTTTCAGGTAAAGTGCCCTCTTATCTTCAAATTGTATAGTCGCTCGAGATTAGTATGTGTGCCGAATATCAAATGATTTGGTTCGAAAATACATGTAGTATGACGGAAAACTAAAACTAAAAGGTCAAACTCAAACCCCTGTATCTTGGTTACCATGGAGAATTCGACATTTCTCCAAATGATCTACTAGCATTATTTTTGCATGTAGAATCACCCCTTAAAATTTTCTAACTCATTTTCCGAACACCCTGTATATTGCCTGGAAAAACAAATCGGGTAAATAATAATAATCAAAGTGTAGAGTTTTTATAATATTTGTATAACAATGATAATAAATACTTATACCTACGAAATAATACTACAAAAAGTTTATAAAAACCGTAGACTTTGACATATTATTAATATTTACATGGATTTGTTTTTCAAGGCATTCTAGACATATCGAAACTTTATTTTCCAACACTTCCGTGACGTTATTTTAATGCATCGCCATTACGGGGGGCTTATTATCGTTGCCAAGGCATTCATACAGGGTGCTCCATTGAAAAAAAAAACAACTTTAGACCACAGTTCCTTTGTTTTAAGGCAAGTTGCTTTTTAAATGGCAATTTTAAATTCTACGGTAAAACATAAACAATACTGCTATATTGGTTTTAATAAAAGTACAGGGTTTATTTATGTATCGTATAGGGTTAATACTTGTCTCTTAGAAATGTCGATTTAATTATTAGTGAGACTGAGGTAGTATGAATGTTTTAAAAATATAAATTAAGTTACGGTAGTGGCTGTATGCATTATGTGCAAAGCCAAAAAACCAACAAAAAAAAGTACAGGGAAACTCAAAAAATAGGCCACTGTTTAGTCCCGGTTGGATGATCCTGTACCATTTTATTTAACCAATTTTATTATTGTTTGAATTTAAATACTGAGATTTGGTATTCTGTACATTTTATATTCGGTTATGGGAGTGAGTTATCAGGGATAGGTAGTTAATAATACTTAGTCTAGTGCACATTCTTCACGTAGAAAAGTATTTTTCTACATTTTGAGATGTAAAAAATTCATTATTAGTATTTTGAAACGGCCATTCAGCAAATATATACAAATAATTTAATTCATAAAAGTACTCTTGCGCCTCGCCTATAACGGTTTTTTAGAGGACATTCTATCATATGGCATGTATAAAACCATTTATTTGTTAAATGAAAGCAGATTAGTTACTTTAAAAAACTAGTAGTGCAACACATGGATACAATTCATTTTCAACAACATCTCAACATTTCTTTAAAAGCCTAATGTCAGAAATGTTACTATGTATTTTTGGTTGACAGCGCTAGAATACGAGCGTTACTTACCAAGCGTTGCGTCAATTTGATTTGATTTGATTTGCAATATTATTTTACCATCCATGTTGGGATGTTGGTAGTTTTCTAGTTAAAAATATAGCAAAAAATAACAGCAACGCATAGTATGGAACACTTATTAAGCTAGTGCGGCTCGCATTTGTCCGCTTCTTCTTAACTAGCACTACAATATTCTTTCAAATGTTTTCATAGGGAAAAGTTTGAATTTTCTTTTCTAGGGCATGTACATTTTTCTTTACCAATAAATTCGCATAGAAGTTAATAATTTATTAAAACCATTCTCGACATAATATACTAGAAAAAAAAAGGGTATTGATTTTAATTTTAGTAAAATTGCGACCTGCCGCCTTTTAAAATATTAAAGCCAAATAATATTTTAACTGTATAGAAAATTGGTAAATTACGGAATTAATAAAATATTCTGTGGTCAAGGAAAAACACATAAACTTACAATTGAAACACTATAAATTAAAAATTACCTAGCATGTTGTATGTTTTGGTATACATGCGGTAAAAAGGAAAATCTATTATTGGTTTTCAATTTGAATTGTTTTACTTTGATGCGACATGTAAGAAAGTAATCAGTTAATTTTAACTACTGAACAAACCTCATTTCATTCCTTATTTTTTTCTTAATTACATATAAGTATAGTATATGTTACCTAATTTCCTTCAGTTGAAAAATACGAGGGGCAGTAGATAGGTAAATTTTCTCCCTAGCACTAATGAAAAGCAGTTTTTTTGGTAGTTTTATTTGCGCCGCTTACTGACTGCAAAGCATTTATTTCATCGCAAGAAAATTCCCGTGCTAAGTAAAATATACATTTAGGCAATTCTTTCTTTTTTCTAATACATTTTTTAATTTCATGTTACTAAATACTAGGAGGACCCTGTCCGCTTCGGCGGTCGCGCATTCACGTACCATCGACTCGAGACGGTGCCCGTGCTGCCATTTTATCACGACAATAATTGCATTTTCTAACTTCTATAACTCGGCCCATGTTTAACATTTTTGGAGTTACAGATTTTTTCACTACATATTTTATTTATTTATTTATTTATTTGGAGGGATCAGTACACCCTGCATCCCTACCATGTTTATTAATAGTAATATTCTTTTAACAATTTAACTTTCTAAGTGCTTATTTTAATGTTACAATGCATCATTCTAGTTAACGCCTAGGTGTATAAAATACGCCTGTGTGCGTTGTAGTTTATAGAAAATACCTTTTTGTTACTCTTTAATATCTGTTAAAATGCTTAACCCAATACCTAAACCAATAATACATCATAATATATTATATACTGTAAGGTAATGCCTCACCGCCATATCAACAAATTACATTACTTATAATAGTATTTTGATTTCCGATTTTCCCTCCAATAGCCCTATTATAGCCAAAATACTAAAACAATGCGGAGAAGACAACAAACTGATTATGAACATATTTATTACAGTCTTTATTGAATTTGTTCTTGTTTCTTGTTTGTTTTATTATAGTAGGGAGAAGGTTATAAGTTTTCGGTGCCAAGTAAACGAAAAATTTTAAATTTATGCTTTTTAAGTTATTTGGAATGCTTAAGTTACCTTTTGCTCTTGCTCTTGTGTTATAAATGTGATCTATGCTGACTTTAATATGATCATGAAAGTGAATGTATGAACAGATTGTTGTTATGTATAATGTCCTTATGTTGGTTGTTTGTTCTGTAAATAGTTGTGCAGTGGGGAAAAGCCTTGGCTTTTTAAAATATATTTATGAACAATATTTAGTTTATGCAAAGCAATATTGTATAGTCCCCCCCACACCAATATCCCATATTTTAAAATTGATTCAGTTAAGGATTTATACACAATAATAAGTTCTTTTATATTTAAAAATGTTCTTATTATGTAAAATTTATATATTAATTTTTTGAGTCTGTTAGCCAAGTATTCAGTATGTACATGCCATTTAAGATTTTGATCAATGTATATTCCAAGGTATTTTGTTTGAGAAGTTTCCTTTATTAGATTGTTGTTGTCGAGTGTAAAATGTGAGAAATTAGGTCTGTTAGCGCCAGTAAGAGAAAATGCAATATAGTTTGTTTTTGTTATATTCAGACTCAATTTGTATGTTTCCAACCAGTTTTTTATTTTAGTAAGACCTTCTAGGGCATATTGTTTGGTTTGGTCCCAATCCGTACCATTAAATAGCAACGCTGTATCGTCTGCATATGAGATAATTATACCATTTATTATTTTAATTTCAAGAAGAGAATTTAAGTAAATTATAAACAAAATAGGGCCTAGTACTGTACCTTGTGGTACTCCAATTTGTATTGTTTTTTCTGAGTTTAATGTATTATTAATTTTAACAATCTGGCGCCTATCTCGTAAATAACTTTTCATTAGTGTCAACGCCGTTCCCCTTATCCCATGATGTTCTAAGACTTCAAAAAGTTTGTTGTGTGGTACCGTGTTGAAGGCCTTTGCTAAGTCAATGAAGACACCAAGACACTTTGTGCTATTGTTTAAATGGTTAGTGACTTCCGATGTAAATTTGTGTAAGGCGTCCGTAGTACTTCGTCCTGGTAGAAACCCGTATTGATTTTCTGATAAAATATTATTTGTCATGAAAAAATTTAATAGTCTGTCTTTTAAAGTTTTTTCAAAGATTTTAGCAAAACACGTGATTAGGCTGATTGGTCGGTAATTACTTATATAGTTTTTAGATCCTGATTTATGGATAGGGGGGGTGACCACTGTTAATTTGTAGCTGACCGGGACTTGTCCAGTTTCATAAATTTTATTAATTATATGTAGAAGAGGTTCCAGGATTTCTATATGGGTGTTTTTAATTAGTTTAGCGGATGTACCGTCGAAACCGGGAAAACTTTTATCTTTAAGATTGTGAATATGTTTTATTAATTTATTTCGAGTTACAGGGGTTAAAAAAAATAGAATGTCTGTTTGTGTTTTGTAAATTGTGTGGAATGCTAGGATGCGGGATTTTTTTTTCCATCTCAATGCCAACGTTTGTAAAATATTGATTACAAAAGTCAGTCATTTCGATGTCGTTCTGAAAGTCGTCCCCGTTGTGATTATTTATTTTAATGTAATTTTTTTCCGCGCGAAACTTTTCGTTAGTTGCATCTTTTATTATTTCGTACATTTTCTTCATGTTATTTTTATTTTTGCTAATTTCATTTTTGTAGTAATTTCTTTTTTGTGCAGCTATTATTTTATTTAAGCGGTTTCTGTATGTTTTATATTCACTTTTAAGCTCAATATCATAGTTCTTTATTAGCTTTCGTTTCAGTTTGTCCCTATGTTTGATTGAAGATATAATCCCGTTTGTAATCCAATTTTTTATTGTTTTGTGTTTTTTGCGAAATAGATTGTTGTTTTGTGAGTCTTTTATGTGTTTAGTTTAAATATCCATGAATGTCTTCATTGCTTTATCAGAGTCATCAATGTTTGTTATTATTGTCCAGTCTTGTTCGGTTAAAAGTTTCTTATGATTTTGTATGTTCGTTGTTTTATTTATAATTATATTTTCTCTATCAAAATTTTGTGTTTGTGTGTTATCCTTGTATGTATATTTTGAGCCAATATTTATCATTACCAGAAAATGATCTGTGACACAGCTGTCCAAAACAAATGGTTTAAATTCGAGGTAAGGAATGTTTTTGTGTTTTAAAAATATGTGGTCTATGTTAGTGTTGGTGTCTGGCCTAGTAACTGTATTTATATATGACTAATAACCCATTTGGGATAGGACAGCCGTATAATTAATTACATCGGTATCTGAAGTGTTTAATAGATTTATGTTAACATCTCCAGTGAAAATTTCTATTTGTTGACTATTAATTGTTTCTAGAAAAAAATCCTGAATAAACAGCCCTTTAGCAATTGGAGGGGGTTTGTAGACTGCGGTTATTCCCAAGGTAATACCCTTTACATGACATATAATTCTAGTAATATTTGTCAGTGATTTTGGAAGTACCACTGTAGAGAACATTGGTTCCAATTTCGTCTTTACAAGAACTATTACACCATCATTTTTGTTATATTTTGCGTTATTATAGAATGTTTCATAACCCTTAATATTAACGTTTTTATTGGTACATAATTGAAAACTTTCACTTAATACAATTACGTCTGTAAAATTTAATTTAAATTGTTCTAATAAAATAATTAAATTGTCAAAGTTTTTTTTTGCACTCTAATGTTTAGCTGTATTAGATTGAAAATATTACTTTTTATATCCACATCACAATGCAATGCATCGCAGTCCACCGTCTTGGTTAATATATTGTCATCTTTATCCATGTTGTTCAGGATATTGTCTTGGTCAATCGCAACCATTATTCACCATAGTCTATCTTTTTTTAAATGTTTTCTAGGAAGTATTTTGTAGACGGACAGTTAGTATCCATAGCTGAATGTTCCACATTGTTTTTCAGATGGTATTTTTCATTTGCCGAGCTACAGTTGAAACATTTAGAGTAACTACTTTTACATGTTTTTGTCTCATGCTGACCTGCGCAGGTTCCACATATAATCCCATTAGTACAAGCACTGCTTTTATAATAAATAAAAAAAATAGGTAAAATAATTGTACCTACCTGAATTTGGGGACACACCGCCACAACACCTATTATATAACGTTGCACTAAAAGTACACCACCCTATATGAAATTATTAAAATATAAAAAATGTATCAAATCAATGGCCATCAAACATCCACTATAAACTATAATCCACCAACCACTAAACAAACTAACAACACTGCAAATGGCAATAAAATGAACCAAAACGATTTCACCATGTTTTAAAAAAGCAACTGTTTAGTTCCTAAAAGGTATAAAAGATTGGTTAGTTTTTATTTTTATTTTTGTGGTAATAAGATAACCTTATAGGAATTAAAAACATATTTTTAAAAACACTTTATTGGATACATATTGTTATGGTTATATGATATTCTGTTACCATAAAAAAGCATTGAGCACACGTAACAATATTGTTGTCAAAAAAACGTCCTTGATTGCGACTAAACGAAATATTTTAGGGATAAATGGATTTTTTCTTGTGGTAATACACATATATTCAAAAAAATACTTGTATTGTGTGATTTTCCTCAGTGTATGTAGCAAGTTTCAATGAAATAGCTGATACCATTCAATATTATAATAAAAAAGGGAATTTTTAAAAGTTGTATCTCGAAAACGGAGCTCTTGCGGATCTATAATGGTATTAACTTTTGGTCTTAAAATCACTCATAAATGAATTCCTTAAAGTTTCCGTACTTACTTAATATATCCTACCAACCATGTTATAAAGTAAATACAAAGTTATAACGTGTCAGTCGTACAACACAGAAATATATTTAAAGGAACAAATAACCTCCTAAATATAAATTATAATACGTACCTAATACAGGGTGTCAAAAAAGTCTGGAATATTTCAAATGTCTTTCAAACCGCTCGTATTATTTCGCCAAAAATTCGCTAATGTCCATAATTAAAAAAAAAATAATCAAGATTAATTTCGTTTTTGAAAGTATACAGGGAGGGTAAAAAAACATGCTTATTTTTTTATTTTAAATGGTCATGCATCATGTTCCTGTATAGCTTTATGGAGTTTAATAGATCCATTTGAGACAATTGCTGTGTTACCTAATATAACACCTAAGTATATGGTTTTGTGTAGATATTTATCTATTAAAATGACAGAGATATTTCAATTCCATGAAGAATTTACTAAGTACTTTTTAATGCAAAATTAAAATCAGATTTGTCATTATGTGTAAAAAAATTCTATTTTATTGGAATTCATATATACCCTAAAAAATGGAAATTTGGGAATAATTCAACTTATTTTAAAGTAGCTATGATTTACAAAATTAAGCACTTGCTCCTTTTTTAAATTGCAAATTGATATATTATTATCTCTGGCATTTTGATAGATAAACACATAAAACCATAAACCACAGAAATTTTCTCAAAGAGATCTATATTATATATCCATAAAAATATACGGGGTATTCCATTTAAAATACAAAATTTAATCATGGTATTTGACTCCCTTTACTTTTGTCTTATTCGTTTTTCAAAGCTATAGTTGTGGGCAAAATTTTGACGACAAAATATAAGCGGTTTGAAACATATTTATTGCAATATTGCATACTTTTCCAGGGTGTCTAAGAGCCGGGAAATCCGGGAAAAAAACGGGAATTTTACAAAGCCGGAAAAAACCGGGGATTTGACGGGAAAATTAAGTTTAAGCCGGGAATTTTGAATGAGCAGATAATTTCGAACTTAAAAATTTGAAGTAGGTACTCGGGCACTCCTATTTTCAAAATAGATGTTTTAAAAAATATAAGAATGGTTTATATTGCAACCTTAAAAAAGTCCAAGGGATTGATCTAGGTTCTAGGATATGGGACTAGAGCGGCTATCAAAAAATGCGTCGAAGTTAAAGATAAAGAAATGATGATCTTTCGCCAGGATTGTCGAAACTGCTTGATGAATACAGTTTCCAAACTTTTGGAAAAATGTCCGTTAGCATATAAATTAACTGAAGCTATAAGTTTCCTTAACCCCAATAAAACTGGCAGAGATCCAAAAAAATCCTTGCAACTGATGTCCAAAGCATTTGAAATTTTGTTAAATTCAAACAGATGCAATGCGACTAAATTGGAAGAAGCAGATAGAGCATTTAGAGACATTTTTACTGATCAAACTATGATAAATAAAATGAAAAATTATTCCAGATGTAACAGAGTAGATGACTTTTGGATGGAAACCATCACAAATGACAGTTTAAAAAACGTGGTGCAACTTCTTCTAACAATTTCTCATGGAAATGCCACAGTAGAAAGGGGATTTTCTGTTAATAAGGAGATTTTGGCGAAAACTTTAAAAGAAGAGTCACTTATAGGCCAAAGATTAGTGTACGATTCACTACAAAAAATTGGAGGAGTTCAAACTATAGACATTAGAAAATCCATGATACTTTCCATGAGAAATGCCTATTCAAGGTACAACACAGCACAAAAAGGCAAAAGAGGTTGACAGCGACTTGAAAAAAGCAGAAAAAAGAAAGCTTCAAAAGCAAGCAGAAGAACTGGAAACTAAAAAGAAAAAAATTATCAAACAATCACAAAAGATTTGGCAGCTATAGAACAAGAAATCGTAAAATTAAAAAGTAACTATATTATTTGGTTGTGCTTAAGCCATGTGTTTTTCAAATAAATGTTTTAAAATTTAACAACGAAAGTGTAGTTAATTTAGGAAAACCCAGCCGGGAATTTTTCAAAAACCGACCGGGAATTAGTCGGGAATTTTGTTTTCGATTTTTGCTAGACACCCTGTTTTCTGACAAAGTGTATGAGAGTAAATAAATCCTTAACTAGGCGAAAAACTTAAACATTTACACTATAGCTACTTTTAACAGACTTCACCATTATAACAGTTACAATAAAAATACTGTCAGTCAAACAAACAAACAAATCTATTTTTAATTTCGTGGCTGTACCTCTCCAGTTGGTCTAGGCGGTACGCGCATCATCCGTTGTACATTCTCCCTCCTTCGCCGACATAGCATCGCACGCGTAGTTCCGTTTGTGTGACGTCAGGGAAAAATGTTCACCGCAATAATTTCGAATTGTGTACCCATACTATACATGCTCGTGCGATAATATAAACATTTTCAATGTTAATAGATTCTATTGTTTAAGCATAAGGTGTTATTTCTTTTCAAATCATAGGTTGCATAGAAAATGTTAATAGATCAGCATCTAGTACATGCAATATTACCAGTATACAGCAAAAATGGCGGTTGTAGACCACTTTTATCCCACTAAAAACTCACGAAATCCAAGAGCACGGTTGTTTACGTGTTTACTTATCAAAAAATTCGAATGTGTGAATATTGAAAGCATTATTAATATGAAGAATATTTGAACTTCCCACCTCATAGGGAAGTAGGTATCTCAAAAAGTGTCTGTCGTATGGCCTGCGAAATATTTTCTTTTAGTGAAAGTGGCCATGAGAAATTTCTGGAAATTATTTTTAAGTTTCTAGGTTGGCCGCTAGGGGGCGTAACTTACTGGCCAAACAAAAAGAGGGATTTTCTCAAAAATCCTCATAGTAAACATGTATCAAAGGTAGCATTTTTTCAATCTAATGAAAATTCTGGATGGGTAACTTTTGTTTTTGAGTTTTTGCTTTACCTTTTTATTTGATCGGGGCAGGAGGGGACAAATATTGCTATGCAAATAAATTCACAACTTTGGTTTGGCTTATCGGAATTTGTCAAATTTGATTCTTTTGTTTTAATTAATAAAAAAGTCGTTCCGAATTCTGTTGCTACAGCTAGAGGGCGCTATTTAGCAGATTCAACAATTTATTCATTTTTCTCAAAAATTTTAAATGCAATGATATACATACAGACCTATATTTTTTAACTTAAGCAAGAAGAAAAATAAATAAGCAAGAATATCTGTGAAAACCGTAAGCCAATATATTTTTAAACAATAAAAAATATAATATAATAATGTTACCTTCTCCATAAGAATAATCTGACATTTTAATACGGTAGTTTTAAGCAAGAAGTTACAAACACCATACCATTGTTACTTCTACAAAGCCATAATCAACACAATACTTTTTTAAATTAATGTTCTGTACATTTAAATTATTTACATCAAAACTAATAGAGGATGGTTGCATTATTGAAACATTTTGCAAAAAAATTTAAAGTGCGCTATGAAACAAAAAAAAATGGAAGAAAGCTTTGATTTAAAATATGAAATATTACGTGTCAAACAAAATTGGTTAAATTTTGATGAATTTCCTTAAAATTGTAAGCACGTCAAACGCCTCTTCGTTTGAGGTCGGCATTTTGACGCAGCACAAATTTGAAGGAAATAAATCAAAATTTAACTTATTACCACTTTTACACGTACTATTTCATATTGAATCAAAGCCTTCCTTTTTTTGTTTCACAGACCACTTAAAATTTTACTGCAATTTATTCCATTGATGCAACCATCCTCTATTATTTTTGTTGTAAATATATGCAATTTACAGAACACTAATTCAAAGAAGTGTTGTGCTGATTATTACTTTGTAGAATACACAATGGTATGATGTTTGTAACTTCTTGCCTACAAATACCGTGACATTAGTTTATTCCTATGGAGTTTATTTTTATATTATTTTTCGATATTTCCTGTTTTAAAAAATATATTGGCTTGCGGTTTTCACAGATATTCTTCTTTTTGCTTAAGCTAAAAAAGATAATGTCATTGCATTTAAAATGTTTGAGAAAATGAAGAAATTGTTGATTCGCCAAATAGCGCCCTCTAGCTGTCGCAACGAAATTCAGAACGACTTTGATTTTTATAAAATTGATAAAACAAAAGAATTCCTATTTAGCGAATTCAAATTTGTCAAATTCCGATAAGCCAATCTGTAGGTGTGAATATTTTTGCATACCAATATTTATTCACTCATACTTAAACAAAAAGGTAAAGCAAAAACTCAAAACAAAAGTTATGCAGAATTTCTATTAGATTGAAAAAAATGCTACCTTTGATACATTTTAATTATGAGGATTTTTGAGAAAATCCCTCATTTTATTTGGCCACTATAATAGTTGCGCCCCCTAGCGGCTAACCTAGAAACCTAAAAAAATTTTCCAGCAATTTCTCTTGGCCATTTTTACAAAAAAATACTTTTCCGCAAGCCGTACGACCGACACTTCTGAGATACTGCCGAGAGCCATTCTTAGTGGGACACCCGGTATATATCAAAATTAAATTTTATTTTTTAATTAAATTAATAATAAAAAAAAAATTGTCGGGGGTAATACCACGAGTGCTTAAAAATTACCGATAATTTTCATGAAAGCTTGTTATTTATAATTCCACGAGTTCGAAGAACGAGTGGAATTAGTATAACAAGCTTGAATGAAAATTATCTGGTTAATTTTTATGCACGAGCGGTATTTAGGGAGAATATTTCTAGAATGAAATATATATAAAAAATTTTTTTTGTCATACAATTTTCAATTTCATATAACATAATTAAAACTGTGACTGAAATCCAATAACAATTTTTTTTTTATTTTATAAAAAAACTTAACAAATAGCAACAAACAATTAAAAAATATTAACTAATTATTGATTGAATAATAAAAATTAAAAAAACTGTCTCGTCAAATAGGTTCGATTGTTGTGTGTTGGATATACAACGTTGTCTAGGCAACGTTGTATATCCGCTGATATTTTTTTATTTTTAACGTTTCTTATGGGAAAATTTATACATGAGTGAAATATTCAATAATATTCGTTAAGGTGTTTCCCTGGACGCCACTGGACTTAATAAATTTAATCCTGTTAGTGCTAACTGTGCTAAATTTTAATAAAATCCAAAATAACGTTATTGAAAATAATAAAAGACCTTTTTTTTAAAACGGTCAGCGGGTACTGCCCCCCCCCCCTATTTTGAATATTTGACAATCGTGTTTTGTTTTGTTTTTCAATAGATGTAACTTTATGGTAAAGCAATGTACCATATTTGAAATTTATATATTACCTCCTTTTTCTGGCCACCCTGTATAAAAAAATATACATATTAATAATGTTTAATCAGAATAAAACGTTATTTCTCTTAAAACACCGCTCTCATTGGTACTTGACTATGACTACTATTATAGCTTTAGATAATTTCCAGAAAAAGTCTTCTAGGTTATCTTACTAAAGGTATTTTTAGATTCGTAGAAACTAACAAATTTGTTCAGCAGTTCTTAATTTTTTTTTTTGGTTCGGTAGACATATTTCAAAAAGAACTTGACCTCATAACTAAATACTCCCAAAGAAAATTTTTTTAATGCCAAACTCCTAAGCTGCAATATTTCATTTGCTAATAATAATTATTCTTACAACATTTAGATGGACTTTGAAATAGTTTATTATTATTTTTTTCAGACATGTAGTATTCGGCGCAGTTGTCGAGGGCATGGACATAGTTAAGAAAATTGAAGCTCTTGGTTCACAGTCTGGCAAAACCATGAAGAAAATTGTCGTAGCAGACAGTGGTCAACTGTAATTTTAAAGAGATAATCTACAATTTTAAGCGGAAGATACACCTTTTATTAATTAATAATACCCATTTCATGATTGTTTTTATTAATTATTGTAATAATTATTGTAATTATAGGAGTCTACCAAAGTGAAAATAATTTTTAAATTTTACCGTTTCGTACTATGTATCTTTAATAATAGTTCAATTATTGTAAACTTCCTTTTTACCAAACCAGTTTAGTTAAAATTGTGATTACATTTAAGGTGTTATGTTGGTAGACAGTTGTGCATTAATCCATTCCACCTCTCGATAGATGTACGGTGTATCCGACCCAAGAGGAGCAATTTATGATATTTTTCAATAAATTTGTGATCCAGTTTGGCGCTTGATGCCTCTACATTTACTAGTTTCAGTCAGCAGTAGTGGATGCAGAATTTTAATCGCGGCGAATAAGTTTGCTGTTAAACTATTCGCAAACAAGTTGTTAAAACTGTTTTCCTAATGCAGTTAACAATTTAATAAAACAGCTACATTAATTTTTAAATGGTGCCTGGTTTATTGCCTATTTTATAAGTGATTTACTTAAAGAGTGACTTAAAAATAACCTTTTTTCGCAAAATTCTGAACCCACAACTGGTCCTAATATCTGCATTTAACATTTTTACTTCAGATCTGCGTCAAAAATAAAAAAAAGTCCATTTTACATAATGTCTTTTATTTCGCAATCTTGAGTCGTTTAAAAAAATATGATTGACTAAAACAAACGTAACAGGAAAACAAACTAATATGTAGCATATACATAAAAACCTCACACGTGGGGAAGTAAACTAACTATTGTAGATACGCTTGTATGTATCGGGGTATTCCGGATAAGAATTTATGTAATTGATGGGTTATAACTATGGAGGACTTGAGGTAGGAGGCCGAACGCAATGCATTGGATTCGGTCTCAAATTAGCATCGGTAATTCAGCTTTACGAGTCGCCGTACAATGGCGCTCATGTTCGAAGTGGGCTATCAAATAAATGGTTTCTTATGGAAGCGATAGCTATTTTTATTTAAATTAGTTCTTTGAGGAACAAATAAGGACTTCTATATGAACTTACACTTACTTTGTTATACTTATTAGTAAACTCGGCCTGTATAAAGTTCCAACGATGCTTCGTTTTTAAAATACAGGAACATTATAGCTACAGAGGTTTTACCTTTGGAGCTAGAAAGAGACTTATTTGGCTGCGTTTCATCTCTAAGAAAGATCCTGTCTTACACCCCGACACAAAGCAAACTCTACTTTTATAAATTGTACCATTATTCATTATAAATATGGAAATTAATTACAATACAACGTTATTTGTCTTGTCTTGCCTTCAAACGTTATTTGTTATTTCGAAAAATAAAATGTCAAAAGTAAAATTTAAAAACTGGAGGATCTAGTTTTCCATATTAAAAACGAAGAAGAAGAAGACATCAGCCCACTTCGGACGCGAGAGCCATCTATCGGCCAATAGCGAACTAACCAAAAAACCGGGACAGAATTTGAAAATGCTGCCATTGTCGATCGGCCTCCTACCCTCTAGTTCTCCATAGTTATAACAACCCAAAACAATTAGGTACAAATAATTAACCGCGATTCCATGAGCTGGCAAATTGCCTCGTAGCAGAGCCAAAAGACATACAATACAATACAACCGCGATTCCCACTATACGTAACGTCTCGTATATTTTTTTGCAATGGACGGCGACGGTAGTGTGACTTCGTCCATTGCTAGCAATCTAAGAATATTTGCTGGAAAGGGACGTATTGGGAATCGCAAAAACTACAACAGAACGAAAATAAGACAAAGCTTTAACGGGTATAGCACAACAATATTTCTTTAAATCTAACATTTTTATTATATTGGAGTCAATAGAAGTTATTTTTCAGGAGGTGATTCTCATAAATGTAATTTTTGGGGAATAAGGCCAATTTAGGTCAATAACTTAAAAAGATGAAATTAATGGTTTTTATTAAAAATACTTTTATAAAGCTCGCGTTACGACTTCCATTCCTACTGTTTATCGGCACATATTAATATAACTGAACTGTTGATATTGATCCGCAGAAAATCCTCTGGATGCGTGAAACATACCCAGCTTCCGCGAAAACTTAATGTTTAGGCAGGCATAATTGGCGACCGTGTCACTGGGCCAATATTCCTTGAAGGTAACCTAAATGGCCATACATATATGAATTTTTTGCAAGGAGAACTTGTTGCAGCTTTGATTTATTTCCTTACCATGCAGAAGCAGATCTTCATGATAATCGAATATGGTTACAGCAGAATGGTGTTACGCCATAAATGTTGGCCGCCACGATCACCGGACCTTAATCCTCTAGAATATTTCCTTTGGGGTCACCTATAAGTTAGTTTACGTAACAAAACCAGAAAATTTAGAGGAACTTAGGCAACGACTGATACACGACATTCGCCAAATAACCGCGGATATGGTACACAATGTCAAGAATTAATTTTACTTTAGATTAGGGGTTTGTCAAGAAAAAAAATGGATTTTTAACAATTTTTACAATAAAACAAATTGCGTCACATTATGGAAATACAAAAGTAAATAGTGGGTCGTATTCCCTTTTTTATGCCTTTTCCGACGAGCTATCACAATACATACCTTTACATTTGGAAAAAAAAGTGATAAATTTCATGAAGACGAAAAAAGTATGCTAACTAAAAATTAACGCAGCCTTAGTTCTGTATTTTTTTCAGCAAATAAAGAGGCTTTCTAATACTGAATTTATCCCAGTTAAAAATTCCACCCTGTATAATATACTTTTGTATTGTATACAAAACATTAAAAATAGTTAAAAAGAAATTCAACGAAAAACACCCATTGTAAAAATAAGGACCCTGCGGACGATAATGTATATAAAATGTAAGGACGACGATTAACAGCCAACCCGAAGAATATATTATACTAACTAACTGTAATAATGGAGGGAATAGAGTAAGAAAACTAAAGTATTACTGCTAGAGTCGCAACCAGCTTATGTCGCTTTTGTAGTCTTCAGGAAAGAACTGGTTAATTTTCCGCCTGTTAGGTACCGGGTGTCCCACTAAGAATAGCTCTCGGCCGTATCTCAGAAAGGGTTGGTCGTATGGCTTGCGAAAAAAAAATTTTTAGTAACAGTGGCTATGAGAAATTGCTGGAAATTATTTTTAAGTTCCTCATTCCGCCGTAAGAGGGCACAATTACAGTTTTTTTTTAAATTCTAAATTTCTCCGAAAATTCCCACATTAAGGTATAACTCTAATTACATCATCGAAAAGCTTGGACAATTCTGCATCATTTTGGTTTAAGGCTTGTTGGCGTATCGACCTTGATAAGAGTGGGGGAAGCTATTGAATGTGTAAACATTAAAATCGCTGTAACGTGTAAACGACTTATCCGATTTTACTAAATTTAAGCTAATTTGGAAGGGAAAGGTAAGTAACTTCAATTGCCGTATCCAATGATACACGATAGTTTCTAATAAAATTGCTAGAGGGCACAATTTGTAATAATAACAGTTTTTTCGATTTTTTCCCGAAAATTCAAATCATACGGTATAACTATGACATCATAATCGAAAAGTAGATGAAATTTGCAAGAAAAGATGTGAAGACCGCAGTTCGATATATTTGTTCGTTTCAGAGTTATTGCCACAACAATAATGTTTAATAAAAATTGCGCCCTCTAGCAATTTTATTAGAAACTATCGTGTACCATTGGATACAGCAATTGAAGGTACTTACCTTTCTCTTCCAAACAAGCTTAAATTTAGTAAAATCGGATAAGTCGTTTAGACGTTACAGCGATTTTAATGTTTACACATTCAATAGCTTCCCCCACTCTTATCAAGATCGGTACGCCAACGAGCCTTAAACCAAAATGATGCAGAATTGTCTAAGCTTTTCGATGATGTAATCAGAGTTATACCTAAATATAGGAATTTTCGGAGAAATTTAGGATTAAAAAAAAAAAATTTCATTGTGCCCTCTTGCGGCGAAATGAGGAACTTAAAAATAATTTCCAGCAATTTCTTATGGCCACTTTTTCTAAAAAAAATTTTTACCGCAAGCCATACGACTAATCCTTTCTGAGATACGGCCGAGAGCTATTCTTAGTGGGACACCCGGTACATAGAGTATTTGGCAATAACGAAACAAGGTTTATGATTTAACAATTTTAGTCAACGAACCCAGGCAACAACACCAATTACAAAAACACACCAAGAAACTAATAATTTATTTGATTAGCAACAGTGGCGGCTCGTGACTAGCAAGTCAGGGGGGGCGCTGGCTTTAAATAATGTGGATAACAATAATCAAATAGTTTATTTTTTTTAAACATACCAAATGATAACACTAACAAATATTTTTTTTGAAGTGAATATTTTTTCGGAAATAAACTTCTGGATGACTTTGTTATTAAAATTATCTATGTCCCTAACCATCGCTTTTTCAATTAAAAGCATTGCTAAAGCTGCATACCTATTAGACGAAATTTTCCAACTTTATTACATAACTATATAACTTAATCAAAACAAAACATCAGCGGCATCGACAGGTCGCGTCGCGTCGAAACGCGAACAGCTGTTGTTGGACGGAAAATTTGGAACCCCATCCGTGCAGCTCGTTGTGCGATGTGTAGGTGACGTCTCGCCTCCGTAGTCATGGCAACCGACTTATTAGTCACATTGAAGTGGGACGAATAATCGGGCGCCCGCGCTTAGTATTTATATAACATGCCCGTTATGGCTATGTTTGGTTTGAATTATTTTAATTGATGATTGCTTACATGCATTGCGTTATTGGTTTTTTAAGTAAAGTATTTTTGGATTATGTTTGAAATAATTGCAGGGAGGGCGGAGCCCCAGAGCCCTTCATTACGAGCCGCCACTGTCTAGCAAGAATAATCCCAATATTTGAACAGAACAGAATCAAGTAGGTATGAGGTCATCCAGAGTTTAAAGGAACAGGAACATCCAGCCATCACGATAGGAACAACAAAAGCACAGCTCAAATTACACTTTAAAACATCTACCATGGATTTCTAAAAAATGTTATTATGAGGAACACTATATAGGAAAGTTTATATAAGTGCAGACATCTAAAAAAATCAGGATAAAATATATGAACAACCAATCTGATTAAAGGCGATACAAATAGAATTTATCAATTAAAAAAAGGATGGAAAGTACTCCCGTCAATCGCGCGTTGAAACCTTATAATTTCACTGAAAATATAGCCGTAGACATTTTAAACCGAGAAAAATATTTTGTTGATTGCCTTTGAATGGGTGCTTCATATAGGTAAAACTTTAATGCGGGGTACTTACGCGTGCGGTATACCTACCTACCCGTTAATGGCGTTAATATACTTTTAACGGCATTTTTTATATTTATAAAAATACTTCGACTTATCGGAAAGACGATGCGTTGAAAAAAACGAAACCTGTGGCTAATTTATTTTCTATATAAAACTAAACAAGACTATCTCTAGACCAAGCCATTGTGCTAATTCCTCGAGTAGGTACCTACCTATAATAACCCTGGACGAACAAAAAATAGAAGCCTGACTGCATCCATTGAATCCATATCAACCAAAGCCTCTAACCAAGGAACACCACAATGAACCTGCTTCAAATGTTCGCCCCCATAGTTATTCTTTTAAATGAAGAACCATAGTAAACCCCAATGAAAATAATAAGGTCAGCCACAACCTTAAAATCCGTTCCCCCCAGAAAATGTGTGTATGCTTGGCAAATCCTTGGCTTGATCCTCCAATCCGTCGATGACATGTACATACCTTTAGTACATCCACGATTTGGAGGAATCGACCCCAAAAGGATATATTTCAGCTGGCTGGAAGCCATTAAAACTGGGGTCAGACTGCTTCTGAGAGCTTAGCACATTTTGGACCGAGACGACGACCTGATATGGGCTAGTGACAATGGTGAGGGGGACGAAATTCCAACCAAAAAAATGGGGAGGGGGTTTTAGGGTATGAGGATTTTTTTTTGTGGAGATTCAGTGCATGCATGGTGGCTTATTGTGTCTTAGAAACTAGGGACTACGCTCAAAGTTCGGTAAAAATTCACCCAGCTACTATAATTACTTAAAGTAGGTAGATTAGATTTAATATTTAAATTTAATTAAATTAAAGAATATAATAGAATCGAATAGAATAGAATAAAAATATATTACATACTGGGTTATAAATTATAACACTGTATTTTTGTACTAAAAGTACCAAGTACCTAATCTAATACAAAGTTAACGTTTTCTGTAGGGTTTTACATTTGCACCTAGAGAACTAAATCCCTGTATGCGCAAAATAAAAAATATTCTGTAATATTTAAATTATTAGTTACATTTTGATTTTTTTAGGAACTAGTTTATCATGTAAATACACTTAACCTAAAATAACTGCACTATATTAAGGAATACACGCATTGAATCGACTCGGAACGGTCGACTCGGAAAAGAGCAGTCGGAAATTTTTGATATTCATGTAATTAAATTAGACCCCGCGCACTGAGTCGGACCGGTCGACTCGACCCGGAATTGCTTGCAGGGGCAAAAACTGCCGAATGCTCTGACGGCGAACTACGATTTTTGTATGAAATTTAGTGTAGCGGAAAAACACCAACTAGACTGGGTACATATCGCTAATCGTCAGCCGAGAGTGCATCTAATATTAGTACTAAAAAGATTTACAAAAATTTACAATAAAAAAATACTTTTCTTTTCTTTTTTTCTATTTACTATTGCTTTTTTTGCCTCACCTTCCTGCGGAACGTGAAGGGAAGACATATCGCCAAATTGTCATTATAACAACTGACCAAAACTACACAATGGTGCAAAATTTCCATTTTCTCGTATAGATAGGTAGTTTTCTGAGACAGCGCCATATAGGTGCTCTTTAAACTCGCACACCTTTGTGCAATGTGGGATATACTTTCCATATTTGCTCTATAAAAATATGTAAGTATTCAATCGATTAAAACATAAGAAAAAAATTATTCTTACATGGAAGCTATCAATTATCAGCTAATATTGTGCCGAGCCCTTCGGGTACGGTACTGTTCTAGTTCGTTCGTTTAATTATACGAGAGCTGTCACTTTGACAGGTAAGTGTAATTTTTTTTAGCTTTTTCGTAGCGAGGGTTATAGCTGTAAGAATTCGAAATTAAAAAAATTTCAGGTACCTAAATAAGAATGTTTTATACGATAGCTGTCAAATTTTGACAGGTAGGAGTCAGTTTGTGGTAGATAAGGATATATACATTAATGTTTTTGTAATATTAAATTTTATTTTAATTTTACAATAAAACAAGATATTTTTAACAGTGATGAAGAACCAACTTTATATAAGTAAAGTTTAGGAAAGTTATGGAAAATTAAGACATACAATTTAAATTTACAGCTTACAAAAAAATTAAATTTATTGTTATGAAAATTATAAATATTAAAGGATTTTTCATGCTAACACACCGTAAAAATATTTTCTTTAATTATTTTTACATCTACTACTTAATGTCACTACAAACCCTAGCAGGGCCGGATTTAGAGGTCTAGAGGCCCTGGGGCAACAAAGGAGTGGAGGCCCCTAATAATTTTCCAAATAGATTAAACGATTTTTTTTATTAAAGTGTTTTAAAAATGTATTGAGAGATCAATCTAATTCTTTTAACAAATATATATAGGTATAGCCAAATAAAGGAATTATACCAAACAAAAATTAAGCGTTAACAAATGGAACCTTGCGAGCCTTTTTTGATGAGAAATCATCGATGATATCGCTGAAATCCAACTCTCGGAGCAAATCACTTTCGATTCTGAGTAGGGATAGCTTTGCTAGGCGGTTTTGTCACATTGTAGTTCGAAGCCTATTTTTTGCAATCTGCTTCATTTTCGAAAATGAGCGCTCTCCACTGCAATTCGACACCATCAAAACCAAATACATTATTCGCAGTGTAATTTCAATGTAGCTCTCAAATTTTGGTTTTCAAGAATCTGGTAGTAAAACAGCTCCTTAGATTGGTCTTTCTGATAGTCTTTTTTGCATAAATCTATCAACGATACAAATTGGACCAACTCATTACATATCGCGTTTTTTACGCGATATGTTATACGTCTCTTCCGCGCGGAGTCACGACAACCCTAATTGCCTCCCGAAAATTTCGCAGTATATAGGCGCTTCGGTGAAGATAATGTGCGTATGTTGTCGTCGTCAGTTTCGACATTTTCACATTTGCGATTTTTTTTTTCGGAAACGGTTAGAGTGGGACGATTGAAACTTTTTGGGTTTAGAGAGGAATAGTGGGGGTACGTTGTGTAAAAATTTTAAATACACAGGGTGTACCGGAAAAAAGTTATTAAACGCCAAAGTCGAAAAAAGTCGGGTTTCACGTGTGCCACACCGTGGTCCCAGGAATGAACTTGATCGATTCACACTTTTTGGACGTGTAGAGGACCGCGAGTTACATAAGCCTATTGTTTGTGAGCGCGATCGAGAGAATGGAAGTAATTTTTTTGATTTTTTTAAAGTTGAAAATTGGTCAAAAAGGGTACCTATTGGATCGCTAATAAGTCGAATTGGGTGCATCCGATCAACATTCGGCTTTGATAATCGTTTAGGCCATCTCAAAAACTACCTTTTTCCAATATATCGTTCTATACCTAACTGGAATGTAAATTATCAACATTTGTAAGAAACTGGAAACCACAGAGTAAGGCGTGATTTTTTCGCCGTCTTTATTTTTTTTCGTACGGAAAACGATTTTTGATCGATGTTTTAGCGGATAGAGCTCGTCAATTTGTATTTATGAGATATTTTTTCGTTTCTCTATCTTTAATACGGAAAAAACGGCAAGCTTCGGAAATTAATTTCCTAAATATTTTATCATGCCGCACTGGTTTGCTTAAATACTTCTGCAAGTGTCTATATATAAATTTTTCAATTTTTTCTTGATCCCCTACATCGACGGATAAACAAGCTTTAGTTTGCATAGTAAGCGCGCCCTGGGATAATATATTTTGTGGCTGAAAAAAATTAATTTATGATTTATAAATAGACATTTTCAGCTGACTTTTTACTATATCGACTGTGGCTTATTCAATTTTTAACAAAACCGTTTTATTTTTTTCTCAAAACATGCGCTGATATCTTCTTAACCCCTCTACATATTCAAACTTATCAAAATATATTCGTAAGTTTAAGAAACATCAAGTTTTTGAGTGCGGAAACAAGCAAAATTCAGAAATCTTACTACCATTCAATTTTTAATAGAGTGCTGTGATTTTTGTGATCCTAATTAAATATTAGAAATCCGGCTGTCAAAAATTAGTAAAAAAGGGGATTTTCAGCTTGACTTGCTAGAGTAATATAGTATATTACGTTACAAGACCGGAAAGTACTATTTTACAGGACGAAGCAGGCAATTTCCAGGGCGAGCCGCCAGGCGAGTCCTGGGAGCCTGCGAGTCCTGTTAACGTACTTTTCGGTTGAGTGACGTACAATATTTTTTTTACAATCGACACAAGACACCAGTGGCGTGCGAGAAAACGTTAATAATAGCTTACTATATGGGTATAGTTTTAGCAGAAAACTCTAATAGTTGGGAAAATTATGTTTAATAATAAATACAATTTGGTACAAATGTTCTTAATTCTATTTATCTATTAATATCTATTTGTTAATTGTTATATTGAAAGTACAATTTTGTGGTGTATTAAATTGTAGACATGACGGGGAATTTTTTGATTCATCTTTATAGGATGTTTGTGAAGTTATATCCACTTTTGATCCTCCGGCTTCCTGAATTCTACTGGCTATATCAATCTTATTTTGTAGAGACTGTTCAATGTAGCCTTCGGCAACTTGGGATGATTTCCAGCCGCCATGTCGTTTTAAATTAAGGATATCGCCTCCACCTTCAACTAACAGTGTCGCCGAACTACGTCGAAAACAGTGCCCTGTAAATTGCTCTGGGTTTGGTAATCCCAAATAGGATGCTATTTTTGATGGCGCTTTTCCTACTGAATGCAAACCTACTGGTTGAATAGTGCATTTTCCTTTATTATAGAAAAGAAATAGCCTGCGATGTGGAACACTAGGCGGACGTAAAGAAATATATTTTCTATATATATTTAGGTTTCGTTCCCCAACAACTATAAATGACCTGGGTTGGTATGTTTTTGTATTTGGAATTTTTACCGCCAACATCGATTCGTTATCTTTAACATCGTCAATTGTCATATTGGTCAATTCTTCACGGCGACACGCTCCAGCCGAACCCATTATTAGTAAAAGCTAAAAAAAATAAGAAATAGTTTAAATATATTTTTTTTAAACACAATATAAGAAAAGAAGAACTTTAAGAAAACTCGTATTATGTATTTAAGTACTTACTTTGATTAAAAGATAATCATTATCAGGGGCTTCCAGCAAAAATTTGTCAATGTCTTCTCTGGTAAGTACGTTCGATTTTTGGGGAATGTATCCAACAGATTTTCTCTTTATGAATGCTATCAGTTTATAATATTTGCTTATATCAATGTTTTCTTTTAAATTTAACATAGATTTGATCATTGAGTACAAGCTCCACAGTGTAGATGATTTTAATTTTTCGGATTTTTCAGCAAAATAAGCTAACAAAACATCCTCAGAAACATTTCTGACATTTTTTTCTCTACACCAATTTTTAAAGACGCTAAACGTTTTTTCATACCGCACTCTGGACTTATGCGGCAACAAATCGTCTGTAGCTCTAGCAGCTGCCTCTGTTATTTCAACTGGAACGTCATTTTCTTCCCAATCCAAATTAAGTTCCATATCTAAAGTCTTCCACACAATTTTATAAAGCCACAAAAGTTTATTTATCAAAGTCAATATCGTACCTGACAGTTCGTTACTATGGAAGCAAGAAAACATAAACATGTCAAAGCCTACTTATAAATGAGTTTGGTTAATTTTTTTAAATTGGGAGCGGAACGCAACAAAAATTGACCGGTAATAGTATATTACGTTACAAGACCGGAAAGTACTATTTTACAGGACGAAGCAGGCAATTTCCAGGGCGAGCCGCCAGGCGAGTCCTGGGAGCCTGCGAGTCCTGTTAACGTACTTTTCGGTTGAGTGACGTACAATATTTTTTTTACAATCGACACAAGACACCAGTGGCGTGCGAGAAAACGTTAATAATAGCTTACTATATGGGTATAGTTTTAGCAGAAAACTCTAATAGTTGGGAAAATTATGTTTAATAATAAATACAATTTGGTACAAATGTTCTTAATTCTATTTTATCTATTAATATCTATTTGTTAATTGTTATATTGAAAGTACAATTTTGTGGTGTATTAAATTGTAGACATGACGGGAAATTTTTTGATTCATCTTTATAGGATGTTTGTGAAGTTATATCCACTTTTGATCCTCCGGCTTCCTGAATTCTACTGGCTATATCAATCTTATTTTGTAGAGACTGTTCAATGTAGCCTTCGGCAACTTGGGATGATTTCCAGCCGCCATGTCGTTTTAAATTAAGGATATCGCCTCCACCTTCAACTAACAGTGTCGCCGAACTACGTCGAAAACAGTGCCCTGTAAATTGCTCTGGGTTTGGTAATCCCAAATAGGATGCTATTTTTGATGGCGCTTTTCCTACTGAATGCAAACCTACTGGTTGAATAGTGCATTTTCCTTTATTATAGAAAAGAAATAGCCTGCGATGTGGAACACTAGGCGGACGTAAAGAAATATATTTTCTATATATATTTAGGTTTCGTTCCCCAACAACTATAAATGACCTGGGTTGGTATGTTTTTGTATTTGGAATTTTTACCGCCAACATCGATTCGTTATCTTTAACATCGTCAATTGTCATATTGGTCAATTCTTCACGGCGACACGCTCCAGCCGAACCCATTATTAGTAAAAGCTAAAAAAAATAAGAAATAGTTTAAATATATTTTTTTTAAACACAATATAAGAAAAGAAGAACTTTAAGAAAACTCGTATTATGTATTTAAGTACTTACTTTGATTAAAAGATAATCATTATCAGGGGCTTCCAGCAAAAATTTGTCAATGTCTTCTCTGGTAAGTACGTTCGATTTTTGGGGAATGTATCCAACAGATTTTCTCTTTATGAATGCTATCAGTTTATAATATTTGCTTATATCAATGTTTTCTTTTAAATTTAACATAGATTTGATCATTGAGTACAAGCTCCACAGTGTAGATGATTTTAATTTTTCGGATTTTTCAGCAAAATAAGCTAACAAAACATCCTCAGAAACATTTCTGACATTTTTTTCTCTACACCAATTTTTAAAGACGCTAAACGTTTTTTCATACCGCACTCTGGACTTATGCGGCAACAAATCGTCTGTAGCTCTAGCAGCTGCCTCTGTTATTTCAACTGGAACGTCATTTTCTTCCCAATCCAAATTAAGTTCCATATCTAAAGTCTTCCACACAATTTTATAAAGCCACAAAAGTTTATTTATCAAAGTCAATATCGTACCTGACAGTTCGTTACTATGGAAGCAAGAAAACATAAACATGTCAAAGCCTACTTATAAATGAGTTTGGTTAATTTTTTTAAATTGGGAGCGGAACGCAACAAAAATTGACCGGTAAAGTACTTTACCGGTCAATTTTTCATTACTTTCCGGTCTAGACCAGCAAAGTGATATTTTCCGATCAAAAAATTGTCTAGAAAGTGCTTGCTTTCCGGTCGATTGAAAAAAAAGTACTTTACCGGTCAATTTTTCATTACTTTCCGGTCTAGACCAGCAAAGTGATATTTTCCGATCAAAAAATTGTCTAGAAAGTGCTTGCTTTCCGGTCGATTGAAAAAAAAAAACATTCCCAGATTTTAAATTGGATGAAATATCTACCTTGAACCTTCTTCTAATTTTATTGACCAATATTTTTGCCCAAAATGTTTTAGAAATAGTTTTGTAATCTCGATTTTAAAGATGTCGATCCGACATTGAAAATGCGTCGCCACGTGGTGGGAGGCTGTTCAATATTTCGATATACGAGTAATAAGATGATTTTGACTACGTCTTTTGTATGTTTTAGCTACCTTGAACCTTTATCTTTTTCGTTTGACCAAAAATAAGGGAATAAATATCGCATTTATATCCGTACTTTGCATAATAAAAATAGCTTGCAGGAGGTATATTAACAATTTTAATAGTTTTTATAATATTTGTAAGTATTGTAAAGTATGAAATACCTGTTTTGGACGTTTTTCTTTGCGTTTGACCAAAAATAATTGAAAACATGTATTATTTGTGAGTATTTTTAATACTGAATGTTGTGTGTAATATCTATTACGGCATTAATATCCTATTTACATCAATTTATTATATAAGCTACGGTGGCGTGGTAGTAGAGACTCGGGATATTGGTGACGAAGGTCCCTGGTTCAAACCCGCATGTAAATATTTTTTTTTAATTTCGTTATTTAGGTACTGAAATTTTTTAAAATTTTGGATTCTGACAGCTATAATATTCTATACGAAAAAAGCTAAAAAAAATGACACTTACCTGTCAAAATCTGACAGCTATCGTATAAAACTTTGTTATTTAGGAACTGAACAATTTTTTAATTTAGGATTATTACAGCTATAATCGTCGCTACGAAAAAGCTAAATAAAAATTGACACTTACCTGTCAAAATTTGACAGCTATCGTATAGAACTTTGTTATTTAAGAACTTTTAATTTAGGATTTTTACAGCTGTAACTCTCGCTACAAAAAAACTAAAAAAAAATTGACAATTACCTGTCAAAATCTGACAGCTGTCGTATAAAACTTTGTTATTTAGGTACTGAAAATTTTTTAAATTTAGGATTCTAACAGCTATAGCCCTCGCTACGAAAAAGGTTTAAAAAATTGATACTTGCCTGTCAAAATTTAACAGCTGTTGTATAGAACTTTGTTATTTAGGAACTGCATTTTTTTTTCATTTAGGATTCTTACAGCTATAGCCCTCGCTACGAAAAAGGTTTAAAAAAATTGATACTTGCCTGTCAAAATTTGACAGCTATCGTATAGAACTTTGAAGAACTGAAAAATTTTTCAATTTAGGATTTTTACAGCTGTAACTCTCGCTACGAAAAAAACTAAAAAAAAATTGTTATTTAGGAACTGAAATTTTTTTTAAATTTAGGATTATTACAGCTATAATCGTCGCTACGAAAAAGCTAAAAAAAAATTGACAACAGCTATAATCTTAGATACAAGAAAATATTTAAAAAACTTGACATTTACCTGTCAAAATGACAGCTGTCGTATTAAACTTTCTTATTTGGGTAATAAAAATTATTGAATTTCAGATTCTTATTGCGTCAATCATCAGTACAAAAAAATCGAACTTGAGTAGTAAAAAATTACACATACTTATATTTCTATTGCGACCTGGGTTGTGAAGAAACTACAAATATTTTTTTGAACACGAATCGAAGTGCTTTACAATTAGCGCTTGCTAACAAATGGTTTTGTCAAAAGTATAAAATTAAACGAATGAAGGCACTATAATATTTTCACAAATTTATTAGCTAATAATGTGATAATAATAATGAAATATGGAAAGTATATCCCACATTGCACAAAGGTGTGGGAGTTTAAAAAGCACCTATAAATGTCAATATCAATATCATAATATTAAATAATATATAATAATATATTTCAGTAATGAAAAGTCATAGCGAATCGAGCGAGACGGCAATGGAAATAGGATATCGAGCACTATACGATGCCGTCAAAAACTACCTATCTATACGAGAAACCGAAAATTTTGCACCCGTTTTTTTATTTTTTAGTTTTTGTCAGTTGTTATAATGACAATTTGGCGATATGTTTCCCCTTCACGTTCCGCAGGAAGGTGAGGCAAAAAAAGCAATAGTAAATAGAGAAAAAGAAAAGAAAAGTATTTTTTTATTGTAAATTTTTTTTTAGTACTAATATTACATGCTCCCTCGGCTGACGATTAGCGATATGTATCCAGTCTAGTTAACATATCGCTTTCCGCGATATGTTATTCGTCTCCTACACGCGGAATCACGACAACCCCGATCGACTCTTGAAAATTTCGCACTATATCGGCTGCTACATTTGAAATATGTATGTATGTATGTTGTCGTCGTCGGCGTCGTCTCTTTTGACATTTTCACATTTGCGATTTTTCTTCTTGGAAACGGTTAGAGTGGGACGATTAAAACTTTTTCAATTTAAAGAGGAATAGTGTGGGTACGTTGTGTAAAAATTTCAAATATACAGGGTGTGCTGAAAAAAGTTATTAAACCCCAAAGTCGAAAAAAGTCGGGTTTCACGTGTGCCACACCGTGGTCCCAGGAATGAACTTGATCGATTCACACTTTTTGGACGTGTAGAGGACCACGAGTTACAAAAGCCTATTATTTGTGAGCGCGATCGAGAGATTGGAAGTAATTTTTTTGATTTTTTTAAAGTTGAAAATTGTTCGAAAATGGTACCTCTTGGATCGCTAATAAGTCGAATTGGGTGCATCCGATCGACATTCGGTTTGGATAATCGTTTAGGCCATCTCAAAAACTACCTTTTTCCAATGTATCGTTCTATACCTAACTGGAATGGAAATTATCAAAATTTGTAAGAAACTGGAAACCACAGAATAAGGCGTGATTTTGCGCCGTTTTTATTTTTTTTCGTACGGAAAACGACTTTTGATCGAAACGTTGTATACTTTAGCGGATAGAGCTTGTCAAATTGTATTTTAGAGATATTTTTTCGTTTCTTTATCTTTAATACGGAAAAAACGACAAGCTTTTAAAAATTTTTTCAAAAATATTCTATCACGTCGCACTGGAACGCTTAAATACATCTGCAAGTGTCTATATATAACTTTTTCAATTTTTTCTTGGTCCACCATGTCGACCGATAAACAAGCTTTAGTTTGCATAGTAAACGCGCTCTGGAAAAACATATTTTGTGGCTCAAAAAAATTAATTTATGATTTATCAAGAGATATTTTTATCCGACGTTTTACTATATCGACTGTAGCTTATTCAATTTTTAACAAAACCGTTTTATTTTTTTCCCAAAAGACGCGCTGATTTATTCTCAACACTCCTGCATATCTAAACTTATAAAAATATAATCGCAAATTTGAGAAAAGTCGCTTTTTTGGGTGCGGAAACAGGCAAAATTTACAAATTCTAACACAATTCACTTTTGACTAAGAGTGCCTTGATATTGATGTACCTAAATTAATTATTAATTCTAAAAATCCGGCTGTCAAAAATTGCGAAAAATTAGTGTTTTGAGCTTGACTTGCTAGAGTAATAAGAACATTTCCAAATTTTAAATTGGATGGAATATCTACCTTGAACCTTCTTCTAATTTTATTGACCAATATTTTTGCCCAAAATGTTTTAAAAATAGTTGTTATCTCGATTTTAAAGATGGCGTTCCGACATTGAGAATCCGTCGCCACGTGGTGGGAGGTTGTTCGACATTTCGATATTCGCGAATTTTTTCTTCGGAAACGGTTAGAGCAAAACGATTCAAACTTTCTGGACGTAGAGAGGAATAGTTAGGGCACGTTCTGGGAGAATTTCCAATATACAGGTGTACCGGAAAAAAGTTATTAAAGTCAAAGTTGAAAAATATGTTTTTTTCGTTGTAGCGCGATACAGGTGGCAAAATCATTTTAATCGATTTAAACTTTTTCGACGTGTAGACGACGTTGGGCTACAAAACAGTGTTGTTTGCGAACGCGATCAAAAGTTGGGAAGTCATTTTTTTTGATTTTTTAAAAATCAATGTAGGGTCATGTTGGATCGTTAATAAATCGAATTGGGTGCGTCCCATATATTTTTGGTTTGCAGATTTGTTCAGGTCATCTCAAATACTACTTTTTTCAAATATATTGTTCTATACCTAACGGTAATAGAAATGGTCAATAATTGTAAACAAATGAAATAAGCTATTTCAGACAAGTTTTTTATGCGGTTTTTATTTTTTCTCGTACGGAAAACAATTTTTCATTGAAATGTTATATACCTTAGCGAAGAGAGCAAACTATAATGAAAAATATTTTTTTTGTTTCTTCATTTTTAATACGGAAAAATTGGGAAGCTCTTGAATTCTTACAGCGACAATCCTCGGTACAAAAAAAACGAACTTGGGTTCTGAAGCAACTAAACATATCTTTTTTATCGCAAATCGAAATGCTTTACAATAATTATTAGAGGTTGCTATGCTAACAAATGGTTTTGTAAAAAGTATAAAATAAAATAAACGAACTCGAACAGTGCCGTGCCCGAAGGGCTCGGGCACAATAAGCTTTTAAACTAATTTATCAGCTATCATGTAAAAATAGATTCTTTACTTATGTTTAAATTGATTGAATACATATTTTTATAGGACAAACTTGGAAAGTATATTCCACATTGCATATACGTTTGCTGTGCGATTTTAAAAAGTGCCGGTGCTGATAGGTTCAATGTTAATATCAATGTCATAAAATTAAATATCATATATTTCCGTAATGAAAAGTTGTAGCGAATCGAGCGAGACGGCATTGGAAACGGGACATGGAGTACTATACGATGCCGTCTTCAAAAACTACCTATCTATACGAGAAAACGGAAATTTTGCACCCGATTTTTTATTTTTTAGTTTTTGTCAGTTGTTATAATGACAATTTGGCGATATGTTTCCCCTTCACGTTCCGCAGGAAGGTGAGGCAAAAAAAGCAATAGTAAACAGAGAAAAAGAAAAGAAAAGTATTTTTTTATTGTAAATTTTTTTTAGTACTAATATTAGATGCACTCTCGGCTGACGATTAGCGATATGTACCCAGTCCAGTGGTATATAATAGGTTACGACTTGTGGTCACGATGATTAGATCCCGAGTTCAATTCCAGGCGCGTCTTTTTATTTTTTTTTTAATTTCGTTATTTAGGTACTGAAAATTTTTTAATTCGGATTCTTACAGCTATAACCCTCGCTACGAAAAAAGTTTTAAAAAATTTACACTACCTGTCAAAATTTGACAGCTGTCGTATAGAACTTTGTTATTTAGGTACTGAAAAATTTTTCAATTTAGGATTCTTACAGCTATAAACTTCGCTACGAAAAAAGTTTTAAAAAAATTGACACTTACCTGTCAGAATTTGACAGCTGTCGTATAGAACTTTGTTATTTAGGTATTGAAAAATGTTTCAATTTAGGATTCTTACAGCTATAATCCTTGTTACGAAAAAGCTAAAAAAAATTGACACTTACCTGTCAAAATTTGACAGCTGTCGTATGAAACTTTGTTATTTAGGTACTGAAAAATTTTTAAATTTCGGATTCTTACAGCTATAATCCTCTATATGAAAAAAGCTTGAAAAAATTTACACCCGCCTGTCATAATTTGACAGCTGTCGTATAGAACTTTGTTATTTTGGTACTGAAATTTTTTTTAATTAAGCATTATTACAGCTTTAATCCTCGCTACGAAAAAAGTTTAAATAAATTGACACTTACCTGTTAAAATTTGACAGCTGTCGTATAGAATTTTGTTATTTAGGTAATGAAAAATTTTTCAATTTATGATTCTTACAGCAATAACCCTCACTACAAAAAAGCTTAAAAAAAATTGACACTTACCTGTCAAAATTTGATAGCTATCGTATAAAACTTTGTTATTTAGGTACTGAGTTTTTTTAAATTTCGGATTCTTACAGCTATAACCCTCGCTACAAAAAAGCCAAAAAATAATTGATCCATACCTGTCAAAATTTGACAGCTGTCGTATAAAACTTTGTTATTTACGTACGGAAAAATTTTTCAATTTAAGATTCTTACAGCTATAACCCTCGCTATGAAAAGGCTAAAAAATTTGACACTTACTTGCCAAAATTTGACAGCTATCGTATAGAACTTTGTTATTTAGGTACTGAAAAACTTTTTAATTTGGGATTTTTACAGCTATAACCCTCGCTACGAAAAGGATAAAAAAAATTGACACTTTTCTGTCAAAATTTGACAGCTATCGTATAAAACATTCTTATTTAGGTACCTGAAATTTTTTTAAATTTCGAATTCTTACAGCTGTAACCCTCGCTACGAAAAAGCTAAAAAAAGAAAAATGGCACGTGCCTGTCAAAGTGACAGCTGTCGTATAATTAATCGATCGAACTAGAACAGTGCCGTGCCCGAAGGGCTCGGTACAATAATATTTCTAGAAATTTATTAGCTGATAATTGATAGCTTTAATATAAGAATAATTTTTTGCTTATGTTTTAATCGATTGAATACTTACATATTTTTTTTATAGAGCAAATATGGAAAGTATATCCCACATTGCACAAAGGTGTGCGAGTTTAAAGAGCACCTATAAATATCAATATCATAATATTAACTATCATAATATCTCCGTAACGAAAAGTCCGAGCGAGGTGGCATTGGAAACGGGACGTCGAGCACTGTAAGGCGCCGCCTCCGAAAACTACCTGTCTATACGAGAAAACGGAAATTTTGCACCATTGTCTAGTTTTGGTGAGTTGTTATAATGACAATTTGGCGATATATTTCCCCTTCACGTTCCGCAGGAAGGTGAGGCAAAAAAAAGCAATATCAAACATAGAAAAAAGAAATAAAAATATGTTTTTATTGTAATTGTAAATTTATTTTGGTAGGTACTAATAATAAATGCACTCTCGGCTGAACGATTAGCGATATGTACCCAGTCTAGTTACATATCGCGCTAAACCGCGATATGTTATACGGCGCTTCGGTGAAAATAATGTGCGTATGTTGTCGCTGTAGTAGTCGGCGTCTCTTTTGACATTTTCACATTTGCGTTTTTTTTTCTCGGAAACGGTTAGAGTGGGACGATTAAAACTTTTTGGGTTTAGAGAGGAATAGTGGGGGTACGTTGTGTAAAAATTTCGAACATACAGGGTGTGCCGGAAAAAAGTTATTAATTTTTAAAGTCGACAATTATTGGATTCTCGTTGAAATTCGATACAGGTCGTAAAAATGAGTTTTTTCGATTTAAACTTTTTCGACGTGTAGACAACCGTGGGCTTCAGAACCTTATTGTTTGTGAGCGTGATCGAAAGTTTGGAAATAATTTTTTATTTTGTATAAAATTGGTCGAAAATGGTACCTCTTGGATTGTTAATAAGTCGAATTGGGTGCATCCGATCAATATTCGGTTTGGATAATCGTTAAGGCCATCTCAAAAACTACCTTTTTCCAATACATCGTTCTATACCTAACTGGAATGGAAATTGCCGAAATGGTAAGAAACTGGAAACCAAATATTTAGGCGTGATTTTTTCACGGTTTTTATATTTTTTCGTACGGAAAACGACTTTTGATCGAAACGTTGTATACTTTAGCGGATAGAGCTCGTCAAATTGTATTGATAAGATATTTTTTCGTTTCTTTATCTTTAATACGGAAAGAACGGCAGCTTATGAATTTTAAGTCCCGTAATTTCGGTTGGCGTCGCACTGGTTTGCTTAACTACTTCTGCAAGTGTCTATATATAACTTTTTAAATTTTTTCTTGGTCCACCATATCGACCGATAAACAAGCTTCAGTTTGCATAATAAAAGCGCTCTGAAAAAACATATTTTGTGGCTCAAAAAAATTAATTTATGAATTATCAAGAGATATTTTCATCCGACGTTTTACTATATCGACTGTAGCTTATTCGATTTTTAACAAAACCGTTTTATTTTTTTTCCAAAACAGGCGCTGATTTATTCTCAACACTCCTGCATATCTAAACTTATAAAAATATGTTCACAAATTTGAGAAAGTCGCTTTTTTGGGTGCGGAAACAGGCAAAATTTACAAATTCTAACACCATTCACTTTTGACTAAGTGAGCCTTGATTTTTGATGTACCTAAATTAATTATTAATTCTAAAAATCCGGCTGTCAAAAATGGCGAAAAATGGGTGTTTTCAGCTTGACTTGCTAGAATAATAAGAACATTTCCAGATTTTAAATTGGATGGAATATCTACCTTGAACCTTCTTCTAATTTTATTGACCAATATTTTTGCCCAAAATGTTTTAGAAATAGTTGTAATCTTGATTTTAAAGATGGCGTTCCGACATTGATAATAATCCGTCGCCACGTGGTAGGAGGTTGTTCGACATTTCGATATTCGCGAATTTTTTCTTCGGAAACGGTTAGAGCAAAACGATTCAAACTTTCTGGACGTAGAGAGGAATTAATAGTCGGGGCACGTTCTGGGAACAATTTCCAATATACAGGGTAGGGTGTACCGGAAAAAGTTATTAAAGTCAAAGTTGAAAAATATGTTTTTTTCGTTGTAGCGCGATACAGGTGGCAAAAATTATTTTAATCGATTTAAACTTTTTCGACGTGTAGACGACGTTGGGCTACAAAACACTGTTGTTTTACGAACGCGATCGAAAGTTAGGAAGTCATTTTTTTTATTTTTTAAAAGTTGAAAATTACTCGAAAAAGGCACCTATTGGATCGCTAATAAGTCGAATTGGGTGCATCCGATCGACATTCGGTTTTGATAATCGTTTAGGCCATCTCAAAAACCACCTTTTTCCAATATATCGTTCTAAACCTAACTGGAATGGAAATTGCCGAAAATGGTAAGAAATTGGAAATCATAATGTTAGGCCTAATTTTTTCGCCGTTTTTATTTTTTTCGTACGGAAAACGACTTTTAATCGAAACGTTGCTAGAGATATTTTTTCGTTTCTTTATCTTTAATACGGAAAAAACGGCAAGCTTCGGAAATTAATTTCCCAAATATTCTATCACGTCGCACTGGATCGCTTAAATACATCTGCAAGTGTCTATATATAATATATATTTTGAATTTCTTCTTGGTCCACTATATCGACGGATAAACAAGCTTTAGTTTGCATGCTAAGCGCGCTCTGGGAAAACATATTTTGTGGCTCAAAAAAAATTAATTTATGATTTTTTAAGAGATATTTTTAGCTGACGTTTTACTGTATCGACTGTAGCTAATTCAATTTCTAGTTTTTCTTTTAAAATACGCGCTGATATCTCCTTAAAAGTCCTGTATATCCAAACTTATTAAAATATATTCGCAAATTTGAGTAAAGGGTCGGGTGGGCGTGAACTTTAACTTTTATACAATCTGTCAAAAATTGTTGAAATATAAGATTTACAAGTTGACCATTTAGATTAATAAGACCAATTTGAGAAGGTATTTTGTATGCAGATACTATCCGTCCGCCGGCGTAGGAAGTACACACATTGTTGCTGGTCTTAAATCGTCAAAATAACTGTTTTTCTTGTCGAAATTAAAAGTAAAATTTATACGGTGAAGTAGCTAAATCATTTACCTGTCATGTGAAGTACTTGTTTTTATATAAAGTGCAACTGCAGTGATGTCGAAGTGCGGATTTTGCGAGTCATCTGCCCGTAAGGCGATGGTCACGTGCGGCGGGCTATGCAAAAAACGATACCATGCTGATTGTATGTCTGTTCCACCTGAAGCAATCAGTGTTATTAACGCAGTAGCTGGAGTTTCGTGGAAATGTCGTACTTGCCGTAACCTTAACACTGATGAATTTCAGACGAAAATGCAGACCATCTTTGATGTCAAAATTACTGAAGTAGTTAACTCACTTTCTCTAAGATTCAATAATATTACAAGAGAAATTTTGGATTCAGCAATAGATAAAATTAATATCAAAGCTGCAGAAACAGACAGCTCAACTTATGAGAGTCCCTCAACATCTAGCTTTGCCGATGTACTTAAACACAGTACAAGTTCCAAAATTATTATCAAGCCGAAGAACCAAGAGCAAGAAAACTCTCGCACCAAGCAGGATATCCTGCATAGCATTAATCCTGCTGCCGAAAATATTACGTTTACTAAGGTTAAACCGGTGTCAAATGGAGGTTTCGTACTCAGTACAAGTTCAAATAACGCCAACAAATTTAAAGAACTTGCGTCACAAAAACTTTCCGACAACTACGAAATCAGGGAATTAAGAGGAGTACAACCGGCGGTCCGAATTGTTGGATTGTCTCAAAAATATGAAGAAGAAGCCTTTTTGCAATGTATTAGAACGCAGAATTCCAACATTTTTACGTCATCCTCGCAGTGCAAATTTTTAAAAACATGGCCTACTAAAAAAAATAATTTAATTTTTCAGGTTGACTTACAGCTAGACGCGGTAACATTTAAAAAAATTACAGATATTGGTAAGCTGGTTATTGGTTTGGATAATTGTACTGTTTATGAGGCACTTTCTGTTCCACGTTGTTTTAAATGTAACGGTTTTTATCATACATCCAAATTCTGTAAAAAGGCCTTGACTTGTCCTCTATGTTCAGGTCAGCATGACATTGCTGATTGCAATGTTACCCAAGAGCGGTATAAATGTGTCAATTGCCTTCACATAAAGGAAAAGCAGAAACTGAATATATCTGAAA
This sequence comes from Polydrusus pterygomalis, assembly GCA_963969555.1. Lineage (NCBI taxonomy): Eukaryota > Metazoa > Arthropoda > Insecta > Coleoptera > Curculionidae > Polydrusus > Polydrusus pterygomalis. Next base: position 115,023,146 of record OZ018378.1, on the reverse strand, counting down.
ATCACGCTGTTTGGGATTACAGTAACTGTTTTGCATACAAACAAACGTTGGAACAGGTGAGATTCGATATTTTTGGATCTGCCAAATAGCCATCACTGAACTCCTTATGTGAAACGAACCAATTATTTTCGAATCTTGGAAGTAATGTAAACACTGCCTCCGCGCATGCAGTGGAATTTACTGCGAACTTTAATCGGCCAAAAAAATGTACATTATCAATTTATTATCAGAATGTGCGAGGTCTAAGAAGCAAAACGAGCGATCTTTTTAACTCCATTTCAGCTGTAGATTTTGATATACTTGCTTTTTCGGAAACGTGGTTGGACTCGGGCATTCTGAACACCGAACTATGCGATCACCGGTATTCAGTGTACCGCGCGGATAGAAGATATCGGCAACTTGGTTGTACCAGGGGGGGGCGGTGTACTTTTAGCAATAAAAAACAATTACACTGTCTCAACTTTAAAAATTAATAATATTCCTGCCGGTATTGATTTTCTTGGGGTGAAAATAACTCTTAATTTCTGCTCCTTTTATTTACTTTTGACGTATATACCGCCTAACACTAATATTGATGATTATAATCAATTTTTTGATATTGTAAGTACTCTAGAATATCTATACGAGTCAAAAATAATATTTTTGGGTGATTTTAATCTGCCTGATTTTTCTAATACCATATCCGGTGATTATGTTACTGACAAAACTCTAAGCTTTATTGACTTTATGCAATTTTTTAACCTTACACAATATAACTCTGTAACCAATAATGACAATCGTTTGCTGGATCTGGTATTGTGTAATCCAACGTTATTTCCATGTAGGGTTGAAAGGGCTGAGGATGTTCTCCTTTCTGAGGATAGTCATCATCCTTCCCTAATCTTGTGTTGCCATTTGGAACTTGATAAAAAATGTAATAAACAGAAAATTAGTAATATTTACTACAACTTTAGGCGGGCGAATTTTGTGGATCTCTACATTCAGTTTGGTAATGTTAACTGGGACTTCCTAGACCAGGTTGACGACGTGAATTCAGCTTGTAATTTATTGTACTCCGAAATCTATAAAACCCTTGATATTTTTGTACCTAAAACTGTTAGACGTAAGAAAAATTATCCTCCTTGGTTTAATTCTCCCATTATCAAATTAATTAAAAATAAGTTCAAAGCTTGGAAAAGGTATAAACTAACGAAGGCTCGTACGGATTTGTTAGATTTCAGGCAGCTAAGGCGACAAATTAAACATAATATAAGATATGCATATAAACAATATTGCGAAAATATGGAAAATCGTATCTCGTCTGACCCATCCAACTTTTGGCAATTAATAAACAATAAGAAACATAATAAACAACTTCCAGAAGTAATGACAATGGGTGATAATAACTTTAAAGATCATAGTGAAATTGCAAATGCTTTCGCCGAATTCTTTCAGAATTCATATGTTTTACCAACTCCGGTCGCCGATGGGGTAACTTTTAATTCCACTGATTCTCTCTCAATTAACAGTGCTACTGAGGATGATGTTCTGCGTTGCTTGAAAAAGATGAAGCCTAAAGCAACTGTGGGTCCTGATAAAATACCATCTTTCCTCTTACGTGATTGTGCATACGTCTTTGCAAAACCTCTTTGTAAAATATTTAATTTGGCCCTAAAAACCTCATGCTATCCTGATACTTGGAAAAAATCCAAAATAACTCCTGTGTATAAAAAAGGTGATAAAACCAAAATCGAGAACTACAGACCAATAAGTATCATCAATAATTTTTCCAAATGTTTTGAAATGTTTCTTCATGAAAATTTGTACTTCCAAGTTATAAGCTGTCGGATAAACAACACGGTTTTGTTAAGGGCAAATCTACAACATCCAACTTAGTTTGTTTTACACAATTTGTGGCTGAAGCCTTTGATCAGAACTGTCAGGTTGATGTTATTTTTACAGATTTTTCTAAGGCATTTGATAGATTGGACCACAGAATTTTACTTAATAAACTTAGCTCGTTTGGTATCTCAGATAATCTTATAAAGTTTTTCCATTCTTATCTAAATGAACGACAACAAATAGTGGAGTGCGGTGGCCAATCGTCTGTTCCATTGGATGCTACATCGGGTGTACCACAGGGGTCCATTTTGGGTCCTTTAATGTTTATAATATTTATTAATGATATAGTTAATAATCTTGACAGTGATGGTCTTCTTTATGCCGATGACAAGAAAATCTATGCTCGCATTCGTACCCTGGCAGACTTTAAAAAACTTCAATTGTCCATTGACATGATATATAGATGGTGTGTTCAAAATAAATTGCCGTTAAATATCAGTAAGTGTAACATAATGACCTTTTCATTAAAACGACATACCATTGTGTATAATTACAAAATTAATAACATTACAGTGGACAGAGCTGAGACATTTCGCGATTTGGGTGTATTATTTGACAGTAAACTATCTTTTGTTCCCCACATAAATGACCTTGTTGCCTCCTGTCATAGATCCCTAGGATTTATAATAAGACATTCTCGTGATTTTTTAAATTGTCATACACTAAAAATACTTTTTTATGCATTTGTAAGATCTAAATTGGAGTACGCTTCGGTTGTATGGTCTCCATATTATCAAGTGCACCTTAATCGCATTGAAAGGGTTCAACGACGTTTTCTAAAATATCTAAGTTTTAAACTTGATGGTCAGTATCCTGAAATCGGTATTTTAGAAGAAGCTCTATTGCAAAGGCACTCGTTTTGCTCCTTAGAAGATCGACGTACAGTTTCCCAACTTAAATTTCTTCACAACATCTTGCATAATAGAGTTGAATGCAGTGATATATTAGAAAACCTACAATTCCTCGTCCCTAGAACACGTCATTCCCACACTTTTTATGTACCAACCGCGCGTACCAATATCTGTAAATACTCCCCTATTTATCGATTGTGCAACACATACAATCTGCACCAAAATAGATTTGACATTTTTAGCTGTGGTTTATCCAGTATAAATCTAAATTAGCGTGTTAGTGTCTTTTTAGGCATAATTAATCCGTATCAATATAATAATTTAAGTCTAAATTGTTATCTCACATTTTTGAATTATTGTTATATTATTACCTATTTTATTTTAAACAGCCTATATACCCATTTGTTAATTGGTTCATTGTAACTGTGAAATGGTGTAAAATAAATAAATAAATAAATAAATAGGTACCTTGAACCTTTATCTTTTTCGTTTGATCAAAAATAAGGGAAAAAATATCGCATTTATATCCGTACTTTGACTAATAAAAATAGCTTGCAGGAGGTATTTCAACTTCAAATTCTATAGTTATAATAACATTTGGAGGCTATTTTAGGAATAAAATACTTGTTCTGGACCTTTTTGTTTGCGTTTGATCAAAAATAATTGTAAAAAATATATCGTTTATGTCAGTTTTTTCAATATTTAACATTGTGTGGTATGTCCATTACGGTGTTAATATACTTATTTTGCATCAAATTTTTAGAAACGCTGCGGCAGCGTAGAGGTATAGATTTCGACTCTGGTCACGAGGGTCCCTGGTTCAAACCCGCGTTTTGCTATTTTTTTAAAGATTTTTTTTTAATTTCGTTATTTAGGTACTGAAATTTTTTTAAATTTCGGATTCTTACAGCTATGAACCTGTATATAAAAAAGCTTAAAAAAATTTACACCTACCTGTCCAAATTTGACAGCTGTCGTATAGAACTTTGTTATTTAGTTACTGAAAATTTTTTTAAATTAGAATTCTTACAGCTATAACCCTTGCTACGAAAAAGTTTTAATAAAATGACACTTACCTGTCAAAATTTGACAGCTGTCGTATAAGACTGTGTTATTTAGGTACTGACAAATTTTTAAATTTAGGATTCTTACAGCTATAACCCTCTTTACTAAAAATCTAAAACAAAATTGACACTTACCTGTCAAAATTTAACAGCTATTGTATAGAACTTTGTTATTTAGGAACCTGAAAGTTTTATAATTTCGGACTCTTACAGCTAAAACTCTTGCTACGAAAAAGTTAAGAAAAATTGACACTTAACTGTCAAAATTTGACAGCGCTCGTATAGAACTTTGTTATTTAGGTACTGAAAATTTTTTAAATTTCGGATTCTTACAGCTATAAGCGTATATATGATAAAAGCTAAAAAAAAATTAAAGTTACCTGTCAAAATTTGACAGCTGTCGTATAGAACTTAGTTATTTAGGTACTGAAAATTTTTTCACTTTAGGATTCTTACAGCTATAATCCTCTAGACAAAAAAAGTTGAAAAAAATTGACACTTACCTGTCAAAATTTTACAGATGTCATATAAAACTTTGTTATTTAGGTACTGACATTTTTTTAAAGTTAGTATTCTTACAGCTATAATCCTCTATACGAAAAAACCTAAAAAAAATTGACACTTACCGGTCAAAATCTGACAGTTGTCGTATAGAACTTTGTTATTTAGGTTTCCAATTTAGGATTCTTACAGCAATAACCCTCACTACAAAAAGGCTTAAAAAAATTGACACTTACCTGTCAAAATTTGACAGCTATCGTATAAAACTTTGTTATTTAGGTTCTGAATTTTTTTAAAATTTCGGATTCTTACAGCTATCACCCTCGCTCCAAAAAACCAAAAAAAAAAACTTACACTTACCTGTCAAAATTTGACAGCTGTCGTATAAAACTTTGTTATTTAGGTACTGAAAATTTTTTTAATTTAATATTCTTACAGCTATAATCCTAGATACAAAAAAAGCTTAAGAAAACGTTACATTTACCTGTCAAAATGACAGCTTTCGTATAAAACTTTCTTATTTGGGTAATAAAAATTTTTGAATTTCAGATTCTTACAGCGTCAATCCTTAGTACGAGAAAAACGAACTTGAATAGTAAAAAATTACGCATATTTTTTTTATTGCGACCTGGGTTGTGAAGAAACTACACATATTTTTTTTTATCGCGAATCGAAATTCTTTACAATTAGGGCTTGCTAACAAATAGTTTTGTCAAAAGAATGAAATGTAACGAACGAACAGTGCCGGGCCCGAAGGGCTCGGCACAATAATATTTCCACAAATTTATTAGCTGATAATGTGATTATGATAATGAAATATGGAAAGTATATCCCACATTGCACAACGGTGTGCGAGTTTAAAAATTACCTATGTCAATATCATAATATTAAATATCATATATTTCTGCAACGAAAAGTCGTAGCGAATCGAGCGAGGCGGTATTGGAAACGGGACGTCGAGCACTATATACGATGCCGTCTCCAAAAACTACCTATCTATACGAAAAACGGAAATTTTGCACAATTTCTTTTTATTTTTTAGTTTTTGTCAGTTTTTATAATGACAATTTGGCGATATGTTCCCCTTCACGTTCCGCAGGAAGGTGAGGCAAAAAAAGCAATAGTAAATAGAGAAAAAGAAAAGAAAAGTATTGTTTTATTGTAATTTTTTTTTAGTACGTATATTTTAGATGCACTCTCGGCTGACGATTAGTGATGTGTACCCAGTCTAGTTTTAAAAGTAAGCGAGATCCGACACCTATGACCAGTAGAGAAATAGAAATCAGAAATCACGTTTTATACCAATAGTTGTTGGATTACATAGCAATTTGATATAAATGACTAAAACTAAACTACCTCCCTTATCTTAAGATATTTTTTCATGGGTAGTTTACCTGTAAGAAATTATTTTCCCCATCTTTTAAGTACAGTGTATTTAAATTATAATAGGTACCTACTGTCTTTTTGCTTCTTTTAAACAGTAAAACAAACCCTTTACTTTTCTGTGGTAGAGCCGTGTGACGCCGACTTTATTTTAAAATTGCATTAAGTATAGCAAAACCCTTAATTTTTCTATGGCAAAATCCAACGGCTGTTGTCGCTCTATTTCCTGTTTTCTACGGGACGGTCACCGAAAAGATTTACCCTTGAATTTATCAATAAAGGCATGTCTGTTGACTTAAAAGTGTCTTCAAAATTGTCCCCGTAATTTTGGTTTCTTTCCCTTATAAAGGTTTCCCCACCAGTATTATTATCGGTTTTGAATGACGCCGTCAGCTGACGCCTTAAAGTCACATAACTGCCATGAAATGTTTGGGGGAGAGTTTGAACCCCCGAATTTTTCAAAATGTCTAGGGTTTTGAAATCTTCCAAAAATTCGTATTCTGACGCCCTCTACTATGCAGGCTACTCCTGCTGCTAACACTTTCGTTACTCATTTTTGTTTATTCTGTAAAATTTAGGTCTTAAGGTTGAATTCTCAACGTCATTCAATCTATTGCCAACCTATAACCTATTTTGCGTTGATTTTTTGAGTTTATTATTTTAATAACTAACATTTAAAGAAAATCAATTTCGTCGGTACAATTATTTAGGTAGTATCTGATATATTACAAAAATATCAATTTATTTCATTGCTAATTTTTGGAGAACTGTATAGTGAAAGAACAATGAGTGAAAGAACAATGAGTGACAATGACATAATAATGTAAAAAAAAATCTTACCCGATATTTTTCGCTATACAATTCTCCTAAAATAAGTTATGAAATTCCTTGATATTTATTAAATATGTCAATTATTACCTATAGAATATCCAGTCGATACTGATTTTCTTTAAATTTTGTATAAAAGCTAGAAAACATAAATAAATCTACACGAAATAGGTTATAGGTTGGCAAGCATGTTGATACTCCCACCTTAAATTTAACTTTAAAGAGAAAATTGTTGGCATCCGTGGTTTCTATGGGTTGGCAATACTTATAGGTTGCATACAAAACGTTAGTTGCTACCAGTTTAAATATTAATATGCAGCAGTAGTAAGTTAAAAATGGCTGCACTTATGATCAGAAGTGGGTAACTATTTAAAATGAAATTATTTCAAATGGCTATGCAAAATAGAAAATGGCATTTCTATTTTCTATCTTAAATACTTTCGAAAAAAGTATTTTCTATTTTATATTTGAAATAGAATAAATGAACAATTATCTATTTAAAATAATTATAGGTAATAGATGATCTGATTGGTCAATTTCGTACACCCGATTTTACCTGATTAACGAACGAGATTCGCCGTCTCTACCGATTGTCAGCTGACAAATGATTGACATTCGACAATTGAATTGTGGTTATGAGGACCACAAAATATAGAGGGTATATTTTGTGATGATGACGTTGTGAGAAATTGTAAATTGCGAGGGAAAAATTGTGAAATCCGTAAAGAGGAAAGAAACAACTGAAATTAAATAAAAAAAATCGTCCGCCCAAGCCCATTATTGATAATTAAAGCTAACAATGTTTTTAGAAACATAGAACCTTCGGTGTTACATAATATGTAAAGTACATTAATAAAGAGAAAGCATTTTCCATAGAAACTTATTTAAAATACCTATTTTCCATTTTATATTTTAAATGAAAATTTAAAAACCATTTTCTATTTTTTATCTTAAATGGCTTTTGAGGCATCTATTTTGTATTTTCATTTTAAATGCATTTTTAAAACCATTTTACCCACCTCTGCTTATGATGTGTTTAATTTGTGTGTTTGTTCAGTAATACATTATTATTATAAATACGAATCCTGACTTTGCTTTTATTTGCCCACATAACAATAGGTTATGGGCCCAGGCTGTAAATAAACATTGTCGGTAATAGTACGGAAATAAGATAGTGGAAGAAAAACGCGTCGGAAGTTTGTGGAGTCGTTTGTGTTCTCGTGGTCGTTGTCGTCTCTTGTAACAAAAAAAAAATGGCATTACAGTAGCATAATATCAAGTTGCTATTTAAGGTAAAGGGCAGTAAGTGTAAAAAAAGGGCAGTATCTGGAAAGATACTGCCTTATTTCGTGACAGAAAATAAATGTTAAATATAAATGTGAAGGCAAAAGGCAGTAACTAAGTAAACAAGTAAATACTGCTGTTTACCTTCACATTTAAATTTATACAGCGTGTGCGTGGATTTGCTTGCCAAATGGAAAACTTCTTTATTATTAATTTTTCGAAAAAAAGTTATTCTTTATAAAAAGTTTTGCTTTTAAAATTATTAAGATTGGCATAAGAATTTCTTTTTAATGTTGTACATGGTGTCTCAAAAACGAAAAACTTTAATTCTTAATATGAAAAAACTTTATACTTGCCAATATTTATTAACCGGCAAATTGGAAAGCGCGAAAAGCGCATTAAATCGTCAACTAATTTGTAGTATACAGGGCAATGATAAAGTTTTTTTTGAATAGTTACTTAATATTTTTGATTAACAATATGGATAAATACCATCGCAATATTTATTATTAAGCCATCAATGTACTATTTGCAGGTTAATTTAGTATACAGAGTGATTAAAATATTTAGATAATTTACAACCTAATTGAAAATTTATTAAACAATCATATAAACATATTTACACATAACAAGTTTTTTAATTACTAGTAATTACACAGTAAACACGAACAAATATACATAGAAGATTACATTTCAATAAGCCCCCCGTTGTTCATCATACACCTAATAAATGTGTCTTTACAGGTTTTTACCTTAACATTTAATTATTTACAGGTAAAAGCTTAATTTATAATTATTAGGCTTTATTTAAAACTTTACTTAATAAAACAATAATTTATTGTTGTTCTGTATGGTGTATGATGAACAACGTGTGGGGCTTATTTATCCATATTGTTTATCAAAAATGTTAAGTAACTATTCAAAAAACACTTAATCATTGCCCTGTATACTAAAGGGTTTTCCAATAAGAACGATATGATTTCAAAATGAAATAAAATTAAAATAATTTCAGATACAACAAAACGTTTTATATTATTTTAAAGTATAGTCGACAACATTTATGTTTTGAATAACACATCGTTTAAATGTCCTCCGCGACTTCGTGTACACGAGCGAATTCGACGAACTCAATTTTCGATGACTTTATGCAATAAATAGGGCGTGATCTGACGAATGCAGGGTTCAATGTTCAACCTTAATGCATCAAGTGTTTGTGGTCTGTTTTCATAAACCTTAGATTTCAAATAGCCTCACAAGAAGTAATCTAAAGGAGTTAAATCACAGCTTCTTGGAGGCCACTGAACAGTAGCATTCCTTGAAATTATCCTTTCGTCAAACTTTTCTTGCAGTATATCGATAGTTTGATGAGCAGTGTGACATGTAGCACCGTCTTGCTGGAACCACATATCCTCCAAATCAAGTGCATCTAAATTTGGCAACAAAAAATTTCTTAACATCTGTCGATATCGTTCACCATTCACTGTAAATGCATCTCCTGTCTCATTTTGGAAAAAAATGGTCCGATGATGCCACCATACCATAAACCACCCCATACAGTTACCTTTAGCGGATACAAATACTTCTCATGAATCTGTTGTGGATTGTTTTCACACCAAAAACGGCAATTTTGCTTGTTAACGTGTCCACTTAACCAAAAATGAGCTTCATCTGAAAAGATAATTTTTTTTGGCAAAATGAGGATCCTTTTCAAGTTGTTCTAAACTCCAAGCAGAAAATTCTCTGCGCCGACGATGGTCCAGTGGCTTAAGTTCTTGGGTCAAAACAATCTTATACGGGTGTAAATTCAAGTCTTCTTTCAAAATACGCCAAGTTGTCGTTTTTTTTAATCCTTAACTCTTGAGCACGACGAGGAATTGATAAATTTGGATCCACTGCAACACTAGCTCTTACAGCAGCAATATTCTCAACAGTTCTTGCGTTTCGATGTCTTCTTGGTGCTTTTACATCGTGAAGAGTAAAATTATTTTCAAATTTCTCAACGATGCGACGAATGGCAAGCAAAGGAGGACGATTATTTACACCAAAGTTTTCGCGAAGTGCGCCATAAGTGTTCACAAAAGATCGTCTATTTTCGTAAAATTTTTGGATAATAACCAAACGTTCTTGAAGCGCGTATTTAGCCATAATAAATTGTTATAGTTTACGTACAATAACTGACAACTGGTGACAGGTATAACTTTATTACCATAATTACCATATCGTTTCAAAATCATATCGTTCTTATTGGAAAACCCTTTACAAATTAGTTGACGATTTAATGCGCTTTTCGCGCTTTCCAATTTGCCGGTTAATAAATATTGGTATAAAGTTTTTTCACATTTAGAATTAAAGTTTTCCGTTTTTTGAGACACCATGTACAACATTAAAAATAAATTCTTATGCCAATCTTAATAATTTTAAAAGCAAAACTTTTTATAAAGAATAACTTTTTTTCGAAAAATTGATAATAAAAAACTTTTCCATTTGGCAAGCAAATCCAGCTGTATATTAATTAATTGTGTTGGCAAACAGCAATAAGGTAAGTTACTGCCCGTTACCACAACATAAAGAGTCATATTGTCAGTTACTGCCTTTTGCCATAGGTGATTCTGGAGTTAGTTGATTCTTAATCGGCTTCAAACACTGTGTGGGAGCTAGGGCAGTTACTGCTTAGGCATTAGGCCGGGCCGAAAAAGTGAAAAATTGGAAATTGCAAATGGTATATTGGCCAATATCTGACTATACATCTAAAAGTAATTTGTGGAAAATTTTATTAAAATCCGTAAATGTTTCGCCGCGCCCCTGTGACCTTGAAAATTAGTAAAAAGGCCGATTTTTCAATATTTAATATTTTTTAAATCCAAAATTATAATTTTTTTGTGATTTCTTGTGGATGTGGGAATGTGTATAAAAATAATTTTTTCAATAAAATATTTTTCTGTTGGATGGAAATTACAAATTTGTCCTCAAAATCTTCATTTACACGTAATTTAACGTTTTCAGAGACAAATTTGTAATTTCCATCCAAGAGAAAAATATTTTATTGAAAAAATTATTTTTATACACATTCCCACATCCACAAAGTCACAAAAAAATTATAATTTTGGATTTAAAAAATATTAAATATTGAAAAATCGGCCTTTTTACTAATTTTCAAGGTCACAGGGGCGCGGCGAAATATTTACGGATTTTAATAAAATTTTCCAAGAGGTACCATTTTTGACCAAAAAAAAATCAGGAAAATTATTTCCAAACTTTCGATCGCGCTCACAAACAATAGGCTTCTGTAGCCCACGGTCGTCTACGCGTCGAAAAAGTTTAAATCGAAAAAACTCATTTTTACGACCTGTATCGAATCACATCCAGAATTCGATAATTGTCGACTTTAAAAATTAATAACTTTTTTCCGGCACACCCTGTATATTTGAAATTTTCACACAACGTACCCCCACTATTCCTCTCTAAACCCAAAAAGTTTCAATCGTCCCACTCTAACCGTTTCCGAGAAAAAAAATCACAAATGTGAAAATGTCGAAACTGACGACGGCCACGACGACAACATACATACATTATTTTCACCGAAGCGCCGTATAACATATCGCGTTTTTGCGCGATATCTAACAATCAGAGGATTCAGAGGACAATTATTGACTGATATGTATGAATAGACGTCACAGATATTTACTGAATGAGACTGAGACGGAACGGCAACGGAACTGAGACGTGACTGACAAGTGTGAATAGTCCTTTAACCTTAAGTTCTTACTGGTAAAGGACCTAGCTATGTCATACAAGCTATTATTGTTTTACCCACGATTAAAAAGGCCGATCGCAGATACTTGATAATGAAATTCATTACGACTCATAAAATTGGGTTTAGGATACGATTTAACCAACAATAAACGAATAGTTCTCAGAACATTTTTATTTTGTGCTGAAATAATAATTCACAATAGTAAATAAAATAGCAAACTAGAGACAAACACAATAATAAAATTTTAACATAAAACAAAATCTTAAGTCAAAAAGTAAAGTACCATAAAATGGGGTGACTTTGGTCTTTGGGGTGGGATTGGCCAAATTCTGAAATAATTTTAATTTGATCACTGTGACACTTAAAAGTGGTGTTTAGTTTTGATTATGAGTTTAATTTGGTGCTACTAACCCATATTGTCGGACTACGATTTGTAGACGACTGGGTTGTGTAGCTTAGATAGTTTAAAATAGAGCTTTATAAAAATAATTATTTAATTTGTCTTAACGGGTTTAAGGATGCTCTCTAGTTCTTCACTGAAACACCAAGGGATTTTTAACAATTTTATTAAATGGCAAGAAAAGCAAAAGCAATGATAATAATTGTGATAAATAAAAATACAATCTTAAAACTAGTAAAAGAACCAAAATAACAGATGTTTACAAAATGGTAATTTAGAAAGTTATTTTAAAGTTGAGTCGCCCTCTTAAGACTCACTTCAGGAACGATAGATTAATCCAAGTAAGCCAGAAGAAACAACTATAACTTTATAATAACTCAAGTCAAAAGTAAATTGAACAATTTAAACAGTTACATGTTATAAACCAATAGATAAAGAACACTTACGCAATGGGAGCAAAGTAGGTCGTCTCTGGAGCAGTGGGTTCCATAACTTGAATTTAACTTTTAGACAATTCTTATTTCAATTGACAAACGGGCAGAGTTTCCCCTTACATTTTAATAGATTAATTACTTGAACCGGCAAACGGGCAGAGGTTCCCCTTACACTTGAACTTGAACATTTTCAACTCTCTGTCGTAAGTGCTCTTTCGTGTTTTTATATTGTTTTGCAACCCCTACCAATTGGAAGAAGGGATTCCTTTTTTCGTCTGTCTTCCCACACTCTAAAAAGAGGGGATTGGAATCCTTTATCCCCACCAATTACAAAATAGTTATTTTCTATAAACATTTCAATTCTGACCCCTACCACTAAACTCAAATGTCACCGTCTCTCTTCACTATTTACTGCAAATGTCACTGTCTCTCTTCTACACACTAGTTTTTCTTTATCACACCTTTTTTGCGATAAGCTACGCCACCTTAAGAGTCTTAACACCGCTGTTACGTTACAACTATTTCTCTAGCCTTAAGGGTGCCAATTCCATATCCGACAATATTAATAAATTTACCTTAAAATATATTGTAATATACTTATTACATAATTTTTAGGCAACATTAGGCCAAAAAAGTTTAACGATACCGAGTATTCTAAGAGCGTTGAAAGTAATTCAGTGTAATGTTTATTATAAGTAACTATATTTTAATCTATTAATCAGACCAAATGTCTCATTAAGGTAGTTTGGCCAAAAATTAGACCTATGTCAAAGTCGCCCCCTTCATTTTTTATGTAGAAGGGGTGTCTTTGGCCTAAAGTAAAAGATGTTGTTTGGTACAAGTGGTGCGATATTATAGAAAAAATTGAAGAACCTTTTGCTCTAGGCAATAGAGGATTTTTAAAGATTCCTGAAATGTTAAAATAGAATGAGAATGTAGGTATTTAGGTCGAGATTATTGGATTTATTAAACCAAAATGCAGTTTTAATTTTTGTTTTTTGTTTACAATGAACGTTTTTTTTAGAGAATAGCCTTTAAGATATAAACTGTGGTTTACAATAAATGATTTTTGTGTAAATGGTTTTATTTTTATTAAAAAAACTTATCAAAAATGGTAAATAACGGCCAAAAACCTAACCAAGATAATTCTTATGTGGCCAAAGTAACCTATGGCGTAGCTTGAAATTGATACAATTGCATATTATCATACATTTACCTGACTGGCCAAAGTAACATCGAACATTGGGGCGATACTTTGGCCACCAATAAAAAAAATCTCACAGGGACATGGGACGCCCGGTATGTTTAGAGATATGTTAAATTGAACGAACCAAGATAGACTAAAATTTTCTATTGAGTTGCCAAAATGTGTTTTAAAATGGGCCCCATCTTAAACTTAGAAATCGGCCAAAGTCACCCCATTTTACGGTATACAATGACATTAAGTAAGGAGAATAAATCCTACTTTAATAATCATCATACAACTATAACAATGTTAAAGAATAAAAATGATATTAAAAAAACCTAGTATAACTATCGATTAACAAATGTTTGCAATACATTATATTATAAATAAATGCCAATATAACGTTTAGCTCAAACGTTTATTAAAAATAACGGCCCAATTGAACCTATACGGGTTTTGGGCAAAGAATTGTGAATAAATGTAGTCCAGTTTTTCTTTATCAATAAACTTACGTTATATTCATGCTGGAAAAAAGACATGTGGTGTTACCCGAGCTAAAGCCTCCTTCTCTTCTACCAAGGACCCATTCATTAATAAATTAATCTTAACAACATGTAATTTTAGAGATTAGGCGCTTCTTCTGCCCACACACGACTCAAAAATTAACACAGCTCTATAAACACAGTTAAGGGGCATAATAAAGTTATATAAAAAATTTTAAAATAGGATTTTAATATAATAGGTTTATCTTCATATAATACAGTGTTACCAGTAAAGTCCGCATCATATGGAATTTTTTTTATTAATAGCTTTATTCAAAATTTGACTTTGGCATCAAGTTCTGCTTCGATCGAGATGAAAATTAAGCAAAAAAATAGTAGTCATGTGATTCGCATTATCTGTCAAATTTTAATTTTTTCTAAAAAATAATTCAAAAGTAGGGTTATTTCTGATAATATCGAAAAAATTTACAAGAAAAAGTTTTTTTAAATGCAGTTTTTAGCCCACATGCAAAATTTCAGCTGCATAAGATAATTTTGATTTTTCACCTATATTTTGTAAATTGCACCACTTTTGCAAAATAAGACTCAACGCAACCTACATAAAACTTCTCAGTTTTGACAAGGCTTTATTTCAGATACATTTTCTTTAAAGTAGCGCCATAGTAACTGTGTGTTTTTCTACAAAATCAAAATTTTCATATTAACATTTGGTCGCATGTAATGCAAAGTTTATTTGTTTTTGACCCTGTATAAGGTAACTTCATAAAATAAGTATTTTTGAAAACGTAGTTAGTGTCTGAAAGTAATACACGTTAACGTTATTATGATATAGTTTAATAATAAATTATAATATAGGGGTTTTAAATTAAAACGTTGAAAATAGATAAACTTTTCGTTGTTAAACTAAAATTTATTTTCCACCTAAAAAACACTTTACTGATGACACTGTGTTCTTTTTTTGTCTTAATATTAAGTTTTCAAAAATACTTATTTTATGAAGTAACCTTATACAGGGTCAAAAACAAATAAACTTTGCATCACATGCGACCAAATGTTAATAAGCCCAATTTTGACTTTGTAGAAAAAAAAACACATTTAATATGGCGCCACTTTAAAGAAAATGTATCTGAAATAAAGCCTTGTCAAAACTAAGAAGTTTTATGTAGGTTGCGTTGAGTCTTATTTTGCAAAAGTGGTGCAATTTACAAAATATAGTTAAAAAATCAAAATTATCTTATGCAGCTAAAATTTTGCATGTGGGCTAGAAACTGCATTTAAAAAAACCTTTTCTAATAATTTTTTCGATATTTTCAGAAATAACCCCACTTTTGAATTATTTTTTGGAAAAAATTAAAATTTGACAGATAATGCGAATCACGTGACTACTATTTTTTTGCTTAATTTTCATCTCGATCGAAGCAGAACTTGATGCCATAGTCAAATTTCGAATAAAGTTATCAATAAAAAAAAATCCCATATGATGCGGACTTTACTGGTCACACTGTATATAAATTAAAAAATATGTTAGTTTACTGTTTGATTTTCTTCAGTCAGCAGCCGGATTCCCCGTTGGTTCGCCTTCACCTGCAACTCTTTGAATTAACTTTGTATCATTATTATATGATAATTCAAAAAATCGCAGGTGTCTGCGAACTATCGATAAATAATCAAGCACTGCGTCGGCGGTCCGACGAACGATCAGATGAAACCACCTGATGTATGACTACTATAGTGAAGCTGAAGCTGATTGAAACTATCTTTTATTTTCATCAGTACAGCTTTGCACTGCTCCCGCTTCCTCATGGAGCGATGGTGCTCGCGGAAGTCTTCTAAGTTTCTGCATTTGGGGCACTGTAGGGGTTGCGATTTGTACCTTCGTACATCTTGATACATCTGTAATAATCGCAAATATATAAATATTTTTTATTACCTACCAATACACATTACTCTATAACTTACCTTTTGGAGCGTAGGTCAGAATAGGTATAGAAAAAGAAATGTTACAGGAATAAATGTAAATGTAAATGAATATATGGAAATGAAACTAAACATTTTGAATGAAATTGTACAAATTTGGAAATTGAATGATTAATCACGTAGTTTCCGTGGTGTTGTTATTTTCAGGTACCTAATTATTTCCATACTACACCTTTACCAAAGTAATATTTTCTTACTTTTGCACAAGTAATCAGCGGCATTTTATGCCTGTAAGGGTAAGGTCATTTTTTGATCACTGATTTGCATCAGACTAGCCTTAAAGTGTACCCGGTTCCCGCCGGCCCCCGTAGGCGGGAACCGCAGAGAGAGAAAGGAATGAGGAATGAAAAAAAAAATTTACCCCGAAATTCCATTCAAATCCTCCACAACTGAATTACAGCCAATCCTGATTTAATGTCCCGCCGCGCCGGCTTAAAAATATTTTATTGGTGTATTTGAAAATAAAGTTTCTGATTGGTAGACAGGGCCGGATTTGGAGGTCTAGAGGCCCTGGGGTAACAAAGGAGTGGAGGCCCCTAATAATTGAAGAGTGGAATAGATAAGTGGGCTAAGTGCCAAAAGTTTAGTTTAAAACTAGTAAAAAAAACTGTCTGTGATACTTAATATAAACGCGAGTAAAGTTTTTTTTATATATATATTTTAGTGTTCTTAGAATACCCTGACAAAAATTTTGAAATCCAGCTTATATGATTATCTTAAAAATAATTTTTAAAGTTCTTATTCACTAGAACAGGCTAAGTGCCTATAGCGCAACATTAAAAAAAAGGCTAAGTGCCTATAAGGCAATATATGTAAAAAAAGGCTATGTGCCCTAAGAGTAAAATTGAAAAATATGTGCTGCCCTATTCAACAAAACCACTAAGTTTGTAGGTATATCATTTTATTATTACAAAATAATAGTTGACATGGCTTAGTACTAGATAATATGGCTGGTTCAGACTTTAGCCTAAACAGACACGCGCTTTTAAAGAAAACTTTCGATGGCACTATTTCCTGAGCTACAATATTTTAGTACGGTGATGTAGTTAAATAATGGGTTTGGCATATAGCCTGTTACATCCGCGTTGGCATTTAGATTATTTTTAAGTAAAAATACTAAAAAGTAAAGAAATGGCACTTAGCCCACTTATCCATTCCACTCTTCAATTTTCCAAATAGATTAAACGATTTTTTTTTTATTAAAGTGTTTTAAAAATTTATTGAGAGATCAAGCTAATTCTTTTAACAAATATATATAGGTATAGTCAAATAATCAAAAAATACTATTTTTATGAATATAAAAAATTATAATAAAAAAGAAAAGTTGTTTATTCATCAGGACTTTGATGGGTTTTTTTTTGGAAAATATTTTGTGGGGGCCCCTCACTTGTGGAGGCCCGGAACTTTAGCCCCGGCTACCCCCCCTGTTGGTAGATATTCGAAGGGAAATTCTGGCATTGATAGATAATAAAATTATGAGCATTCTGATTGGCCTAAAAGATCAACAAATTTATTAAAAGATTGTTCTGGCAACCAGTAGCCGAACTAAAATTACAGAAATCAACTTTTTTAACAAAATTTAAGATACTTGATTTTAAAACCGCATAAATTTTAGGATTTTAAAATCCCATAAAATATTGTCAGTACGAGTAATACATGGGCGCAGATATGGGTGGACGTAATGATACGTTTTCCTATATCTATATACAGTAGAGCTTCGCTAATCCGGATTAATAAAAACCGAGGCAATCGGGATTAGTGAAACATCCGGATTATTGGAATCTTTTTAAAAGCTATAAAAATGCACCAACTCCATATCTTATAGCCAATACCTTGCCACTAACACCACTTTTTAATTTTTGTTAAATATCATGTTTTTCCGCTAGTGTTAAAGTTTTGTGTGCTCTCTTTGGTGCCATGATGCTTTTTAACCTCTAAAAAATCTCGACTCGTCTTTTGCGGCTTTTTAATAATTAGGGGATTCACCTAGACAACACCATAAAAGTTACATGAAATTATCGAAGAACACATGATCCGGACTATGGAATACATAAGAAATCCGGATTATAGAATACATAATGTAAATAAGTAATATTTAAATTTTGTCCGGATTACTGGAGAATCCGGATTAGTGGAGTTCGGATTAGCGAAGCTCTACTATATATAAAAACTAGCGTGTACCCGGCCTGCGTTGCAACCCTCTGGTATAAATACAAACCCGAACAAACCCGATATATTAGTACCCGGCATGCCACTTTCTGAAATTGCACCCGTGCGAAGCCGGGGCGGGTCGCTAATTATACATAAAAACCTTCCTCTTGAATCACTCGATCTATTAAAAAAACCCGCTTCAAAATCCGTTGCGTAGTTTTAAAGATTTAAGCACATAAGACAGGATAGCGACTTTGTTTTATACTATGTTAAGATGAATGTTTGTCTGTCTGTATGCAACGCATGCGTTCCTATACCGTTTATCCGATTACGATGAAAATTTGGTGAGTTGTTGTATGCAGGCCGAGGAAGGTTTCGGCAAAAAAAAAAGTGGCGCAACGGATGCCGGGATGTCGGGATGCCGGATATTTATGTAATGTCTCATTCAAATTTATTTTAGTAAGTAGCGTAGCAACGCGCGCGGGGTATAGCTAGTTTGTTATAAAAAGAACTTTAATTTTTAATATATTATCTAATGTCTCTAAATTGTATAAATAGAGAATGGCGCATATCGAAATAAAACAATATTGCTATACAGGGTGTTTTGTAATTGAATGTCAATAATTAAGGGGGCGATTTTTGTGTTCATTTTAAAAAGAAAACTTCATATGAACGTATGTCCTAAACGTCTTTATTTTTGATATACAGGGTGGTAAAGTTTTCAAACATAAATAGTTTTTTAATAATATCTGTAATACCACTTTAGATATTTTAATGAAATTCGGCAGACATGTACTATGTATCAAGATGCATTATTTACCGTACAACAATTTTTTTTATTTCCACCAGTGGCGTTCGTACGGAATTTCACCTGCCTATTTTGGCAGACATTAATGTAACGCTACTGATTTCTAGTAAAAATAAATTTATTCCTAAAATCCCCAATCATTTCTAAACAAATTTGATCTCTTGAATTTTTTCAATCCGATGCACGGTTTTCGCTTAAAAAAAATAAAAACCTTTTCTCTGCATGATCATAACAATATCGTTAATATGACAATATCACCATGCACAGAAATAGATTTTATTTCTTAGATCAAGTTTGCTTAGAAATGCAGCGGCGCACCCAGGATTTTATGTTAGGGGGGGCCCGCCAACCAGTGCTGGAAGCAAATTTTTTAATAAACTTTTAAGCTACGCATTTTTCTAGAACTTTGGAGCTTTTTTAACAGGTACTCTTGCAGGGAAGATCGCAATAGCCTAGTCATGGGAGTCGTTAAACGGTTTCTTAGGGGGGGGGGGGGGGGGGGGGCATTGGCGGCTTGTGAGGCGAAATTTTTTTAAGACCACGCCCAAATTTGGTCAATAATTATTATAGTAAATATTTTAAAAATTTATGATTACCTTCTTATTCTATTGAAAATGAAATAAGATAAAAAATAAAAAGGCTAATTTATTTTTCATTAGTGGGTACATTGTTTAAAGGCACCCATTCACGTTCAGTCGGCCGGCCGTATTTTGCCGGAGAGATAATGGCCGGGCTGCCGGTACTCACTACACACACGCAGTTAAATGACGAGTCGCGTTCTGGCGGCGGCCTGTCGTCTGTTAAAACTTAACGTGTGTAGTAGTTTACCGGCCGGCATTGGACTGCAGGCCATGTCATGTCATGTAGACATCCATTTAACCTTGTCTTTTCAGAACTGTCAGCTCCAGTTCACATTTAAAACTTTTTAAACTTTAATTTCTAATTAAGTAATGTCGAGAGCCAAGATTTACAGATGTATATACATTTGAAACATGTAGATAATTTATCATTCATTAAAGATTTATTTTAATATACCAGTAGAGGAAAATTTCAAGTGTGTTATTTCTCTCCTTTCTAAAATGTTATAGTTTTATTCACTAACGCCGAACAAAATCGCAAACCAACCCACCTTCATCAAGAATTTTATTGAGTTGTACCGCAAACATAAATATTTGTGGAAAATGAAAGACTCTTCATATGCTAATAGGGCTTTGCGAATTAAAGCATAATATGAAGAATTACTAATTTTAATTTTAATTTCAAAAGGCTTTTATTGTTCTAGGTAATTTACATGTCAGTTAATTAACATAGTACATTTAGTAACACATAAATATATAAAAACATAAATATATCACACATGTATATAATGTTGTCTGTAGGAAGAGTCAGTTTTTTGTAACTGTCTCTACCTAGGACAGGCACTGGCAGCGCCGGCGGGGTTGGTGTTAACCCTTTGGTTAATTAATTTGACGCATAGTTGCTCTTGGTTCGGTCGGTTCCGTCATCTCCTTACCGCCATGAGAGAATATTTTGTTTATAGAAAACTTAAAATGATTCTACTGCTGTTTGAATGTTAAAAATTTCTGAATGATTATCAACTGGAAAAGTAATCAAAAAACCAGCTTGATTTTAGACAGGTACAGACCGAAGGTAGCGCATTATTTGCCATTTTGGCTTGAGGGTTTTTGTGGACGTGTCTTATTTAGTTAGGAGGATTTAAAATTTTCTATTTCAATTTTATGTGACATGATTGCCGTTTTATAATATTATATTTGTTGAAAGTAAAATGGAAGTCTGGAGTATAGAGGTTTGTGTACGGGGTTATCATTATGTCTTGTTTGCGTCATGTTTTGTGTCAGATGTGATTGTTGAGGTTGAGTTTGGTAAAATTTTGTTGAAATGTCCTGTACGTAGTCAAAAATATAAGGTGTTTGTGTAGCCTGGTGTAGGTGACGGATTGGTGCATATCTATTTTCTTTTAATACTTGTCTTAGGATCTTGTTTTGTAGTTTCTGTATCTTCCTAAAATGCCAATCCGTCATACTACACCAGACGGGTGCAGCGTAAGTTAATGTCGGTTTAATAATTTGATTATAGATTATAAGTTTGTTCTGTGGAGAAAGTGGCGAGTTTTTATTTAATAATTTATTTAAAGTGTGTGTTATTGCTATATATTTTGAAATTATGATATTTGTGTTTTGTCTAAAAATTAGTTTATCGTCAAGTATTACTCCTAAGTATTTTAGTTTGTCTGTTGGTTCAATTTGTCTCCCGTTTATTGTAATGTTTTGGTTTATTTTGGTATTTGTTCTTTTTCTAGTTAATATTAGACACTCGCATTTGTTCTCGTTTATATCCAGCTTCCATTTTTTATACCAGGGTAAAAGTATTGCCAAATGGCTTGATATTAGTTGTCTTGCGACGTTGGCATAAAAGGAACTGGCATATAATAAGACATCGTCCACAAAAATGGCAAGGTCAGTATTATGGAAAAATGGAATGTCCGCTGTGTATAAATTAAACAAGGGAGCTGCTAAATTTGTTCCTTGTTGTAGGCCGGCATGTAGGGCTACCTGTTCGGAGAAGCTGCCATTTACTCTAACTTTTAGTGTACGGTGTGTAATGTAGGAGTGTAAGAGTGTTATTAGGTGTAGTGGAAATTTGTGTACTGTTATAAGTTTAAAGATTAGCCCATTGTACCAGACATTGTCAAAAGCCTGTTTTATGTCGAGTGACAGGAGTACTGTTGTTTGCTGTTGGTTAAACTTTTTAATAGCTTGTTGCGCAACATGCGCTACCAACAGCACAGCACCCCTGCCAGTTCTAAATCCAAACTGTTGTTCTGGAATGTTCTGGTCCAATCGGCCAATCTTCAATCTTTTATGAATGATTTTTTCTGCTACTTTCCCAAACGAACTTAGGAGAGCAACTGGTCTGTATGAATCCGGTCTTACATTCGGTTTACCAGGTTTTAATATTGGTACAATAATTGCTCTCTTCCATTTGCTCGGGAAGTGTTGTAGCAGAAAAATAGAGTTAATTATGTATGTGTATTGTGTAAGTGTTTTACGTGGTATGTTTTTTATGAGTATGTTGGCAACTTCATCCTCCCCAGGTGCCTTTTTGTTTTGTAGCTCCCTTATTACCCCTTTGACTTCTGCAGGATTGGTAAAAAGTTTTTGTAGTACTGTCGGTGGTATTGGGTATTTGTTTTTTGTAAATTTGTTTGCAATGTTTGTTATTTCGTCTTGTTCATTGGTAATGTTGGGGTTTCCTGCGCATGTCTGTCCGTAATGGTCTGCTAATGTTTGTGCTTTTTCTTTGTTAGTTTGTGGGTATTGTGCAAAGGATGGTATTTTTGTCTCTATCTTTTTTGTACGTCCTATTAATTTCCATAAAGAATTGTCTGTGGTTGTTAGGTTAGTTATAATATTTGTCCATGTTTGATTTTTATGTTGTTGGATTCTTGTTTTAATTTCGTTTGTTAGCTGTCTTATTGTTATGTAATCTTGTATTGTCCTTTGTCTTTGCCATCTTTTTCTTATAGCATTTTTATATTTTATTAAATTTAGGATGTCTTGTGGTAAGTTGTTTTCGTTTCTTTGAATTTGTATTTTCTTCGCTACGATGTTTCTGGCGTTTTTAATGTTGTTTGTCAGTTTGTCAACTTCGTTTTCTAACTGTTCTGCCGTTGTTATATTATTGTTTATTTCTGTATTTTGATTTAATATTTGTTTGTAGTGATTCCAGTTTACATTTTTATATGTCCATGTTGTTTGTTTTGTGTCTTTTTGTATGTCTGTTTCCCAGTTTAGAAGTACTGGTAGGTGGTCTGAAGAAAGTTCATTTAGTACTATGGAGTTTGGTAAGTCTGGTATGTTTTTGTATAAAAATATGTCAAGGTATGAGAGTACTATGTGTGGTTTGTAGTATGTTGGTATTGGTGGTAAAATTATTTGTATGTTGTAGTTATTTAAATAATTCATTATTGAATTACTTTTACTATATAAAACAGTAGATGTCGAAGCAACTTTAGACTCAATGAAACATAATATAAATAATATGAAAAGTGCGTTCAGAAAAGAACTGAAAAAGGCATTAGGGTGTCCTTTCTTGTAATATACGGTTTCAATAAATACTCGAAACAATGATCATTCATCCTAATAAAGTTTTTAAATCTCAAATCACTCGATTGCCTCAGTTCTCGTACAAGCTTCATGTGGGAGAAAGTGCAACGTCTTTTTAGTCCGTTTTTCATCTAAATTGTTTTTCTTTTCCTTTTTCTTTGTTCGTGTGAAATAACAACAATTGCCGCTGCGCACTGTTTTTGCGACATGTTTGACCTGTCGAAATAACTGCGCGTGTATGGTGAAATAACAAAAACTGAAGGCCGCTATCGAATCCGGCAGAAATCCTCCGGCCGTAATCGGTGAATAAAACTGTACGTGTAGTTTGACTTTCGATAACGGCCGGCCGGTCAGGACGGACAGTCCACGGACTGACGGCCGACTGAACGTGAATAGGTACCTTAAAAGTAAAGTTCATTCATCTGTTTTTATTTGCAGCAAACTTATCAATAACAATAAAGTCCCTAGATTTACACTTTGCGGTATGTATCAAGTTAATTTCGAGAGTTTAGGTCTACCATTAATTTTAATTTCAATTTTTTGCTCAATACTTAATGAGCTAAAATTGTTTCTCAGACATTCATAGTCGTTTTGGCATTAAAACTGTTTATTTTTATTAAAATAAGTCTTTACTACCCCAAAATAATAACAAAAATAGAACGGAAAACTCGAAATAATAAATTCATACATTCAATCAAACCATATTAAACCTCAATAAGTCAACTTTTGTCAATAAGTCAACTTCCAGGGGGAGGGGGGGGGGGGCAAATGCCCCACCTGGCCCCCCTCAAACGAGGCCCGTGAGGTAAATCTAAGAAAATTGACTTTTTAAAATACTTATCCACTTTCATAATTTTTCATTTCATTGGGGGTTTTGGGGGGGGCCAAGGCCCCCTTGGCCCCCCCCTGGGTGCGCCACTGTAGAAATGAATAAGGATCGTCTGTTAATAAATCAACAACAACCTTTGTGAAAAAAAAAAACATACATAGAAACTAGATAAGTTGTTGAAAATGCCCTCCACCTTGAAGGATACACGCTTCAGCTCTTTTCCTCATATTGTCGCGCACTCTTTAAAGTATACCTTCAGTATTTCTTATTAAATCGAAGGAAGCTCTTATACGATCTTTCAGCTCTTCTAAAGTGTTTACTGGGGTGCGGTAAACCAGACTTTTAAGATGCCCCCATAAGAAAAAGTCCAAACTATTTAAATCTGGGGACCTAGGCGGCCATGGTTGAGGTCCGCCACGACCAACCCATCGGTTATTAAATGTTTGATTTAAATATTCTCTTGCTACAACACTAAAGTGAGCGGGCGCACCATCATGCATGAACTATATTCTGTTTCTTATTAAAATTGGTACTTCTTCTAGCAATATGGGCAAATCCTCCTCTAGAAACCGGCGATAATTATAGCCATTTAGCCTTTCTGGCAGGAAAAAAGGTCCAATTAAATAATTTTCAATAATTCCACCCCAGACATTTACCGAAAACTGTTCTTGCTGGTTACATTCTACAACTGCGTGGGGGTTTTCGTCGGCCCGAATATGGTTATTGTGAAAATTAAAAATTAAAAATCCTCATTAGTAAACCCGACCATTATCTTTCAAAATAACAATACTCGGATATTTTAAACACCAAATTAATAAGACACGAAAAACCAAATTTAAATATTGATAAACTGTCAAACAAAATAATGACAACCGCCCTGACAACAGAATTAATAACTCTTACAGACACAGCCTACTACAATAATAATTTTTGAGATCTTTATTCATTTCTAAGCAAACTTGATCTAAGAAATAAAATCTATTTCTGTGCATGGTGATATTGTCATATTAACGATATTGTTATGATCATGCAGAGAAAAGGTTTTTATTTTTTTTTAGCGAAAACCGTGCATCGGATTGAAAAAATTCAAGAGATCAAATTTGTTTAGAAATGATTGGGGATTTTAGGAATAAATTTATTTTTACTAGAAATCAGTAGCGTTACATTAATGTCTGCCAAAATAGGCAGGTGAAATTCCGTACGAACGCCACTGGTGGAAATAAAAAAAATTGTTGTACGGTAAATAATGCATCTTGATACATAGTACATGTCTGCCAAATTTCATTAAAATATCTTACAGATATTATTAAAAAACTATTTATTTTTGAAAACTTTACCACCCTGTATATCAAAAATAATGACGTTTAGGACATACGTTCATATGAAGTTTTCTTTTTAAAATGAACACAAAAATCGCCCCCTTAATTATTGACATTCAATTACAAAACACCCTGTATAGTGTGGTTGTTTTAAGTGTGCAACATATGGGAATTTTTTTTATTACAGATTTCTCAGAAAATTTTATTCTTGATAAAAGTTGGTGCATGTTCAGTAATCATATTTGGTGCACTTGGAATCGTTGCAAGTCAAACGGCGTACAGGGTAGGCCAAAATATATAAAAATTTTACAAGAATAAAGTACCTCTATTTCAGAAAATTCAAGCAAAATGTTATTAAGAAAAGTTGTTTAGAATTAAAAGTTATGCATAGATTCAAAAACGTGACCTCCTAAAATAAAAAATTATATTTTTTTAAACAACATTAATTTCCCAAAAAATTTTTTTTTTATATTCACCACATATTCACATGTAATACCTTCATAAATTAATCAAAATCAAATCAATTTCACATATCTTTGTTCACATTCAAGCATATTTGTTAAATTTACTTGAATTTTTAGTTTATTAAGGAATCACAAACTTCATGTTTGTTGCCACGATATTAAACACGAATTTAAAATATCCTAAAAATTCTTTTTAACAAGATAAAACATTACGTATGATAATATGCTAATTAAAACACTATCATTTAAAGTGCAAAATTTGTATTTTAAATGTTTATTAAAATACTTTATTCTTGTACAAGTTTTATATTTTTTGGCCTACCCTGTATGCCGTTTGACTTGCAACCATTCCAAGTGCACCTAATATGATTATCGAACATGCACCAACTTTTATCAAGAATAAAATTTTCTGAGATAATATATAAAAATGAATGTCTGTCTGTCTGTATGTCCCGTATGCGTTCCTATACCATTCATCCGATTGCGATGAAACCTTGGTGAGTTGTTGTGTGCAGGCCGAGGAAGGTTTCAGCATTAAAAAAGTGGCATTGTAACAACGCATGCCGGGTACTAATATATAGATTAATTCGGGTTTGTATCTATAAATCTGTATTGACGTGATGGTGAACTCGCCTTATTATGGCATCTCAGAGAAAGCGACCATACCAAGACGTATGCCACGGCGTATGCCGGGGCGAATGCCGGGCATTGCAACGCATGCCGGGTACACGCTAGTAGGAAATAAAAAAATTCCCATAAGTTGCACACTTAAACAACCACACTGTATACTTATTTATTTATTTATTTATTATTTATGATAAAACAAATTTGCGACTGAAACATCTATGGATGGACTAATTTATTATAACTTACTAGAAAACTACTTTTTGGTTACTTATCTAAGTGTTACTGTCAGAAAGGAATAATATACTCCTCATACAGTTAACGTATAGTAACAATATTTATATTTTTTTTAAACTCACTTTATACATTAGGTAGGTATACTGTGGGGAAGGAAGGTTCCCCAAAGGATCTAAAACTATCCCTCAGGTAGTTATAAATGTGGTTTTATTTTATGTGTACTTACAATAGTTGTTACATTGTTATTACAATGTTCCACAATCATATTATATTTCGTGCTGAAAGGAAGGAAGATTCCCAAAAAATATCGTATATAATTAAAGTACCTAGTTACTAGTGTTTCAGTTTCTGGATATTTACAATAGTAAAATTTGTTTCACAATGATATTATAATTCATACTGTGAGGAAGGATGAATCCACAAAAATGTACTCTACAGTTAAAGTACCTTACTTAAGGCTCGTCTGATGCGAATCAGTGGTCAAAATTGAAATTATATCCGTACAATGCCGCTGATTACCGGTACAAAAATCAGAAAGAATATAATAATATATTACCTAGGAAAAGGTACAATATGAAAATAATTACCTGAAAATAATAACACTACGGCAACTATGTGATTAATCATTCCATTTAGAAATTTTATTCCAAATTTTCAGTTCGTATTTACTTCATATTCATCAAAATTTTCTTCCACATTCATAGTCCATATACCGGGTGTCCACGGAAGATGGCTCGCCCCTCTAACTTTTTTGTTTTTCAAGATAATGAAATAAAATTCGGAGGATTTGTATACGACGTAAAACTGCATTTTTTGACAGGTGACTCAACATTATGGAACTTCCGGTTTAACCGGAAGTGACATAAACTTTCGATTTTTAAATGGGTAAATTTTTACTTTTTTTGACTCCATATGACATTCTAAATACAACGATGTATCACTTGTCACTTTTTGTCACCAAAAAAATATTTTTTTTCCAAATTTATTGTTTTATCTAGAGGGCTATGAATACCTTAAAATCACTTATTTCAGTTCTTTTATCTTGGGAAAAATACAATTTTACTATTTTTGGTCCAATGCCATGTGCTATGTAAAATTTAATCTTTAAAGTTGTATAACTAATTTTTTTAAATGGCAACATGGTGGCTCGTCGAGTTAAGAAAAAAGAGGATTTTATTACAATTATTTTGATACCATACACTATTAGGTTTTAGAAAAGCTGCCATTAAAAAACTTTAAAAAGTTAACTTGGAACTTTCCTAAAATAAAGCATCCTTTAAGAATAATTTTAGATTTAAATTTATCAAGTAGCCTATGACCAACAAAACTGATAAAACAAAATCATGCCTTTAAAAAAATTTACATGCCAACAGCTTCTGCCAAAGTAAATTAGTTTGTTGTTTAAAAAACATGGAAAATAATAGTTTTACAAGAAGTGAAAAATTTGATATGATATTTTAGTTTGGAGAATGTAGAAAGAATTCAACCGATGCTGCACGACTTTACGCACAAAGATATTGTAATCGGCGTCATCCAACCCAGCACTAGTCGGTACCCAAAACTGGTTCCGAAAATGCGAAATGAGCCTGACAATAATAACATATCAACTTTTTTACTCCTGGTAATGCTAATATTTTCCATGTTTTTTAAACAACAAACTAATTTACTTTGGCAGAAGCTGTTGGCATGTAAATTTTTTTAAAGGCATGATTTTGTTTTATCAGTTTTGTTGGTCATAGGCTACTTGATAAATTTAAATCTAAAATTATTCTTAAAGGATGCTTTATTTTAGGAAAGTTCCAAGTTAACTTTTTAAAGTTTTTTAATGGCAGCTTTTCTAAAACCTAATAGTGTATGGTATCAAAATAATTGTAATAAAATCCTCTTTTTTCTTAACCCGACGAGCCACCATGTTGCCATTTAAAAAAAATGAGTTATACAACTTTAAAGATTAAATTTTACATAGCACATGGCATTGGACCAAAAATAGTAAAATTGTATTTTTCCCAAGATTAAAGAACTGAAATAAGTGATTTTAAGGTATTCATAGCCCTCTTGATAAAACAATAAATTAGGAAAAAAAATATTTTCTTGGTGACAAAAAGTGACAAGTGACACATGGTTGTATTTAGAATGTCATATGGAGTCAAAAAAAGGTAAAAATATACCAGGTGTCACATTTAAAAATCGAAAGTTTATGTCACTTCCGGTTAAACCGGAAGTTCCATAATGTTGAGTCACCTGTCAAAAAATGCAGTTTTACGTCGTATACAAATCCTCCGAATTTTGTTTCATTACCTTGAAAAACAAAAAAGTTAGAGGGGCGAGCCACCTTCCGTGGACACCCGGTATATTCATTAAATTTTTTTTTCTGATTGTGATCTACGCTCCAAAAGGTATAGTAATATATTATTTCTTCAAAAAAAACTGCCTTTATACTATAAATAAATAAATATATAAAAATATACTATAAACTAACATTTTTACTTTAAAACTTGATTTTTAATGCATATTTATGATTTATGATTTTACATACCAAAAAAAAAAAAGATTTGCTCAGCTTCAGGGGGATTGAAGAATAAGTTTATAGAAGATAACACAAATATATTTATGTTATTATGAAATTTTTAAATAAACTTATTATTAAATAAAAAAAAATTAAATATTAAATATTAAATATTAAAGTTGTATTCATAAAAAAAGCGTACACGAATTAGAATAAGAGAAAACCTTAACCATATTTACGTAAAATCGGCTTATCGCATGTTAAAGGTTATTAAAAATTGGCATTGGGGGTTAGTTCAATAGAATAACAAAAATATTTTATTTTATTTTATAATATATCTTAATATATAATATAAAAATTACAATGGAAACAAAAAACGTTTAACAAAAATAAAAAAATTTAATATTTGGTCATACAGGGTGACAATTTAAAAACTTAAAATGGCCATATCTTAGGAACGAAAAACTGAAGAAAAAAACGCAAAAAACAGTTTCTATAAAACGAAGGGGAACAAAAACGAGCGTATTATCCCACCCTTATCTGCAACCCCTTGGACAGGGTGAGATACACCCCTAAAATCTTAAATAGAAAGGTGGGTCGAGTGATACATCATTTTGAAGCTCTTGAAAAATGCTTTCCAATGGTACCATAGAAAGCTACATTTTAGGAAATTCTTCTCTGTTTATTAAGGTAAACAATAAATGAACACAATTTTGAAATTATTTATTATTATTTAATTAAATGTTCAAAATGATTGCTACCAATATCCTGGCATATTAAGAGATATCTCTTAGGAATTCTAACTATTTTAGGCCTAGGTATTTTGTTTTGGTTTATTTGCTATGGTTTTTTTGTCGAAAAAAAAATTGTTTATAAATATTCGCATTTTATTATCACAGAATTTACTTTAAAAGTAACTTGTACTAGTATTATTATTTTAAGAACAGTAGACTTTCGGTTCAGTTTAAACGAAAAGCAGCACTTCTTATCTTTAACAATGGTGTACAGCACAGCTGAACGTGTAGAAATTATTTTCATTTATGGTTCCCAGGATCAATGTTTCTTAAGGACAGCTCAACGTTTTAACGAAAGGCATCCAGGTCAAAATGTAAGCCCGGAGTATGTTCGCCAACTAGTAACCAAATTTGAAGAAACTGGTTCTGTCGCGAATAAAAAGAGAAATCAACCGAGATTAGCCGACGAAGCAGCGCAAATTGAAATTCTGGGGCAGTTTGCAATGAATTCAACTTTATCAACTCGTCAAGCAGCTGTAGCAACTGGATTATCTCGTGAATCAATAAGAAAGGTACTTAAATTTCATAAGTTTTATCCCTATAAACTGCACATACTGCAAGAACTTGGTGACGACGACCCGGACAGAAGAATTCAGTTTTGTGAAATAATGACAGATAGAATTACGGCAGAACCTCGACTAGTTAAAAATATTTGCTTCAGTGATGAGTGTACCTTTTATTTAAATGGGCGTGTTAATAAGCAAAACTGTCGTTACTGGAATGACGAAAACCCCCACGTATTTAGAGAAGGACATATCCAGTACCCCCAGAAAATTAATGTTTCGGCTGGTATATTGGGAGATGGTATTATCGGCCTAATATTTATACAAGGAAATTTAAATGGCGACAGGTATGCTGAAATGCTACAGAGGTCTATCGAACCACTAATAGTGCGAGAATTAGAAAATCAGAGGGACATACTCGGAAATTTATCTTTAGAAAAAAGCTTACTACATTTCCAACAGGATGGAGCACCTCCGCATTATGTGGCAGTGGTTGGATGATAATTATCCGAACCAGTGGATTGGAAGAAGGGGTCCTGTTGAATGGCCACCTAGATCCCCGGACCTAACACCTCGACTTATTTTTGTGGGGTCACCTAAAATCTGTGGTTTTTAAAACGCAACCTGAGTCACTAGAGCAACTTCAGCATAGAATAGTTCAGGAATGCCATGCTATATCCAGAGAAACATTTGCAAATGTACGTGAAGAATTTGAAAGTAGGCTTTATTATTGTCTTCAAAACAACGGAAATCATTTTGAACATTTAATTAAATAATAATAAAAAATTTCAAAATTGTTTTCCTAAATAAACAGAAAAGAGTTTCCTGAAATGTAGCTTTCTATGGTACCATTGGAAAGCATTTTTCAAGTCCTTCAAAATGATGTATTACTCGACCCCCCTTACTATTTAAGATTTTAGGGGTGTATCTTACCCTGTCCAAGGGGTTGCAGATAAGGGTGGGATAATACGCTTGTTTTTGTTCCCCCTTCGTTTTATAGAAACTGTTTTTTGCGTTTTTTTCTTCAGTTTTTCGTTCCTAAGATATGGCCATTTCAAGTTCTTAAATTGTCACCCTGTATATCCCCGTTTTTCTATTACTTGAGCCAGTCTATTCGGAATTGACTGATTTATATTTGATACAATATTTGGATCAAGTTCTTCCCAGCACGCATGTATTATTTCCCATAAATCTTCTGAATTTTGTGGCCTAAAATTTCGATTATATATTTTTTTTATGATTATACCCCAAGTATTTTAAATTGGATTGATATCGGGACTATAAGCGACCCAAGGCAGCACTTTCACATTATGGGTTTGAAACCATTGGGTTACAGCATTGGCAGTGTGAACTGGACGATTATCTTGTTGAAATATGAAAGTATTTTATTGGGATATATTTGCTCAGCAGATGGTAACAATATGTTTTCTAAAATGTTAATGTAATTTCCGGCATTAAGTATTCCCTCTATTTGCCAGCAAACACCAGGTCCATAAACACTTATTCAGCCCCATACATTTACAGAAAAACGCCCATGTCTAGAAGTAAGGGGGTTAGGATATCGCTCTTCAAACCTGGCATTGTTTGGACGGTACACACGAATTTGTCCGTTATAAGTCGGCTGGAACGTCTTTTAATCAGTAAAAATGACCCTGTTCCAAAATTGAGGATTGCGGTATATACACTATACAGTGAGAACCTAAAGTCCGCCCCCCCCCCCTCTAACTTCTAAACCGTTCGGTATATTTTAATGAAATTTTGAACGATAATATTTGAGCAAGTCTTGCACTGTTTGACATACCAATGACAGCTTTAAATGTCAAGATGACAGCTGGGTCCGCTTTTGGAATATTCCCCAATTATTACTCCTTAAAAATCAAAAATAACTTGGTAAAAATTCTTTTAAGTTTCGCGCGTGTCGAAAGCATTTCAAACGATCTCTAAAGCGCGCGAAGCCCGATGACGTCAGGGGGTATGACGTTTGGTCATCCGTCATCCTGACACTCCTGACAAATCATCAAATTTATTAAAAACCTATAACCTATTTCGTGGATATGTCACACACAAATCTGACAAATGATACCCCTTGACGTCACGACTACTATAGCAGCGCGTTTTTAAAAAATAAATCTTTCTAGCGGTCTTTTGGGACGAAATATGTTGTTTTTTTTTGCTGCCATATGTTTTATGACAATATGTACTTATGATTTATAGAATTTTTCCCAATTTAAAATTTTTGTCAAGTTTTCTATTTGTTGTTATTTTTGTGATATATAAACTTTCAAAACAATAGGTATGTTTAGTGCATAATTGTGTTATAGTGAGAAAAATGCGGCAGAGAATATCTCCTTCAACAGGTAATGAATAATCTCAATGGGTGCATTGTTTTTTTAAGATATATTTTAAATATCATAAACAAATTTTTAAAATTGTTTATGATTGTGGTGATGTCCAGATAAGTTATTTTTTTTAACTTTTCAACAAACCCCAATAACATATTTTCAAAGTTGGAGCGCATCGAAGTTAACTTTTACAGTTCATTACAGGGAAAGTGACAACATAATATAGAAAATAATAAGCATTAAAAAAATAACAATAAAAAAAATGGAAGTTAATCCAATTTAATTCATTAATAAAATCAATTTAAAAAATAATAGTTAAATAATTTAATTTAGTAAATATCTCTTTAGTTGTTTTTTAAAAGTTGCCAATTTTTTTATTTTTCTGATATTTTTTGGAAAATTGTTATATTTTATTAGTCCGTCAAATAAAAGCGATTTTTTTCCGAAATCACTTTTTACTGGTATAGTTTGATAATTTATACAACGTCTGGTGTTATGATTATGTAATGTCTTATTCTCCTGAAGTGTTGTTAGATTTTTTTTCTTTTAAAATAATAGAGTGAATTAGAATACAAATTTTTAATTTATAAATGTTTTGAACGTACCTACCCTTTTGGTCTATACAGACTAACAGTTGGTTCTAAATGTGGTAATTTGTGTATACATTTAATAACTTTATTTTCCAATTTTAGTAATGGTTTTAAGTTTGATAAACAAGCAGATCCACATACAGAAGCTATTGTAATTTTCAATATACTTATTAATGAAAAATATATATTTTTAGAGTATTTTAAAGGAATGAAATATCTAGCCCTGTACAAAACAGATGATACCAAAGGAGATATCGAGTTGTAATTTTCGGATTTGTAAGCACAATGTAAGTATATACGAGAAACAAGGGTTTGTTAATTAGTTGTTTTTAAACACTTTTTGTCTTGATTTCAGTTATATTGTTTCTTAGGGACTAAAGAATGTATTATTATAACAATGAATGGCTTGTTATTTTTTCTATCACACTCAAAACTCGTCGGTTTAAAGTATATTTGCAAACTAGCTTTCAGAGAAAGTTACTGACTAACAATTGAATACTGATATAAAAGAAACATTTTTAATAATATAATAATAATAAACTTAAAGAATTGAAGAAGAAAGATCTGACAACCCTGGTTGTGAGGTCGGTCTCTTTAAGACTGTTTACAGCCGTATGGAATGATTGGAATGTCCTCAAACTGAGTTTGGATAAATTATACAATTATTACAATTACCCACTTAACAGAAAATTTAAAGAAAAATACATTTAGATCTTTTATGAAACATTTATTAACGTTCAGGAAAATTTAACATGAAAATATTAGACAAATAGTAGATGTATATACAGTACAACATTATTATAACACATTTATTGTTTGAGAGTCTTGAGAGAAGATTTAAACATTTAGTAAATAGTTAACAGACATATAATATACTCTAAAAATACAACATTTATTTTTTAATTATAATTATTATACCTATCTATTATTAGTATTATATTCATGAAAATATAGTTACATTTTTTAGAATACCAGCTTTTAACAATCATTTAGTAAGTAAAATACAAAGTGATCATTACCGAGAGAATATACGATAGGATTATTAGGAATCGTTTTGGTAATAAACATTAAATATATTTTATTAGTATATAGTAGCTGCTCCTGGTTATTTTAAATGGGGGTCGTTTTGTTAATATTGTAAGCAAACACAAAAAGCGCACAGACAATGAATATTTGAATGTAGGGTAAACCCGGTAGAGATGGCGCACGTTTTTTCAAAGTAGCATAAAAAATCAGATTTACAATTTTTAGGTAGGACTTATTTTTTATATGATTATACTGAGTAATATAAAAGTAGAGGATACAAAAAACAAAACTTAATTTTATTTTAATAACCATAAAATGTATTTAAAAAAAAAAGCAGAAAAAAACCATCTCACCCCATGGGTATGGGTGAGATGGCGTAAACACATAATGTGTGGGACGGACTCTAGGTCCTCACTGTATATACAGGATGACAATTTAAAAACTTGAAACGGCCATATCTTCGGAACGAAAAACTGAAGAAAAAAACGCAAAAAACAGTTTCTATAAAACGAAGGGGGAACAAAAACAAGCGTATTATCCCACCCTTATCTGCAACCCCTTGGACAGGGTGAGATACACCCCTAAATTCTTAAATAGAAAGGGGGGTCGAGTGATACATCATTTTGAAGCTCTTGAAAAATGCGTTCCAATGGTACCATAGAAAGCTACATTTCAGGAAATTCTTCTCTGTTTATTAAGGAAAACAATAAATATAAACACAATTTTGAAATTTTTTATTATTATTTAATAAAATGTTCAAAATGATTGCTACCAATATCCTGGCATATTAAGATATATCTCTTAAGAATTCTAAACATTTTAAGCCTAGGTATTTTGTTTTGGTTTATTTGCTATGGTTTTTTTGTCGAAAAAAAAATTGTTTATAAATATTCGCATTTTATTATCACAGAATTTACTTTAAAAGTAACTTGTACTAGTATTAATATTTTAAGAATAGTTGACTTTCGGTTCAGTTTAAACGAAAAGCAGCACTTCTTATCTTTAACAATGGTGTACAGCAAGCACAGCTGAACGTGTAGAAATTATTTTCATTTATGGTTCCCAGGATCAATGTTTCTTAAGGACAGCTCAACGTTTTAACGAAAGGCATTTAGGTCAAAATGTAAGCCCGGAGTATGTTTGCCAACTAGTAGCCAAATTTGAAGAAACTGGTTCTGTCGCGAATAAAAAGAGAAATCAACCGAGACTAGCCGACGAAGAAGCGCAAATTGAAATTCTGGGGCAGTTTGCAATGAATTCAACTTTATCAACTCATCAAGCAGCTGTAGCAACTGGATTATCTCGTAAACCGATAAGAAAGGTACTTAAATTTCATAAGTTTTATCCCTATAAACTGCACATACTGCAAGAACTTGGTGACGACGACCCGGACAAAAGAATTCAGTTTTGTGAAATAATGACAGATAGAATTACGGCAGAACCTCGACTAGTTAAAAATATTTGCTTCAGTGATGAGTGTACCTTTTATTTAAATGGGCGTGTTAATAAGCAAAACTGTCGTTACTGGAATGACGAAAACCCCCACGTATTTAGAGAAGGGCATACCCAGTACCCCCAGAAAATTAATGCTTGGGCTGGTATATTGGGAGATGGTATTATCGGCCCAATATTTATACAAGGAAAATAAATGGCGACAGGTATGCTGAAATGCTACAGAGGTCTATCGAACCACTAATAGTGCGAGAATTAGAAAATCAGAGGGACATACTCGGAAATTTATCTTTAGAAAAACGCTTACTACATTTTCAACAGGATGGAGCACCTCCGCATTATGTAGTTCCCGTTAGGCAGTGGTTGGATGATAATTATCCCAACCAGTGGATTGGAAGAAGAGGTCATGTTGAATGGCCACCTAGATCCCCGGACCTAACACCTTTTGACTTCTTTTTGTGGGGTCACCTAAAATCTGTGGTTTTTAAAACGCAACCTGAGTCACTAGAGCGACTTCAGCATAGAATAGTTCAGGAATGCCGTGCTATATGCAGAGAAACATTTGCAAATGTGCGTGAAGAATTTGAAAGTAGGCTTTATTATTGTCTTCAAAACAACGGAAATCATTTTGAACATTTAATTAAATAATAATAAAAAATTTCAAAATTGTGTTTCCATTTATTGTCTTCCTAAATAAACAGAGAAGAATTTCCTGAAATGTAGCTTTCTATGGTACCATTGGAAAGCATTTTTCAAGACCTTCAAAATGATGTATTACTCGACCCCACTTTCTATTTAAGATTTTAGGGGTGTACCTCACCCTGTCCAAGGGGTTGCAGATAAGGGTGGGATAATACGCTTGTTTTTGTTCCCCCTTCGTTTTATAGAAACTGTTTTTTGCGTTTTTTTCTTCAGTTCTTCGTTCTTAAGATATGGCCATTTTAAGTTTTTAAATTGTCACCCTGTATATCTCGTGTCATGTATAAAAATTTTGAAATTTCGGATTTTTGTCTACATAATGGTAGCATTATCTAGATATATGGAATATTCCATCACATCTGGAAATCGTTTTTTTTTTCGGACAAACATAGTTACATAGGTAAATAGGTTTTGTTGCATTTAGGTTTATACAGGGTCCTGCAATAGTGCGTCAGGCAGCGATAGCTCCTAGACAAATAAAGTTAAGGAATTTCATTCATATCCCGATTTATTTATACTATTTTACAGGGTGTATTTCAAGAAAATATTTTCCCATATATAGGGTGACCCAATAATGTGCAATGACAAGGTTACATATTTTTAATTGGGACACCCAGTATTTTATTCAATAATTATAGGTTCGCATTAGTGCGTTATACGTGTTTGTAATTGCCTAAAATTTTATTTAATTTGCTATGGTAGTTTAAGAGCAATTATTTCAAAACTACAAAAAAAGTTTTGAAGCCCTGAAAATAAAAATCAAAAAACAATCTAAAATAATTTTTTTAGCAATGGCATTGAGTGGAATTTATTACCATTTATTATCTAAAGATCCTATGAATCTAATAATGTTTATCTATTTTATACATATACAGGGTGTCATGACATGAGTCAAGAACATAATATTATATAAATAAGGTAAATCTTTGATCATTTTGTATTTTTAATATGTTCTAATACCTACTATTGCCTAAGTAGTTACTAAGGGGATTGTCTATACGAGTTATACATTCAGTTTTTATATTTATTATAATATGTATATTATATGGTCCAAATATAAATTTTTGCTTCTAGCGTTTAACTAAACCTAACACAATAAATTAAACTTCGACCTGCGAAGATTAAGAGATCACAATTTACAAAAAGTCTAATCCTAAATCTAAACATCACAATAATTATAATTTTTATAATTGATTTCTGTGGGCGTTTTCTCACCTGCGCCTTTAGGTTATAAAAATTCAGTTTGTTGATGATATTTTGTTCTAAAAGGGAAAATTAAAATTTAGCCAACATCAAACACTGTGGGTTGTCCGTCTCTAGAGATAAGAAAACTTTTTTCCAAAGCCTTTAGAGAGCATATAGGGATTCCTGCCTGTCTTTTCTTTGTATTTATTTTCTAACCCGTTTTTATTTTAACGGGTTTAAAAACAGAAATATCATTAAAATGAGTATTTTTTACGACAATGGGGTATATAGGTGATAGCTAAAACACCCTTAATCCTAGTTATTTATGGGTATAATTAGAAAAATAATTTTAGTCAGGGGGTCAAAAGTTAAGAAAATATAGTAAAATTTAAAAAATGTAGCTAAGTAAATAGAAAAAATTCAATCGAATTCCCATATTCTACCGTCTTGAGATTTTCACTTGTATCTATCTTGGCCCCCTTTAGTGATTTTAATATTTTAAAACTAGGGCCATTCTATATGCCAGACCAAAATCACAGCTCTAAATTTAATAAAAATTAAAAATAAGGTATTGCACAGGAAGTAAAAATAACTAGTTACTTGTTATGTTTTAGAAATTTATTCAGTTTCCTGACACGTGTTTCGGCCCTTGCGGGTCATTTTAAGATACTAGGAGATACAAGAGTATCTTTTTGTATTCCATTGTATACTTTTGTACATTTTAAGATACTAGAAGATACAAGAGTATCTTCTTGTACTCCTTTTTGTACTCTTTTATATTTTAAGATACTAGAAGATACAAGAGTATCTTTTTGTACTCCTTTGTATACTCTTGTACATTTTAAGATACTAAAAGATACAAGAGTATCTTCTTGTACTCCTTTTATACTCTCTTACATTTTAAGATACTAGAAGATACAAGAGTACAAGAGTATCTTCTTGTAGTCCTTTGAAAATGACCCGCAAGGGTCGAAACACGTGTCAGGAAACTGAATAAATTTGTGAAACATATAACAAGTAGGTACTTATTTTTACTTCCTGTGTAATGGATCGAGCAACAGTATATTTGTTACTTGAACTTTTTAACTTCTAATCCCTATTAATAGTCTAATTAATATTATTGTAACCTTTCATGGCAAAACCTAAAGGATCCACTTGACAAACTTTGGGAATAAACGGTAGTTTAACGCAAATTGCGTTAAAATATCGTATATCAATTTGTCATGTGGGGATGATCATTAGTGTTTCATGAGACGAGAAATCTCGCCCTTTTTAAGAAACTCGACTTTTTCCATTTTTCCGTCTCGCTAACATAACGCAAGAT
Organism: Polydrusus pterygomalis; assembly: GCA_963969555.1. Lineage (NCBI taxonomy): Eukaryota > Metazoa > Arthropoda > Insecta > Coleoptera > Curculionidae > Polydrusus > Polydrusus pterygomalis. The sequence goes on along the minus strand of OZ018378.1, from coordinate 114,984,120 downwards.
GTTTTTTTTTCTCGTCTCGCGAGAGTCTCGTAATTTCTCGTTATCGCAATATGACGTAATTTCTGCAAAAAATCCAAGTACATACGGGTTTTTATAAATACAATTACCATGCATGTGATTATTATAAGTTCATCCTCCTGAAACGATTTTCAGTAAAGTTTCTAAAGTTCTGGCACAGTGTTGCTAACACTCAACTCACACATGACGAAAATCATAGTACTTATTTTACCTAACGAATACGCATGCGTCACTGGAATCGAATTCAAACGAAAACGAATTACTACGGTGCCTTTCGCGGTTGCCTTCAAATTTAAATCATGTCTTTAGGGTTGTATATACAGGGTTAGGAAAAATTACCAGAACGGTCGATTATTTCAAAATATACTGGGGTTATCAAAAAACATATTATATAAAAAATGTAGGGCTGTTAAAAATCTACATATCGGTGATAAATTAAAATATACAGGGTCGCCCACAAAGTTGTGGAGAATGATAGTTATATTTTTTTAAATGGAACACCTTGTATATTTTTACATTTTTAAATTCCACATAAAATTATAATTATTTTTTATTAAATGCACTATTAGTCTATACTTCATAGTTTCCGAGATATTGACTCTCGAAAAGTGACATTTTTGAACTTTGACAGCTTATAACTTTCTAACAGTACGTCTTAGAGCAAAACGGCTTACATGTCCCTGTCTTCAATTTTTATTATCTTTCCAAAAAAATTAACTTCCGGTTAAACCGGATGTAACTCGAAAGCAGGAAATATAGTTGTTCCAGTTTAACTGGAAGTTGATTTTTTTGGGAAGATAATAAAAATTGAAGATAGGGACATGTAAGCCGTTTTGCTCTAAGACGTACTGTTAGAAAGTTATAAGCTGTCAAAGTTCAAAAATGTCAATTTTCGAGAGTCAATATCTCGGAAACTATGAAGTATAGACCAATAGTGCATTTAATAAAAAATAATTATAATTTTATGTGGAATTAAAAAATATAAAAATATTCAGGGTGTTCCAAAAAAAAAAATATAACTATCATTCTCCACAACTTTGTGGGCTACCCTGTATATTTCAGTTTATCACCGATATGTAGATTTTTAACAGCCCTACATTTTTTATATAAGGCGTTTTTGATAACCCCTGTATAATTTAAAATAATCGACCGTTCTGGTAATTTTTCCTAACCCTGTATGTAAGTATCTATACAAAAATAGAATTTTAGAATATTAAAAGTAAGATAGACCCTTTTTGAATAATAAAGGCACAAAACGGAAACGTTGGTTGCCTGCACGTGGCGGAACAGAATGCACGCAAGTGCAAAAATTGGCCAGTTATCGGCGTCGGACGTGTCTGTTTTGTTTAACTGTATTTTTTTGCTAAAAACATGTGCGCAATATATTTTAAGTATAGTGTAAATTATATAATGTTGTTTTAACTGGATAATTAATAAACCGTGTTTTTTTCCATTAATCATTGTGGAGATTTAAGATTTTATTGCTAGTTGTAGGTAATATTCATTTCTTATTTGTGAGTGTAATAACCTAACAGCAAAAAACGTCAGTGTTATAATCACAGAATCTGTGTGTTCTCTGGTTATAATATTGTACTTTTCGATAATATTATTGTCTGAATGTAAAGAGTGAAAATGAAGCTAGATTATTTTGATTAACAGAGGCATTATTTTAAAGTAATCAGCCCGAACACAAATACTTGCAGCTCCAGAGTGCAAATCATATTACCATAGCTCCTTAACACAAGGTGAGAACCTTTATCTACCTTAAAGTTTCCGGCCAGCTATATGATTTATAGAAAAAAAAGGATTAAAAGAAATTCCCAGAGACAACTGGACACCACCAAAATAGTATACCCTATATTTCGCTGAAACTGACATAACATTATACTTAATGCGCGACGACGTTTATCGTCTATTAAATGGTTCTCTGTATCAGAAATTTTGACAAAAACTAAATACTTTATAAAAAAAAATATTCATTTTTCTTTTGGTCCTTGGTTCTATTGTTTTTCGTTAACGTGTCAAGATTTTTTACTGGCCACCTTACATGCAATATCGGTAATAAAAACAGCTTTTTTATCAAGTTATAACTGGATTCTTGTAGTTTATCGCAAATCGTAATAAAGAAAAAGTTTTTACGAGATTTCTCGTTCTCTCATATTTTTGTTTCGTCTCACGAGATCCTTGCAGAAAAAACTCTCGTCTCGTCTCGCAGGAGACGGAACTATACTCTCGTCTCGACTCGCGAGACGAGACGAGTAATAGCGAGACGAGTGTAAAACACTAGCATCATTAATCAGTCCTTAACTCACTTAATAATAAAATATATTATTTTGGGTGTGGGGTTTAGGGACTTTAAAACACAAGCGGATATCCTAATTTTTACAAGAAATACATGTCTAGTTTTAGTTTCAAATAAACATTATTAGGTACTTTCCATTTGTTTCTTTTAAACAGCAAAGCAAAGTATATATCGATGGTTGAAAGGCATAAGGTCATAAGCGACAGTTTAATAACTTCGCAGTAGAACGATTTAAAGTTTTTTTTAACTTTAAATTATTTACATTTTTATTTTCAGGCGCATTTTTTAAATTTCAAAATTGCTACAATAAAATCTAAGACGTTTTTGTTGTAATGACTATAAATACACAACAACATAGCCTTATATAACAAAATTGCTGTTGCTTAATCAATTTAGTGACCAAATTACATTTGGGTAAAAGGTCTTTACAAACCATACATTTTAGATTTATATAAATGATTAAGTAAAACGTTTTAACCACCTTACTTTTAAATACAAATAATTAGGTTAAACGTTTTAATCACCTTACTTTTAAATACAAATGATTAGTTAAAACGTTTTAACCACCTGATTAGTAAATATAGGCTAATAGGTTTAACTGTTTTAACATTCTCGTAAAAGAGCTCAAGCGACAATACTTGCTTGTTTTCTTTTGTAGCAAAACAGGATAACGACCAATATTAAAAATAAATTGAATAGCAAATTGGTTCAAATAAGATTTAATTGTTTTCCCAAATAATCTAAACGACAGTTGTTTCAAATTGTCCTTTACTTTGGCGCTTGGTAGGAAAAAGTGGCTTGCAATTTATTATTTTTCGGTTGACTCAAGCGACAAAAATATCATAGTAGGAAGCTAAATCTTCGCTTATTCAACGCGGAAAAACAAAAAAAACTTTAGTGACGTCTAAATATAAATTTCACGAAATGTGTCGCTTAAGACCTTTTGCCTTCATGCATCGATATAAATGTTTGCTTAGCTAAGTTGTTAAAGAAACGTTTCGCGGACAACTTAGTATAGTTCGTATGGGAAATAGAGAGGGGCAAACTTAACCGCGGCAAGGAAGGGAGAAAAATATATTTACTGTGCTAAGTTAAATTTTCAAAAGGAACGCCCAACTTAGCCGTTGGCTTTGCTTTGCTATTTAAAAGAAGCTTAAAGAAACTCTGCTATTATCTACATGTTTTAGTTGATTTTACAAACCGGCCATGCATATTTCAGTGACGGAAAGATGCAAACATAGTAAGTTGGCATTCCCAAAGGGGTCAAAATAAAACGGTTGCATTCAATCCTATAACCCCTTATAAATACAACAACTCGTGGTTAAAACCAATTTTAAAGATCTGTTGTTGAGTATTTATACGTTAATATTTCGTTGGATTGAAAAACTCAAATTTAGTTGAGGAATTTGCTTATAATATATGACATTTCTAGAGCCGAAATACCATGACAGATACATACATGTATTTACCACAAACCTTCTTAAAAAAGAACTGAATTTGCTTGAGGACCAGCCCTTCTACGTTTTTATACAAAAATTTAGCCAAAGACTCACTATTAAGTATTGAAATTAAATACCAAACAGATCATAAATCGCCTATGCTAACTATGTTTTTAATAATAAAATATAATAATATACAGGGTGTCTCAGAAGGGGCCATAAAGCAACAGGAAATAGTATATTATATAGACTTGAAAATAGGTGCCTAATTTCTTATGATAAAAAAGAGGCGATGATTTGAAAATGGATAATTGGAAGTGGATATGAATCCAATTTGGTGTTTTTGCATGGGGGCAAGAAATACGATTCTATAACTAGTTTTAAGACATCTCCTAGAGGACGATAGTTCACAATATTATTTTGGTAAAATCTCGACTATATTATTTGTCAGTCATATTTCTGATATCACTTCAAATTATACGTAAAAAAGTGGTACTTACATTAGTAATCTCGAAATTTTAATTAGTTTTTGTGATATTTGCGTATAAATGCTGGATGACAGGAAACATTTAAAACCGGTTTGTTAACGAAATATGAATTATTGAAAATTAATCGTGGATATTTCATCACAAGAAATTAAGCTGTTTTGACGTATATTATATCCTGTTGTCTTATGGCGTCTTAGTTATGTGATACCCTGTATATAATAAGAACTATTAAATATAATAATGTTTTTCCGAGAGTCTTATAGCTATGTACCGGGTGAGTCAACGATTGAAAAAAACATATTTACTATGAAATATTGGATGTCTCATTTACAGGGTGCTTACTTTCTAGGATTAGAGTCCAAAAACTTCTAATTGAAAAATATCACTTTTATTAAATGGAACACCCTATGTATTTTCTTGTCATCTTATAACTCGTCATAAACTCTTCACAGTGCCGTCTTTCATATGATTGGGGCCATGGGAAAAAAATTGGGTGTCACGCCTTGCTTAGGGTGTTTGGAAGGCGCCGAAGGCGCTCTTTTGCGCTCGCTTAAAATGAATAGTTAGGAATTCGACCAGCAATATAATTATTTTTAAATATTAAGTTTTACGAGAAAAAAATCTTCAATATGCAAGGTCAGGGTCAAATTTTCGTAAAATTTAGTCGAATTTTGACATAATACCTATTTTAAAATCGAATAGTTACCTGGACACCTGATGCTAACTGTGCATGTTTGCTCGATTTCATATCCTAACTAGGATGGATATGAAATTATATCCGTTCAGTTAACTGGACTTGCCTACTTATCCATTCTGTAGATTGTGTAAGAAATACCTAATATACAGATGGAAGTAGATAAAAAAATTCACAGATCTTGCACCTTACGCAAGCATCCTATGTATTGAAAATACCTGACACAGCTTTAAAATTTTAATGACCTATGTCATGTAATTAAAGCCCACATTCTAATTTGGATTTTGTAAAAGTTTAAAAAATGTTCTTTAATTTTACAGGGTCCGCCCAAATTTGGTTTTAACAAATGGGATAATTTTTTATTATTGATTTCTCAGAAAATTTTATTCTACATAAAAGTTTTGCATCTTGAGTAAATCGTTTTGACGTATTCAAATCTTCTGTGGCATAGACAGGGTGAATATAAAAGAGAAAAATATGACGTCAGTGACTCAAAAAATTCAAAAAATTTAAAAACTGAAACAGCCAGTTACTGTGGAAAGTTGATATGAAAAGTGTAAAAATTCAATAAGGGCAAAAATTTGATTTTTAACTTGACTTTTCTTGAAAACTATTACCACTAGAAAAAAACTTTATTTAACTTTTTATCTTGGATTTATTAGTTCTTTAATATGGCTGTTTCAGTTTTTAAATTTTAAAAAAATTTTGAGTCACTGACGTCATATTTTTCTATTTTATAGTCACCTTGTTTATGCCACAGAAGATTTGAATACGTCAAAATGATTTACTCAAGATGCAAAACTTTTATGTAGAATAACATTTTCTGAGAAAACAATAATAAAAAATTTATTTCTAAGAATAATTCATATAAATTTGTTTATAAACAATAATATTCACATAGCAGACCAACCAAGGTGAACTATAAATAATCCCAAAAAAACGAAAACAAAAATAAAAGTTTGACACCCTTTATCTTGGTTGTTATCAATTTTGGGATAATGCAAGTTTAAATAAATCGCATTATTTCGCCTTAAGGAGCCTGCTGTTGCTCTGTGTCCCATTACGTTTGGGACACCCTGTATATTAACTAAAACATATTATATTAACTGTATGGTTTTATTTCTAAGAATAATTAATATTAATTTGTTTATAAACAATAATATTCACATAGCAGAGACCAACCAAGGTGAACAATTGCCTTATATTCAATCGGTCATATTGTCTAAGCCTACTTATGCTATGTTTTTAAATTATACTTATTTACCCAAGCGTTCAAAATAGACCATGAAGATTTTTATGGGATAGGTAGGGGTGCAAAATATAACCAATCACCCGGTACAATAACATTTTCTGAGAAATCAATAATAAAAAAATTATCCCATTTGTTAACCAAATTTGGGCGGACCCTGTAATATGCAATTATTGTGCTCCAACTTTTTGCCTCCCGCTTTTTTTTTTCGATATAATATTCCGATTTAAATAACGTGAACTTACCTTAGTTATAACTTATCTCAATAAAACACTTTTTAACAAAGTTACTATGGCGTTCTTTAAAACACAAACTAAACTAAACATTATTCATTATTTACTTGCCGACTTTACGCTGATTCATATTTATATTTCTACCAAGTATTATCAGAGTATTATGTTACAAGACCGATCTAGATATTGCGCTGTTGGCCGCGACAGACGGCAGAGCGACATCGACATGAGCGACATCGACATGCAATGCAAAGTTTGCGTAAACACGATCCTAATAGTATTTCCAATACTAAAACTATTTATTCTAACTAAAATATAAAGATGAAATCTCATCCTAAAACATTAATATTAACAACAATAACTGTAAATAATCCGCGCTAAAATGATTGTTTTCTTGATCGTAGGTGTGCAAAATCGTCTATTATGTCATCAAAATTTATTCCTAGTAAGATCAATTTTCTATGCACATTACAGGATAGACTATTAAAATTTAGTCTCTCTTGCAGCATGGTATTCCTCAGTTCGTTTTTGATTCTAGCCAATTTAGAAAATGAACGTTCTCAACTGCAGTTATCATTATTGATAAAAATATTCTCAATGAAATGGCAACGTTAGGAAATGTATCCTCTAATTTGTTAGTTGTTATAATATTGTATAGGTCCAACTGATTTCCTGGGTTTTATATTTTTCTTCTGAATTTAAATATTCTGCCAAAAAAATGCATTTGAACTCTAATTCTTTTCCATTGACAACAGAACTGTAATTTTCTACAAATCTTGAACAACCAAGGTGCAAATCGACTTTACTGATTGTGTTTAAAATTGTGAGGAAACCAAACGGATTGAATATGCTGTCGTATGCAGCAAATCGCCGGTTAAGTTTAGCTATTAATGAATCCATAATTGGGAAAAAAACTTCAATTTTACATTTTTCTTTGCCACTAAATTGGGCTTCTTCAGCTCGTCCATCAAAAAATTTGATTCTAGAACTCCGTTCAGTTTTGCGTTGTGTATTCTGTTTGACGTCACTATCTGGAAATTTATCTTTATCAATGCTATAGTAGTTTTCGAAATCATTTCTTTCATTATTCAGAAACTTAAATAGTAATTTCAATAACTGAACTGCTACTTCCATCGTAAGAGATCTACTTTGTAAACTAACATTTACCTTATTTACGGTTGTTAATACATTATTCCATATTTTCGTAAGAACAATTATTTCCAACTTCTGCATTTTTTTGGAAATGATCAAAGTTATCATCATTATCATTACTAGTTTTATTGATGGTTTTTGGTGCTGGGGCCTCGAAGACGAAGACAGCGGGGACCGTGGGGCCCCTAAGGCAGCTGGGTCCTGGGCCCGGGCCCGGTGGGCAAGTACGAAAAGACGGCACTGACTCTTTAACTTTCGTGAAGAACGTCCTGTCCCTATCTGTAATAGATTTTGAAGTATTTTAATATATTGAGATGTAATGGCCTCGTTATAGCATTTTTTGTCGATGGATCACGCCTGTTGAATCAAACATTTCCATTAGATTTTGAAAACTTCGAGGACTGGGTGTTCGCCGCTCGGGATATTTCATCCTGCATAGTTGTTTAGCAAAAAGACACTTTTTATCCACCTCGCTCAAAACATAAATCTTATTGATTAATTCATTTTTTGAAAAATTAATTTTGAGTGCCAATTTATAAAATGACTGGACAATAAACTTTGCAGTGAAAAGACTTAATTTTTACATTGATCTGATTCTTAATGTGCCATCCACTGCCATTATTTTCATTTATTTTCCATGGCTATTGTGATCCATTGACGAAAAATGCTATAACGAGGACATTAATTCTCGAAATATTAAAATATTGCAAAAACTATTAGAGATAGGGATAGGACATTTTTCACGAAAGTTGAAGAGTTTATGACGAGCTATAAGATGACAGAAAAATATATAGGGTGTTCCATTTAATAAAAGTGATATTTTTCAATTAGAAGTTTTCTGACTTTGGTCCTAGAAAGTAAACACCCTGTAAATGAAACGTCAAATATTTCATAGTGAATATGTATTTTTGACTTTATTTAGTAAGTATAACAATTATGAATCGCTTAGTGTCAAAATTTAACTAGCATTTTCACAACAACGAGATGCTTGCAAAATTTCGAAAGTCTAATTATCTTAAAAACTATAACTTTTTCGTATATTAAACCATTAATAAAAATGTATGAAATAACACGTAGAATTAATAAATGTATTCAAATTTAGGGTGTCCCATTTAAAAAAATGTAACTTTATGACACCCTACTTTTTGGGCGCACCCTGTATAATTCAAAATATTTTTAAAATGTGCCAGATATCCAATCATACCTTATTACAGAAGCTCATTATCGACAAATTATATCTTCAAGGCATACATTTACTCCGCACAATCGTTGACTCAACGAACAAACCCGAACAAACCTGGTACTATACCTAGATTCATTATCAATAAACAATATATTTTATTTACAGAATTTTTAAACATTTACCTAAACATATATAATGTATATTATGTAAGTTTATTTACAATTTAAATATTTTTTGTGCCTCAATAAACAGCAATACAAACGGGGTTCAATGTTAAATCAGACGCCTATTTTATTTCTTTGAAAGGCACCTCAAACGACAGCTCGTTTACAAGTTCCAAGATGGAACATAATAATATGGTCTGATTTGACATTGACAATTTCTAGGGAACCAAATTTATATTTTTAATTAGCTACCTTATTTATAGGAAAAAATTACACGCATTGCTAATGTTTTTCATTCTGGGAAGTTATAAAATAGTGTAGTTAAGTATAGTGTACCTATATATTTGTAGACGATGTTGTATTATCGAAGGACAATTAGTATTTCTAATCGTTTTCAAGGGTACAGACACAAATTTAAACTGAAAAGGAATACGTTTAAAAAACCTGCAGGGTTGTCCTGCACATGAAATTATTTGTGCGTAAATAGCATAGTTAACTTCAATAAACCTTTTATCGCAATAAAAACCCTGAAATGTATAAGAGGCAGACCATAACATTTTTACTGGCGATAACCTACCTGTAGTCCAATAAACGAAGCGCTTAAACTAAAATTTTAGTTAAAAACTGCTTTTTTAAAGGCGGATAGACTTTATTATGTAAAATAACACTTCAGTACTATTTTGTGGCAATAAGCCAAAAACCAATATCTTGAACGTCACAACGCAGTCGCCGCCCACATCCACTGGAACATATGTAAAAAATATGGAATCAAAGTAACCGAAAAATGGTACGACCATAAACCTGACCCGGTGGTAGATACAAATAAGGTCACACTGATATGGGATCTCAAAATTCAAACTGATCGATCTATAACGGCCATCAAACCAGATCTTGTAGTAAAGGACAAAGTACAAAAGCAGTGCCTAATTATAGATGTTTCCATCCCCTCCGACTACAATATCACCAAGAAAGAGGCAAATAAGAGACTAAAATATCAGAGCCTACTAATAGAAATCGAAAGAATGTGGGGCATGAAGACAAAAGTTATCCCGGTGGTCATAGGAGCAACAGGGCTCATATTACATTATACACAATCGACCATTAAAGAGATCCCGGGAAAACATCACCTACTCAGCATACAGAAAACTGTTCTTCTGAAAACTGCCCACATTGTACGTAAAGTGTTACTATAATGTCATCGCCGATCGAGAGCTTACCTTAGGTGCACGGTGTGCACCCGGTGAACTTCACACTCACCTTACCATAAGAAAGATCCTATGTGAAAAGTCGAAAATAATAATAATAATAATAATAATAATAATAATAATAATAATAATAATAATAATAATAATAATTGTTTTTATTGTGGAAAAGAGTAATACAATAAATCATTAAGGCAAATAAAGAAAAATACAGAGTTATACAATTTTCCCACAAGGGCAGAGTTCGCACTCATCTGTCTGAACAGTGGGCAGCGCTTTTACACTCAACCCAGTATATGGTACTGTATAATTTCAGCGTAAATAAAAAGAAAGATAAATATAATTAGTAACAAAATAACAAAATAAGAGGAATTCGTAGTCTAAGAAAACTATTTTAGATTTCCTATCAAAAGGAAAGGCTTATTATAACTAATAAAAAAAAATAAAAAAATATACAAATACATATAACATATTAACATTAAAAATGGCATATTAACAGTAAAGGTATCTTATTTTAACTATTAATTGAAAAGTATATTTATTTCAGTAGCATTTGTTTTAGTTTTCTTTTAAAGTTGACTAAATTCAAGGATTTCAGAGATTCAGAAAGTTGGTTATATTGCTTGGTGACGTTATAAGAAAAAGATCCACGAAATTGGGTGGTTTTGTGTTGTGGCGGAGTTAAAAGATTTCGATACCTAACGTTTAGATTATGGACAGAGGTTTTAAATTTCAGTTTTTTAAATGAATAAGCAGGTTTTTGATTGGTAATAATTTTATGATAGAATATCAAACAGTGTGGAAGTCTCCTCTTCTCCATATTTAGGCTGCCTATATTTTTGAGAGAATAAGTAACATGGTCTTTTCTTTTCAAACCGCACACAAGCCTAACGCAGGAATTCTGAACGAGTTGCAGTCTGCGTGCATCTACATTAAGCAAGTTCGGGCAGTAGACTATATCTCCGTAATTAAGGTGCGACAGGACCAACATTTCACAGAGCATGGTTCGACATTTTTTATTAAGTAAATGGCGATTTGAATATATTAGTTTTAAATTGCAGAATGCTCTTTTAATTATAGTAGTTACATGTTTCGAAAACTTAAGTTTGTAGTCCACAATAACGCCTAAATTCTTTGCTTCATCGGTAAGGGTAAGCTTTTCGTTATTAAGAATTATATTAACATTTTCTAAGCATCTAGAACGGGCAACAGCTCTACCAAACAACATCACTTGTGACTTTAAAGGATTGAGCGTTAGACCGTACTTGTTAGATATATCGCAGAGAGCCTCAAGGTCGCGATTAATTAGGTTACAGGACGCAAGTATTTCATTAATAAATAATGACAAATAGAGTTGCTCGTCATCTGCGTAAAAATAGGAAACACAATAACGAAGTACCTTATAAAATTGAGATGTGTACAGGGTCAATAAACGAGGCCCCAGGACCGAGCCTTGAGGGACTCCATAAAGAACAGGAGCAACATAGGACAAATTTTCACCAATTCTTACTGCTTGGAATCTTTCTGTCAAGTAAGCAGCAAAGAAGCTAGTTGCATCCGTAGAAAACCCCAAATAACCTAATAAACCAAGCAATAGTTGGTGATTTATAAGGTCAAAGGCTTTAGAATAGTGAAGGAGCACTAAGATTGTCAGTTTATTGTTATCAATGTCTATAAGGATATCATCAGTAACCTTAGTTAAGGCGGTTACACAGCTATGTTCTTTTCGAAAACCAGACTGTTGCTCGGGAAGGATATCATTGTCATCAATAAATTTTGTCATTTGCCCCTCAACTATATTTTCCAAAGTTTTGGAAAGTACACATAAAACACTGGTCTTAGATCTTTGAATTCATTGGGCGCTGCAGTCTTAGGTATAGGTACAACATGCGATTTTTCCAAACAGAAGGAAAAGTATTGCTAGAAATGCAAAAATTGAATATATGTTTTATAACGGGAAGTATACGAGGACAGCTCATAAGTAACATGCTTATACTAATGCCATCTGGACCAACAGATTTAGATTTGATGGAGAGAAGTAACTTAAACATTTCGTCTTCATTAGTGGATCTTAACTTAAATTCTTTTACAGTTTCACAGAGCTTGTTAGCTCTTAAAAAATTTAGTGTTTCCGGATCAGGTAACCTGTTTCCTTGCATATTTAGAAAAAAATGATTTATAGTCTGAGGATCTAAAAGATGTGTTGGAAGTGATGAACTATTTTCAGATCTGAGATTTAGTTTTTTTAGCTCTTTCCATAAGTTATTTTTATTTCCATTATTAATTTTAAATTCAAAATAGGCTTTTTTCTTCCGTTTGACAGCATAGTTTGTTTCATTACGAAGTGTTTTATAGTAATTCCAATCAACTATATTTTTGGACCTTTTAAATTTTAGTAAGGCTTTATCTCTTTTGGCTCTTAGTATTTTGATAGCTCCAGTTAACCACGGTGCTTGGTTTTTTGTTATTCGAACAGTTTTGATGGGAGCATGAATATCAAATAAACTTAAGATAATTGTGTTAAATATATCTGTCTTAGTGTCTAAGTCTAATTCAATTTTAAGCGAAAAATAATATGGAAAAATTTTTTTGCAAATGATCTGGAGCATTAAATTTTGCACAAGAAAGGTTATTACTAGTTTTTTCCTATTAACAAACGTTAAGCCGTAAGAGCTTCGCAAATTTCAAGGAAATAAATTTTTCCCTGTATTTAGGTTTAGGATAATTTTACTGGGTAGATAGCATAACAGCACATAGGGTAGTTTTTATTTCGAAAAATGGTCAAATACTTGTCGGACAATGAGGGCCTACACCATACCTGGTGTAATTCTGATCTACCAACAAGATAACCATTTAACAGTTTAATTACACCTTCCGAAAAACCATAATAATAAATTTTGGCATACAATAATTGATGCTCCAAAGTGTCAAAAGCCTTACTGTAATCAAGGAGAACCAAGGCAAGGCTAAGGTTTCCCCTCTATCTGCAGCCCCCAAAATATCATGCGAAGTATTCAGCAAAGCAGTCGCAGTGCTAAATCCTTTACGGAACCCCGACTGACCTTCAAAGAAGAGGTTGCCCTCATTTAAATAATTAACTTGTTTATTACCAATTTTTTCAAATAGTTTCGAAACCACGCTTATAAGACTGATGGGTCGCATTTCAGAGGACTGCACACTTTGGGCAAAAGCAACACAATGGCCGTTTTCCAGGAGACGGGAAATTTACTATCCTCTATAATCTTATTAAATATGTGAGTTAGAAATGGAATAACTATAGGACAACAAAGTTTAATCATTTGCAAAGTAAGCTGATCACATCCTGCTGCATTAGACTTTACCTGGGAAAGCGCCCATATAATATCATTGTCATTTAATTACCATAATTAGATAAAACGCGCCCGGTGTTACTCTGTTATCTAAATAAAATTTAATAGTGTTGGGCTTTACGTCTGGACACATTTTACGGACATACTTGACAAATTATTCATTTATTTTATCCGGATTCTGCAGTTTTTTCGGAATTTCAAAATTCTCTTTTCTATTGTAAACATTTATATCATTAAATGTTTGCCATAATACCCATTACACATCCAAAGCTGGTACTGCTTGTCAGTACTGGGGACCGTAGTTTATTTAGCAATAGTATTTTAATTATTGCAGAGCATTCGAGTTAAAGAAATATTACTTTACGACAAAGTTGACATGTTAATATTAATTATTGATTAGTTTGAGATATAATTTAAATAACTGATGTTATGAAATTAGTTTAAAAGTAATTTATATACAGAAATGTTATTTGGTTATTAAATCATGAGATATAATTAAGCCACGTTTAAAGAAAGGGTTATTTAAAAGTCATTACTTGTTTCTTTAATTTTTAACAAGTGGCAATTTGTAGAAGAAGAGTGCTTAAACGATTTTTTTCATTATTTTCAGGTAAACTATGCCAAGTGTCAGCTTGAATGAGAGTCACCAATCCCAGTTCTATTAATTTACAAGGCTGTTTTTTTATTTTATTTTGGTTTATTGTTTATTCATGTTTAAATTAAAATTGATTTAATTAAAACAAATTTGAAATGAGTAGAGCTCATATGTCGTAGGCTGATAGTGAAATCCGTCATTTCATGAAAAGCCTAGTCATATCATGAAGCGTGGCTAAAAGGTATATTGCAACTGGTTTGTTCGTTGTTCCCCAGAGCATTTTTAAAAATTTTTTCGACTAATATTATTTTATAAAAATAAAATTTAAATTAAATTTAAAAACAAATGCTCTGGGGAACAACGAACAAACCAGTTGCCAATATACCTTTTAGCGTGCAGCATGATATGACTAGGCTTTTCATGAAATGACGGATTTCACTATCAGCCTACGACACATACATTATTACATCATTCAAAACCCAGAAAGTTAACGCTTCTCTTACATCTCTTTGCGGACCCCAAATAATGCCTCTCCTGAAATTTTTAGAGGGTAAAAACACTGTCGTTATTTACAAAAGTCTAAAGTAGACAATTTGCTAATGTCTGAGTGAAAAATACCCTAACCATTCCGCTCGTATCGTATATAATACACGCTTTCTGTGGTCCTGAGATAATTTTTAAATTGTTGTTTTTGCATAAAACTTTCATGCTGGCATTTGACTACGACATGGTGTTTTGCAGCAATAAGTAGAAAAGCAAGCTGGCCAGGAGTTTTGATAAAAAAAATAGGCGATTTCAAAAATGCTCCCAACAATATGAAATAACTATGGAATTAAGAACATATTTTTACTGACAATACCTATTATTTATTGAAATTAGAGTGGCTATGTCCTGTTACATCTAAGAGGCAGATAATTTCCATAAAATTAGGAATCATTGTTGCACAAATGAAAATCAGGAAATCGATTCGCATTAGGCTGCCGACATGTTTTAACCATGTTATCCATTGGCTCGAACAAAGACCAACGACTAGTTGCTCGATGTCGGCATATACAATAATATACATAGACCTAATAATAGTTATTTATGTACCAAGGCAGTAAACTGATTCTTTATCGGACGAGTCTGAAATTAGGAGATGAGCGAGGCGAATAACAGGCGAGTCGATAAAGACACTTTACTGACGTGGTGCATACAAAATTTTATCGCCAACCGTTTAGAATTTATAATAAAAAAATTGAGGTATAACTCATCGCAATAAATCGCGAGAAAACTATTATCGAGCTGTCATAGGGAAAGGCGTGACAGTGACAGACGATTTTTGATTAATAAATGTCAAAGTCACTAATTTGCGGAGGGTAAAAGTATTTATCAGCCGCAAGAGGGTAAAAGTATTTATCTGCCGCATTTGCGGCAGGTAAAGTATTTTATTTTACAATAAAATAAAGTGTTCGTTTACTTCCGGAAATCACTCTGATAATGTACCGCTTTACTGACGGTTGACGATAAAAACTATTATTACCTCTATGATGTCGGCGACATGGGATACAGTTTGAACACAATACTCGATCTAGCTATGAAGGCAACTTTACGCTATAAGTGCTATTTGATTTCAGTTCTAGTGTCAAGTATGCAACCATTAGGGTAACGATTGCCATGTGGGGTTTTCCTTTTTTTCCTGTAAAACATATATTATTATTTTTTGTTTACTTTTGAATAAAGATTTAAGTGAAAGATGACCTATTTCAATGATTTCCTTATTTTTGACGGGATTAAGAAAAAATTAACAAAAAAAAAATTAAATAAAGCTTAGGGGGCCACCATTTCCCTACTGCTTATTTTTTAATTGTGTCTCGGCCTTTATGGTTTTTTCTTTTTCTACT
Source organism: Polydrusus pterygomalis (assembly GCA_963969555.1). Classification (NCBI taxonomy): domain Eukaryota; kingdom Metazoa; phylum Arthropoda; class Insecta; order Coleoptera; family Curculionidae; genus Polydrusus; species Polydrusus pterygomalis. The sequence continues at coordinate 114,968,189 of OZ018378.1, read as the reverse complement.
AGTAGTTTGGGCTTGGAACGAAGAGTGCATGGGCACCCTTTTCGCTGCGTCCCTTACTGTAACTTTATGGTTTTTTCTTTTTCTACTAGTAGTTTGGGCTTGGAACGAAGAGTGCATGGGCACCCTTTTCGCTGCGTCCCTGACTGTAACACTATAAACAGCTTGTATTACTTAGGCGTTACAGCGTAAATCTAATTAACAAGCAATTAATGGCGTAGTTGGATGGGTTAGGATTCCGTACCAATCAGATTCATGTACCTATATTGTAATATGATTATTTGTGCTTCAAACTTGTGTGTTTTTAGTAACACGATCCTAAACTTTTAAATAAACTGTCTTGTTTTTGCTTTAAAATATTTTGTAATACATTTGACAAATCCGACTAAATACTTGACTCATTCAATACAGGATAAAAAAAATTTAAAAAATAATAACTACGAAAATTCCGTGCAAAAGTAATTACAAATAAAGTAGTATAACAGTATAAACAAACAACAACTTGGTTGCATGCATATATCTAAAAGGCAATTTTTTGTGTTGTTAAAGTGTAATATTACAGTTGAACTATGGATCAATCTGTGTACCAAAATCCATTTGTTTCAATGAAGTATTGGCGAACTAAATTGTTAATTTACGAAAAACAATGATTAATATTATAAATATACCAAATATACCATCGACATGAAGTGCAAAAAAATACATAAAGTCTGTTCAATGACCGCTGACCGTTACGTCATATTTTCCACATTTGCGGTAAGTCGTAAATTAATTCAGTCAGTTTGACTTACCGGTGGTAAAGGTTATGATTTTTCTTAGGCTTGATCTACATATAGACGGATGCATTTAACAAGTAAAATACAAGCGCATTTTTCAAATTTTTAACTATTATTTTAAGACTGTTAATAAAGTCAGAAATAAGTAGTTTATTTACGGTAAAATGTATCACGAGATGAAACACTTTGTATTTGAAAATCAATATGATATTTTTAATTAATTTAAATTTAAGTACTGAAAAATAAATGATTCATTTATAAAATTTAAATTTCAATCATATATTTTTTGTCGAGAGTATCTCTAGTGCATCAGTCTATAAATTTTGTGTCAAATATGTTTGAGTAACGTACCTATTAAAATAACATAAAAAAATTAAATAAATAGCACTTACAGACTACTAACGTTTGGGTGGGATCTGCTGTTTCACTATTATGCGGATCTAATCCTTCATTGCAAATGGTGAAATCGGAATTTATCTTTGTTATAACCACGCAATAAGTAATATTTTTGACCAACTTGTATTTGGAATTTTTTTAATTAGCCCGGAATGATGGGTGAAGATATCTATATGATAATAAGCAAAGGATCTTCAAGTTTGGTAACAATTATTCTTCAAACCATTTCTCAAAGTTTTCACTATTCATCGAATCATGATAATCATCAGATTTAAGGCCAGATTTGAATATCAAACTTGAATTATTCACAAATCCATTTTCTGAACCAGCATGTAGAACAATATACCGTACACCCTCTGACGATTTCTTTAAACTGTATGAAGAGTATCATCTTGCGAACTTCGCCTAAAAGCCCCTTTATTGTATGTCCAGGTTTCATCCAGAAAAACAAGTTTTAAGGGAAATTTTAAGGTTTAGTTGTATTGAGCGAACCTGCTCTATACATCCCATAAATACGCTCTCGTTTGGTATGTTCATAAATTTAGTGAAGTTCTCGAACATGGGATGACAAAATAGCTACATTATTGCGTTTCTTAAAATCTACATCCTTCTCTGTCCCATTTGCCTTATTTCGTTGAATTATTGAACACGAACCCAAAGCATCAGAAACTCTCTTAAACAGATGGGTATTAATAAAAACATTACCAACTGTATGAATAGAATCAACTTACTGACTTCGCCTAAAAGCCCTTTACTGTATATCCAGCTTTCATCCAGAAAAAACAGCTTTTAAGGGAAATTGAAAGTTGCGGTTATTCTCTTAAAAATTCTATTTGTTTTTGGGCTATATGGGGTTGCTCTATTATTATTTCAACACAATCAATGCTTTTAAGGTTTAGTTGTATTGAGTGAATGGTAACCCGCTCTATAGGATCCCATACGCTCTTTTATGATATGTTCATCAATTTGGTGAGTTGTCGACCACGGGATGACAAAATAGCTACATTATTGCGATTCTTAGAATGTAGGTCCTTCTCGATCCCCTTTGCCTTAATTCGTTGCATTGTTGAAGACGAATCTCGCAAATCATCAGAAACTCTCTAAAACTGACAGGTATTTATAAAAACATAGCCATATATTTTTCATGTTTATTATTTAATTATGATTACACAATTCTTGCTTTATTATATCTGCTTACCTAGTAAACAGCGTCAAAGGAAAAAGAGTTTTTCCGGCATCACTTTATTTTTGAAAAAAATCAACTAATTTTAAAATTAATGCTTGCTCTTCTTCACAATCCCTTAGCATTTTTGAAATAATGTTAATTAAAAATGTCACTGTCATGTCAACGACAAACAATTGGTAGTCAGAGTAATGTTTGTAAAATGAGACATAAAGTTAGCAAACAAGGCTTATGACAATTAAAAAATTTTCAACTCAGTATGAATTCACATCAAAAATATTAGATAAGGGAAGTTATGCGTTACTTTTAAAAAAAATGCAAGAAAATTGAATTTACAAAAGGTACAATCTCTTAAACACCAAAGCCTGTTTATATAAAATTTAAATTAGGAAATGTCTTCATTTCAACAAATAAACAGAACACTAAAGAACAAAGTGATAACAAGTAAACCGAATGACGCCGCTCCGTTTTTTCGTAAAAAATCAATTTAACTGATTTTTTAAATAATTGTAATAGAATCAAACTCGGCCTTCGTCCGCCAGCCGCCTACAGCCTAATTATTACAAACACTAACTGGCACTTGGCACATCAGCAATTTGTAAAGGCGCCCGCGTAAGGGAGGCAGTCGGCTCGTGACGATCGTGTGACGGCAGCAGGTATTCGATTTCAAAGACAAAACCAAAACATTCGGAGAATCATCGGCGTTTATCGCGGTGGTGATTTTTTTTTGTTTGTTTATATTAGTTAAGACATATTTGGGAATAAAGGCGAAGGTAAGTAACTAATATTCAAGCAAAAACTGAATATTATTTATCCACTAATAAGCATATACTTAAGTAATAATTAATAATATCATTTATTTTTCTGATGATCAGAAAACCCAATATGGAAAAAGGCAAAATGAAGTCGAGTGATTGGGAAAATTTAAAAAGAAAAAAAGAGCAAGAAGACTCTCATCTGGATCTGGTAGCTGTGACCCAAAATATAGGTTTATTTTAGTAATACTACCATATTATGTCTCGTATTATACCGGACTACTGTAATATTATTTTTGACTAAATATTGACATTAAATGCCGTAAAAAGACCCAAGAAAGGGCGTGGCACCCAAAGAAATTTTGCCTCCGGTGGGCCTGCCGGCAGCTTATTTGGAACTTCATTAATTTTTAAGCGCCAGCCTGTACGTTTGCCCCCCGGCGCCCATATTTCTAGCTACGCCACTGCAGTCAGTACAAGTTTTAAAATATGGTGAATGCGATGGTAAAACAAGTTAGCCCAGTCCTGTCTCTGTCGCCAACATCTTAACGTAAAATAGACCAGATTTCAACAGGGTGCCATAAATGACAAAAAATGTCCTCAATAATTATAGATACAGATACTAATGGGCTTCTTAATAATTTTATTATAGGTTGTTCTGGATTTGTAATGTTAGTTCTTTTCTGTATGACTTATAACGGAAAAAATTGAGTCAAACAAGCAATTATTAAAAAATAATGTTTAGACATACCAAGCAGACAACACCTCAAAACTCAACCGTTACTGCATGCAATATAAATAGTACAGACAATATTTAATTCTAGAAAAAAATGTAGGTAATGTTATTGGCATTTATGTGGGAAATTATCCTTTTTTAGAGGTTCCTCTATACTTAACTGTTAAAGTCTGCCCCCCAAAGTTCGATGTACCTAATACAAAATGGCATAGTTACGTTAAAAGAAACGCGACTTAAAGACGGTATTTGTTAATGCTATTGACGTACCTAAATAGTTTGGGATATCAAATTTTAGAGTAGACAATGTAAAAAGACACACAAGTGGTGTAGCGGTTCATATTAGAGACTGTATAAATATTATAAAGGTAGAAAAATATCCATACCAGAAAACTTGTTGGTTCATTGTAATTAGAATTGTATTATTGGAAATATTAGGATTTTGGATAATTTGTACCATTCTCCTAGTTCAAGTGACTTTTTAAACTTTTTGAACAATGGTGCGATGATTTGACTGATATTGGGTACCCAGTCTTAATAATAGGGTATTTTCGTATTAATTGGATAGCACAACCTACTTACTGGACAAAACTGAAAAAAATAATTAATGATTCTGGTCTAGAACAAATTATTTAACATTTTAGGCGTCCTTCTGAACAGGGGGAAGTTTAATTATTGATCTGGCCTTTACAAATAGGCGTGATATTTTTAGATGTGTGTATTGTATTAGAAACAGTACGTAGTGGTGATAATTTTATTGTTCGTATAAATATTCAGCCGCATAATAAGGGTAAGGAAAACTGAATTATAAATACAAGAGGTAAATTAGACTATCAAAAGATAAATCAGGAGTTGTCACAAGTTGTGTGGAACTACGGAGAAGGGAATATAGATGACAAATATATACCATTTTTTAATAATATAATTAGTACCTTAAAAAAATGCGCCAAAACGGAAAAGGTAAAAAATGCTTATATAAGGAATGGTTTACAATAAGGTAAGAAGAGCAATTAAAGACAGGGACAATTGTTTATAAAATTGTTTGATAGAACGAATAGTAACAGTGAAAAAAAAATATAGGAAATATATAGAAATTGTGTTGTTACAGCTATCAGGGAAGATAAGGAAAAATACTACCAGAAGGAAATTGATTTATCAGAAAGAAATCCTAAGAAAATGTGAAAAACATTAAGCCACCTGATTGGTAGAAATTGAATGTAAGATTTATCCCACGCATTAAAAGCTAAAAAACTTTTATTTTTCAAATGAAACACCCTATATATTATTAATATTGCCAACACCCTGTATGATATTTAAAAAAAATGTTAAACGTAGATAGACTTGTAATTAATTGAATAAAATTAGTCTGATGGAATTTCTATTTCCTTTAGTTTTTTTTGGTATACTGGTTTATAGCCAGCCCTGCATGTAACAAAAAATCGGAAGAAATATTCTATTTAGAAAATCTTAGGCATAAGGTATGCCGCGCATTTTAGGATTGCCACTTTACGTAGTAACGTAACTAACCGTAGTACGTTATCCAGAAATGTAATAATATACAGGTTCTATTTAAAATAAAGAAGTGGTATAGAAAAGAGCATATTCTATGCAAGTAGTAGTATAGCAAGTTACTATTTTTACTTTATATCAATGATGTAACTTCAGTAGTGCACATTAAATTTGCTCGTACATTAATTTTTGTGCAGATGATACTTTGATATATTTCTTTTCAAAGGATCTAGAATAGATGCACTTATTCGTACTATTAATTTGAAATTGGGACTTCTTGATAAATGGTTTAATATAAATTATCTTAAACTAAATACAAAAAAAGCATATTAAATAAATATAAAAGCGAATTTAAGCTAAGTAAGCTAAGTGTAGAAATGGGCGGTAATATTATTAAAGTGGTGGAAAAAATAAAATATCTTGAATTTGTGTTAACAACTAATTTAATTTTAAGGAGCATATTGTACACATGAAAAACAGTATAACAGAATGGAGTAATTTAAAACATATCATTTAATTGCCGTTGTTGGTGGGTGATTGATGTCTGATGGTATGGTGTAGTTTTAGTGTAAGTGCGAGGTGCATGACTGCAAACTTAATTTTGTGTTCCGTGATATAAGCGTTGTGTAGATGTGTTCTTATATTCGAGGTAAATTTGTGTTTATTTTCTCCTGAACAATAAACTTGATCTCCTGTTGTTATTAACATACCTACTTTATAATGAATAAAAAATAATCTTATTTGGTTTTACGTGGATGTAAAAATAAATGTTTTCATATAAAAAAACATTATCGTAAAATTTTGTGGTTTATTAAGCCTATCCCAACTGATATGTTTCTTTCGGTAAGAACTTTCACGCCATTTTATTTTTTATTATGATTTTCTTAATTTATTTTCTCAAAATAAACATCACTGGTGATAGTTTGGGGTAAAATACTTAGATTAGATTAAAAAGTATTGTACACAAAATAAGGCCATCAAATGGCCATATTAATTTTTCCTTTTATTTTTATAGGTACCTATACCTAGGAAAGTGGCTAAAAACGTCACTATTACTACAGGGATTTAAAAAAAGGTAATGCTTTGCGGTTTTCACATAGATTCTTCTTATTTATTCTTCTTTTTGTTAAAAATATATATCGTTGCATTTAAAATTTGTGCATTTTTGAGAAAAATTAAGAAATTTTTGATTCTGCTAAATAGCGCCCTCCAGCTGACGCAATGAAACTCAGAACGCCATCGTTTTTTATAAAATTGGTAAAACGAAAGAATCCCTGTTTAGGGAGTTTAAATTTGTTAAATTCCGATACGCCAAACCAAAGTTGCAAATATTTTTGGTTAGCATTATTTATTCCCTCCTACCTACATTAAACAGAAATGTAGAGCAAAAACTCAAATACAAAAGTCATCCAGAATTTTAATTAGATTAAAAAAATGCTATCTTTGATAGATGTTTACAGGCCCGGACTGGCCAGTTCCGCAGGTCCGCCATCGCGGAGGGCCCCGGGCCCGAGGGGCCCCAAATGGCCCCCCACATAACGTGCAAAAAATCAAAAAAATAGTTTGTGTCATGTCTGGTTAAAAGTTATTTTGTGTTATTGTACGCAAAAACAAAAACCTATGCAAGTGCAGTTAATCTTAAGCTTGACGAAAATGACATTGATGTCGAGTTAGAGTTGGACTTTAAGAGAAAAAGAACGTCAAAGAGAAAATTGATGCCCGGTGAAAAATCAAAAGATGAAGCTGACTCTATTTCAACAGTTCAACATTACAAAATTGTATATTTTGATATTTTAGACTGTGGGAGGATGAGTATTGAAGAAAGATTTTGCGCAAACAAAGACATTTTACAGGATTGCTCTTGGTTGGCCCCAAAAAGTTTGACTCTATCTTGAAACTTAAAACATTTCCCACATGCAGAAGCCCTGCACATTGTTTCTAAACTGTGTAAAATTGAAAGAAGTCGGCTGTTGATAGAGCTGCGACAGTTTGCACAACAATACAGCAACTTCATAGCGGCAGAGTCCACTAAGAACTACGGAGACAGAAAAAGAAGACGATTTTGACCCAACCGAAGAAGCGGAAAAAAATGCTCGCATTTACTGCTCTGAAAATAGACAATGTTTTCAGTGTTTGACATGTGCTTTTTCTGTTCTGTTTGAACTTACTTAATCTGGACTGTTTACCAACCTGTAGTGTATATTGCATATAAATTTGTTATTACCATACCTTCTACCCATGTCACATGTGAAAGAGTTTTTTCTAAACTTTAAATAGTTAAAAATCGACTTTGGTCGTCTTTAAGCCAAGACCTTATGTCCAGTCTGCTTTTTATTAATGTTGAGAGGGATTTATTTTATGATTTGGACAAAAATAAAATAATAGATGAAGTAGCTTTAACAAGTAAGTTACTTACAAAGAAGCTTAAGCGAAAGTTACTTTAGGCATAGGGGAGTAAATATGCGTTAAATACACACGATTTAAAAAAAAAATGTTATTATTATTTTTCTAATTCCTAAAATCCGTCGTTCAAATGTCATTATTTTTATTAGACAAATAATTTTGACATAATTCATTAATACTTTGGGATGAATAAAATACTGGCACTTTATTTTGAACTCCGTTGTAATTATTAGCAGTTCTACAGCATGTGTTTTGTAGTGTTGTGGTATCCTAAAAATACTGTGAATTTCTTATTTTAATGAATAATAAAGTTAACTAAAGTCGAAAATCGTAATATTCGTATAAAAACCTAGCTGAATTTGTTCTTCTTTATAAGTGCCAAAATAGCGTAAAAACGCGTTTTCATTATTTTCAAGCACCTAATTTTCAACACCCAGACCCCCCGGTAGAGGGCCACTTTACAGGTTTCAGCTGAGGGCCCCAAATGGTCCTAGTCCGGGCCTGGATGTTTACTATAAGAATTCTTGAGAAAATCTCACTTTTTGATTGGTCACTGTAGTTATGAACCCTAGCGGCCAACCTAGAAATTTAAAATATACCTTCTCTTAATAATTTAATTAAAATAATTGCTCTTAGTAATTTTAGTAATAAATATTTTTTCCGCAAACTGTACGGTAAACGGTTTCCAAGATACAGTCCTTTTTAGTTGCACACCCGGTACCTATACCAGTGGCGTAGCTAGCATGGGTGACACCCGGGGCGGAATTCGTGGTGTCACCCCAAAAATGAAAACTGATTATTATTTTTTTCTAATTAAAATATAAATGAGTAAACAAAAATATGTAAGTACCTTAAAAGCTAGCTGCAAACTCACTAATTACGTCCTCAAAATTTATTTTTTGCGTTGCCTCGTGTTCTATTGTTAACATGCTTAGACTGTTGAGTCTTCTTTCGCTCATTGTAGCCCTCAAATAGTTTTTTATTAATTTGAGTTTGCTGAAACTTCTTTCACACGAGGCTACCGATACGCAAATTGTTACAAATAGTTTGAGAGCGACCACAAGATTTGGCACAGATTCTATAAAATCCCATTGCACAATAAACTTTAAAAAGTCTAGAGACAACCAATTAGACACTGATATATTGGCCGCTTGAATATGTCGGCGGAGTCTTGGTATCTCCAAGAGGAGTTCGGCTTCCGATACTTCATCGTCATAAAAATTACAAAATTTTGATACAGCCAATTTCAATTCATCAGTATTTGCAGAAAGCAAAGTATTTGGCTGTACAACCTCAAACAATTAAGCTACTTCTCGAACAGACTGCAATCTTGTTTGAAGTTCTACGCTGAATCGATCAATGCATTCAAACATATCTTCTTGCACTTCAGCTCTCAGGGTGAGTCCTGCATCGGTGGCCAACTCACCGGCCACTCGTTTTTTACGACGAATTCGTCTTTCGATTGGAATGTCGTACTTCTCCGATTTTTTTAAAGCAAAATCTATGGCGTTTTTTACAACTTCATTTCGTTGCTCCTCAGTATAAAGACGAAGAGCTTCTATTTTTATAACCAATTGATCAATACTCAACCCTTTACTTTGTAATGCAATCTGAGTACAATGTATTTCCTTCAGTACGTCATTCCAAAAGAAAAGATATAACAATAAGTAAATAACACATTTTGTATGTATGTTAATAACCACTGAATGATCTTAAAAAAAAAATAAAAGTGGCTTTACTCAGTGATTATTATTGTTGATAAAAATTGTCATAATTATGATTTGTGTATTTTTTTCATCACTGTCGGGTTATCGGGTGGGTCGGGTGTCACCCCTAAAAGGGTGACACCCGGGGCGGTCCGCCCCCCCGCCCCCCCTCTAGCTACGCCACTGACCTATATCTTTTACCGCGCGACCAAAATGGCAGTTATGCGTTTTGTGAACTGTGCCACAGAATTTATATCTACGCAAAGTCATATATTCTGTGACTGCGCTAGATGTTAGCCAGTGCCATCAGTTTTGGTCGCGTGGTACCGTGCGAGCAAAAATTATTTGCATCAAAGAGGGATTGGATTAAAAAACGTAGGGCTTAGTTTAGATCACAATGATATCTAACCCAAATCTAGTTTAAAATTTTGTTAAATTCATATTATGACATGATATGCCAAACTAATGAGTAATAAAATAAGTAGACCAATACAAATTTATTTTTGTTGTTTACAAAATCTGCGGCTTATATTTCTTGGAATACTTGCACTTTATAAGGAAATAAATTTATCTGCTTCTTAAGAATAGTCCTGCATGTTCCATAAGATCTTCCACTTCTTGGGACAGGCGTCTTATACAATTTGTCGGCGTATTTTGCATTATTTATTTCACGAACGTTTGCAACAAGTTATCCTGTTCTTACAGATGGTCTTCCTGCTCCTTTTTTGTGTTGTATAGAACCTGTTTCCCTAAACACACCCACGGTTCTTTTCAGGCAATGATAAAAATCCTCAGCAATAAAAGCAACGTTCGGAAAATGTTCGTGAAAATCGTCCATGCACAAACCCGGATTGTATTGCCACTCACCATTTACTTTAACCCCGTTTCGAAAATACGCTTCAACCATGAATGTTTTGTGTTGTTCCGTAAAGCCCATTGTGTGAATTGTTCAAGAAATTGGAAAAATTAGCGATGAATCAAATTACTTGTAACGACTGTCAAAGATGACGGAATAACTGATTGATTGTTAATTCAGGTAGTTACTGACACCCAACAGGTATTAAGCTCTACGGCTAAGCATTACGTCCTTAGATGCAAGGCCCTCTTTGATGCAAATAATTTTTGGTCGCACGGTATAATAATTTCCAATATTGCTAATTTACTGTACCTTATGCGCCTAGTGATACCATTTGATAGCATGGTGTTTTTTCTGTCTAATATATGAAATTTAATAGAGTTGTTGTTTCTTGATCAGAGTATGTCCATATTAACTAAAAAATATGAAAATAGGGTTCACGGTTATTGAAAAATAATTCTAGGTGAAAATGGGTTTCTTATCTTATAATTGTCATGCTTATGACTAAAATGAATTATTTAATTTCTAATTACAATTAATGTAGATATGATTTACTTTGGTAATGCATATAAAATAATATGTAATTAAATGTAAACTTTAAATAAACTGTTTTTTAACAAGTTTAGTAACTTAGATTAAACTTCCTTTTATTATATACTTTATTGGATATTTGTTGATGTTATTGCATTACGTATTTAACAGGTAATTATGCGACAGTGTCAATATATTTGCATACACTATTATTTAATAACCACAATGTTAACAAACTACAGGGTGAGCCAACCATAGAGTTCATTATCTCATTTGTTTCGAAAAATATCAAAAAATGTTAAATACAAGACTTTCAGAGAATGCTAAGGTGCACAGTTTAAAATTATTTTATGTGTATACGGGCGGTCCAAAAAAGCGTGGCGAATATAATAAGTTTTTCTTTATAGAACACCCTATTTTTCAATTTATTCTTAGATTCTACATGAAATTCTGTAACTTCTTTTTTATTAATGTTATATACCTAAACCTAGTAGTTGTTCTAATATTTTATTTTTTTTAGAAAAATATTAGTTTTTACAAGATGATATAATGTCCGCGAAAATAATTAAAAAAAGAAAATATTGTGGCATTTCGGACAAGTGTGTAACTATTTTTTATATTGGAATACACAGGGATCCAAGTTCAATGGATACCCTGGGGTGGGTAGACCACGACGGCCGTTTCGTCCTTGTTAGGACTCGACGGGCAGCCATAACCCAAGCAATTCCAAGAACGACGGAAAAATGTATTAAAAAGCGGGCTTTAGACGAACACTCTTTCCTGCGAGGTTTTGTCGTCCACGCCACAACGCGCGATGGAACGCGCGCAATCCTGCGACGGGACGGGAAATTGGGTGCACCATTGCGTCGCGCGGTATACAAACCCGAACGCACGCTTAGCGAGGTCGCCTTATCCCCCACGAAAGCACGTTTGTCTAAATGCAAATCCTGATGGAAAACGTGGCGCGTTGTCACTTCCAAAAGTTGGAAAGGATAACGCGCTTTCTTAACGGGAAAAACTGAACAGTTGCAGTTGCAATTATGTTAAGGGCACATGAACACCGACGTAACCGTGCTTTAATTTACGCTGGCATATATTATGGCCTGAATAATAAACGAAAACGGAACGTGTGGGTCAACGACTACCGACAACATAATCATACCCCATGCTGGACCAGTTACGAGATAAATATCCAGACGATTACCGAAATTACCTTCGAATGGATGCGCCATCATTTGATCTATTGCTAGAACTAGTGACACCTGCAATTCGGAAACAGGATACTACGATGCGCGAAAGCATTTCACCCAAAACGACAAAACTAACGTCTGCCAGGCCGTCAGACCAGTGGCGCAGCGAGGGGGGGGGGGTTTAGGGGTTAAACCCCCCCCCCCCCCCAGACGCCCAGACTAAGATGTTTTTTTACGGTTTAGACCAGGGCTGTAGCCTTTGAAAATGGTAAAAAGTGAAAAAAAATAATAGTAGGATGAAACCCATTGGAAAAGGCAGAGAATATAACAAAAATGAAAGAAAAAATAATTTACGGGCGATCCGAGGTCGGGAAGTGGAAAGGCGTCAGTTTTTAAGGGTAGAAAACGATTTATCTCGATTTCCGGCAAAACTACAAGTCCTATGGAAGAACTTTAAATGGCAAAGTTGTAGGTAATAAAAAGATCTACAACTTTTGTGTTTACACTTTTTTACATAAACTCAAAATTTATGTGAAAAATTCAAATACCCAAGTTTTTGGTATTTTATTTTTATCTTTTACAAGAAAATTTTTTTTACGAAATTTGGTGAAAACTTACCTTTTTATGTCCCAAACACACTGTAATTTTTTTGATTTAAAATATTTATTTTTTCACCTTATTTTGACTTAATATCGAAAAAGCACCCTAATTTTGAATCGAAAATTCTCACGTTAAAATATCTGCTTTTTTAAAAAAGTCGGCGGGCTTTTTATTCGTTAAAATCTCTACTTTCTGATGGTGTAAAAAAATACATTACATGGTAAATGTGATGAAATCTCCTTTAAATCCTACCTTTAATTATATTTAGAACAACTATTTTCGCATATTTTTTGCGATCTTTATGTTTTATGGATTGTAATTTTTTTGTTTATCAATGTAACATGGAATCTTACGTTTTTAGAGTAATAATTAAAGTATAAATTCTAATAAATAGCTAAAAATTGTACATAATAATTTTTAAAAAAATTCGGATTAGAGTTTTTTTCGTTTCTTTGCATTTTTTGAGAACATTTACCATAGTAATGTATATTTTTTACACTATCAGAAAGCAGAGATTTCAACGAACAAAAAGCCCACCGACTTTTTTAAAAAAGCAGATATTTTGACGTGAGAATTTTCGATTGAAAATCAGGGTGCTTTTTCGATATTAAGTCAAAATAAGGTGAAAAAATAAATATTTTAAATCAAAAAAATTACAGTTTGTTTGGGACATAAAAAGGTAAATTTTCAACAAATTTATTTTTCTTGTAAAAGTTAAAAATAAAAAACCAACAACTTGGTTATATGAATTTTTCACATAAATTTTGAGGTTATGTAAAAAAAGTGTAAATACAAAAGTTGTAAATCTTTTTATTACCTACAACTTTGCCCTTTAATGTTTTTCCATAGGACTTGTAGTTTTGCCGGAAATCGAGATAAATCGTTTTCTACCCTCAAAAACTCACCCCCTTCCACTTTCCGACCTCGGATCGCCCGTAAATTATTTTTTCTTCATTTTGGTTATATTCTCTTCCTTTTCCAATGGGTTTCATCCTACTATTATTTTTTTTTGTTTCAAAAATTATCGACCCTGGTTTAATTTTAGTTTTTAAAATTTTGAAATCCTATTCATTTTTTTGAAAACCCCCCCTAATACAAAATTCTGGCTGCGCCACTGCGTCAGACACGCGTGCTAAGCCGCACGAATTCCTCCGATCCTTTCCGAGCGACAGTTTTGCATTACACGAACAATATTTCGGGTTTGTTCGGCTCTTTCGCGTAGGACAGAGTGCCCGTCTAAAGCCCGCTAAATTGCCTCCCTGTAGAATCAAGGCGGCCATCAATACACCGTAGCACCATCCCACGGAATCACTCACGTGAGTGTAGTAACTTGGAGTTGATTCCGTGGGATGGTGCTACGGTGTATTGATGGCCGCCTTGATTCTACAGGGAGGCTTTTAGTACATTTTTCCGTCGTTCTTGGAATTGCTTGGGTTATGGCTGCCCGTCGAGCCTAACAAGGACGAAACGGCCGTCGTGGTCTACCCGCCCCAGGGTATCCATTGTACTTGGATCCCTGTGTATTCCAATATAAAAAATAGTTACACACACACAGTTTTTACTTTGACAGTTCCGCCATTGTTTTCGAAGGCGGAATGCTCATATTTGCTACAAACTTTCTATTGGGATGACAAAAAACATATAATGAAATATGGATTAGATGCTAAAGGGCCTTCAAAATAAGTTTATACATTTTGACTAAGTATTTCAAATTGAAAAAATCAAGTTTTTTAAATGGTGCACCCTGTACATTATTATTTTTTCTGGTAGATTTTATAATTCTTTTTAACTTTCATTAAGTATGTCATATACCTATTTTGTGATTTATTTTGATTTTTGCCATTTTTACGCTTGTTTCTTTTTTTTTATTACGCTAACGGGACTAACGCAATAAAATTAATAATAATAATTTTTCTGATTTAACCTACTTAATTTTAAACTAATATAACAAAATAAATGTTCAAAAATATGCTTGTCTACTTGGATACACATATTCAGTATTTTTACCAAATTTCCCTGAACGTTCCTTAGCATCAAGTGTGTAATTGTCCTGCATGCTTCCCGTATCCTAATTTCCATATATTCTGGTGTTGTAGGGAGATTCACATAAACGCAATCTTTAATGTAGCCCCACAAAAAGAAATCTAAAGGTGTTAAGTCACATAAGCGAGCGGGCCACCCAATGAATCCATCTCTACCGATCCATTTTTGTGGGTAATGATTGTTTAAAAATTCTCGAACTTCGCGATGGTAATGAGCAGTGATTCCGTCTTCTTAAATCCACATTTGTTTCCTTTCAATGTTATCAATTTTGGAGCTGTGGTAATTCATTTTGCAAAAAGTTTAAATATCTATGCCCGTTCGCGGAAAAAATATAGACCAATAACTCGAAGATTTTTATTCCACACCATACATTAAGCCACCAATGCAATGGTTTTGATTTTGAATTTCCAGCACCCGGAATGGATTAACTATCGAATACTAAGTGCATATGATTGCAATTAACTGATTCATTACTGCGAAAGGTAGCTTCATAGGAAAACATTATTTTGGGCAAAAAATTTGGAGCCTCATTTATGATGGTACAAAAATTTACTCGTTGTTCAAAATTACGGTCTAGACGTTGTTGGTGGAGTTCCATATGGAAGGGATATCTGAATTTTCTCATGGTGCGAGTAGCGGTTGATTGGGTTATGTCACATAAGTTAGCTAAGTAACTCCTACTGCTCTGGGGATTATCTTTAACATAAAGTAAAATCTCAATTTGTTTTTCCTCATTGGTAGCATTCCGATTTACTACTTTCCGTTTCTTATATTTAACGCTACCATTACCATTAAACCGTTCCATTAAGCATTGAAAATATTGTTTAGTTGGAATGCGTCTTTTAGGACATTTCATACCGTAAATCATTACTGCCAAAAGACATTTTTTTTTGTTTTGTCGAATATATAAATCCTGTCAATTAATTAATTTTCAGGAAAATCCATAACTATTTTATTTTTATAGGTAGGTACTTTACTTACGAAAATAAATTAAACTATTTTTACTTGCTTAATTATTGGCATTTAAAAATTTACCAATGCCCAAATTTTTATTTTGTCATGTCCAACTCATTCTATAGCGTTAGTCCCGTTCATCATCATACATCATCAACATGCCATCTGCGTCCACAGCTGGACATATGCCTCCCGTAGTAGATTCCATCTATGCCGTTTTTGAGCTACGGTCATCTAATTTGTCCGGAGTCTCTTGATATCGTCGGACCCTCTTGTTGGTGGCCGTCCTCTATTAAAAATATGCATCCTGCCGCGGTCTCCATTCCAGAATATTTCGTGTTTATCGGCCATCCGTAAATCTAGCCACGTGGCCGGCCCAGTTCCTCTTTAGAGTGGCTATGCGTTCTATCGAATCAGTTACACCCGACATTCTCCGCAATTGTTCGTTCGTTATCCCGTCTCTGAGGGAAAGGCTTAGCATTGATCTTTCCATCCCTCTCTGGGCGATGCGTATTTTGTTCACATAATGTTTTGTGAGGGTGAGAGTTTCTGCCCCATAGGTGAGTACAGGCAGTACGCATTGATTAAAAACCTTTCTCTTTAAACACTTTGGGAAGTTTAATTTCCGAATATATCTCAATTTACCGAAAGCCGCCCATGTTAAGCCAATTCTTCGTTTTATCTCGCAGGTTTGGTTATCCCTTCCAATGCGGATCTCGTGGCCAAGATATTTATACGAGCTTGACTGCTTTATAGGGCTTCCATCCACTGATATTTCTTCACTCACTACTAGATTTGTGAAATATTCGGTCGTATTGATGTTTATTTTCAGGCCTACAGTTTTCGATGCGCGTTTTGTAGTCTATGCAGCATTTTCCTAGCTTTATCGATACGGTCCGCAATTATGACGATGCAGTGATCGGCAAATCTTAAATGATTTAATTTTTCGCCATTTATGTTTATGACCATTTCTTCGAACTCTATAATTTTAAACATATACTCCGAGAGGGTCATGAACATTTTTGGGGATAGAACATTCACCCTGACGAACTCCTCTTTCGATACGAAAATCTTGAGTGGTATCGTGAATTTTAAAACGTGCCGCGGCCTTTTCGTGTATATTTTTTATGATAGCTATATATATATCTGTAGTCGACTCGACATTTTGCTCTGCCTCTTCGTTCGTATCCTCATATACAGGTTATACATATTTATTATTATTATATAGCAGACTGATACGTCTGTAGTTTTGTAGTTTTTTTATGTTACCTTTCATATGGAGAATTATACCGTTAGTGTAATAAAAACAAGCGTAAACATGAAAAAATCAAAAATATATCGTAAGCTATTAAAAATATGACTTTCCTAATGAAAGTTGAAGAGTTTTGTAATAATGATATACAGGGTGTACGATTTAAAATAATTGATTTCCTTAATTTAAAATAGTCGAATTATTATTGTATTAATAATTATTTTGAACGCCCTCTAGCATCTAACTCAAATTTAATTACATGTTTTTTTGTCATCCCAATAGAAGGTTTGTAACAAATATCAGTGTTCCACTTTCGGAAACAATGGCGGAAATGTAAATTTTTTATAAGAATAAAAAGTAATATTTAAAAAAAAAATTAAACTATTAGAACAACTACTGGGTTTAGGTATATAACATTCAGGGGCGGCTCGTGGTATTTGAAAGTGGTGAGGCACAGTTGAAAATTTTTTTTTAGCATAGTTAGATTCGGTTAGATTTTAAAATTTATACAAGTTTTTTAAATCGCTATAGCCATATTTTGACCAAACTTTGTCGCTATTATTTGTTGCAAACAGAATACACGGCCAGCAAAATAATTTGTTTAACGTTACACTACCAGTAAGTCAGTCGTACTTTTCGTACCAAGTGTTTTGAAAGCTCCGATTTGATTTCCCCACCCCACCGATAGTAACAAGACGTTCACTCAAATCTGGAACAGGTCGCTTTACTTCTTTTACTATGTACAATTTATCTTCAAAGGAATTAATACTTGAAAAATTCTGCCCATTTACTAAAAAATTAACAAGATAACAAGTAGGATGGCGAATGTTTACATTTACCTGGGGAAGTTGTGACGCTGTGCTAGGCCCCGCTGAATCCATTTTTCGCTAGTAAGCACAAAACAAATAAACTAATAAGTAAAATAAAAGTAATGTAATATTAATATTTTAGAAAAAACACTGCTTACTGTTGGAAAAAAGCAAAACAAAAATCAGTGCGGTAAACCACAAAAGCATTTACCGAAAACTATAATAAAATATAATGCACCATGCACTCTCTCCAAACTTTCAACGGACAACCTGTTAATGTTAATCTAATAATAGCGTTTCTCCAAATACCGTGTCGCGGCGTTCATCTTTATAGATTAGATTAGTCCCCTCGCGTTCGCATTAAATTTACGTAGAGAGTTGAGGCTGGCCTCAGAAGAATGTTTTTATGCGCTATTTAAAGATAGATTCGACTGGACTATTACGGGTATCATACATCACCTTAGATATTTTCACTAATACGCTAGACAAGGAAGCGGGAGGCCGGGCCTCTAACCATATACGACCGCATGAAGAAAAAATATGGATGATATTATAAGAACAAAACACGCAAGGGATAGTAAAAGACAAGGAAGCGCGAGACCGGCTTCTACCATATACGACCGGACGACCGCATGCAGAAATGAGATGGATGATAGATGATATTTCTAGCGAAGCGCGTTAAGATTGACGGCATTAATTCTAATGGATATATATTTATGCAAATAGTAAAGTAATATAAATTTGTAATTTATTTAATTTGCAAAATTATTGGTGAGGCACTGCCTCACCTGCCTCATAGGAGAAGCCGCCAATGAATTAACATTATTAAGAAAAGAGTTATACAATTTTATGTAGAATCTAAAAATAAATGAAAGAATAGGGTGTTCCATTAAAAAAATATTATGTTATGTTCGCCACGCTTTTTCTTGAAAAAGGCTACCACGACCAAAAAATCCTGTCGGACAGCCAAGCTGCCCTGAAGGCTCTGAACTGATTTACATCAAAAATCACAATGGAGTGCCTTAATGACCTAAAATACCTGGCAGCCAAAAACAACAAGGTTAAACTCCTTTGGGTTCCTGGTCATTCAGGGACAAAAGGTAACGAAAAAGCAGATGAACTGGCAAGAACCGGATCTGCTTAAAATTTCAGGGGCCCAGAACCCGCCCTTGGAATATCAAAAAAGGTAACCAAAACAACATTAGACAGATGGGCGCAAAAGCAACATCTATCTCGATGGAACGGTACACCATGGCCAGGCACATGCACGGGCCGTTATCGATAGGCCCTCGAAGAAGCTTTCAGCTGGAATGCTGCTCTTGACGCGCATCCAGTTAAAACAAGTGACCGACCTACTAACAGTCCATTATTGTCACTTCAGAAAACACCTTCAACGAATGGGCCCATTGAATGCAGACTTTGCGGTGAAGGGGATAAAACCGCCTCTCATATCATATACAGCTGCGTAGCGCTAAATCGTAAAAGATTCAAAATCTTCGGAAACATTCGACGTGGCGATAACCTACCGCATGACAAACTTGGAAGAAAACTACTGGACCTCGTAGCAGGAACAAACATTTTCTAACAAGACTGGGGCGCACAATAAGCCAGAAGGCTGCAGTGTAAGAAGCTTGGGCCACACGTCGAACCCGACCCCTGCCTTTTACCAACCAACCAACCACGCTTTTTGGACCACTCTGTATACTCAAAAATAATTTCAAATTGTGCACCTTAATATTCTCTAAAACTCTTGTATTTTACCTTTTTTTGGTAATTCTCGAAACAAACGAGATCATGAACTTTACTCTATGGTTGACTCACCCTGTAGATAACATATTTTTCCTTTTTATTTTGGTTCAATTGAAATTGATCAGAATTCTATTTTACCAGTTCTCTTGTAGGCCAATTAGTACCTGTAACCGAACTGTCAGAAATTATAAAATAACGTTGATAGTTGAAAATAAACGACGCACAGTGTGACGGATCGGCAATCTAGCGGGACGAAATGTTTTCCTGCATAATTCATTATTTTTTTTTACCTAATATTATTGATAGTGTATTGTATAAACATGTTTTAATAGTTATTTACGTATTAAAATCACAAGTGCAATTTTAGAGTACAAGAAACCCTTTTTAGTTCGAATAAAGTGAATATTTCAGTTTAAAAAAAAATAGTTTTTTTGTGCATTCTGATAGAATGCACAAAAAAAGTTTGTGTGGTTTATAGTTATATTGTAAATAAAATTAAGCGTTTTGTATTAAACAGTACATTTATTTTTGTTTAAATAACAAAAAAACAATCTTTATCTACTATTAGGTATTATAATGATATTGTAATGAACTAAATTAATCTGAGTCATCTGATTCAAGTTCAGAACTCTCACTACTTGAACCAGAATACAGCTGAGGTATTGAGAGCAAAGAAAGTACTTCGGTTGTAATTTTTCCGCGCGATCTCTTAGGAGGATGCCTAAAAGTAGCTAATAGAGGATCGGATGATATTAGAAGTCTATGTATTAGGTCTTCGTTTGTTTCAATACGGGAAGTCTTTCTTGTAAACTGCTCTCTATACCTTCTGCTATCCTTGTTTCTTGCCTCCTGTGCTTCTTCGGAAAGTTGACCTATTGGAAGAATACAAGAGGCAATAACAATCTTGCTATGAAACAAAATTTTATGTATACTACTGGGCATATAATACCAGGAATATTCTTTTAAATACAAAGTTCGCGTGGCTATAGCATACTTTTCAAATACATTTGCATTTAGTGAAAATCCGCAATTTATTGCTTCTAAAATCACATGAAAGCGCATAATTAACTCTAAATTTATACCCGTTATATCAGCCGTCTTTTCAGGGTTCCTAAAAAATTTTCGAGCTGTATTGCCGTCATTTGTATTACCTGCTTGCTGTGTAGGCATGTCAACCAAGATACCCATTTCTTTTTTAAACCTATCTTGTATATATTTTTTACGATTGGCAACTTTTGTTTTTATTTCAGGCCCACGAGCTTGCCAAATTTTTACTTCTAGTCTATATGCAATGTGTAACAGGCACTCCATAAATCTTATCCACGCATGTAAGGGTGATAAACCAAAAGCAGCCAATTTTAAATCAATTTCTTTTGTTGCAATTACTTCCGGTTTGTTCATGTCTTTTGGTGTGACACCACACAGAAAGCAAGTTTGTGAAGATGTATACGAAGACAGTGAGGTACAAATTTTTCCATCTATCATACTTAAAACTAACAAAGGCTTAACTATAAAAGTTATGTTTGCAATTTGCACGTTAGTAGGAACTAACGAGGTAATTTCTTGTTCAATAGAGTTCACTTTTCTAACCACCAAATCAGTTGTTTCTTTTGCAAAAATAAACTGTATAGGTCGACAATACCGCACTGAAGAAGGTGATGGGTTCTGCCAGATGACTTGTTTGAAGTCATCTTTAATACAATAAACTTGAAGCGGTACCATTGATATGCTGAATAAATTTTCATCAGTTTGACCTTCAGCTGCAAATTTTTGTTTATAACGGGTTTGCTGGGCTCCATCACAGCCCCATTTAAAAATAATATTAAACTCGGTAATACTTTCTTCAACCACTTCAAACACTTCTTCTTGTGCTGCACATAATCTTAAGATGGTGTGGTCTATTAGCGACTGTAGAGGAATTTCTGCTGAAGTTTCAGTTACGTTGATATTGGTAGGGTAGCAGTTCTTCTTTGCTTCTTTAATTGCATAATACGATGGGAACAGCTTAGGACTTATTTTGTTTACCTGTCCTCTTGTCACATTATATTGGTGCGTTGACAGGTTGGCGTCGATCATTAGTGCTAGAGCTTCATCAACTGACAATGTTTTAGGATTATCTCTTCTTAACTGCCTACTTATTTTAATACGGGTGCCACGAGCGGGAGATGCTGCTGACAACTCTTTTACTATTGCTGCAGAATCTCTTTTCCCCTCTTTACGCAGCTTCATTTCAGCAGCCATGGCGAGTTCTTCGGTACTTGTGGATTTCACCAAGCTAGTAAGCTTTCTCTTTTTTGTCTTTTCCGAACTGTCTTGAAATAATTTGCGTGGTCTACCCAAAACAGAAGGTGGTTGATCCGCGGATGTAGATGGTAGCGAATGATAAATACTGTCAGGAAAAGTAATTGTTCCATTAAGCCACTGAAAATTGCTCTTTAAAAATCTGTTCCGGTTTCGATAACTTTTTTGCCACCTCAACGCCATTTGTTGGCACACACTTCTTAAAGAATTCTTTAAGTCCAAAACAACATCATCGGGAAATGTGACTTGCCCAAATTTGTTAATAACAAAGTCACACACTGCATCATAGCGCTCTGCCTGACTTTGGTCCACCCAAACTTGAAAAATTTCTTGCCGGGAAATTATAGGAGCCATTCTAAAATAAAATAAAAATTTCTCAGAGAGACGCAAGCAGACGCATTTTTTTTTTGTTTGACCATAAAGTAGAAATTCTAACTAAAAGATTAAGTACCCGCAGAAGTCCATATTCGCCCATATAAGAAACTTCTTGTCTACAAACAATTTAAGGTATACACAATTTGTTACATCTTTACAGTATTTCCCGAAATTTAATATAAATAATTTTACCACCAAAAAAACACTTACCTATAAGATTTACTAGAACACCAAATAAAACACAAATGCCAAAATATTACACCAATAAACGATCCACTTTGAAATAACTATCACGACTGACGGGCTTTTCCAAAAAGGCCTATGTAATCTATACCTGCTTCCCTTGGGTTTTACACGCAATTATGACCATGCCTCTCTACCTAACAATAAAATTAGTGCCGATTTGACCTAAATGGAATGTTTTTATGCTAATTACTTAATGACACTTAATTCCATGAACCTAAAATTTCCTACTTAAGTCCCGCTAGATTGCCAATCCGTCACACTGTGCGACGTGGGGTTTCCAAATTAATCATCAGTAAGTAAATGCTCCATTTAGCCAAGGGGTCTGAAACTTCTCGATTCAGAAGTTCCCGAGTTGTTACAACATAGGCGAACTAAAGCAAAGTTCTATAATAACTTTCGATCTTAACTTTAAAATATTTTTCCGAGTTATACGAACTTAAATAGTTCTGGAAAGTTTATGATTTTGTAAGTTTGTCTGTAACAAGTAGGTCTATAAAGTAAGTTTTGTCCAATAGGATTTGATTGCAAAAAAGTTATAATTATGTGTGTCTAACAGCGCAGATATTCATTTCGCCAGATTAATCCATAGATGTGTTTGCTACTAAATGTAAAACTTTTTTCTTCTTGTATTAATAACTGTATTTTCCCACTTAAACAAAAAAAAGAAAACTGTTTTCTTCTTGTAAATTAAGGGATGAAAAAGTTTTTATTTTTGAGTATTAATTGATAAATTACCATTCTTAAATTAAGGCCACATACAACATCTCGCTGCGGTTTAATAAAATGAAGGGTCTGGATAGAAAACCATGGATGTCACAAAAAAATTATTTTGAGAAAAATGAATTTTAAAGTTTCATCTTAACATAGTATAAAACAAAGTCGCTGTCGCCCGTCTGTCCCCTTTCATATCCGCTTAAATCTTTAAAACCACGCAACGGATTTTGAAGCGGTTTTTTTAAATAGATAGAGTGATTCAAGGGGAAGGTTTTTATGTATAATTAGCGACCCGCCTCGGCTTCGCACGGGTGCAATTTCAGAAAGTGGCATGCCGGGTACTAATATATCGGGTTTGTTCGGGTTTGTATTTATACCAGCGAGTTGCAACGCATGCCGGGTACACGCTAGTACTCTATATATTAAGAAGTACTAAATTTAAAAATGCAAAAAAATAAACTATTATTGAAAAACATTATAATAAGAAAAAATATTATTCTTATGAAATTAAAAAAAAATCCATCTAACGACGCATTTTTAACGAAGAAAACAATGAATGTCCATTATTTAGAAGTCTTCTTTTTCGTTACCTGGAAGTAAAGTAGGTACCTACGTATAATGATGAGTTACAGTGTACAATATTAAATCATAGTAACTTACTTTTATTTAAAGAAGTAATAATATGGATTAGGTACTGCTTCGAAAATTTTTAGTTGTATTATGGGACGCACCTGATACCATTGATTTTCCATCTATAAAGTATTGAATAATAGTTATTTTTGTATTAAGTGCGCAAAATAGGTGTTTTTTTAATGGCACATGAGATTGTAAATTTTTACCGAGACCATTAGGTCGAGGTTAAAAATTCAATCAAATGTGCCATAAAAACACTTTTGCGCGCGAAATAAAAACAACATTTTTTCTACAACTGTTTGTTGTTAACTATTTTTTATCGTGTTTAGAAAAAAAATCTAAAATCATAATTCATTTAAGGTATTATTTCTTTTTTTGGAATTTGGAATATATCGATATCTACAGAAGGTATAAATCTCTGCGACCGTCCTAGTGCTGGATTTACCATTAGGCTGAGTAGGCTGGAGCCTAGGGCGGCAGATTTTAGGGGGCGGCAAATTTGGCCCAAAATTTTTTTTTATCTTACAGAAATAAATGGTACAATCTTTATTCATGGCCGACGGGTAGTATTTTCTTAAATAAACTTTATTGTTGGCCGTGTCTGTTAATGGGATAAAAAAAGGTAGTTGGAACTTTACTGGCTTTGCAGAAAGAAATTTCATTTTCAATAAAATAAGTAGGTAATCATAAATTTTAAAAATATTTACTAAAAATTATTGACCAAATTTGGGCGTGGTCTTAAAAATTTTTAGCCTGCGGCGCATTTCGCCTGCAGCGGGTTTATTCTTTCCCGAACACTTCACCTGTTTCACAACTCACGAGTCGTCACTGGTATAGGGGCGGCAAAAATTGAATAGCCTACTAGCGGCAAATTTGTAAATCCGCCCCTGGACCGTCCCACACTTTAAGTACCTAACCAATTATTTCTAAAATATGCTAAAGGAAAATGTGTAAATCAACATGTTGGAGTGAATAAAATAGGAGAAATGTCAAGTCTTATTGCAAAATGGTTCGGCAAAGAAATGTTCAAAAGTTATACAGGCCACTGTTTCAGAAGAATTTCTGCGACGCTACTAGCTAATGCAGGGGGCGACCTGATTTCTATCAAACGTCACGGAGGTTGGAAATCTAGTTTAGTGGCGGAGGGTTACATAGAGGATAGTTTGGTGAACAAAGTTGAGATTTCCAATAAAATTTTAGAAAGTTCATCTGCAGTACCTAAATGTATCGCACAAAATATCTAACAGTTCTTACGTTTCCGACCATACAATGTGTAACATCGCCTACTGGAATTAATATAGGGAACAATTGCTCTAACTTCACCGTTAATTACTATTCTAATAAAGATTATTAATTTAATTAACTTTAATAATACATTTTTTCATAAAAAATGTTTTGGAAATTAATTTTTGCATTTTTATACGAAAACATCAATCAGCTGAGCTTGCCGTGAAAAAATATCATTTTTTCACGGTGAAAAAATTACATTTTTTTACGGAGAAAGAAAGCGACGATTTGTGCATCCATAGTAACCAAAAAAAGTCATCTTTTTTTGACAGTTGTAGAAAAAATAAGTTTCTGTTAAAAAGTAAAATTTTCGGGGTTAAAGAAGGAGCTGTTTCTTACCATTACTTAATTTTCTTTTGGATCGGATTACCCTGGATGGGCCTGGTACTTGTAAATGTAAGCGACCACGTGCAAAAACACAGACCGCGGCATCGTGTTCGAGTGAGTGGACATTCATTGTTTCGACCGTTTACGCGTGGACATCCACGGTTTTCTCCCGTCGGCACATTCATCGTTTTCCCCCTTTATTAATACGGCAGTTGATAGTATTTGCCAAGGCCCACAAGATGGCGCGTTTAACTTAATTTCGAAAGTTTTGTTACATTCATGGATTTCTCCCGATACCCTTCAAATGAAAATAGGTAGGTACTATATTTATTTCCATAAAATATAATTTCATAAATTTTTTTATTTATTTGGCGTGTTATTCAAGCATATTATCGCCAAAGAAAAAAACATTGATACAAATTGATATTTTATCAGTTTTATTATTTGCTAGTTGATTTTGTTTGTTTTCCTGTTTCTTGAAACTAATCTTATAAGGTATTTATTTTGTTCTTACTCTATTGTTTACCGACAAGCCATAAAGCCAATAGAAGTTGGATTTCACGAGTTTGTTTGTAGAATGTATTTCTGCTCAAGAACATAATTATTTGTTTGAAACAAATTAAATAAAATCAAAAAAGGTAATACTTATACACCTTAGAGCCGAATTGATTTATACAGTGACTGCCAAGAAATCGGCATCAAATGACGCATGTTCTAAAACTTGTTAAATCATTCTTCTACATTCTGCATACCCTTTAGGTGTTGGGACTTGGAATATAGATACCTTAACCTTATCAATATTAATTTATCAATTTTTAATGCTTTTCAACTGTGGATTATGAATATTTCAAAATACTTTTACTTTAAGTGACATGTCTGACAAAGTGAAAATTCATATTTATTTATTTAAATTATCACAATTTGATCAATTCTATTTTTTTAAGAAGATAGAATGTGAATTATTTCCAATACTTGTCTTGTCAACCAAGCAACATGGTTATTTTATCTAGATTTATTGGATACTAGAATAAAAATTGGATGAGCTAACTTACCAAATATAACTCCAGCATCTTTATTTTGTGTCTTAGATAATTTAAACGTTAACATTTGGATATGTTTTCAAACATTACATTCTTCGAGCTTTGCTTTCGGGATTTTTTCAAAATAAAAATGCCCAAATTCAACTTGCCAAAATTGTCAATAAAAAAAAAAGTTTCTCGGCAATAAAAAAATTTAATTGATAAAACAAGAAGCTGTTGTTATTCTTTTACTATATCAACTTTTTACAAGAAATAAGATTTTAAAGATATATTTTTACCCAAAGAAGTATTGTATTATGTTAACATTTTTAAAAGTAAAATAAGATATCAGAATAATAATGTTGCTATAAAATTATTTTTTAAAGAAATGCTATTATGACCAAAAAATACGGGTGCAAAATGTAGAAAAATGATTATTATGCACATGCGTAGGTAGTTATTTCAGTTTATGTCTCTGGGAATGTATCACCTTTACTACTAGTTACACCATTTTCTATTTCTAATTGTTCGCTACAATTTAGTCTTTTATTTTGAAGTCAAAAAACGTCTTTCTAGGCAGAGCATACCTGGCAGGTAGCTATTTCACAAATAAATCTTTTAAGGTGGAACAGAGGGAAGAATCACAGTTATCCGAAGGGTCGTCTTCCCCCTTCGAAAACCAATTAGATTTGTTAGCAGCGCCTAAAACCTTATTCGCTGCCCCTAAGACCTTATCGGCCAGTTTACTACCACCTTTACTTGAAGAAGGAACTTCCTTAGTACTAGGCGAATCGGGGGTAGATTGTCTAAGAAATACTTCAATAGCACTACCCAACGCCTGAGCATCAACTAAAGAACCGCATTTTTCGTCCCAAACGACCTTTCCAGGTTCCTTTTTTACAACTTTTTTCGTTATATTTTCAAAAAATAGTTTCTTCTCTATTAGGTCTCCTGTTCGCGGCTGGTGTCTCTTAGCAAACCAATTGGATGGGGTTTGGGATTGCTTCAAATCGTCCTGTTCCTTGGGTGAGTTTGGTAGTTTTGTATCGAGTAAAACGGAAACATCGAAACTATTGGACCTGCTACTCTTAAGCCTGCTCTGTTTTTCCTGAGCCCTAGCTGCTGGCTGCGGTGGCGGAGTCGGAACATCTTTCTCCCACTGATTGATTTCCATGGCAGACGTGGAAAGAGAAGATAAAATAGATATCAGATCAGTATTAGTGCACACAATTCCAGATTTTAGCTTACTTGTGCTAGGAAGAGGCGGCAGCTCCGAAGCCCTGCGCTTGGTCGAGCTCGGAATCGGCGGTAGAGTCGTCCCTATAAAATCGGAAAACCTCCTTCCGGAGGTGGTATATCTCTGCACGCCGCTTCCAGAAGGCTCATCCAACGGTTGGACCTCGCAAAGTTTCTCGCTGCTGGTAGTCCATACTTTCATGCGAACCTTTCGTGCTTGTACTATATCATCCATTATGTCGAGTTGAAGATTGTGAACACTTCCTCGAGCCTCCGTCGAAGGAGGACATGCAATAGACTCCCTTCTATTTGGCAAAATTCTGGAAGGAAAGCATGTCGTTGGAAATGCTGCGACAGACTCTCTTCTATTTCTGCCGAATATTGGCGGAGCTTTCGATATAGTAACTACGGAATGCCTTCGACCACCGGGAGAAACTTGTGGACCCTGCGATAGCGTTGCCAAAAACTCAGCTTGTCTTGGGCCCGGCCCTGCTTCCCCTCTATCCGATAGTCTTCTAATTTGGCTAGCGGTAATGCCACTACATTGCGGCGTAGGCAAAGAATGTTTCCTGATTTCTCTGGCATAAGGCGACAGCAAGTAGGGATTCATCATGGGGGATTCGTCTTCGGAGCTGTGTAGGGAGCTAAGTGATCGTTTCGTTTCTTCTTCATATTCTTGATCTTCAATTACGATTTGCGGTTCGGAGTTTTGCGATTGGAGACGAGCAACTGAAGAGCGGCGCATTGTTCAGTTAATCTGAAACCAAAGAACATTCTTTTAGAAACACAGGAAAAAATACTTTGTTTTATCCGTTGATAAAATGTACCCAGAACTTCTTTAAATAATATTTATCGCGAAACTAGAAATTAAACACGAAATGGGAAATATTGAAGCAAAATATTTTTAATATTAAAAGAAAAAAAAATGATAAATCTAAAAACGGGTCTCTTTCTTTCTTTCTTATTCAATATTTTATTTAAATGCCCGTAGGAAGTACAAGCGGAATTGAAGTAATAACATTACTGCAAATGTTCAGACAATCTAAAATGTTCTACTTCAAATTTCAGTAAATGTCTGGTAGAAAGTGGCTAGAGGCAAGATACAGAAAATTTCATTTAAATACAGGTAGGCATATTTAAATTAGAATCAAAGAGGTATTTCTTATTTTATGTATTCTTTATTTTGTTCCCTTGGATCATCATCGAGTAAACCAAGTCAAAATATAGGAATGTAGAAATGCGTATAGTGGAGAAACAATTATTAATTTCGGTAATACTTTTTTGTCAATCCAAATTCAAAATTTATTTATTTTTAAGTATAATACACTATACCAGTACAGTCATAACACGCACCCTATACCTTGAGTAATAGATGTGTTTTGGAGTTCCATTGCTTTAGTTTGTCATATCACAACGTTTCAACTGGTAAGTATCTCCAGTCGTCTTCCGGTGAATACTAAACAAGTTACAAAGGTACGAGCCTATTTTGCTACCTAGGAGGGGCGGAGGGGGCGGAGCTAGTGACGTATGATCGGGTGCAGTCGTGAGTCATCTGCTTACGTCACCGCACACCCTATACCTTTATTAAATTGCATTCAACAATAAATTAGGTATATATGCTTGATTGGTATAACAAAATATACGTATACATATCAGATAATATGGATGATAGCAATCTATTAATTAAACAGAGGATACAGGTTTTTTAAATGAACATATTGATGTATCCGATATCTAGGCAATGAAAGTATCCATTTCTTTATATTAACTTTAAAAAAGGGAAAATATTTTTAATTTTCAGAGATATAATATTAAATAACTTGGGTCCCAAATAATAAAAGTTCCTGTGCAATATTGATTTTTCTTTCTGAGGTACAACATTTGTCCGGTTTGCTATATCTTGTATTATAATTATGCTCTATATTAAGCAACTCATTTTTGAAAATAAATAACCTGAAAACGCACGCTGAGAAGTAGAGTTACCTAATGTTAAATAAACCACTCTCCGAATAAAGCATGTTCGAAGGAAGAGTAAAAGGTTTTTTAAAAATTATTTTAAGAATGGATTTTCGGATAACTTCTTAGTTTTGTATTTTCATCTTACTTGCCGCTCCCTAAGCGATAATTCCATTTTAGTTGAATGACTTTGTATTAGGGAGTAATAAAGAATTTTTACTTGCTTTGTATCTAAGATTTTTGAAATGTGTCTCATTTTGAATAAAATTAATCCCTTTTTTTGACCGTATTATTTATTTGGTTTTCCCACTTAAGGCTACCGTCAATTAAGTATGAGGCCAAAATATTTTATTTTATTTACTTTTTTGAATATAATTTGGGATTTGTAATTATGCGTAATTTTAATAGTCATAAGAAGGAAGATACCTAGAGTAGGATGTAAAGGGAACACAAAACGTTTTATTAAAGTTAACTGTAAGTAGGAGGCCACTGAACCAGTCACATAGTTTTAAAATAATTTTCGATTTTGTTTCGTAAGGAAGCCCAACTCACGTCATTATAAAATACGGCAGCAAAACTTATAATATCCCCAGAAACCTCCAATGAAAACAGTTTGGTGAAATATATATTAAAAATGATCGGCTCCAGGACAGTGCCTTGAGGTACCCCATATTCTATAGTTTGCATGTCACTGACGCAGTTACTAATTTGAACACATTGCTTTCTGTTACTTAAATAACTATTCATAAGCTCATAAGTAGGTAGAACTTCTATAGCCAATTCTCTTCACTACACGAAGTAACAACCCGTGGTCAACAGTATCGAAAGCTTTAGCCAGGTCGACAAAGATGCAATATGCCAGTCTTTTTTCATAAATAAATTTACATACTTTTGTTATTAGATCGGTTATTGCATCCTGTGTCGACCGGTCCTCCGTAAACCCGAACTGTTTCTCCGACAAAATTTTATATTTGGTAGGTACGCGTTTTTAAAAGCTTTTCAAACATTTTGGCAAAGCTGGAATCAAAGAGATAGGTTACCGCTTTTAAACAATTGCCTTATGGGGGCTGTTTTAAATAATTGTTCAGGATATTGCTCGCTCTTAATAAATAAATTGTAAGTATGGACTAGGGGGGAGATATTTCCTTGTTAATTAATTTTAAAATGTGGGATTTTAAATTATGTATTGCTGGAGTTTTATTAGAGCCGTAACCAAGAAGGGGATTCGGGGGTTTAAAACCCTTCCCCCGCTCCCGAAATAGCGACGAACGTTGCAAGAACTTCGCAATCCACACGAACATTAACAAAAACACAATAAACTTATTGTTATTACAACAATATGTTGCCCCTGTGCAAAATAATTATTTTGCCCCTTTCGTTACTTGAAGGGGGGGGGGGGGGATATATATTAAGCAGCATACATTAATATGCTAACATGCCCAACCAATCAAATGCGAGGACATTCAAGAAGCACGAATACTCAATCGGAGGGTGTCGGAAATCTTCGTGAGC
The DNA here is from genome assembly GCA_963969555.1 of Polydrusus pterygomalis. Lineage (NCBI taxonomy): Eukaryota > Metazoa > Arthropoda > Insecta > Coleoptera > Curculionidae > Polydrusus > Polydrusus pterygomalis. The sequence continues at coordinate 114,937,141 of OZ018378.1, read as the reverse complement.
GTCGTGCGCCATAATGCAAATAGATTAGTTTGCCAAATTTGTGACGTTAGAAATTCCACCCCGATTTGATTTCATCAAATTGGTACTGACAGTTCGGATGTCTGACATGTATCCAATGTGTTTTCTAGAAAATGTGTTTTCATATTCTATAGTATCGTCATTCAATCTATTGCCAACCTACATATAACCTATTTCGCGTTGATTTTTTGAGTTTATTATTTTAATATATAACTAACATTTAAAAAAAATAAATATCGTCGATACATTATTTAGGTAGTGTTTGATATATTACAAAAATATCAATTTATTTCATTGCTAATTTTGGGAGAATTGTATAGTGAAAGAACAATGAGTGACAATGACATAATAATGTTAAAAAAAATCTTACCCGATAATTTTCGCTATACAATTCTCCTAAAATAAGTTATGAAATTTCTTGATATTTATTAAATATGTCAATTATTATCTATAAAACATTTAAACCGCTGATGTTTGTATGTATGTTCCGTATGCGTTCCCATACCATTTATCCGATTACGATGAAAATTTGGTGAGTTATTGTGTGCAGGCCGAGGAAAATTTCGGTATAAAAAAAGTGGCGAAAAGCATGCCGGGATGACGGGATTTGGTGAGTTGTTGTATGCATCAGGCCGAGGAAGGTTTCGGCATAAACAAAAGTGACGCAACGGATGCTGGGATGCCGGGATAACGGGATTTGTGTAATGTCTTTCCTTCAAATTTAAAGTAGCATAGCAACGCGCTCGGGGTATAGCTAGTTGTTTTATAAATATAAGATATTTTTTACCACAGCATAATATATTTTTTTAGAGCTATAGAGTTGTGTTTTAGCAGCAAAAAAATAATATTTAAAAAACGACCAAGTTAAAAAGTCATTTAAAAAAAATGAACCTAGAGCTACAACAGAGTTGTTTTTTCGGCGCCTATTTAATACAGATTTTTTGCTAGTATTAATGGATTTTTAGCTACGGCTAATAGAGTTTTCTCTCGGTGTAGAAGAAGTTTCTTTGTACTAAAAGTATTTCAGCCTATGCAAATTATCTCTTACAAGATCAACATAACCGTAAAGAAAATTTAACGATTTTTTAAATATTTATTTTGATGGAAAAATTCCAATATTTTATTAAATAATTATTAATTAGAATTAAATAACTCCATTACAGTTTATTTCTATAAAGGAATAAAGGGTTGTCGGGAATTTTAACAGGGTACGGTTTATAATTATAAAATAATGTTTGTAATAACAATTATTAGCAGGAATATACTTTAATATACCGGGCGTTTCTCAAAAGACGTTCACCCCTATAACGTTTCTGTATTTATAGATATTAAAATAAAATTTGGAAATTATGCATAAGAGATGAGTCTGCATTTATTGGCATACATTTCAATTTGTTAGCACTTCCGGTTTGACCGGAAGTGACCTTGACTTTGATATTTTAAATGGGACATCTTGTATATTTTTACTTATTTGGGTTGAGCATAACATTATGAGTGAAATGACACCTCTCAACTAACATTGTAAATCAGATAAAATGGTTAGTTTTACTGATATGAACAAATCGATATGCTCCTAATTTTTGAAGTGACCAGAAAAAATCTTCCGAAGCCGCAAGATTGTATGTATTGTATGTTTTATAAACTAATGACATTAAAACTTTAAATTAAAGCCATATTGGTTTTCAAAACCATTCCATTGTTTTTCAAAGCCGCCTTTATATTTCTTTAGAAAAGAGAGGGCGGCAATAATGCATATAACTCTTTTAAATTTGCGATTGGGATTTAAGGCAAATTTTTCAGTGTCAATTTTAAAATAGCATATGAGTGTATGGTATCCAATTGTTGAAAAAAAATGCTCGTTTTAAAATATCCTAGTGAACCACCATCGTTCCATTTGGAAAAATGCAGTAAACGTCAAGGAAACAAAATTTCATTTTTTAAACGCTTGTGAAACTTAGAAAGTCAATTGTTATGACATAATTTTAATTTTCATATACTACTTGACTATAAATTAACAGATTTAATTAATTTGTAGCCCTCTAGATTGAAAATAAAAAATAAACATAAAAATATTATAACAAATGACACTTGTCATTTCACTCATAATGTTATGCTGAACCCAAATAAGTAAAAATATACAAGATGTCCCATTTAAAATATCAAAGTCAAGGTAACTTCCGGTCAAAATGAAAGTGCTAACAAATTGAAAATTATGCCAATAAATGCAGACTTATCTCTTATTCATAATCTTAAAATTTCATTTTAATATCTATAAATATAAAAAAGTTATAGGGATGAACGTCTTTTGAGAAACACCCGGTATACTTGAATGTTAATCGTTGCTGTACACATAATTTTAAACGTTATATTTAGATAAAATTTGTAAGAAGCGTCAAGGCAGTAAAAGCCTTCATATCGACAAATAATCGTTTTTCAAGTATATCTATGTATACAATACATAGATACATTGAATTTCCATTAAGTAGAATCTTTCTCAATTCAAAATATCACCCACACCCTGTATAGGCGCGGCCGTGTTATTGGATCTTATTTTTATTTAATTTGTAATTAAAGATTTATTGGATGATAATAAACAGAGGCCCTGAAAGATCTTTTGTGTTCCTTATTAAATCTTTTATGGTCTTTTGTTGACTAAAATCCCCGAATTAGAGCACCGTAATTTGGACGTGGGTAAAACCGGGAATAGCTTTGGATGAACTGAAATTAGGGTGGCACAAAATGATATATAAATAAATTAGGAAACCTAATTTTCAAGTATACTGTTTCATATATCGAATCCAAAATGTTTTGATATTATTTACTATATAGTTAGAATAATAAATACATCCTGTTTCCTCATTGGATATGGTAAATAATAAAGTAATACTAGTAATGGAACATAAGTTTGAAAAGCTTTATCATAGCGTGGTTGTACCGTGCGAGCACAAATTATTTGCATCAAAGAGGGCCTTGCATCTAAGAACGTAATGCCTAACCGTAGAGAGGTTTGTGCATGGACGATTTTCACGAACATTTTCCTAACGTTGCTTTTATTGCTAGGGATTTTTATCATTGCCTGAAAAGAACCGTGGCTGTGTTTAGGAAAACAGATTCTATACAATACAAAAAAGGAGCAGAAAGACCATCTGTAAGAACAGAAGAACTTGTAGCAAACGTTCGTGAAATAATGCAAAATACGGCAACAAATTGTATAAGACGCCTGTCCCAAGAAGTGGGAAGATCTTATGGAACATGCAGAACTATTCTTAAGAAGCAGCTAAATTTATTTCCTTATAAAGTGGTTATTATAATTTTGTAAACAACAAAAATAAATTTGTATTTGTCTACTTATTTTATTACTCATTAGTTTGGCATATCACGTCATAATATGAATTTGACAAAATTTTAACCTAGATCTGGTTAGATATATCGTCCCCATATCATTGTGATCTAAACCAAGCCCTACGTTTTTTAATCCAAGCCCTCTTTGATGCAAATAATTTTTGCTGGCAGGGTACTTTGTTCCGCAGGGACGCCTTACATCGCTTCGGCGCGGCATCGGTTGAGGTTGTGAATCATATTTAAGGATGTAGAGTATGTAGAAAACTTGTCAGTAGCACAAGAATAAAAAACAATTGTTATTTATTCTTGTGTCAGTCACCCCGGTGAAGCTTAAATGGACGATTTCGCAACACAGTAGAAAGAGAAAGAAGAGAGAGAGAGAGAGAGGTGTTAGTGTGCCCGCCGGCCATCAGGGAAAATTAGCGCTGTTGTCGCCAGCTGGCTGTGTAACCGGGTTCTGTCGCATATTTTTGACGTATAGAAGAGAAGGACAGTTATATTCTAACCTACTATAACGCTTCCTAAACTGCGCCAGGTGCTAATTGGAACAAACCAGCCAGCCCGCCATCCATCCATGTCACAACTGTCAATTTTTCTTGTCCACGTTTTTTTCTGAGGAAATTAATTAATTTTTTATTATCATTTTAATATACAATTCTATTAGTTTCTATTCTAGAAAACTTCGCCGATGTGTGTAATCTTTCAGTTATTATTCCAGCCTACTATGCAGATAATTATTTTTTATTGTTTATCAAATTGATTTTACACTTCCTTACCTATTTTTTATATAGGAATATAGGAAATGTAAGTTTACAATAAATAAATTAACATGAAATGTTTCACATACATAATAGGTGTTGGTTAACAAGCCAATCTTAACAAAATATCACTGGGCAACCTGCAGATAACTGCAACACATTGTGCCCGAGGTAATACCTAACAATCTATCAGTTACGAACAGATAAGTTTAGTCTCTTGAAATGATAATTTTAACATTTTTGTTTTACTGAGTGGATTAAAAATTATAACATAATGGCACAAAGATAATGGTTTAAGCTAACTCGATAAGTAGATACTTGGCCATCGGCCATATTTTACAGAGAAATTTAATGTCTACCCGATACTGTTTCTTTTGTTTCAGAGAACGCTGTAAGAATCACCTGATAGTTTATGGATCTTTTAGTACGTGTCTCAATGCATCCTAGTGCTTGTGTTTATACAGTATTTGTGATAATATTATATGAATTGAGACAATTCCAGATGAGTGAGACCTGTGAGACGTAACCTAAGGACATTAGTTTATTCTAAACAGTTATTTTTTGTTATGGTTGTCGATGCAGTTTTTATTTATAAATAAACGTAGAATACATTATTTACGATAAAGTGCTTTCATCTTTATTTTCTAAATCTTGGTTAATGTAAAATTGTGCATTATTTATTGAATAAAATAAAAACTTTTGTGCGTCTTTTTATTGATTTAATTTGTGATTTAATAATATTTATATTGAATCACAAATTAAATCAATAAAAACTCGTTCAAAAGTTAATAATTAAATTGAAAAGTCCTAAAACCGCTGTTCAAATTTCCCGCCATTGCGCCTCTGATGGCCGGCGGGCACACTAACACCCCTCTCTCTCTCTCTCTCTTCTTCCTCCCTCTACTGTGCTGCGATTTTTTAACAAGGAGTTAACATTTCTAACCCTATAAATTTTCTTTGGTGTCAGTAGTTACTTTCCACTGACTAAAGTTTTAGACTGTTTCTAACAAACTCCTTTAGAGGAAACTTGTTACTACGACATAAGAGATATTTCTCTGGACCTAATAGAGTGCTATAGGTATCTATCTGGCATGTGGTAATTTGTAAAACAAGTTGATGCCTGTTTACAAACATTGTTTATTAAGCCATCATCATCAGCACCCAGGTTTGATATACAAAAAACAATTTGCCTCCTACTTATTTTTTTGCTAAAATAAGAATTGATTTTTAACAAAATCCAATCTATTTTTGATATAATATTAATTTAGCTACTTTATTATCCAAGCTATCACAGTATTGTAAAACATTTAAATCATAATCTTAAAGTATAGGTATGGTTCGAATATAGAAAAACAGACTCAAAATTACAATGCACTTAAAAAAATTATTTCAATTTTCAGGAAAAACTATAATAGTAGATGATCTGGCTGGTCACTGCAAAGATGGAAGAAGAACTAAACTACAAGACAAATAGATCCCTGCACAAAATAAACTGCTGGATGACTAAAAAGGGGCTACGCCTGGCTCCCCATCAAATTGAGGCGATCGCTGGTGGGCAAAAGAAGAGATTGACCAATAAATATAAATGTTATGGGAACAAATGTGCAACTAAAGAGCGCAGTTAAATTTTCAGGAGTTATATTTGAGAAGGGCTTGAGTTTCCGAAAACACCTAACTTTACAATACACAGTGTCTAGGTATGCTAGAAAGATATTACAAGCCAAAAAAACAGATATGACAGAGCAACAAGTCCCTAACCCCTAATTACAAGCTGTGGATGGGGAATGTAGGGTAAAGAAGAACATGACCAAACTGCAGTAAAGTTATACGATAAGTAGTTCCGCTGCAGCAACGCAGGATGCATGGGGGCCAATTGCCATGTTCCATGTACTATTGTATTAGCTGTACCCCCAAAACAACAAAAAAGAGAAAAAAATCAATTTATCCAAAATATCATATAAATATAAAGACAATATAGATATTTTAACTACCGGGTGTTTCTCAAAAGACGTTCACCCTATAACTTTTTTATATTTATAGATATTAAAATGAAATTTTGAGATTATGCATAAGAGATGAGTCTGCATTTATTGGCATAGTTTTCAATTTGTTAGCACTTTCATTTTGACCGGAAGTTACCTTGACTTTGATATTTTAAATGGGACATCTTGTATATTTTTACTTATTGGGATTCAGCATAACATTCTGAGTAAAATGACACATCACTTGTCATTTTTTGACGTGTTATAACATTTTTATGTTTATTTTTTATTTTCAACCTAGAGTGCTACAAATTAATTAAATTTGTTAATTTATAGTCAAGTAGTATATAAAAATTAAAATTATGTCATAATAATTGACTTTCTAAGTTTCACAAGCGTTTAAAAATTAAATTTTGTTTTCTTGACGTTTACTCCATTTTTCAAAATGAAACAATGGTAGTTCACTAGGATATTAATAATAATAATAATAAAAAGTTTATTCAACATTTTTTGTGTACATTTAATATTAATATAAATTTTTTTGAATAAACTTAATTCCGAAACTCAGAAGTAAATACTTGTATTGAGTTAAATATAATAATAAGTTAAATAATAATATAATATTTATCGTAAAGAATATATTTCATAATTCAGACACAACTATGTTATAATATAAAACAAACATGACAATATTTTATTTGTATTTTATATCACTACAATATACGAAGATACAATACGTTATTTATATAATATATATATAAATATATTTGAAAGAAACTAGGGAAACACAAATATATATTCTTTATTTTATTCATTATTTATTGATGACGTTCTTGAATATATCTCTTGGATTAGATAATATCCGATTTTTAATTTTATTTTTATAATTATTTAACGATTTAATTATTTTAATTGACTGTGGTAGCATATCAAAAATATATGGATTGATGTTCAAAAAATGTTTGTGTGCTATTGTTTTGTTTACTCTATTTTTATATGTAATAGTATTTTTATGACGAGTTTCATGTGTGTGATTAATATAATTTATTATATTTTTATGTTTAAAAATATATATTAACATGTAATATTTAAAACGAGCATTTTTTTTTCCAACACTCCTATGCCATTTTAAAATTGACACTGAAAAATTTGCCTTAAATCCCAATCGCAAGCTTAAAAGCGTTATGCATTATTGCCGCCCTCTCTTTTCTAAAAAAAAATATAAAGGCGGCTTTGAAAAACAATGACATGGTTTTGAAAAACAGTATGGCTTTAATTTAAAGTTGTAATGTAATTAGTTTATAAAACATATAATACATACAATCTTGCGGCTTCAGAAGTATTTTTCTGGTCACTCCAAAAATTAGGAGCATATCAATTTGTTCATTTCTAGTAAAACTAACCATTTTATCTGATTTACAATATAAGTTTAATAAACGAATGACATTACAATTTTAATTTAAAACCATATATTGGTGAGTTTTTTTAGAAAGTTAATTATTATGACATAATTTTAATTTTTATATACTACTTGACTATAAATTAACAGATTTAATTAATTTGTAGCACTCTAAATTGAAAATAAAAAATAAACATAAAAATGTTATAACACGTCAAAAAATGACAAGTAAGGTGTAATTTTATCCTGAATCCCAATAAGTAAAAATATACAAGATGTCCCATTTAAAATACCAAAGTCAAGGTCACTTTCGGTCAAACCAGAAGTGCTAACAAATTGAAAATTTTGCCAATAAATGCAGACTTATCTCTTATGTATAATCTCAAAATTTCATTTTAATATCTATGAATACAGAACAGTTATAGGATAGGGGTGAATGTCTTTTGAGAAACACCCGGTATACATACTCAGAGCCCATGTCCATATTATACTGATATTTGGCACCTAACTGATTTAACAGCTGTATGTGCCCAATTGTAAATGTGAAATTGTCTACGTAAAATAATTTATCTACTTTCGAAAACTATAATACGGCTTAAAACTACTGATAGCTACTCCACAAAAGCTCGATTATAGTTGGACACCATCTACTATTTTTTCTTCTGCTAACACCACCAGCAAATCCTTTTGTGTCTCCTGATGATAAACGTTTTTACGTTCGAAACATGTTAAGACCTTTGAAAGAATAATAGTTTTTATTTTAATAAAATTGTGAAGGAACGCTTTTAGTTTTTCTTTCTTTCCCACGGAGATGGAATGTCAAAATATAAAAAAATCTCATTAATGTCAGTAAAGTCTATACGATGTCAGTTGAGACAAACAAAAAAAATTAAATTTGGCTAAAATCGGCATCTCCTTTGGGAAACATGGGCGGCGGTAGAAATTTAAAAATGTTTTACTAACTTATATATTGTATTTTTAAAGAAATTTATCACAATTTTAATCAATTCCAACTATAAACTATCTGATGTATTTATAAACTGAATATAAGATGACGGTTAATTTTTTTGATTTTTATGGTTTTCTTTATAATTTATGTCATTATAAATTCATATATAAATAGGAAAATAGGTAGGTATTTAGGGTTTATACACAGTGTTTATGCAATAGGTAAAGTGTTTCTCAGGTCAATTTAATGACATAAAAATGTATGCAACTCCTAATAGGCGCCCCAAACAAATAATTAAAATGCAGGGTATTGTTTTAAATTGTTAATATGATAATAATATTATAAATAAAGCAACTTTAATACGTAACACGTTTTAAACAAACATTATTGATTTAAAATGCAGTGACAATTTAATTGTTTTTTTTGTCGATGAGAATCTTCAAAAGACTGACCCCCTGTGGTAATACTAACAGAGAAGTGTCAGATTCAACCCCCTGTGGTGGGGCCGCCTACCGACTAAACTCACCGTGTTCCTGCGGTTTCCGCATTATAGGCGTATAAACCTTCAGACCACTCCGTTTGGTGTTTCCGCTCTGCACAGGCGTGCTTTTTTTGCGGCTAACGAGGAGAATCTACTTACAGACACATGTGTACTCCACTTTCCGGGTACAGCCAGAGCAAAGGGCCCCCACCGCAGGAAGCACAGACGTAGTGTCGGGTTGACATTTATCCTGAGGGGGCAACTGCCGACCGACTAAACTCCCCGCGTTCAGTGATATGTGGTTTCGGGCTGGATAGCCTATTAACACATTATTGGTTTTAAACGCTCGTATGGCTCGAGTCCATACTCAGTTGATTTTAAAACCCTCCCATATTTTCGCATACAAATATGGAGGTTGACTTAAAATGTAAAAACAATTTTGAAATTTTGTACGGAATCCGTATGTAAGAAGACTGGCATAATTTTTGTGATGCACCTAATAGGTATTCCGTGCGTATGCAAAATAAAAATTAAAAATACCCAAATTGTCCTTTTCGTTATCACTAGTATCAAAAGGCCGCCAAAATGCCATTGTAATTGTCTAATTAAAACTCGATACTAAAATACCCTACAACACACACACACAAAATTATCACTAATCACTAATGCAAATTTAAGAAAACATCAACAACAATTTTCCCCATTCGACACAGCACTGTATTAAAAATCATACGATACGCATTCCATGAAAATGATCTAAATATCGAACTAAAGTATTTCTAACCAACCAAATTCGCAACTGACAAATCAAATTTGCGGAATATAACTCCGCCCACAATTTTTAATGACAGACTCGTCAAGTCCACGTTGACTATCTTCGAGCATCTGTACAGGGAGCGATCAATGCAAATTTGGTTATATTTGTATTGTAGTTTCAATGTGTGATGCAGTAAATTGATCGTACCCCCAATATTTATGTTGTCTCAACTGACTTCGTATAGACTTTACCTCGGTAGCATAGCGGTAGCACAACGTTCGGTTATAGAGAACGTTGTGGCGGTAGGTTTTAAGCATATGAAATATTATAGCAACTTTACTCGATCCCTAAAATTCGAAAAAGTTATAAAATGTTTATTCTATAATTTAAAAAAATATTATATATTTTTCGTTCCGCTTTTTTTATAATCAAAAATAGTTTTAAATTGGTATTCTTCAACTTTGGAATTAATCACATTTTTAGCAAATTTTTGCCGAATTAGCGTTACTCAATGGACCACCCTGTATACATAGGTTCGTTAAAAGTATCCAAAATATTAAGCTATGTAACATGTACCGAGTGTACTAGTAAAAAGGAACGCCGGCTGTATCTTGGAAACCGTTTCCGTACGGAACGCGAAAAAAAAAATTATAGCAATAATAACTAAGAGAAATTGCTGGAAATTATTTTCTAGGTTGGCTGATAGGTGGCGTAACTATAGTGGCCAAACAAAAACGGGATTTTTTCAAAAAGCCTTATAGTAAAACATGTATCAGAGGTAGCATTTTTTCAATCTGATAAAAAATCTGGATAACTTTTGCTTTGAGTTTTTGCTCTACCTTTTCGTTTATGGGGGTAGGAGGGGGACAAATATTGCTATGCAAAAATATTCACAACTTATATTGACAAATTTGAACTCGCTAAATAGGGATTCTATTGTTTTAGCAATTTAAGAAAGAACGAAGTCGTTTTGAATTCTGTTGCGACAGCTTTAGCAGAATCAACAATTTCTTCATTTTACTCAAAAATCTTAAATTATAACCTAAGCAAAAAGAAGGACAAATGAGAAGAATATCTGTGAAAACTGCAAGCCAATATCTATTTTTAAACCGGAGATATGGAAATTATTATATAAAAACTAGTGATCGGATAACTCGAGTGAAAAAAAACCTATCATTCGGTTTTTTCAATCACTTGAATTATTCGATTATCTTCGGAAATAATTCGAGTGACGAAATGAGTGACGAAACGAACATATGGTTTTTATTTTCCAACGCGTCTCCAAAGTTGCTGCCCGCCTGTCAATCACTCACTGCGGCCAGAGCCATCTCCTAGCGAGCGGCTATACCGAGTGGTTTCGGTTATTATTGGCGATATAATTCAAATTAAATACTGCATTACGGGTTACCTGTGTAAGATAAATATGATTTATTATTTAGATTTAAATACTGCATTACGGGTTGCCTGCGTAGGATAATAGGATTTATTATTTTATTTAGATTTAAATCGTCGGCGTCTACTGAAAACTTAATGTTTAGTGGTGAGTATTCAGTATTCATAAATATCATGAGTTATGCAATATCGTGACATCTCAAGGTCAAGTAGTCAAGTTGTTAAATTAAATTGTAAGATCTGGGAACCATGCCAAAAAATCCACAAATATCTCCGCCACATTTAATAATCCGCAAAAAATCAATCGATTAACAACACCGAGTCAGTTATTCCCAATACAAATGCTGTATATCAACATGAACGATGAACCACCAATATTAATAATTAATATTAGCATTTGAGTGAAAAAAAATCGATTATCATTCGGTTTTTAAATCACTCTAATACTCGGTAGTCGATTATTAAAATAAGTCGATTTTTCCCAACACTAATAAAAACGAGAGACCGTATTTATAGATAGGAAGGTACAAATACCATACCATTGTGTCTTCTACAAAACGAAAATCAACACAACACTCCTGTAAATTAATTTTCAGTAATTTTATATTATTTTAGATGATGTTTGCATTAATAAATTGCAGTAAATATTTAAGTGAGCTGTGAAACAAGAAAAAATGCAAGAAGGGTTTGATTTAAAACATGAAATAGTACGTGTCAAAATTTAATAGGTTAAATCTTAATTTCTTTTCTAACAATTTTAAGCACCTCAAACGCCTATTCGTTTAATGTCGGCATCTTGACGCAACACAAATTTTAAGGATATAAATCAAAATTTAACCTATTTAAACTTGGCACGTACTAACTGTTTCATATTTTAAATCAAAGCCTTCTTGCATTTTTTTTTTGTTTAACAGCTCACTTAAAATTTTACTGCAATTTGTTTCATTAATGCAACCATCCTCTATTATTTGTGTTGTAAATAATTGAAATTTATTGAACATTAATTTGCAACGTAGCTTTTTAGAAGACACAATTAGATTTATAAAACAAAGAATCCCTAATTAGCGAGTTTCAATTTGTCAAATTCCGATAAGCAAAACCAAAGTTGTAAATATTTTTGCATAGCAATATTTGTCTACTCCCACCACCTTAAACAAAAAGGAAGAGCAAAAACTTAGAAACAATAGTTATTCAGAATGTTCATTAGATTGAAAAAATGTCACCTTTGATACATGTTGACAATGAGGATTTTTGAGAAAATCCGGCTCTGTGATTGCTCAAAACAAAATTAAATATTATATGCAATAGTTTTGCAATAAATATTTTTTTCAGCAATCCGTAAGGTAAACGGTTTCCAAGATACAGCCGACGACGTCCCTTTTTAGTTGTACACACTGTACACAATATGGTTAAACTAAGCAATAATATTGGAATTAAACTAAATCACAATTGAATTGTTTTAGGATACTTACCCTATAATAGCAAAGCCAAACTACGTCCGGTTATAAGCAGTGTTGATTTCTAAGTAGTAAATAGACCAGCAGAAATGTGAAACGTGCTTTTTTAGATCTAGGGACCACAAAACGTTGACATCTGGTTCTGTCCTAAATTCTTTTAACAATAGGTACTTTCCTTTGCTATGTAAGTAACGTTTTGAATAAGTAGTTTTAATACGTCCATTTTACAATAAAGTACAAAACCCGATTTTTAAACAACATCTTTAATTTAATATACAGGGTGGCCCTTTAGTGTGGCAAAGTACAATAGCTCCGTTACTATTTCAAATACATTAAAAATATTAATACAAAAGTTGAAGGGCAGTAAGTGACTTATAACGTAAAATTATTTTTAACTCTATAGGGTGGCTCAAAAAAGCGGAACAAGAAAAAATGTACTTTTTTCAAATGGAACACCCTGTATATTTTTTCATTTTTAAATTCTACATAGAATTATAATTATGTTTTATTAAATACATTATAAGTCTATACTTTATAGTTTCCGAGATATTGACTCTTGAAAAGTGACATTTTTGAACTTTGACAGCTTCTAACTTTCTAACAGTACGTCTTAGAGCAAAACGGCTTACATGTCTCTATCTTCAATTTTTATTATCTTCCCAAAAAAATCAACTTCCAGTTAAACCGGAACAACTATATTTCCTGCTTTCGAGTAACATCCGGTTTAACCGGAAGTTGATTTTCTTGGGAAGATAATAAAAATTAAAGATAGGGACATGTAAGCCGTTTTGCTCTAAGACGTACTGTTAGAAAGCTAGAAGCTGTCAAAGTTCAAAAATGTCACTTTTCAAGAGTCAATATCTCGGAAACTATAAAGTATAGACTAATAATGTATTTAATTAAAAATTAATTTAAATATACAGGGTATTCCATTTGAAAAAAGTACATTTTTTATTGTTCCGCTTTTTTGAGCCACCCTATAGAGTTAAAAATAATTTTACGTTATAAGTCACTTACTGCCCTTCAACTTTTGTATTAATATTTTTAATGTATTTGAAATAGTAACGGAGCTATTGTACTTTGCCACACTAAAGGGCCACCCTGTATTTACAGAATTAAAATTGCTTTGTACTAAACTCATCCGAGTTATTAAATACATTTTTAAATTATCTATACTGTGACAGGCAACATATTTGGGTAAAACTAATTAATATAATAGTCATCATAACTTTACACAGATAATATAATTGTATACTGATCGCGATTCCTTAAAACTTACCTTGGCTTATTAGAGCCCGCAAAACAAAGTTAATTTTAAGCTAGTTCGTAGAGTAGAGTATTTCAAATCTTGTTAATAATTAAATGCCATGCTAATTAATATTACTTGGTACATGCAAAGTCTATATAACTCCTAATAGGTACATTATGTACCCAAAGGTTAAGTAAACTCTCTTTTTGTACAAATATACATTTTGCTTTTGGCAAAAGCTCGGTTAAAGCAAACAATTTTGTTTATTTTATTATCTCAGCTGGTTTCATTTTATTGCTCTATTCAAACAGTTTCAGAAGGTTAAGGCGAAATTTAGCTTTCTTTTATTAAACTCTATTTTCCAGATATATCGAGATGGTGAATTCAAGCACAAGAAAGGAGTTGGATTACAACCATACATGACCTAATAAATTCTAGTTTAGGCTTTTGTATCGACTGGCTCTAATATATAAGAGGGTTTTAAAACGATACCGATAGAGCTGAACTTGCTTGTTTATTTAGGAACTTAAAAAAACAGTGTGACCGTTTTTGTTCGATGGATTTAAGGAAATATTTAATAAAGTTAATAAAATACTTTAAAGAAGAAGGAAGTTAGTAATTCCACAAGTTTTTGACTTTTTTTAACATGTTTGATCGCGTACCTATCGCTATATATATTAAATATTCCCCTTGCGGGAATAAGATGATAGAATTAGTGTTTCACAAGACGAGTCTCGCAGCAAAAATAATCTCGCAAGATGTTTTCTCGCCTCGCATTATGACGACTTTTTTGCTATTTTGATGATTTTATCCCATGAACGCCAACTTTTGGCAATACTGATTGTAGATCCTTCTTACATATAATTATTATTAAAAAAGCTAGGTAGCAAACAATATTCATGTAGATACATGGGAAATAAAACAAATCGCACATCCAAAAGTTACTTTTCAGTTCCACTTTAACCTTAAACAGTCTTTTAAAGTCTCTTTTTGCCAGTTTTGTCAGTAAGTTTAAAAGCCCGATATTTTTCACCATGTTTAAGAGTAGACAGGGTATAGGATACTTCCAAAAGATTTCTTTTTAAATTTGATCATAAGCCTGATAATACTATCGTAAGCATTTCGATAATATGTTGTCACAATGATCAAAATGAACAAAAACAAATTTCCACGATTTTTATTTTTTATTAGGTCGATGATAACGATAAGTCAATCATTTTCACGGGTACACTATGCACGTGCCACTGATTGTTAAAAAACCATTTAGTTAGGCGTTTGCGATCTATTCGGAGGTGGATAAAGTCCAAGATCACCTACCGGGTAATCAGCAAATGAAATAGAAAAAGAGCAAATTTCAGACCCATCATCTATATTGGAAATAGAAGAACCTAGTAAGCGTCTGCTTTCGACAGCACAGTTCAGTAAAACAATCGAATACGTTCGGCTCATTGGCGTTGGTAAAAAACCGCGGGGGGATTATTAATATAGGGATATTTAAAACGGTATTAGCGAAAAGTTAATTAACTTTAAAATGTCTTTATTCCAAACTAACTTCTACAGTTCATTACATGGAAAGTGACAATATAATATAGAAAATAATAACCATAAAAAAAATAACAATAAAAAAAAATGGAAGTTAATCCAATTTAATTCATTATTAAAATCAATTTAAAAAAAAACAAAAAAAAAAAACAGTATAAATAATTTAATTTAGTAAATATCTCTTTAATTGTTTTTTAAAAATTGCCAATTTTTTAATTTTTCTGATATTTTTTGGAAGATTATTATATTTTATTATTCCGTCATATAAAAGCAATTTTTTTCCAAAATTACTTTTTACTGGTATAGTTTGATAATTTATACAATGTCTTGTGTTATGATCATGTAATGTTTTATTTTCCTGAAGTGTTATGTTTGATTTTTTTTCTTTTAAAATAATAGAGTGAATTAGAATACAAATTTTTAATTTATAAATGTTTTGAACGTGTAAATACCCTTTCGGTCTATATAGATTAACAGTTGGTTCTAAATGTGGTAATTTGTGTATACATTTAATAACTTTATTTTCCAATTTTAGTAATGGTTTTAAGTTTGATAAACAAGCAGATCCACATACAGAAGCTAAGTATTGTAATTTTGAATATATTAATGAAAAATATATATTTTTTAAATATTTCAAAGGAATAAAATACCTAGCTCTGTACAAAACAGATACCAAAGGAGATATCGAGTTGATAATATACTGGATATGGCATTTCCAATTTAAATTTTCATCTAAAACTAATCCTAAAAATTTTGTCGTTTTTGAATATTGAATATTTTCATTATTAAATGTTAAGGGGTTAATGATGGAATTTATTTTATTTTTAGTTATAAACATAAAAGAAGATTTTTTAAAATTTAACGTAAGTTTATTTGATTGAAGCCAAGAAAGAAGTATTTTTAAATCATTATTAATATCAAAATACATTTCTGCAAGAGTTTCAGCAAAATAAATAATTGTCGTATCATCTGCAAATAGCTTTATATTGCCCTTTAAGTTCAATTTGGAAACGGAATTAATGTAAATTAAGAATAATAACGGACCTAATATTGATCCTTGTGGAACTCCACATATTATTTCTTTTTCCGAACTTTTTCTTTCCCCAATTTGAACAAATTGTTTACGATAGCTTAAATAACTTTGAAGTAGTTTGTGTGTATTTCCCCTTATCCCAATACTGTATAATTTTCTTAATAAAATATTGTGGTTTACGGTGTCAAAAGCCTTACACAGATCTAAGGATAGTAAACAGCATTTTTTACTGCTGTCAACATTAGCTTGAATATTTGTTATGATATCTCCTACAGCTATTTCTGTATCCTTAGATCTGCGAAAACCATAATGGTTAGCAAAAAGTAAATTTTGGCTTTCTAGAAAGTCGCATAATTTATTATTTATTATTTTTTCTAATATTTTTGAAAATATTGGTAAAACAGATATTGGGCGATAATTGCTGCATTTATATCTTTTGTCAGTTTTAAATACTGGAGTTACTTTAGCAATTTTCATTTTTTCTGGAAAAATACCTGTTTCTAGAGATAATTTAGTTAAATGAAATAAAATTGGAGTAATTTCATTTTTTAAACACTTTACAATTTTAACCGATATATTGTCAAATCCATTTGCTTTTTTTGTCTCAAGGTCGTCAATAATTTGTTCTATTTCGTTTTGGGATATTTCCTCGGGATTTATAAAAAATGATTTTTCTTCTGTCTCCTCGATACATTTTTGGACTTGCGGAATTTTCTTAGCCAGTACTTGTCCTACGTTTACAAAATGATTGTTGATTTCTTCACATATAATTTGCTGATCTTCAACTTTATTTCCATTAATTTCAAGGTAATTAATCAATGGCTTGGCTTTCTTATGTCGATTTGTTAAAATTAAATTTAAATTTTCCCAGATTCTTTTTTGATTACTAGTGGAAAATTGTTCCTTGTAATAATTTTGTTTGGTTATCCTAATTTTTTTTTTTACGAATTTATTATAATTATCATAAATTTCTTTATAATATATACTGTTAGGATTCTTCTTTTTCTTGGCATAATGTTTATCACGAGTTTTAATAAGTTTAGCTATTTCTTGTGTAAACCATTGTTCTGAATCTTCTTTTATTTTGATTGATTGCGTAAATGAACACTTTTCAAAAGTTTTTAAAATAGTATCATACAAATAATTTGGATCTTCAAATAAATGTATATTATTATTTATTAGCATCAGCTCAAGCTTTAATTTATCCATATTAAATTTTCTACAAAATATAGTTTTACTTTTTGCTTTTTTATTACTCGATAATATTTCCACGGGAACAGAAATAACTTGAACTTTATGATCACTTATAGAACTTGTTTCTAGTTGTATCTTTATTTTTTGATTTATATTAGTTATTGCATGATCTATTAACGTAGAGGTATTACCAGCATCTCTTGTGGCTATGAGTTTGTTACACAATTGATAACCATTGGTTGCATAAACATCTAGAAGTTTTTGAGTTTCATTATTTTTGTTAAGTACATTAATGTTTATATCACCAACAACAATACAGTCTTTACTTAATGTATTTAAATATTCCAATTTCTGGTCTAAAAAATTTAAAAGAAATTCATTTTTAGTTGATGGTGGTTTGTATATTCCACAAACCAATAGTTTTGGACATTTTATGCTTAAAGAAATATATGACAATTCATCAAGTTCAATTTTTTCCAAGACATCAAAGTTAATGTTTGACTCAACAAAAATTCCCAAACCACCTCCTCTTCTTAATCTACTAGCAAAGATGGAAGTAAAATTTTTAAAATTATAATATTTTTCTTCGGTTTTCTTAACCCATGTTTCGGCTATAATAATAATTTGAACATTTTGTTGAAGAGCTAAAATTTCAATTTCATCTATTTTGTTTTTCATTGATCTTGCATTTAAATATAAGATTTTCATGATTTATGTCTGGCAGTAATTGATTCGTTCTTTGACCTCTTTTATTTTTTCTTGATGTAATGGACAAATATTGCTCAGTGCTTCATGTTCTATACTGTAAGTTTTGTTATATTTTAGATTAAATAATTTACAATTATTACACGTGGGATTTTCTTGTTTACATTGCCAAAAAGAGTGATTTTCTGAACAAAAAGTACATACTTGAGATTTCTGGCAAAATTTCGTTTGATGGCCATAGCTACAACATTTATAACAGGTTTTAATATTAAAATCTTCTTTAAATTTACATCTATCCCATTCCAAATAAATATCTGTATTGACTAATTTAGCAAAAACGTCTCCACTTGTTTCCATATAAATTATATATTTTTTTGAGTAATTTGATCTTCTGGTGTGAGTAATTTTTATAATATCAGTCGTACTGATATAATTTAATGTCCTTAGTTTTTTTGTAAGTTCGTCTTCTGTGTATTCTTTTCGTGATCCAAAGAGTACTAATCTTGGTGACTTTAATTTTGATATTTTGATTGTATAATTTTGTTGAAGCTTTTTCTCAGATAATTCTTTAAGTTTTTCTATTTCTTCTTTGGAATTTGCTTTTATTACTAAACCTCCATTTTTTATTTCTTTTACGCCATGGATTAAAGCATTAACACTCGTTGGATTAACATATTTTTGAACTTCGGATTTGGTTTGTCGATAGGTTTGAATTTTCTTTGGTTTTATGACAACTACTGGCAGGTTTTGTGGTTTTATACTTTTTTTTGGCGTTTGTAGTATATTTGCATACGATTGTTTATTGTCTTGTACTGTAACATCGTTTTTCTTAAGGAGTTCCAAAACCTGTTGAATATCTGATTCAAGTTTGTTAAATTTTGTGGCCATAATTACATTTTCAATGTTTTCTATTTTAGAGTTTAAATCTTCCATTTTTTTTAGAATCTCCTTTATAATTTCTTTAAGATATATATTTTCATGTTTTATCTTATTAATATTTTCCTCTGTAGTTATATTATTACGTTTTACCTTAGTATCAATTTTATTTTCTTCTTGATTTGTTAAACACTTTGTACAATTCCATTGCTTTTTTTGCTTCTTTAATTCTAAAAGGTTATTTTTGGATAATAAAGAACAACTTAAACAAAACCACTTATTGCAACAAACGCAGCCAACAGAATAAGTACTTTTTGTGAATTTTGAGGTACAATTTGAACAATGGGAATCATTAATAATTTTTACTCCAGATGCGCCAGCTTCTTGTTTATCTTGGGAACAGATTCTAAATTCCTTCAAAAATTTATTATATTTCTCATCACTTGGGTATTTTAATGGTAAATATTCTTCATCAGATGCTTCTTCACTTTCAGAAACCTTTGTATTTATGTCACATCTTTCATTGTTAATGTCACAATTTGAAGTTGACATTGACGATTTTCCTCGTTTTTTGGATCCCAATTTTACCATTCTTCACTATACTTATGGGTCCTACCAACACTTGCTTAGGTTCTTCAGAATATTAGTTTTTCAATTCCGTCAAGATTTATATTTTATATTTAATTTTAAGTCTGTTATTTAATGATTTTGATGGGCAATTAACATACATTGAATTGAATAGAGAGTTTATAAATCGATGGTATTGAGTTAATAAATTTATGTGATGATGTTATATTTTTGATGATGTGTTGTTTTCCTACAGGGGGCAAGTGCTCATAAGCCCTTAAATGGCAGCCGCCACATGTTTTAGCATTACCACGTGGTTCAAATTTTGCGTATTAAAAGTAATATTTTTCACTACTACTTCACTACTCCAGGCACAAAACGGCAACGCTAGTTGCCTGCAGAATTACGTGGCGGAACAGAATGCACGCAAGTGCAATTGCAGTGTTCCAGGGTTCAAATCAACTTACCATAGTTCTTTAAAACATGGTAAGAAACTAACTATCAACCTTTAAATTTCCGGCCAGTTATAATTTATAGAAAAAAAATGGTTAAAAGCAATTCCCTGAGACAACTGGACACCATCAGAATAGTATGCAGTTCACTACCAGTACAGTACAGCAATACTATTATACTTAATTCGGAAAAATGATTATTGTTTATTAAATGGTTCTTTTTATCAAAAATTTCCATAAAAACTATAGACGATATTATTTCATTTCCCTACTAAGAACTGTAAGCAAACTGTTATCACTCGTTCTTAAGACAATACTACTATGACTTATTAAATAAATTTGAAACACAACAAATAAATAAATATTCAATATGAATATATCAGTATAGAGTTGTGTAGTTCGCGAACGAACTAGTTCAAAAGATCGAATCTGACAACTGAACTAAAAGATTCAATCAGTAATTACTGAGAGATTGAAACAAGGCGAACTAAAGTCTAAACTGAATGAACTATGCAAGCGAGAGCGAGACGACTGAGATTATAGGTTTTGTCACCTGACCGACCGATTCATGCCGCGATGATTTCGGACTATTTCGGTATGGAAATGAATAAAAAATATTGTCGGTGTCTACTGTATTTTTTGTTAATTTAATATATAATTTAAATTTTAAAATATTTCTTTTACTTCACTATGCCAGTATAAATCAGTGAACTAAATGAACTAAACGAACTAGTCTTTTGAACTATTCACTTTATTGAACGAGAACGAAAGATTAAAATCGGCAAAATGAACTAAACTTCCCAGCACTATATCAGTAACAAAAAACAAATAAAATTAAAAGAAAATAGTCTAAAGATATTGCTCGGTATGAACTCCATTTTTTTGCATACACGTGCAAGCTATCTTTATTAGAGAAGATCTTAACCCTTAAAGAATATGTGTTTTAACCTGAACTGCTCTCTACTATTTTACTTGTATTAATAATTTTATGAAACTAATATGGTTTGAATATTTATTATTACCATCTGTTCTGTTATGACGTTTCAAATTTATGTAGCAGTAATAGTAGATTATCGTCTTAAGAACGAGTGATAACATTGGGTTTTTACTGTTATGTGAAAAATATTAGTAATAGTAAGTTGTTAGTAGGGCAATAAAGTAATTTCATTTACCTGGTTTAGTACTACAGGTTTTTATCTGTACGTCACTGTCCTTACATTATTTTTGGCTAGTCAATATTGTCACCCATTGCAAAGTTTAACTAAATTATAACTTGTATCCCTGGTAATGCCACAACGGCTGCCTTGATTCAGCATTTGGAAATTATGAGATTACCGTTAGCCGCGTTGGCACCAGTTAACGATTCATACTTTTCAAATTATGTTCTAAACGCCTAATTTTATCGAAATTTTATAAGAGACAAAAATTAATCAAAAACAAAATATGATTTCTTGAAAAAATATAGATCAGAAGTCACTGGCGTACGTACAGCGATTACTGGAACCTCCCCGCCTAAAAGATCTCTATGCTGGAGCAATGCACCAAATTGGGAATTAATATCTTATTAAATACTCGAATTATTAAAAAAAGTTTTTAATTTTGAACTTTAATAAAATATATATCGAATATGAGGGTCACCAATGAAAAATGGTATTATAAAAGTCATATTATTTTTGCTCAAGGAATATACGGTTAATGGATTGACCTTCTTTTTCCGGACACCCTGTATAATAAGCTGACGATTACTATCAAAGATTTAAAAAATTGTTAGTTGAAATTAAACCATATACAATACAGGAGTTTCTTAATCGGGATATGTAAAACTTGGGTAAATCTCCTTTATGACGTCATTTCATTTTATATGTTACCTTTCCTATATTATGTTATTGTAATTTCTAATTTGAAATAAAGAAACTTTATTATTATTATTATTATTATTATACAAAATGTAATAAATAGTAGAGGCCTTAGGACAGAGCCCCAAGGTACTCTAGATAACTGACGAATTGACGAGTCAGAACATTATTTACAAGGACGAACTATTCCCGATTTTATCATTTATTTTACCATGACTATTTCCTTTTTTGGGATTTGGACGTAGTAAGAACAAAAATGGTGAGAATTATAAAAAGCTAGTGGTGATAACTATGTCAGTAGCAAAAATACTTCAGAAAATGTAGTTTGAAAAATGGAAAATAGTTTTTGATTCATTTAAAGATATTATCTTTAAAGCTGCTAGAGATGTTCGTAAAGCCAAACGGAGAAGTTTGCAACCAAATGTTGAAAGGAAAACGAGTTCTACTACACTAAAACAGAAAGAATATTAGGCATAGTGATGTTAAAGAACAGGTAAATTGCTGAACAGGTTCGAACAGTTCGGTTCTCACCCGGGAACCTGTTCCGTAAACCTGTTCACCTATTCTTTTGATGATAAAGTATTGTCAGTCACTGACTTGGTCAAAAAAAATAAAAAAGTGGAAGGTCGGGAAAGTTGTAAAAACCCGGTTTTTGTTTAATCAGTTTCTAAAAAAAAAAAAGGTCGCCAGTTCCGTAAAGTAACAACACAGGATGAACACCGCTGCATTCCTATTTCCTGTCTCCTTGAAAAACAGCCTGTTCTTTTTATGAGTGATGGATGATTTATGGAAGATGGCTTGCGGGTCGTCGTTTGAGAATAAAAAGAATAGGCTGTTTTTTGTTCGTTCTTTGGAGTAGAACAGGGAACAGAGAACAGAGAACAGAGAACAGGGAACAGGGAACAGGGAACAGGGAACAGGGAACAGGGAACAGGGAACAGGGAACAGGGAACAGGGAACAGGGAACAAGGAACAGGGAACAGGGAACAGGGAACAGGGAACAGGGAACAGGGAACAGGGAACAGGGAACAGGGAACAGGGAACAGGGAACAGGGAACAGGGAACAGGGAACAGGGAACAGGGAACAGGGAACAGGGAACAGTGACAGCATACACACGGACGGACGCAGTGCTGTTCTGTGTTTTTACTTTGTTTACCGGAACTCGCGACCTTTTTTTTTTTTTTTTTTTTTTATAAACTGACATTAACAAAAACCGGTTTTGCGACCTTTTATCTCTTTTTTTACCAAGTGACTGACAATGAACAGGTGAACAGGTGAACAGGTTCCCGGGTGTCACAACTGCTGAACTCCGTTCAACAATTTCCCTGCTCTTTAACATCACTCCAGCGCAATCATCTGTCATAAGTCTATCTACTATCTAAAGAACCGGTTCAGTTCTTTTGCAAAGAACAGTTCCCTGAACAGGCTATTTCTAACCTGTTCGGTTCTTTTCTTAACAACTCTAATTAGGCATTAGTTTTATTATGGGACAAGAGCACTCCGCTAGGACGTGTATATAATGTTATTATATTGCTTCAGTAAAACTTTCATGGAGAGGTGAAGAAGCACCTAATTGCAAAGTTCATTATTTTAACCCTTAACCATCGTTGTGCGGTCATCGTGACCGCAGCTCAATTGTGATTGGTGTCTATTTGAATATCCTTAAAAACAACGCTTACACCGTCCTGATACCTTCAATCCACATCTTTGTCAGTACTTCCGTAGAGTGCTGCAAGCGAGAGTTGACTAGTTTTTTTTTTATTACCAATTGAAATTTATGAGCGGTCACTGTGACCGCACGACGGCGTTAGTGTTACTTTTCGGGTTCGCATAAACTTTGATTTACGGCAATGGCTGATCAACCTGGACCATCCAAAACGTTTAAATTAGTTGTACAAGTGAGTGTATTGGATCCTAAATTTGAGGAAACATGTTTGAACTGGTACGAAGAGGAAAATAATAATTTTTCTGACCAAGACGATGCTAATGAGGAAACCAATGAATTCAGTAAGCAGGATATAGACTGAATTTGAAATGGATGAATCCAATCCAATATTTTAGATTGGAAAGATGCAAGACTGCATATTATACATGTCCTTCTAGAATCAAAAGAAATACCTTCCATCTATGCTCTTTGTGCCATAAAGCTATTTTATGCTTAGAGTGCAGTGCAAAACTGTGCATAAATTTCAAACAAAATCTGTAACTTTTGAAGTGTGTGATTTTTGTTATTACGTTAATTTTTTTTTAATTTTATGTTTTTGTTATCATTACGCAACTATAACCTTTAGAAAATTAGTATTAGATTGTTGATATTTTTTTTAATATCCAGCAATAAAAAATTATTTCGTATTTTTTAGCATAAATGCTCGCTAATGTAAACTTTTTTTTGTGGGGTTAATAAAATTGTCAATTTCATTACTGTTATTATTTTCCTGTCTTGTAAATATAACAGTAAGTCATCTGTTGCATAAAAATAATAAAAATCCAGAACGTGTGTGCATTAATCCAGAAAATAGGAAGCGGTCACTGTGACCGCACGACGGTGATAGTGTGTTGTATATTTGATGTCGGTGGTTAAGGGTTAAAGTAGGAAAAGCTTATTTTGTTATTGAAACAGGTTGGTTCAAGGTAACTAACTTTATTTGCAAATTGGTCATCAAAATTTAATAAAATTTATCAAAAGAGTTTTCATTTATAATCTCCCTAGAACATGAATTATGTCCGTCAACTTTTTTCGTCGGGAAATTTTCAAATAATTCGTGGCTGAGGAAAAATTTTCGGAATTATAATTCAAGCTCGAAGGAGATTCGGTAAGAAAATTTCGGACTTAGTAAATTATGACTACAAAATTAATTACAATACCTGATGTATGACACGTGTCTGTCACCTTATAGTGTTAAACCATACACCTAAAATCATTAAAATTAATAGAATTTATTAGTTTTAAAGTGAAGCATCTCAGTACAGAAGATATAAGAAACAACCAAGAGTTACTGTTTTCCACAACTATCCCAAAAATAGCTTAAATTAATATAGTCAGTCATCAATTTGTCAATGTCAAATATTGACTTTGACAATTCCAAATACCTGGGAAAGTTTATACCATGATGGAAACAATGATCATCATTACAATCCCCCAAAATATCCAACAAATAGAAGGTATTTGCTATGATTAGCCCAAATTTATAGTAAATTTCATCCCAAGATTTATTAGATTGAGAACCAACTTCTAAAAGTACAAATAATGAACAAAAAAGCAATAATGAATATCCTAAATGCTTGAGTGATATTACAGATAGAGGCTTAAATATGACTATCTAACCCGACTTACCTCAAAGTAAAAAGTTCAATTTGGTTTTAGTTTTCCATAAATATTTTCTTTAATAATTGGTTTATTGTCACAATATTAGGCTGGGGGGGGGGAGGTTGTGGGTGTAAAGCTCTCATTTATATGGTACTTACTTACGCGGTACTTTGCACACATTTAAAACGAAATAACTTTTCCCACTCTTTCTCAAAACTTTTAAATAAACATTCTTATTCTCCAAGGTCTTTTACCTAAAAAAAGGTATACGGTATACGTGATAAGAGTTAATTTGAGTACCCGTTTTTAAGATATCAGATCTAAATTACTGTAATAATTAAACACAATTTGAAGCGAAGGCGTTAAATTTAAATAGCTGTAAATCAATTGAAGCATACATTTGAATGGTCAAACAATGTTCACATTTCTTTTCGTCAAGGCCGTACAGTATACCAACGAAGATATGACCGATATGTTATTGGTTTTTGGATATTGTCAAGGAGATGGTTTAGAATCTTGCAGAGTATACAGTGAAAGATTTCCAAATCGTCTCTTACCAAACAATAAAACATTGGCGGCAGTTGACAGACGTCTTCGTCTGTTCTATTAATAATTATGGTCTTGCACGTACGGTAAGAACTCTAGAGGTTGAGGAAGCTCGGATTGAAGAAAATCCTAAATTTATCAGTATATGATTGGGCTTAGAGCTAGGGATATGCAAGGTTCTAATAATAGGGTGACCAGAGAACAACTGGTCGTAGTTATGCATAACTCGACCAAGCGCCAAATTCGATTTTTTGGTATTATTGCGCCACCTAATGGCCAGAGACATTATCTATTTAGGAAAAAATCGTGGAACGTTAGAGATCTATATTTTAGGTGATATTTCAAGTTAAACTAAGCGCCAAATGGCTTAAGCTAGTAGCTGCATTTCGCATAACGCGACCAAACACCACGAAATTTGCAGAAGTCGACCAAACGCCACGATTCTGGCGTTTGGTCTAGTTAAGCAAATCACGTATCCGCTTGCTAAGCATTCTGGATTCTTCTCGAATTGTTATTTTGACGGATGAAACTCATCAAGAAATAAATATAGAAAAAAAGCGTGGAAGACCACAGAATATAGATACTGAAAAAACAATTCCTTTAAAAATTTACTTGAAAATTTATGACCAGACGAAAAGCCTATTGCAGGAAAAAAAACTCGAAGATCTAAAGTTTCTGCTTCCTCTGATACCAAAAGATGCAAAGAGATTTTGCAAAAACCTGGTGGGTGTTCCAACTATTGAGGATGACTTAGATGGATATGGGCAACCGGGTTTTGACGTCGAATACGAGGCAGGTAGTTATTTGCAATTTATTGGCATTAAGTACTAGTTTGGGTTAAAAATAACAGTTTCTTATTTTATTTAAAGTTTGTTTGCAAGGTACGACATACCTATGGAGGTTTCCTAGTTTTGTAATGTCTTAGAGTATAGTTTTAGTAAATAAAGTTTTTAAAATATGTTTTAGTTTTACAGCTATTTTAATGTTTGTTTTAATTTTAGATAAAAATGGATCCATAAGAGTTTTAAAAAATGACTTTTTATTTTTAGCCACTTTTCCTAACAACTAACTTTATTTTATTTATTTATTTATTTCTTATTTATTTATTTAAAAATAAAAGAAATGGCTTTGCATAAACGTCCTACGCGATAAATTTTACGTGGGGATTGGTTTTGCAAAATTAGAAAACATCATAGCATATAAATAGCATAACCAGACTAAGCGCCATTTTTTAACATAACTACTAAAATAATATTTTATTTCTGCTAAAGGTTTACAAAGACCAATTAACAATAGTACCTTAGATATACCTTGCGAAAATTAGATCTCGATCTTTAAAAACCGCTTTTTAAGGAAAGGGAAAAGTTAATCGCCATTTCCCAAAATTCTAATTTTGGCGCTTGGTCGAATTATGCATAACTACGTCCAACTACTGCACCCATTTCATGTTCAACAGGTACAAGATCTTTTATACCAGAAATTTGAACAACGCCTAGCTTTCTGCCGGTTTATTCAAGAACAGGGAAATTGAGATCGGAACTTTACACGAGGAATTTTATTCACAATCAAGCCTATTTCACGCGGAGTGACATAACTAATTTACACAACAAACATGCCTATGCTAAAGAAAATTCGCCTGCGACGAAGGTAACCCATTATCAGCATGTGTTTAAGATCAATGTATGGACAGGAACCATAAACACGTTTATAATTATTGGTCCTGTCATTTTACCCCCTCGACTAAATGGCGAAAATTATTTGGGACATCTGCGAAACGAATTATCAAACTTGTTAGATCCCCTGCCCGTGGAACTTCAAAGTGAAATGTGGTTTATGCATGACGGTGCTCCTCCACATTTTTTGTTAAATGTACGTAATTATTTGAACGAAAAGTATCTAAATTTGCCAGCTCGATCCCCTGATATCACCCCGATGAATTACTTTTTATGGGGAAAAACGCTTGTGTATTCCAGGACAGTAGATGAATTAAGGAGACGTATTCAAGCTGTAATTGATGCTTTGAGAAATGATGACGAAATGCTATAAAGAGTTCAATTTAATTTTTTAAAACGTAATAATCTTTGTACACATAAAAATGGAGGTCAATTTGAACATTTGTTAAAAGCATTTTTTTATTAAAATTTTATGGATAAATGACTTATTGACTGGTTTTATTAGGGAATAAAATTAAAAACACATTTATGTGATTTTTTTTCTTTTTAGTGACAATTACTTTAATTTAATGCCTTCGATTCAAATTGTTTTCAATTATTACAGAAATTCAGTTTCCCAATTGGATCATTGCGATGTAGTGTACTTTCATTATCTAACTCTTGAATTCCAGAATAAGATGCAGTTAGCTCAGAACGTATGTGTTCGTTTTGTATATTGTATTGATAAATATCACCATGTTAATCCTGTGTATGCTCAAAACAGTCCTTTATAATATAACTTTTTCGGTATGCTCCATTTATAAGTATTTAGTTAGAGGATCTACAAATCCAAATGCCTGAGTTATCTTTGGGAATTTATAGTGGCTATAGACAGGAACAGTACAATTTAAATCTTAGAAATGTTCTTAGATTTAGTTTTACTTTAGGGATTCGTTTTTTTTTTTTTTGCTATCAATTTTCTCAACTCTAAAGTGTACAATAGTTAGTAAATAATGCCTTTACGAAAAATAGTATAATTTTATTTTTCTTTTTCACAGCTTTTGGTTGGTATTGCTGGTATTCTTTTTACAGTAGTGAGAAGAAAAAAATTCATCTTAACCTGTACTGTTTAAAAAATGTCTTGAGCTTAAAGTTCTCCCTTCACGATATTAATATTGGAATTATGTCTATTTGTTTACGCTTTCATATATTTTTCATCCCCTTCGCGAAATTTGAGTACTTGGTTTTTTCTCCGTTTCGGTTTTAGAGAGGTTGTGTTTTAGTGGTTATGAAAGATTTCTTGTTATTCGTTGAATATCTGGACGGTTGTGATCTATTTTTCTATCCGTTAATATTGGCCTGTTCCAGTATAAGAAATATTGAGGAGATTCAAAAACTGGTTTGGGTATGTATTGATTGTATGGTGGAAGGTTTTCTTGTAGGCCTAATTTATGAGCCAGTTATTTGTGGATGATATTTACTCCCTGATTATGCCTTTCCAAATAAGCGTTCGATGCTATAGCACCACAGCCCGCCCTCATATATTCTATTGTTCCTCCAGGACAATTGCCACGACCTTTTCATAGTTTCTTGTTCGAATGGCACTGCCTTGGGTCGAAATTATAAATCCTTCTATCTCAGCGTCTTTTTTCTAACCAATTCAGGGACATTTCTCTATCTATGTGTGGATTTTGAAGTGCAGTAGGGTATTACCACGTAATGCTTTCTCTTGCCAACTTACAAGCTTTTGAGTTGGTGGCGCACGGATCATGTTGGATAATCCATTTTGGTGTAGGTTAAGTGCTGTATTTCTAGCAAGTATTCCTCATAGAGGTTTCTTGTGTCTTGCACAAATTATAAATATTAATGGCACCTCTTCCTCTCTCATTTATACACGGTGTCCCATATAAGAATGAACAGTACAGGGATCTCGTAAACCACAGGAGATACAGAGATGGTTAAATTAGAGGAAAGTTGCGCTTTGCTAAACCCTTCAAAGTCACGATTCGAAATCAAAAAAAATACGATTACTTCCGAAGATATTTGGGAAAAACCGAATTTTCCCGATTTCGTTTTTATTTTTTCTGACTATTTAAAAAGATATGACAAAATGAATTTCACATTTTCATTGCCACTTTTTCTGCTCTACAAGCCGGTGTTCTTAAATTTTCAATCCGACGTTTCGTTTTTCCGTAACCATTATCAACTTTGTTTTTTTTAAATAGTCGGAAAATTAAATTTTATGCTTAGTAAATTCTACCTTTTATTCTGAATTCAACGGTATATCACACTTAATATTTATAAAATGTTTCGGACTTAAAAACTCATCATCAATATTAATATTTTTTTATTAAGTAAGTAAACAAAATATTTTAATTTTACGCTACAAAAAGTTTATTGAACAAGCTTATTTAATCAAATGTTCAAAAAGTCCTTCCTTATTTTCTAAACAAACGTAGCAACGGTAAACAATTTCATTCATTACGTTTTCTAGCATCATTGGAGTTATACTTGCAATTGCGGCTTGAACCTCGGCTCTAAGTGCTTCTACATTCTCGTACGTTTTCCAGTAGACCTAATCGTTGGGAAAGCCCCACAAGAAAAAATCCAACGGAGAGATGTCGGGAGATCGTGCAGGCCATCTTATAGGACCATTAGCGGCGATTATATTGTTCTGGAAACGTTCTGTTAGATATTCAATGTTGTTTCGAGAATTATGTGGAGGTGCCCCATCTTTCTGAAACCAAATACTGTTGTTTTCTGCCAGAGGAATGTTATCAAGAAAATCTTCAATATCGTTATTCAAGAACTGGAAATATCTTTCTGCATTTAAAGTACCTTCATAAATAATTGGTCCGATAATCCTTGTTCCGAAAATACCACACCACACATTAAAGCCAAAGCGTTGCTGGTGGCTCAATGGTCGTACACGATGTTCATTATGCTTTGCCCAATAATGTCGACTGTGTCGATTAAAAATTCCATTATTACAAAAATAATTTTCATCTGACCATAGAATAGTTCTTGGAAATTCACGATTGCAAAATTCACACATTCTAGTCAGCCACTCGCAGAAAATCATTCTGCGCTATTGATCACCCGGTACTAAACTCTGACAAATCCTGAATCTAAATGGACGAAAACCTTCCTTGTGAAGTATCCTTTGAGCATTGGACTTCGGAACATTGTACTCTTTTTCGATTCATCTTAATCCAACAGTCTCTTCTTCTTGTACAGCCAATAAAACGGTTAATGTTTGTTCTGGATCGTTCGTCTTTACTCTATGCGCCACTGGTTTTTAAAATGCGCAATATTCCCTTACGTTTGTGAGAAGTCTTTTGAAAATTGATATATTAGGTTGGCGTCGCTCTGGATATTTGAGCAAATATTGCCTTTCAGTGTCGAAATTTTTTTTATGGCTTTCAATATAACAACATAACATGTCCGATTTTTCTTCATTTAAAAAATGTGCCATAATTAAAAAACACATCAAGAGACAAGAAAAAGTTTAAATTTAATCGGTAATTTCCGAAGTAAGTTAACCTTTACGTAAAAATTTCGATTTATCGGCAATACTGACAGATCGCCATGATTTATTTAGACAAATGCGTTTCAAAGCCCATACTATTTCAAGACGATTTCCCCGAACTATGGATCAACCGAGTGGAAAGTGGAAATGGTGCTTCTCAGCGCCCATTAACAAAGCACATCGGAACTTCTGTGCGAATATGCCAACTTGTATTTTGTATTTTACATACTTCTGTCATTTGTACCGTACTGTAACCCGATACGCTAAATAAATAAATCAAGACGATATAAATGGAATAACTCGCAATTAATTATTTGATGCTAATATTTTGCTTACTTGCCCTTATAATAGTTAAAACCTAAAATTTTTGATCCGACTTTTTGTTCCTTCGTAATATTCATCAAATAATATTGATGATGAGTTTTTAAGTCCGAAACATGTTATACATATTAAGTGTGATATACCGTTGAATTCAGAATAAAAGGTAGAATTTACTAAGCATAAAATTAAGTTTTCCGACTATTTAAAAAACAAAGTTGATGATGGTTGCGGAAAAACGAAACGTCGGATTGAAAATTTAAGAACACCGGCTTGTAGAGCAGAAAAAGTGGCAATAAGAATGTGAAATTCATTTTGTCATATCTTTTTAAATAGAGTCAGAAAAAAATAAAAACGAATTCGGGAAAATTCGGTTTTTCCCAAATATCTTCGGAAGTAATCGGATTATTTTAGATTTCGAATCGTGACATTGAAGGGTTTAGCAAAGCGCAACTTTTCTCTAATTTAACCATCTCTGTATCTCCTGTGGTTTACGAGATCCCTGTACTGTGCATTCTTATATGGGACACCGTGTATAAATAAAATCAGATCCTTACAAGTGCAGAGTGGGTGTGGTGAAATCTAAATTTTGTCAACAGCCTGCGGGTAAGTCTATCTAATTCGTGCAAATCGGGAGTCCTGAAGAATTGCGAATTGGTAGGTAAGTATTTGAATTGACCAGGTATTGATGGCAATATTAAGGTTACCAGCATTCAGATAAATATTAAAAAGCTTCGTTAGTCTGCTTTTATATTTATTTTTAATTTCCCATTTTCGGCTTGTTAATAATATATTGTTGGTTTTGTAAAAGTATATTGTCCTCATCCAGTATTATTATTATTATATCTATAATTATTATTATAATTTTTCTTGTTTCACCGGAGAAGTGGAAAATCCCCCTTTGCCAAGATATCTGGTTCCGCTGTTCGCATTCATCACTTGACTGTCACTATGTTACTTCTGGGTCCCTGTTTCTATGATCTATTTCTTTTGTCTTCATAATACTGATTATATATTTTGTTATAATGTTCCAGTTTTGCTCCTTTCTTTGCATTTGTGTTGTGAGGTTTCTTTTATACTGTTGGTTGATCTGTAGGGTCTATAGTACTTCCAGTCTTTCGTTGTTCCATTTAACGCATTCGAACAATGTGTGTAAAACTATGTCTTGTTGTTGTTATGACTAGGTCGTCTACCAAGACAACCGTTTGAATACTTATAGGCATGCCCACTCTCAGAACTCCGTCGTAGAAGAGGTTCCACACCCACAGTATGGGTCCCAGACCTGAACACTGCGGTACTCCTGCCATTATTATCATGTATGTATGTTTTCTACTGTATAGTTCTTTGGCTTAGGTAGTTTCCGAATGTTAATTAGGTATGTATGAATTTCCTTCTTCTTCAGTTGTCCGACTATTTTATCCCACGGTACCGTGTTGAAGGTATTTTTAACGTCCAGTGTAATTAGCGTTCCCCACTGCTTTTTGTTTTTTTATCCACTAAGATTTTTTTCACCATTTCGACGGCATGGACTGTTGACCTATTTTTTTCTGAAACTACTGGTATTAGTGGTATTCATCGAGTTTCACTCCTAGTCTATTTTTTATAAACAATTCGTAGAGTTTGTTTAATGTATTTAGAAGGCAAATGGGTCTATATTTGCCCTTCGAAGTGTCTTCTTTCGGAATGAGAATAAGTTTTGCCTTCTTCCATTTAATAGAAAAAAATCTGTTTCATTAAAAGCGTATTTAGTTCTGATTTAGTTGCTCCAGTATAGACCTCGGCTATTTTCCCTACTTCTGTTAAAGCGTCGGTCGGTATGCCTCGTTGTCTTTGGTTCCATGGGGGGTTACGTGGTATTTCTTTTTTTCTCTCTGTCTACCTGGTATGGGCTAAAGCGGCTAAGTTTTTTTGAGATTCTTTTATAGGCGGTTCCTCAGATGTCTTTTAGTTCCTTAGATCTTTCCAGTTAATTTTCTTTGATCTATTTACTTTATATTGGAGATTTTTTTTTGCTCTTTTGTAGGCTTCTTTTATTTCTTGCCTTGGTCATGTTTGATTTTTTGTCGTTCTTACTATTATTCTTCATTACATAACACATTTCCTTCTTCTATATCTACGTTCTACCAATTAGGTTGTTTTGATATTGGTTGTTCTCGATTTAGGGTCATGCTACCGTAGAGGGCCTCTTTCACAAGCTTTTCATATTCCTCTGCTGCTTCATTTTGTGATTGTGATCTTCCTGATTGCTGATCCCCCCTTTTAGTAGTTCTTGAAAGACTTTCCAGGTTTACGTTGATTTTTGTGGCTCGTTTCGGGTTCTGGGCGATGTATTTACTATTTCGAAGAATAGTTCGTCTTCGATAACGTCCCAGTTTTTAATTTTTCTACATTTTTTGAAATTAGCATGTTACATCCATGAAAAACTTAGATCCTTAAAAAAGTCGGTCTATTTCTAGTATTGTTAATCACCATGCCCAGATCAGACGTCCATTCCGTGAAGTATTCTTCTCTTTTATCCGTACGTGAGGAGCCCCATTGCGGTGTTTTAGAATTGATGTCGCAAATGACAAAAGTTTTTTCTTTCCTTTCCTGAGCTTCCTCCATTATTTTGTCCATTGTCATTTCAGGCACTGTTTTCTTTCTATCTGGTTCTCTTTGCACTCTCTGGTATTATGTCCAAAGATTGGCATCTAAAGCATGTAGTCAAAATTATTCCTTTCTTTACTGCAGAGCGAATTCGCCCAATTTTGAGAGTTCTGTTTCTGTCAAGCATCTTAGCTTGTACCTAAAGGTTCCACTGCAGCATTTCGTTTTCCTCAGTGTGCTGGTCTAAAGGATTTCACTACTGCCTTGCGTACGCTACCTATTGCCTTTTTGTAAGTCTTCCCTGTTTGTAATGGCGTCTAGTCCCATTATGTTAATGATCTTGTTTGTTTTTTCCCCCTTTTGTGATTATTTGAGCGTCTTGTAGAGCATTTCTTAAAGACCTTATGATGTTCTCGGTATCTCGTGTGTCTTTTGGTATTTTCAGGATGAGGTCGATATTTTAGTTTCCTCTTTTACTAGTTTTAATACACCTACATAACTTCTACCTTGGGTTCTTACGATCACTGTGTCTTTTTCTAAGGGCTTTTTGGTGACTGGTTACCTACTCGCTTCCTCGTATCTTATATTCCAAAACTATTGTCTTTAGGGAAAAATTAACGTTAAATTAAAATAATTTTAACAAAGGTTGTACTGAATACGAGTCTATAAGGCATGTCAAGCAGCCCATTTTATTATTCCTTTAACGTTTTTGAACTGGTCATTTAGCAAAGCCTAAAAAACCATTATTTGAAGTCGACAGTCGTGAATAGGTTGCTGACAGGCAGTTACATTTTATTATGTTCTTTTTCGTTTAAATATTATTTGCTTTATTAAATTTTCTATCAGTTATTCGAAAAAAGGGCCGATCTGCCAGTCATCAGATTTATTTTATACTTGAGAACTTCGGAGTAAAATTTGAAATTTCTCTTAGGAAATGCAACGTTACTCTTAATATAATAATTGCTCGGCAACGAAGAATGGAGAGAAAGAAAGGGTTTTACTACGATATAGTTTATTAAAAATTGTTGATTTCTCTGTAAAAACTTATTAGTGGCATAGCCAGAAAATCCATCTGGGGAGGGGGGGGGGCAGCAATTTTAAATTTACCTCTCGGGGGGTTACTGGGCTTTAACCCCAGTACCCCAAAAACTACTCTGCAAAATATTTTCAACATCATGACATCAACAAATGACAATTCTCATCTTTACACTGTCTTACAGACATATCAATAATTCTATAAATATTTTCATATAAATAATTAAAAAAGTCCTCGATACCTTCTCTTTAGAAGGCCTTTTTCTTCCTCATTTCATTTAGTTATTTAGACATTCTTTTTCACATGCTCAGCATGTTTTAACTCTCCTCAACTTTTTTTTTATATATGTCACTTCTACATTTTAAATTTTTAATGCCATATAAGCTCCATTATGGTTTTTTACCATTTTTTCTTCGGCTAATACCATCAGCACCATATAAATTTGCTGTCTCCTGATGATGAACGTTTCTACATTCGAAACATGTAGGGATCCCCAAAGAATTTCTATATTCTATTAAATTTTGTGGATGAAGACTTTTACTTTTTTTCTTTCCTTCCTAAATTATATTTATTATATATTTTGCCACTATGTGGCCCTTGCCTGTCTAAAGGATGCCTACCACTGATTAACAGTACTGTATTACCGAGTATTGTGCTAAATAATCGCTTGTGTAAAATGTCGGTTGAGAAAAATATTAAAGGCTTAAAAAACCGTAAAACTTAGTTTGAATTCTGATAAAGGTTTTATGTTTAAAACCAATGAGCGGAAAATAAGCAGTGTCTACAATCAACAAATTAAAAAAAAAGCAGGCGAAATTTTTTACCAGTATAAATGAAAAATAAGTATATTAGTATTAAACTAAGAAAAGAAGACAAAATCTCGACAAAATTAAAAATCTAGTCATACATAGATACCTACTATACTATTAAATGGCAAAATTTTTATTTATAGATATCTTATTGAAATTCACACCCATATTCTGTCGCCACTAAAAGCCTTTACTGTCCGTACCGTTTATCGTGGCAACGAAAAATGCCGGAAAGTTTTAGCTGGTACATTGGTACCTTATGTGAAATTAATAAATTAAAAGTGGTTATATAATAATGCTGGGCCGTATCATACCATAATCAACATTGTAAAATCGTGTCGCAGCGTCTGCGGTATACAAATATTATTTGGCACCATTAAGTTAGTAATGAATCAAATTTAATATCAATAATTGTAATTGCAAGTAAGGAATACATAAGTATATTTTTGTACATCGTCAAGTAAAAAGAATTAGAAGGGGCATTTATAATTAACAAAAATATATCAGATGTATGGTCAAATATTTCTAAGAACACGCCACATCGTGGCTAAGTCACCTGTCATTTATGGACCCTGTTAAAGTCTGGTCTATTT
Source organism: Polydrusus pterygomalis (assembly GCA_963969555.1). Lineage (NCBI taxonomy): Eukaryota > Metazoa > Arthropoda > Insecta > Coleoptera > Curculionidae > Polydrusus > Polydrusus pterygomalis. The sequence goes on along the minus strand of OZ018378.1, from coordinate 114,900,755 downwards.
TACGTTAAGATGTTTGCGACAGAGACATGTACAGGACTGCAGGGCTAAGTTCTTTTACCATCGCATTCACCATATTTTAAACTTGTACCTACGTGGGTAATTGATTAGTATAATGGCTTGCAAAAATACACCATTAATTTTACATTCAATTGAAACATCGAACTCAACGTGCGATAGATTAAAAGTTATGGCGTTATTCATTGGTAAAACATGGAAATTACATTTGACATGCACTAAGGTTACCAAAATATTGTAAACGAGCCAATCAAGCGGCAAGTGGTGAGCCTGTGCATGTTTCGCGTTCAATGCTGCGATGCCATATTAAAATTTACGTTCCCATGTGTTTTTAAATACAAACAGCTAGATTAGTTTTCAGTGAGCGCAAGGTTTGGCAACCTATTATACCGTAACTAAAATAGATAAACTAATTATATTAAATTCATAATAGAAAATGATGATAAATAAAATGTTTTTTTATTGAAAACAGGGGAGTTAATTAACATAACCTGGTTTATTATAATCACTGTTCAACTTAAATAATAAACACCAAGAAAATTTAGTCTCTGAAACCTGACGCGTGAGCTTACTATGGCTCACTACTCAGCTTTTAATGTTTCATGTAGGTGTTAACGGTCAAAACGCTTTGTTCTTAGAAGAAGTTGACTCTGGGTCAATAAAAATCATATATTTCTAATGAAATAAAGTCGTTGCTACAAAGTAGACACAAATGCGTTGAAGTTAAGGAATAGATTATGTTATTTATTTCATTGTTAGTGGGAATACTTTTTTACTTACCCTTGTATATGTTTCATAGGTAAATATAACAGCTACGAACTAACCTTGTTCGGCCTGTTGCGAAACTAATTTTAACCCAGATCGGGTGGCTAAAGAGCACTCTGAAATTATGCTTTTGCATCCCGTCCTATAAATTAGGTTTAATAATGACAGCAGCATTTGAAATTTCATTAGTGAGCCGGTACAATGTAAATTTGCCAAATTAATCCAGTCCACTTTTTTGCGGACAAATTTGTTCCAGAGTCAACTCGGTGATAGATTAATAAATAAGGAATAGATGTATATTTTTGTTTGCTTGCGTTTTTACTGTTAAAAACTTTTTAACCTGAAGTTTACAATACGTATAAGTATACTTTTTTTTTGTTTAATTTATTTTTATTTACCTTTTTTTTATGGAAAATATACATGTTTTTTTGAAGATATATGCCGATTTGATTATCAGCATGTTTACCTTGATAAGTATCAGTAGCAGTGACTCTTTTATATTTTAATTTGTACATCTGTTACTGTTATGTACAAAAAGAAACTAAGTGACATCTACACGACGTAATTTTTACGGTAAATAGTAACTTGACTTCTTAAGTAACTGTTTTACTGAAAGTTGACCAAACACTGACGACAGAGTTCATATTTAGTCATGAGTCCTGAAAATGCTAGTTGGGCAGCAGGTTGGGCGATTATGAAATTTCAATCGATTAATCAAAACGATTAATCGGAAGAATGGAAACAATTGATTAATCGATTAATATTATTTTGCCCATCCTTACTTGAGTATAAGTAAATGTTGAATTTAATCACCAGTAAGTACTTTGTATTAAAATAAAGTAGAAGAGTGGTACAGCTCTTTCCGTTCTTTCACTGGATCCAAGTCTTACTGATGACCCATGACACGACAAGATACGTCTTAAGGATGAATTTGATAAAATGAAAAAAAAATAAAGATCCGGAAAGTGTTAATAATATAACGTTTTAGAAAAATGTTTTTATTTTTTAAGGACGCGCTTTTGTAAATGGTATACTTTCTTTTGTGGACTTCTATAGGGCTTTTACTCCAGAATCAAGAAACTCTAATTTCTAGAGTTTCTTGCTTATTTCTAAAACAAACATTATATGGGTAGAACATATTGTTAAGTCATGGTATTTAAACGTTCTTTTGTATCAGTGCCTGAAATATAATAACGAAAGTGAGAAAGAAAATATTCCATACTTTTTAAGATTTTATCTTATCTTGTTGTTTCAGGGACTTTAAACCAACAAAAAGCATATTTTTCTTATTTCTGTCGTTTCGTCGTTCAATTTGCCTATTGGCTTAATATCTCTTAAGAACTGCTCAGCGGGTAATGATCAAATCTTGTATGTGTGTAGATGAGGCGAGTACCATAAAAAATAATTTACCATTTTTTTATAGCTATAGGACAATAATATTCCGCGAAATGCTTATTTAATGTCTTAAAAATATCCAGACATAGTTTAGGTCAGAAATACATTGTTTGTTTAAAGGTGGTAGACAATGAAGTAATATTTATTTATTTATTTATTACATATACATATACCTACATAACAGGCAGATGCCCAAATAGTATAACAATATAAAAAACAATAAAACATATAACAATCAACAATTATAAACACTGAATGAAAGTGGAAGTATTAATTAACGACTGTTCTAATCTTGCGTTTGAATGATTCTTGTGAACAGTTAATATTAAAGTCATATGGCAAGAAACGGTTGAAGTAATCCATGATGCGATTTATTGGTTCATTCTTTCCGACATCAGTTCGGTGTGGCCGCAAAGAAAACAGTTCCAGTTGTTATAAAAAATTACCTTGTCGGACTTACATTGTCTTTATTTTGTTACTTAACACAACGTTTCGGTTAGTTAGTATCTCTAACCGTTTTCAAGTGTAAACTAAATGTACACGAATTTTGAGCTTTTGGCTTTGGACAAGAAGAGGCTTCCAGATCCAGATATTGGGGATATCTATACTTGGTTTACTAAATATATGGGTTTTTAGATTCATGAAGGTTGCTTTTTTAAATTTTCGTTTCCTCCAGTGCTGTTTCGTGTCCAAAACCTTGGCTTCTGACCACTGTATATTAATATGTTGGTTAGTCCATACATGTTCTGCTATACCTATCTCGCACTTTTACCTCTTTGAGTATGTTTCAAATGTTCTTTAACTCGTACGGGAAGAGGTCTTTTTGTTTCTCCAATGTACGATTCGCCACACTCGCAAGGGATTTGATAGATACCATTTTTTGTGTTTTCATTACGGGGGGTTTTACTTTTGTAAGAAAGCTTCTAAGCGTATTTCCGGATTTGAAGGCTGTTTTGATATTATAGTTTTTGGTTATTCTCTCTTTTCAGAAATCCCCTTGACATAAAGTATTATAAGAAATGCTCGCTCCTCTTTCGTTTCTGTATTAATTTTTACTTCGCGATTTTGAGATAGTATTAGTTACAGAGGTTTCAGGGTAACCACTCTGTGTCTTTTTGATGATGAAATTTTAATATTAATTCAGCACTTCGTTTGACGGAACATCGAGAAAAGGTAGAGTGGAATGTCTTTCTGTTTCCATGGTAAATTTAATGGATTGTCTTATACTATTAATATGTTCCAAAAACCGTATCAGCTCTTCGTTGCTGTCTGTCCATATAATAAAGGTATCATCAACATATCGAAGCCAAAGTTTAGGTCTAATGTTGGCAATGTCGATAGCGTGTGGCTCAGACCATTCCATGTACAGGTTAGCCACCACCGGAAAGAAAGATGAACCCATTGGAAGACCGTCATCTTGGGCATAGAACCTATCTTTTACTTGAAAGTAGGACCTACGTAGACAATACTCCAATAGTTTTATCACTCTATCCAGCGGCAAACTAGTGCGTTGCGTGCGTGCGATTGTTGTGTCTTCTTTTAATTTTCGCTATGATGATATGCAGCGATTCCCCTATTGGGACGTTGCCGTTGGTGTATAAACTTTCTACGTCGAAACTGACAAATGTGTCTTGTGTTTCTAAATTGGCGGTTTTCAGAATATTTACAAAAAATTTTGAGTTCAGAAATAAATGGTGTGGTCAACGATTAGAAACGAAATTTTTCTCTTTTGGTATTAAAATATTTCTTTAGATTAAATGTTATTTTCTAACGCGTTATTCATTTCGTGCCAAAGTGCCAAAAAGTTTATAAATGTATGCTTAAATGCCATTTTTTAACATCATTTTATAATAAATTGGTCTCGACCGTAATTTAAGTTGACCTAATGAGTTCATATCAGATTACATAAATAAATTGGAAACTAAGAGCGAAACAAACATACGCGCTTTCGGAAGATAAAACGAGACAAATATATTAGCTCGCCGGGCGTCCACTTCGCCTGATCTCGGGTTGTTTCGTGCTCGATCGAAGGCGGTTCAATTGGCATTATTTATGGAAATACAATCGAACCGCTCCGTGAATTATTATTATTGCAAGCAAACTTTGCGTTAGACAAAGAAGAACTAATAACCAAACAGGCAGATTGTATTATTTGCAACATTTGCATGGCACAAACAGTGTTTATAAGTTTGTTAGAGGGGCTGGTATGTTTTAAAAGTATCCCACATCGACACTAGATGGAGCTACCCGCTTTATCCTCTGGAAGGTGTCCCCGTATACCGGTTCAAGTAAAACTTGAAGTTTTCTTTCTTTCGTCGAATCCCAACCTCACTGATGATGAGTCATGATATGGCGAAACGCGCCTGGTGATGGATCTGATGAAATAAAAGGAAAAAAAATTCTTCTGATAAACAGTTTTGTTTCATTATATCATTAGGTATGCCGATTGCCGTTCACTTATTCGTTGTACTTGTAACTTGTATTAAGAACCATAACTTCAACAGTCAAAGAAGTATTACATTTAAAAAAAAACGTTTAAAAATTAAAGAAAATGGACACCTCAAACCTGTTTTGGATTTGAAACAGATCACGAAAGACAGAGGGAAAGACATAAAAAAAGAATTTAAAAGATTTTCCTGAAGACATTTTAAAATCTGGTAAAAATAATTATGCCACGACAAACCTTTCCAAGCTTAAATCAGAATTGAAAGTTTGATGTAGTCGTGACGATGGTTATAATAGTGAGGGTGCTATTGCCATTTTACTACTATTGTTAGAAATGAACCTCGGTGAAACGTTTTCAGAAAGTTTAAAATTATTATTGGAAATTTTATCTACTATTCTTATGACGACAGTGGACAGTGAGATGTGCTTTTCCACCCTAAAAAGAATGGAGACTTTTTATAAAATTCAATGTTAAGCGCTTTAGCTATGTGAAGCGATGAAAAATCTTATATTAGAAGTATTCATAATTCTAATGACCTAGTGATTGAACATTTTTCCAAAAGAAAGGATCGAAGGATTTTTTGATATACAAACGCAACTACATAAATGTAAGAGAATTATATAAAAAAATTACAATAAAGTAAAGCTGTTTCTTAACATAGTATAAAACAAAGTCGCTGTCGCCCGTCTGTCCCCTTTCATATCCGCTTAAATCTTTAAAACTGCGCAACGGATTTTGAAGCGTTTTTTTTTAATAGATATAGTGATTCAAGGGGAAGGTTTTTATGTATAACTAGCGACCCGCCCCGGCTTCGCACGGATGCAATTTCAGAAAGTGGCATGCCGAATGCTAATATATCGGGCTTGTTCGGGTTTGTATTTATACCAGCGGGTTGCAACGCATGCCGGGTACACGCTAGTGATGTAATAAAAAAAAGTTATAACAAAAATGTAATTTTAGTATTTTATGTTTTTGCGGTGTTTATTAGTAGGTAAATATTAATTATTCCTTGACTAAACTATGCACTAAACTGCATCTTGCTTGTTACGTTACTGCCATCAAAATTTGCCCCACCTATACAAAAACTCACACACTAAAAGTATTCCTTAGCATTATTCATAGAAGAATACGCAACAAATGTGAAAGTGATCTGGACGAAAACCAGTTTGGTTTTCGAAACGCTTTTGGTACCCGGGAAGCAATGTTTGTCTTAAATATACTGCTTCAAAAATGTCGCGATCAACGTAAAGACATTTTCGTATGCTTTATAGACTATGAGAAAGCATTCGACAGGGTACAACATGAAAAACTTATAGATATATTGAGGAGTACTGGAGTTGATGACAGAGACATGCGCATTATTAAGAACCTGTATTGGCGACAAAAAGCAATGGTTCGGGTCAATGGAAAACTAACCGACGAATGCCAGATTCGGCGTGGCGTGAGGCAGGGATGTATACTGTCTCCACTATTGTTCAACCTATATTCTGATAAAATATTTAAACAGGCGTTGCATGACCAGGAGTGCGGAGTTAAGATTAACGGCGAATTGATAAATACCATCCGCTATGCCGATGACACCGCGATCTTATGTGATAATCTCCGGGACCTTCAACGTCTTTTAGACTTGGTCAACGTGACGGGACAAGAAATGGGTCTAAACATAAATATGTTTATGGTTTTCAGCCGTCAGCCGTATAATGATGCGGCACTGCAAATAAATGGTCAAAACATTGAGAGGGTTCCATGTTTCAAATACCTTGGTTGTTACATTACAGAGCATCTCGACCCGGATAAAGAAGTCAAGTGCAGGATCGAGTCAGCTCGCGCAACCTTTCAAAAAATGAGATCGCTCTTCTGCAATAATAATCTAAATTTAAAACTTCGCCAGAAAATGATCAAGTGCTACATATGGTCTATACTGTTGAATGGGGCAGAGATTTGGACCTTAAAAGCAGCAACCATTAATCGTCTTGAAGCATTTGAAATGCGGCAACATAGACGTATGCTCCGAATCCCATGGGTAGCCATGCAGACAAATGAAGCGGTTTTAAATAGAGCAAGCGCCGTCCGCGAACTACTAACAACAGTTAAATGCCGAAAGCTGTCCTATCTGGGTCACATACTCAGGGGTGATCGTTACCGTATCCTTCAACTTATAATGAAGGGCAAGATAGAAGGCCGTAGAGGGGTCGGTAGAAGACAAGCCTCGTGGTTAAGGAATCTTAGAGAGTGGACCGGAATTCGAAGCGCAGAACAACTCTTTAGACTCGCCGAAGATAGAGCACAGCTCGCCATTGTGATTGCCAACATCAGAAGGACCTGATATGGCACCAAAAGAAGAAGATAGAAAAACTCACTAGATATGCCGGCAAATTACAGTAGCATTTTAATATATTATCTACTACATGTACTGCCTATTGCTCACATTATTTATTAAAAATTATAGCAAAATAAATAAATGAGATCATCTAAGTCAAAGTTTAATAAAACCTATTTAAAGCCTCTTATATAATTATCGGTGACTTATACGATCCCAATCTAACAAAATCCCTCAATTCGTTATTTTCGATTTTCGGTTCTCTCAGATTTTCCATGATAAAAATACGATTTTACGCTTATAAATTTATTGGAAAATTTCCACATCTTGAGGCCAAATCAATAAGCCATTAGGCGTACCTATTCCTATTCGTCTGCTGTACGGATTATGAGGAAGTTTTATATCATAAATGTAGTCAGGTAGGATTGTAAATATGATGAATTCTGTTATTATGATCTACACCTTTTTCACAATATGGCGCAGAAGGAAATTTTATTTTAGATTGGTCAATTGTGTTTCGGGAAGCGATATATTTATTTCAGAATTTAATTTTATTAAAAATGTATTTTCAAAAAAAAAGGCATTACAAGGTTTTAACAAACAGATCTAAAATATAGGATTATCATGTTTCAAATATTTTTGATACTGTCTAAAAAATAAGTTAAAGTATTTGAAATACACAAGCAGTGTGTCCTTGAAATGACTGTACGACGCTTAACCACAAATTCCCTAACCAAAAATAAGGCGATCTAGAAAAACTTACCTATATGCAATATTGCTTTGTTTTGCCGCTACAGGGCGCTAAATTTCTCAAATTATTATCGTTTTATCGCAACAATGTCTAAATAATTTTGTGCCTAAGTGTCGTTTTACACAGACCTAATTTTAACACAAATTTTGTGCTAAAATTTATGATAAATTTTATTAGTAAAAATTTATAACAAAAATATGTACAAAATTACATGGAATTTTAATGTGTAGATATGACACAGTAACAAATTTGGATGCATTCATAGACAAGCCAGTTGCGCGCTCTCAAGGATAGATAGGCAACTTAACATACTAAATTGGTTCCCTGATAGCACCACATGCGACCAGGGGAAAAACTAAATATAGTCGTGGTGGGGGTAGGCGCCAAGCATAAAAATTTAAATTTTATTATTACTTTGAATTCAAATTTTCGCGGTTCCAACTTAACGGAAAAGTTTGAAGCGCGAAACATCTGATTCAAGTTAAAATAATTTGGGAGAACGAAAGGAAATTATAACAATGATATGGCGACAAGATTTATTAATATTAGATATTTACATAAATATGGTTTACATAAAAAAACAGCTTACATTATTATATTATTATTTTCTGTAGATTTTTCTAACAATTCCGTGTTATTTTCAAAGTTTTTATTTAATAAACTAGTTATTGTACCTTGTAGTTCATTAAGTTGTGAAGTAAAGTTTCTTTCTATATGTTTAATAGCTTTCGCTGTACTTTCCAATCGTTGGGCGACATTAATGAAGTCTTCAGGAGGTTCCACGCTCTTGTTAATTGCCTTGGGTTTTCTTCCCGATTTCTTTGGTCGCGACATATTAAATATATACCTATTTACGATTCAAGACATTTGTATTTCTATGTAGAAATTCATTGATCAATTAAATCACTGCCATAAACTCCATCTAGTGGCCACCATCAGAATCAATATGGTATAGTTAATAGATCTACGTGTAGAGGAAAAGAAGGGTTTTTTTTCAAGACCAAGTTGAATAAAATCGGTTTATCCAAAGCAGAGATATCAGCGTTTAAAAGAAAAAAGGTTTGACCTTCTCCCACCACTTTATTATTGAAAATAGAAAAAAACTATTTTTAACATAAAGTTGCATAATTTTATGTAGAATACAATGCTTATATTTTTAACATATTTTTATTAAGAAAAATCAAGAGAAAATCGGCATTTCTATTTTGAAAGTTCTCTTACGCCCCCTAGCGGTCATTTTTCGAACTTGAAAATAATTTCCAGCAATTTTTCTTGGCAGCTTTTATGGATATATATTTTTTCCCAAAGTCCTAGTCTTATTACTTTCTGAGATATAGCTGATTACCTCCTTAGGTGGAACACCCGGTACAGTCATTTCAAGGAGACCCTGTATATTACTAATATTATCCGAATTGCAATAATTCACAAATGAAACATTCTAAGTAATATTTGTCCCCTCCTACCCCCCTTAAACAACAAGGTTGAGCAAAAACTCAAAAACAAAAGTTATTCGGAATTTTCATAGATCTTTACTACGAGGGTTTTTGAGAAAATTCGCTTTTTGTTTGGTCACTATAGTTACTATCCCCCTAGCGGCCAACCTAAAAGTTTTCCAGCAATTTATTTTAGTCGCTTTTGTCGTAAATATATTTCTCCGCAAGCCGTACGGTAAGCGGTTTCGAATATACAGCCGGCGTCTCTTTTTAGTTGTACACCCGGTATAGACAAATCAAGGAGTCACCCATATTTCGATTATATTGATAAAACGATTTTTATAACACCGTTAGTTTGCACGATCGTCGGTATAAATCTTACAGGTCTTTATAGGTTCCATAACATTTTTCTGAAATTATTAGGCAATATGTTGGGGAAAAACATTTTACATAGAAATAACACGTCGGCTTGGCTTGAAATTTATTTCTTTCAATTTTCGGTGCTTCATGGAATAAAAACGAAGCTGACGCCTACAAACTTAACGGTAAGCAGCTCCGGAACGCCTGTCGTTCTCCCCATGAAATTTTTATTGCTACTTTTCGGTTTACTTACTTACTTATTCTTAGTAATTCTTTCTGACAGCGAAGGGCCAAGATAAGTAGTAATGTATCTAGTATATACTGGGTGCATATCCGGAAATTCCATACGTACTTATATTTCAATTTGAGATTCTACATATAGAATTATAAAATAAGTTCCTAGATTGTAGTAAAAACGTCTTATAGGAAAGCTACTATAAACTATACAATTTGATAATAGTTTATTTAATGATTTAAATAAATAGTTTTTTCACCGAAACTTTTATTATTTACAAGGATGCCTTTATCGTGTAAAACATCTTTGGATCATAATTGTAGGATAAACCTTTAAAAATACACTAAGAGCACCCGCCCCCATAGGTAATCCATTAACTAAAATTGACGCTAAATATCAATATCAAAAATCAGCCACCAGCTTTTCCATAAGGTTATTTGGTTTCTCAATCGTTCTCCTCTTGGGTAATTTATTCTTTATTAGGTTTAAATTACGTTTAAAAGTCATTATATCAGCCACACTTCGTTTGTTTCGGTATTATTGCTAACACCTCTAAAATATCCCTCGTATTTTACGAGAATTTTATGATTACATCCACGCTCTGTCAAGTAAACTACACGTAACGGTACTTATCGTACGTCCCCGCAGTATATTGGGTCCAAGCGAGCCTTGACCACGGCTCTGTTTCCTTTACCTAATGCACAAGCGTGCAAGAGGGAAATAAATGCATGCTACAACTGAAAGGAAAGACAATGAACAAAGAAAAATAATCGTTCTGAACCGATTTCTGCAGTAAGGAGGATTGTATAATGTATATTCAAATATTCATTGTCAGTTTGTAAATTATATATAATTTTTAATTACGGAATTTTTGCACGGATGCCGGCGGGGCTTGATAATTTGTAGTTTTTTTTTAATTGACAGTAGAGTGTTAAATAGTTGCTTGTGTAAAATGTCAGCTGGGCAAAATATTAAAAACTCAAAAAAACAGTAAGACTAAGAAGTAAGAAGTTTCAATTGTGATAAATGTTTTATATTTAAAACAAATGGTTGTCCACAACCTAATTTATTAATTACACAAACAAGTAAGGACAAAAATAAGGATGTATACTATATAATTTTTTATAGGCCAAAAAAATAATTTATGGGCGTGACATCCAAAAAAAAGTTTCCCTTCGGCGATTGGCCTGCGGCGCTTTTCGTATTTCCGTACAATGCTAAAAATGACCCTCCATTTAAAATAACCACGAGCCGCTGTTAAAAGTTAGCAATCATTAATGTTAGTTCATGTGCTAAGGCGCATACCGATACCTCCAGCGGTTGCAAGAAATAGTCTGTGGAGGTCAACTTTGAACGGCCATAGCTTCCTTAAAAGACTTTTGAGGACCTATATTCATTTAAACTTTTTTATGTTTTTATACGTAGAATCTCTTTTGCATAAACCACAAAAATTGCCAAAACGGCACATCAGATTTTTATAATTTTATCCAATATCTACTACCATATACCTATAAATTTAACATTAGAAAGCCCATTTGACAACATGCGCAGTAGACCAAAATGATGTTTCTCGAAAACTATAAGAAAAAATAATGGGCACATTATGAAAAAAGTGCCTTCGGCAGTTCGGATGACAAACGGCTCTCTTTTAATACAGTGGTGGTTCGTGTGTTAACTTGGGGCTGCACTAAAAGCCTGCTGCAGGGGAAATGCGCCGCAGGTGAAATTTTTTTAAAACCACGCCCAAATTTGGTCAATAAAAAAAAACAAAAAAAGGCAAATTTATTATTCATTAGTGGGTAGGTACATTGTTTAAAAGTAAAGTCCAATCTTCTGTTTTTATTTGCAGCAAACTTAACAATAAAGTCCTTAGATTTACACTTTGTGGCCTGTGTCAAGTTAATTTCGGGTTTAGGTCTTCTCTCAATTTTAATTTCAATTTTTGGTTAATACTTAATGAGTTAAAATTGTTTCTTAAATATTATACATTCATAGACGTTTTGGCATTAAAACTGTTCATTTTTATTAAAATAAGTCTTTACTACCCCAAAATATTAACAAAAATTTAAAGGAAAACTACAAATAATAAATTCATACAGCAATTAACACACAATGAACTCAACGGCGCACATTTAAATTGTGCGAGTTTTCCCATTAGAATTGCGCTTGCCCCACCACACCTGCTAGTACAAGATGCATAGAGAAACAGCAGAAACCCCGCCTACTTTAACGCACATGAGACTTTAGAATTCCTACGCGCTACATCGTCGCTCTTGACAACCGGCTTGGCGAGAGCTATTACACCACCTTTTGTTCGATTGTTTAACGGTACGTTAAAATAGGAGGGTTCTAACTTATATTACGGTATCATATATAAGAAGATAAATTTAAATGAACATTATTTTTTCTTTATGGGGTAATGATTTATGAAGTATGGGGGTGCATGTGCTCCTGTGCTCCTGTGGAGAAACCGCCACTGCTTTTAAATATATATTTGAAAAACAGTCTTTTTGTGTAACTTAAGTGAAGAAACGTAATGTGGTAAATAACAATACATACATCGCGTGCCTTGGGAATACTGTAATGCATACTATATATCTAATATTAAGCCTTAGCATGATCTAGACAACAATTTATAAAATTTATATGAAATAAAAAAGATGATCCAGTAATTTAAGTTTAAATAAAGTTAATAATTCATCAATAAATACTAGATACTTAATATCTAATTTAAGCGCCTATTTTAGTCTCACTGATTAAGTAATTTATATTGAGTTTGTTTGAAGACTGTAATTTATATCTAATTTTCGTCGAGTTTGGAAAAGGTCATTAACTTTGTGCAATCATTATCTCTATCTGGAAAATTATTTACTGATGTCAATTAATAAATTAATTTCGTTTAATAAGCGAATTTTACACTTTAGTTGTCATTAGGCTACCTAATAATTATTGTGTTTTGACTCTCAAAGTGGTTCTAATTATTTCCTGGGTTCTGTTCTGTTAACCTTACCAAAAAGCGCTGTCTGATTTATTAACCTTTTTTGTACAAAGTTGTATAAATATAATTTAAAAGGAAGATCTGTTTGAATAAGAAATACGCATATTGCGGTCACACTGCCGGTTTCGAAACCAGACTTTTGGCTAGGGGGTGATGGTATGAATATTTCCCTCATGTGTAAAAAATATCATCTCTCTTGCAAGAATAACAGCGATTATACAACTCAATGTACATAATTCCCATATAGCCCGAGATGCTTAATAAGTGATAAGCGTTTGGGATTATCGCTTTTGGTGAAACGATTGTTACTGTCAGGGTAACACATAATCAAATATTTAATTGTGACATAATTTTTAAAAAAATGTCAAACCAAACGAGATTTGGAAGTGTTTCGTTGTCCGAAGTGGATGAAAATATAAAAACTTTGAAACCAAAAAATACAGAAAGATCGCACTGGAGTAAATAATATTTATTATAATAATTGTAACTTTGTTATCAATAATAATAAAAATGAATAATTATTCAAATTTTGGTTCGTTATATAATCTTTGGAATACCACTCGATGTTTTGGGATTATTTAATACTTTTACCTGGCACTCAACGAGTTACCATCAGCAACACCACTCCTCCTTCGGAGTCGTGCTGTTGCTGGGTAACACGTTTCGTGTCAGGTAAGAGTATTATTCGGTAATCCCGAAACATCTTGTGGTAATACATTCGATAATTCCATAGTAGAGGCGATAATTCCCCAGTAGGTAGCTATCAATCATAATCAAGTTTGTACTATTAATGTGTACTAACAGTCATACAAATTCATAATTTTGGACTGTTTATATATTGTTTAATATGTACTTTTTTAAATTTAATACTAACTTAACACTATAATATTATTCATAAATATATTTAAAAAATAATAATATTATTATATTTTCTTTACCAAAATTAAAGGTTTTTCTCGCATATCCTGGTGTATGAGTATTTAAGTGTAACCACGGTTACCGCAAATAATTGAACTTACTTATGTTAATCTGCGCCTCTTCGCGATATTTAAAAAGTTAATTGATTACAAATTAAGGTTTCCTTAAAGATATGGAACGGCTTAGTAGTCACTCTATAAAAGAAATTCATGAAAACATTACCAACAGCACGCCAGTGAATACAGTTAAGAATAAAAACTTTGTATGGAGACAGTTTGTGACTTTTTATGAAAAGAGGTCATTCACGCTAGAAAGAAACACTATGGTAAATGAAATAGCGAAAATTTTAACATGCGGAAATAAAACGATGATGAATACAAGGAACATACAATAATTAAAACCATTTGGAATTTTACTGCCAAAATTTCATGATAAATTTGGAATTACTTTTAAGTCATTTTTAGATATTGAGTTAAGGAACGCACATGAAGCAAAAAATTCAAAACGAAAGCGAAAGAACCCGAAAAAAGGAATGTTCAGTTGCTTTAAAATACAATAAATTTAAAATGCTGATAAATAACAGCGATAATGAAGATACTCCGCATAGACTACAGAAAAAACTTTTTCATATATTATCTTATGACTTAGCATGGATACACCAGTCAAGTTATCAAAATTTTAGTGCAAAATGGAAAAAATTGATATCCAAAATTTTATTGCTGGAAACTGTTTATGGGGTAAGTATAAACGTAAAAAACCAAAAATAGACAACTGGATCGGTCATCCCTCCCCGTGGGGGGTCGAAAGGGGGTGAAAAATGGTGTTTCGTGATTTATCGTAAAAGGAGACGTCCTAGAAAAAAATGTTTCATACAAAACTTGTACATCATGTAAAAATCTACTACTTTTGTAAATAGCACTTTTTCACATAACCTCAAATTTTTTTAGATAAGTGCGAAAAACCGGTTTTTGTGTTTTTTAATTTTCATTTGAAAACGTGTTAACTAATATTTATGAAATTTTAGGGAGAAATAGCTTTTCTTATGACAAATAAGGAAAAAAATTTTTGTTTTTGTTTCATGGGCTGTTTTGAAGATATTTGCTTTTTTTTTTTTTGTATTTTTTTCCTTCGAAAAATCAATTTAAAAACTTTTGGTTGTGCTCATTTTTTTCGTTTTTAGTTGCACTTTAACATGAAAAAAAAATAAGTCAGGATGCAAAAACATCCTTTAAAATGCACAAGAAGCCAAAAGTGAGTTTTACGAAAACGAATATTTCAGTATAAGTTCATAATTCGTTTAAAATTACGAACATTTTTTAAAATCAAGTACTTATTTGTATTCTATTGAAAAAAATACTAAAAAAATTATTAAGAAATTTAGGTTAATTAAAATTTAAATTAGCAAGAATTTTAAAATACGAATTTTTGTAATTGATCGAGAAAAGTATAATTGCGTAAGCTAGTCACAAAAAAAATAATTTTAGGTAATTTTGAAGTACTCTGGTTCTTTTTAACTAATAAAAATAAACTTAGACTAGAAACAAATAACAAGTATATATTTTAACGAAATATAAATTATTAATTCAAAAAATTTCTTCATGTTAACATAAAGCATGGTAATTATGGTAACATTGAAAAAAAGTGGTATACAAAACCTGTTTGGTCTAGTAGATACTTAACCTATAACTCATGAAAAACCCAAGAATTGCAAAATTATTACGTTATTATATTTTAAATGCAGTCTACTCTTCAAAAAGTTTTGAACACCAAAATTTACGATCAATCGTCGCCTTTCTTCACTGTTTCACTGGTTGCGATACAAGCTCTGGATTTGCTGGCAAAGAAAAAAAAACAAGTTTTCATTCATTATTAAAAACTCCAAACTTGACTACTTTGGTTGAACCTTTTTATAAAGAAAATGTAGACCCCACGATCATTTCTGCTAACAGCTGTACTTTAATAAAATCAATTTACAAATGTGAAAAATCCAAAGAATCACTTGATGAATTGAGGTTCAGCCAGTATAAAAAACTATTGACTAGAAAAGTTTTCAAATTAGAAAAAATACCACCAACTGTTGGGGCAGCTACGCAACACTCTTACAGATGCTATTTCCAGGTTCAAAAGTGGCTTGGAAACAATACTTTACTTGCTACTAAATGGGGCTGGAATAAAATAACAGCTAATAAGAAAGACGTGCTGTTACCTCATTTCACAGGCGATCCAGTTATTCCGGACACATTACTTGTAGCTGTGAAAAAGGCTGTGGTACTAAGTGCGGATGCCGAAAGCATGGTCTGCAATGCACTGACTTATGTGCAAAATGTCAGAGTGCTGGTAATTGTACTAATTTTGAAGAGCGAAAAAATTTGGATGGCTTTATTGATGTAGAAGATATTTTAGCTGCAAACGAAGAACCAACCCTTTGCTTAAAAGCTGAAAACGTTTCAGCGGAAAAAATAAATTCTAAATCAGAATCATATAATTTAAATGATGAAAGTGTACCAAAAAAACGTAGATTGGTTTAGTACTTATATTAAATATTTATTTAAAATATAATAATGTAATAATTTTGCAATTCTTGAGTTTTTCGTGAGTTATAGGTTAAGTATCTACTACTAGACCAAACAGGTTTTGTATACCACTTTTTTTTAATGTTACCATCATTACCATGCTTTATGTTAACATGAAGAAATTTTTTGAATTAATAATTTATACAGTGTGTCCACGGATGGACCTAACTATACTTGTAAAAAACTTTATTTTCAATTTTTCGAAAAAAAGTCATTCTTCATCATTTCTTTTGCTTATTAAATAAATATAATTCACGTAAGAAAATTTCCATTTTTTTATACAGGGTGCACAAAAAATGTAAAAATGTAGATTTGCAAAATTAAAAATTTTTGATCCAACTTTTTTGAATGATCAAAATAAAAGAGATTGGAAAGAGAATTCGAAAAGCCAAATAAAGGTTTGAGATATGACCTGTGGTAACTACGATATTTTAAATTAAAACTTCAATCTGAAGGAAAATATCAATAATTTATTTAACTTTAATATAAAATATCGTAGTTACCACAGGTCATATCTCAAAACTTTATTCGGCTTTTCGAATTCTCTTTCCAATCTCTTTTATTTTGATCATTCAAAAAAGTTGGATCAAAATTTTTTTATTTTGCAAATCTACATTTTTACATTTTTTGTGCACCCTGTATAAAAAAATGGAAATTTTCTTACGTGAATTATATTTATTTAATAAGCAAAAGAAATGATGAAGAATGACTTTTTTTCGAAAAATTGAAAATAAAGTTTTTTACAAGTATAGTTAGGTCCATCCGTGGACACACTGTATTTCGTTAAAATATATACTTGTTATTTGTTTCTAGTCTAAGTTTATTTTTATTAGTTAAAAAGAACCAGAGTACTTCAAAATTACCTAAAATTATTTTTTTTGTGACTCGCTTACGCAATTATACTTTTCTCGATCAATTACAAAAATTCGTATTTTAAAATTCTTGCTAATTTAAATTTTAATTAACCTAAATTTCTTAATAATTTTTTTAGTATTTTTTCCAATAGAATACAAATAAGTACTTGATTTTAAAAAATGTTCGTAATTTTAAACGAATTATGAACTTATACTGAAATATTCGTTTTCGTAAAACTCACTTTTGGCTTCTTGTGCATTTTAAAGAATGTTTTTGCACCCTGACTTTTTTTTTCATGTTAAAGTGCAACTAAAAACGAAAAAAATGAGCACAACCAAAAGTTTTTAAATTGATTTTTCGAAGGACAAATTTTATTTGAAAAAAATACAAAAAAAAAAAAAAGCAAATATCTTCAAAACAGCCCATGAAACAAAAACAAAAATTTTTTTCCTTATTTGTCATAAGAAAAGCTATTTCTCCCTAAAATTTCATAAATATTAGTTAACACGTTTTCAAATGAAAATTAAAAAACACAAAATCCGGTTTTTCGCACTTATCTAAAAAAATTTGAGGTTATGTGAAAAAGTGCTACTTACAAAAGTAGTAGATTTTTACATGATCTACAAGTTTTGTATGAAACATTTTTTTCTAGGACGTCTCCTTTTACGATAAATCACGAAACACCATTTTTCACCCCCTTTCGACCCCCCACGGGGAGGGATGACCGATCCAGTTGTCTATTTTTGGTTTTTTACGTTTATACTTACCCCATAAACAGTTTCCAGAAATAAAATTTTGGGTATCAATTTTTTCCTAACATTTTCCAGTCTGACTGGTGTAGGAGAGCCGGGGAGGGAATTACATGCCTTATGACCTATTTTAAGAAAGAAATGCATAACGAAGGGGGCAAAACTGGGAGCATAGAACACAACTCGTTATTTATTAAAACCACACAAGGAGGTTTAAAGCTCTGCGCAACTTCAAAATGGTTAATTAAAACCAAGCACTCCAGATTTGTGCCCAGTAAGTTTGTATTTGAAATATCAACAGAAACGTCTTGAAATTAAAAAATGGCCGCCTATATTTAAAAGCCAATTCTTTTTGAGAGCGTAGCGGCAAGTGGTACAAATTATTCCTGTTGGAAAAAATGAGCTGGTTAAATGGATAAACCGGGAAGCTAATAAAGTTGGACTGGACACAGCAACAAAAAAAAATACTAATCATTCTCTGATGCGAGCCACAGCAGTTTCCAAATTAGCTAAGAGCGGAGTTGGCGAACAACAGTGAACTCAAATTACAGGCCATTTAAGAGCAAAATCTATTTCATCCCTTCTTTAAATGGATAAAAACCACCATTAAAACATAATTGCGAAGATTAGGGATTGTAATCCTAATAATTTTAAAGAATATTTTTAGCTACAGCCGCAGCAATGTTCTTCATCAATGTCTATGACAAAAACCTCGGCCACATCAAAACAAAATCACATTGTTAATTATTCTAGTTGTACTTTTAGCGGCAATACATTTTATTCCTCATTTTACGTATATTTTTCGTTCGTTATGTAAAAAAATATGAAATACGATTTTTCGAGAAATATTTCACCGAGTACCACTCTTGTATCAAAAATAACCCGATAATTCTGCTTCCAAGCATGTTGTAGAATTGTAACTGCATTTGGTTATTTTCATTTTTGATTAAATCTCGAAAAAGGCTTCTTCGAATTTAAATATTTTTGGGTTAGTTAAGCAACCTTTTTTATACAAAACCTCCATTCCATTTTACCCAAATAGAAAATCCCATTTTACCCACATAGTGTGTGTAAATTTGGAATGTTTTATAAGGTAATGATGGAGTTTATTATTTTTTCATATTAATTATCATTATTGTTATTATTATTATTATTATTATTATTATTATTATTATTATTATTATTATTATTATTATTATTATTATTATTTTATAAGTTTGGAAAATGACGTTTTTCTGGATTTTTTGGTATAAATAATCTGACCTAATTTTTTCAAGTTGGGCTTGAAGTTTTTCATCATAGCTCCCTTCACCGATATTATGATCGGAAATCCGCCATTTTTTCTAGTTTCCATATATTTTTGATCTCTATCGCCAAATGTGAGTACTTGGTCCTCTTCTATTCTTTTCGATTAAAAGAATATCCGAACGGTTAAGGTCTACTGTTCTATCCGTTATTATTGGCCTGTCCCCGTATAAGAGATATCCGGAGATTCCAGAACTGACTCGGGGGGTGAGTTTTGATAGTATGGTTGGAGGTTTTCTTGTAGGCCTAATTTGTTAGCAAATAATTTGTGGATGATCTTTGCCATTTGATTATGCCTTACCAGATAAGCGTTCGGGGCCATAACACCACAGCCCGCCGTAATATATTCTATCGTTGCTCCAGGGCAATTGCATTTTCTGCACTCATTTTCCACATTTCTTTTCCAGATGACTTTTTATAGTTTCTAGCTCGAATGACAGCAAGGCCGTAGCCAGGCAGGGGATCAAGGGGCATTGATCCCCCCCCCCCCCCCGAAATAAAAAAAAGATATTTATTTTAGACTTTTAATAAGTATTAATGAGACTGCAGTTATATACAGTGCGCCCGTCTCATTTTGTTGTTACACAACATAATAGTTAATCTTATTTACGGGCTACAATGGCTGCAGATCGCCTTAATGGTCTGGCTTTCCTATACGTTCACCGTGATATAAACGTAGATGTAAACAAAATCATAAATATTTTCTCTTCTAAGAACAAGAAACTTAATTTTGTAATTTAGTACAAAGTAAGTAGGTACTTCAGATATTTTTTTTTGTTCTTATTGTTTATTTTTCGTTTTCATTCTTATTTTGTTTTCGATCTTATTATTACATAATATAATTTATTATAATAATTATTATACTTAGATATAATGACTTAATATAAGAGACATGTTATTTAGTAAAATAAATAGTTCATTGTTTATTTTGTCGACCGACCTTTCAAATTTCGAATTTCTTTTAAATTAAAAGAGTGTTTTAAAGTCTGGCATATTGCCGCATATTAAGCTTTACGGTTATTTTACCCAAAAAAGCGCCTTTGGCGCACTGGAACAAACCCCCCCCCCCCCAAATTATTTTCTGGCTACGGCCTTGAGTGACAGGGTCTTAGATAGAAATTATAAATGCTTCGGTCTCAGCATGTAGCTGCTTTTCTTCTAACCTATTTAATGATATTTCTCTATGTACAGGGTGTCCGATTAAAATGTGGGAAATCTCCCGGATATGAAAAAGACACGTGAAAAGAATACTACAAGTTTATATAAACTTCTTTCGTATCGGCCTCCTCTTCGGAGATATGGGCTTCCAAAGAGCTCCCATGGAATTAAGTTTTTGACACTTAATTATTGAACCAACAGGTATATTTCAATTTTTTTTTCATATGATCTATACCAGGTAAGACCTTTCAAATTACTATCCAAGAAAGTGTTGCGAATTACTCACAGCTGCAAGGAACGACTAGCTGTGACACTAATGTGCCCATTTTTTACGCCCTGTATGATAAAAACTTTCGACAACGTTGTTTACATACCTTTAACTATTGACTAAAAATGAAGTACTCTTCATTCATGTCGCTAATCTTAACCGTTTCGTGTATTTAGCGTCTGCTGCTACCACTTTTGTAAAATTTTCCCGTTCAACTCTTGGAAGTATTTTTTCATAGATGTCTCTTGTGACTTGCACAAGTTATTTATATTAATTAGATCTCTTCCTCCCTTCTTTTGTTTTAGGTAGATTCTTGCAGGTGCAGAGCGTGGGTGGTAAGATTTGAATTTTGTCAGAAGCCTGCGCGTAAGTTTATCTAGTTGGTGCAAATCGATGCCTGAGTACTTAAGAATTCGAATGAGTAGCTAAGTATTGGTATTGCCCAGGAGTTGATGGCAGTAATATTGTTATCGTTATCAGTATTCAGATAAGTATTAAAAAGCTTTGTTAGTCTGCCTTTGTATTTGTTTCTAAACTTAAGGCTAGTGCGGTTTATTGGCTGGTTTTGAGAGATACCTAGGATGTTGATTTCAGTAGTGAGGACAGTAGGTTCATGACCAAAAGGAACCAAAGGGATCCTAATGAGTCGCCTTGAAATATACTTTTTGATGTGTTTATATTTCCTCACTTTTCTTGTCCAATATGAAGTTTAGTACTTTATTGCTTCGTTAGGGTGCCTAACATGGTGCGTATTAGGGGCTGTGTTTTATAGATTTGTGTCCAGTCGTGAGGGACAGAATCAAATGCTATACTATAAACCATATAGCACTTACTGAGATTTTGCCTTTTAATTTGTGCCTGCTTTATAATAACGATTGTGACCTGTTCCTTGCAACCCAAAGCTTTCCTAATACAACCCTTTTGCTCATCAGCTACCAAGTTGTTATTTATGCAGTGTGTATATATTTTTGAGTATATGCTTTATAATAACGATTGTGACCTGTTCCTTGCAACCCAAAGCTTTCCTAATACAACCCTTTTGCTCATCAGCTACCAAGTTGTTATTTATGCAGTGTGTATATATTCTTGAGTAAATGCTATATAATAACGATTGTGACCTGTTCCTTGCAACCCAAAGCTTTCCTAATACAACCCTTTTGCTCATCAGCTACCAAGTTGTTATTTATGCAGTGTGTATATATTTTTGAGTATATGCTTTATAATAACGATTGTGACCTGTTCCTTGCAACCCAAAGCTTTCCTAATACAACCCTTTTGCTCATCAGCTACCAAGTTGTTATTTATGCAGTGTGTATATATTCTTGAGTAACCTATATAATAACGATTGTGACCTGTTCCTTGCAACCCAAAGCTTTCCTAATACAACCCTTTTGCTCATCAGCTACCAAGTTGTTATTTATGCAGTGTGTATATATTTTTGAGTATATGCTTTATAATAACGATTGTGACCTGTTCCTTGCAACCCAAAGCTTTCCTAATACAACCCTTTTGCTCATTAGCTACCAAGTTGTTATTTATGCAGTGTGTATATATTTTTGAGTATATGCTTTATAATAACGATTGTGACCTGTTCCTTGCAACCCAAAGCTTTCCTAATACAACCCTTTTGCTCATCAGCTACCAAGTTGTTATTTATGCAGTGTGTATATATTTTTGAGTATATGCTTTATAATAACGATTGTGACCTGTTCCTTGCAACCCAAAGCTTTCCTAATACAACCCTTTTGCTCATCAGCTACCAAGTTGTTATTTATGCAGTGTGTATATATTCTTGGGTAAATGCTATATAATAACGATTGTGACCTGTTCCTTGCAACCCAAAGCTTTCCTAATACAACCCTTTTGCTCATCAGCTACCAAGTTGTTATTTATGCAGTGTGTATATATTCTTGAGTATATGCTATATAATAACGATTGTGACCTGTTCCTTGCAACCCAAAGCTTTCCTAATACAACCCTTTTGCTCATCAGCTACCAAGTTGTTATTTATGCAGTGTGTATATATTTTTGAGTATATGCTTTATAATAACGATTGTGACCTGTTCCTTGCAACCCAAAGCTTTCCTAATACAACCCTTTTGCTCATCAGCTACCAAGTTGTTATTTATGCAGTGTGTATATATTTTTGAGTATATGCTTTATAATAACGATTGTGACCTGTTCCTTGCAACCCAAAGCTTTCCTAATACAACCCTTTTGCTCATCAGCTACCAAGTTGTTATTTATGCAGTGTGTATATATTCTTGAGTATATGCTATATAATAACGATTGTGACCTGTTCCTTGCAACCCAAAGCTTTCCTAATACAACCCTTTTGCTCATCAGCTACCAAGTTGTTATTTATGCAGTGTGTATATATTTTTGAGTATATGCTTTATAATAACGATTGTGACCTGTTCCTTGCAACCCAAAGCTTTCCTAATACAACCCTTTTGCTCATCAGCTACCAAGTTGTTATTTATGCAGTGTGTATATATTCTTGAGTATATGCTATATAATAACGATTGTGACCTGTTCCTTGCAACCCAAAGCTTTCCTAATACAACCCTTTTGCTCATCAGCTACCAAGTTGTTATTTATGCAGTGTGTATATATTCTTGAGTATATGCTATATAATAACGATTGTGACCTGTTCCTTGCAACCCAAAGCTTTCCTAATACAACCCTTTTGCTCATTAGCTACCAAGTTGTTATTTATGCAGTGTGTATATATTTTTGAGTATATGCTTTATAATAACGATTGTGACCTGTTCCTTGCAACCCAAAGCTTTCCTAATACAACCCTTTTGCTCATCAGCTACCAAGTTGTTATTTATGCAGTGTGTATATATTTTTGAGTATATGCTTTATAATAACGATTGTGACCTGTTCCTTGCAACCCAAAGCTTTCCTAATACAACCCTTTTGCTCATCAGCTACCAAGTTGTTATTTATGCAGTGTGTATATATTCTTGGGTAAATGCTATATAATAACGATTGTGACCTGTTCCTTGCAACCCAAAGCTTTCCTAATACAACCCTTTTGCTCATCAGCTACCAAGTTGTTATTTATGCAGTGTGTATATATTTTTGAGTATATGCTTTATAATAACGATTGTGACCTGTTCCTTGCAACCCAAAGCTTTCCTAATACAACCCTTTTGCTCATCAGCTACCAAGTTGTTATTTATGCAGTGTGTATATATTTTTGAGTATATGCTTTATAATAACGATTGTGACCTGTTCCTTGCAACCCAAAGCTTTCCTAATACAACCCTTTTGCTCATCAGCTACCAAGTTGTTATTTATGCAGTGTGTATATATTCTTGAGTATATGCTATATAATAACGATTGTGACCTGTTCCTTGCAACCCAAAGCTTTCCTAATACAACCCTTTTGCTCATCAGCTACCAAGTTGTTATTTATGCAGTGTGTATATATTTTTGAGTATATGCTTTATAATAACGATTGTGACCTGTTCCTTGTAACCCAAAGCTTTCCTAATACAACCCTTTTGCTCGTCAGCTACCAAGTTGTTATTTATGCAGTGTGTATATATTTTTGAGTATATGACCGATGTTAACAGTTTGTACACGACTGATAGATCTGTAATTTTGCGTTGATAGACTGATAGGTCTGTAAGTTTTTGGATCGTTTTTCTATTGCCATTGGCAAGGTCGCCTGGGAACTGTTCGGGGTTCAAGAGATCGTTGTTAAAACACTTTGCTATTACAGGGATGTGAGCTGGTAAAAGGCTTGAGCCAATAGTTATAAATTTGCTCAGGTCCCGGCGATTTCCAGTTAGCCAGTGACTTAGTGGTATCCCTTATATCAATGGATGTAAATTCAAATTCAAATTCAAATTCAAATTCAAATTCAAATTCAAATTCAAATTCAAATTCAAATTCAAATTCAAATAACAACATTACCATATTTCACCGTCGTCACAAAGTAAAAAAAAACAATCTTAGAGCTATGTTTTTAAAAACACACTTAAATACAAAACAATATAGTAGGTCCATTACAACATATTAAAATTCATTCTCATAAAAAAGTATTAAAATACATTTAAAATTTACATTACACTGTACCAGCAGAGAAGCACATTCAAACTATATTAAAATCCAAAAACTCTCGAGCACTATAGAAAGCGTTCTGCAATAATAATTTTCTAATTGCGTTCTTAAAAGGTATTTCAGGCAATTCTTTTATATGCATGGGGCGGCGGTTGTAATATTAAGGGCCGTAATAGTTGGAAGACATTCTAGTTCATTCTATACGATGATAGTCTATTCTTATTTGGTTTCCCTGTCTAGTTGGGTAGTTGTGACAGAACCGGTTCAGATTAAACTGTTGCTTGTTTTTATGACAATAATTTGAGGCTATGAGATGCAAAGTGACCTAAGCCCAAAATACAACTAATGAGAAAAACGACTTTGAAGTTTTTGATATTTTCATACTTTTATAACAATGTTTATATAAGAGGTATATTGCAACATTTATGCAAAACAAGATACAATTTTTTACTTCATTTATTAGGTGTTAATGAAAATATGAAAAACCTAATTTTTTTTTGAAAAAATGATGGTTAGGCCACTTTCCACAATTCTTGATTGTAAGGACTTTAGGAAGGGATAACAGATAAAATCAATAAACCAACAGTATTTATTCAGAATTTAACTGAAATAATAATGTAAGTACATTAAACAATTGAAAAAATTTGATGGGGTAATGTTTTTATTCTGACGTTTCTTCTGTATCCCTAGAAATGCCAATAAAATCTTCAGATACATCGTCGGCGGTCTTGAGGTTTGCATAAAAGTTATGATGAATGGGGGGGGGGGGGGGGGGGGTATAAACTAAATCAATTCCATTAGGTCAGGTTTTTTTTCACATCAATTTTGCGGCCGTTCGGATATAACAAATCATTTAGGTTTGCAGGAAAAACAAAATTTCTTTTCTTTCCATCTACGTCATTAAATGGAACTAATTCGTTATTTGAGTATTTGTACGAAATTATAAAAGGCTCATATTTTTCTAAACGGATCCATTGCATTTTCATCCATTCAACTTTAGATTTATCGGACGCGATTTTTCTGTTAGTAATGTTACTTTCTAATTGTTTGGTAGAAAAAAAGTTTTCTGATTTGATATGGACGACATTAAATGGAATATTTTTTCTAGCGGTCATAACTACACGAGACCAATCTTCAGGGATGTAAATTTCTTTATAGTAACCGTTGACCGCTTTTATAGGCATAGTGGCCTAACCCAAAGTTTTCCAGTGTGGGTTAGTCCAACATTACCTTTTAAATTATGGAGATAATTTTAAATGCAAAAGAAACTTACGGCGACATCTACCAATCGGTAGCTTAAGATTGCTTGGGCCACTTTGCATCTGAAAACACTTAAATAACAAATAAGCTTTCTTTCATAAACGCGTTTTGGCAACATTGTGGGTTAGGCATCTCATAGCGTCAATTAGACACTCTACAGGTAACGGCAAGAAATAGTAATTATGCTTAGTTGTTTAAAAGCCTCTCTGGCGTCCTGTCTGTAGTCGAGTCCGGCAACGATCCTTTCAGCTTTCCTTTGTAATTTAAATATACGAGCCGAATGTGTAGAGTGACCCCAAACCAAGATAGCGTAGCAAGCTAACGACTGAAACATACCGTGAAACGTCTGGAGAAGACAGGAGTGTAGGAGTATCCTCTTTAGATTTTTTGGTAAGAATATGTTTTTTGCAAGACGTTCTGCTACATGTTCAACATGTCTATCAAACTTTAAAAGAGGATCCAAGTACACTCCCAGTAATCTGACCTCTTCAGCATTCTGACCCTCGATGTCCCTGAGTCCGAACTTAATATTTTCTGTTTTACTATTATTAAGAGCCAAACTATTGGTCCTGAACCACCCTTGTAACTTGTGGCTCAGGCATTTTTTGCAAATTTTTAGTCCCGTCTTCAACTTTTAAGCCAGCTTGCATAATCATCATGGCCTATAGATTACCGCTAATTTAAAAATGTTTACCGATACTTCTAATTAATTCTAATTAAAACGCACTATATGTTGATGATGTTTATATTATATTGTGGTATATGATAGGCAATCAATGCTGATTTCTAACCAGTTGTGAATCGTATTTTATTATTAGGTTTGTCTTAAATATTTCGTAAATGCAACGAGATGTTTATGATACAAAAAAAAACTATTATAAATGTGTCACAAACATCACTTTTAAATATCGGCATACAATAAGGAAACACTCTGTATATATAAAACCAAACCTTTCTGTCCAAATTTGAAACTTAATGGCTCTATTTTCACCCCTTTTTAAACATTTTAACTTTTGGTATCTCATATTATACATTACTCATAGTACCCCTGATATTTATAATTTGGCTAATGGAGTAACATTTTCTGCAATATTCCCATGATAGTTTTTTTCTAAAACTCTGGCTTTGTACTCCATTGTTAAATTAAATTTTAAAAATTGTTTTGTTCGTTTTAATGCTTTTTATCTTTTTTCAGTATTTTTTCGGTAGGTATTCTACTAGAAAGTTCCTGGCTTGTACGTTACAATTTCCAAAAATCTTTTTATAATTAGCCGGATTAATTTTATGCAAGCTTTTTATTAGTAAGATTAAAGTGACACAATTTAATATGTTTGCAATTTGCATCATTGGCTTGATATGGCATGTGTCGCATATAAATCGCCTGCGTTTAATTTGTGGTCAATAAAATTATTTCCTGCTTTAATTTTCATGAAATGCAACTGAAACTATATCAAAATCTGAATATATGGTTTTAATTGGTTTATTGCTAATGCTAAAGTGGGTCAAAAGGTGATAATTTTTTTTATTACTGACCCACTCTATAGTCCCTTGATTGTTTCAATTTGCTTTTAATATTCATAATATTCAGAGTTTTTGAATTTTACGATGTTCTTAAATTTTTTTTATATAGTTTTATTTTAATAATAATTAAATAAATTTTAAAATACACTGCTAAAACCCATGATACAAAAAAAACAATATATGCTAGAACGCAGTCACAATTCGACCAGGCGCCCGACGTCACGTGGCGCAAAGAATTTAAATTTGAACTGAATTTATCAACTAACCCCTAATGTTAGAATCATGAAATTTCGAGGATGTCTTCTTCTTGTAACGCAGACATCCACTAAGAAGGGATTTTTCAAAAATCAACCCCTGAAAGGGTAAAACAAGGGTTGAAATTTTTATGAAAAAATCCTGTATGTCAGAAACTACCGTGCGAGCAAAAATTATTTGCATCAAAGAGGGACTCGCATCTGAGGGCGTAATGCTTAGCCGTAGAGCTTAATACCTGTTGGGTGTCAGTAATTACCTGAATTAATAAATCAATCAGTATTTATATATTAGGTAATTTGATTCATCGCTAAGTTTTCCAATTTCTTGAACAATTCACACAATGGGCTTTACGGAACAGCACAAAACATTCATGGTTGAAGCGTAATTTCAAAACGGGTTTAGAGTAAATGGTGAGTGGCAATACAATTCGGGTTTGTGCATGGACAATTTTCACGAACATTTTCCTAACTTTGCTTTTATTACTGGGGATTTTTATTATTGCCTGAAAAAAACCGTGGCTGTGTTTAGGGCAACAGGTTCTATACAACCCAAAAAAGTAGCAGGAAGACCATCTGTAAGAACAGAAAAACTTGTTGCAAACGTTCGTGAAATAATGCAAAATACGCCAACAAATTATTGTATAGGACGCCTGTCTCAAGAAGTGGGAAGATCTTATGGAACATGCAGGACTATTCTTTAGAAGCAGCTAAATTTATTTCCTTATAAAGTGCAAGTATTCCAAGAAATACAAAATACAAGCCGCAGATATTGTAAGACGCAGGAATTACTCTCAATGGTTTACCCAAAATTTATTGGAAATAAATGATTTATTAGACATGACATTTTTCGGATGAAGCCTGGTTCCACCTCTCCGGTTATGTGAATTCTCAGAATACACGCATCTGGAGTAGTGAAAATCCCCATTTTTTTGTAGAGTCCACATTGCACCCTTAAAAAATTGGTGTCTGGTTAGCTGTTTCCTGAAGAAGCATTATTGGTCCAATTTTTTTCCATGACACAGTTACAGCACAGCGGTACAGAGACAATATTTTGAATCCATTTGTGGAGCAATTACTTGACGAACTACGTTTTGGATATTTTTAACAGGACGGTGCAACCACCCATACAGCCGCCGAACCTATTAACATACTTACGCAATTTTTTCGACGACAGATTGATCAGTTTTCGATCAGACATTGAATTCCTACCTAGATCACCTTGTTTAACGGTTATGGATTACTTCGTTTTTCCTCATTTAAAGAACACTATTTTTAAAACACCAGTTGCACATTTAGAATAATTACAAGAAAGAATTATCCAAGAATGTGGTAAAATTTCTCCATCAGAGATGCTGGACAACACTTTCGAAAATATGAAGAGACGTGTGAATTTATGCTTGGAGCATGGCGGTGGTCAATTTCAGCAATTTCGCACGGTATCTGTAGGATCACCACGCCAAAAGATATATTATTTCAGGAATGGAGCATTTAGAAGCTTAAATTAGGAATCTGAACGTCGTTTTGGTCGGAAAAGTTTAGTTTTTGAAATTTTTCTTCTAAAATTGTCTGTTCCTAGAGTTAAGTCTTAGTAACTTGTGATTGAGTGACAATATTAGTCTGCCTGCAACCAATATAAGTTTATACCCAAATTTTGTAGAATTTCTAATATGAGGTCATATGGCGAGAACGAGAAATTGCGAGACTCTCGCGAGACGAGACGAGAAAACATCTTACGAGATATTAGCGAGGCGAGAGCAATGAGAGTTTTTAAAAAGTGCGAGATGTCCCGTCTCGTGAAACACTAACGATGACTAAGTGACGAACCCCATATTTATATTCTGGTTAAACGAAATGAACAATTGCTACTTTCTGACACCGTACGTGATATTTTTGACGAAGCCATCAAATGATTTTTGGTACTTTTCAGCTTTTAATATTTTTTTGTATCGAATATTTTAATTTAGCATTCGTCAGAAACATCCCATTTTTCCTTTCGAAGTTTGTGACGGACATTGCTTCGAATTTTAGATGACTCTCCCTACTTTTTTATTTAGATTTATTCCATTTTCTTTCTTTTTCTCAACCTAAATACAATTTATTTAAATGCATTTAAATTTGTTAGTTTTTTACACAACAGAAATCTGTTACAGGTGTTTTATTATTAAAAACGTAGTATTTCTTCAAACGTCAATAAACCTGAGTTCTGCTTATTTGTCAGAAGGCGGTTGCTATTGGCAGCGGAAGTAAAAGTATGACTGTGTTCTCATGAATAAAATATATAATTTTGTTTTCATATTTAAACGACGTTTGAAGAAAAAATAGTATGTTTTATTCGAAGTAGAAGGAAATTTTTATGACTCGTCGTAAAAGTATCGCATTTACTGCTAATAAAACAATAAACTATTTTCTTCAAACGTCAATAAACCTGATTTTTTTCTACTAATCTTTTGACGTTAAAGTTTTGCTTTTTTGTAAGAAGGCAGTTGCTATTGGCAGCGAAAGAAAAAGTACTTTTTACTTCCACTGCCAATAGCAGCAGAAGTAAAAGTATGACTGTGTTCTCATGAATAAAATATACAGGGTGTCCCAAAAGTAATGGGACACAGAGCAACAGGAGACTCTTTAAGGCGAAATAATGCGATTTATTTAAACTTGCTTTATCCCAAAATTGATAACAATCAAGATACAGCGTGTCAAAGTTTTAATTTTGTTTTCGTTTTTTTGCAATTAACCAAACGACATAGCAGCACAAAATTAAGGGTTTTGGAGTTTTTTGAGATGAGGAATTCAAAACTATCCATAGTTTTTGTGTAACCAGTAGAAGGCATGGCCCACTCATTTTAGCTGACATAACTTTGTTTAGGCTTCTTATATCGATCCGACTATTAAAATAATAAGTTACTTTACTTCTTTTACATCAAAAATGTATAACTTATTGAAGTCGCTAGGAGCAACCATTTTCGAGATAATCGCATTCGACATTTTTAATGCAAGAATGCTAAAATATTTAAAATAATTGTGTATTCGTTTTATTATTATTTATCACAGCTGGCCTTAATTAAAAACAGCAACGTTTCTAAATGCCGGGTCCACAACAAACCAACAAAACAAAAACAAAACAGCAACTCAATGTTTCCCAACAATTTTCAAACAAAATCAAAACATTCAGGCAACTATTTTGTTTTGTTGGTGTTTTCAACAACTTTTTATTTTCCCGGCGGCTGGCGGTAAAGATCAAAGTGTTGATGTTTTGTCTGCGTTTCTAGCAACTCTGTTGGTCTAGTATGTACGCGCTCGACGACAAGAAGAAAACAAACCAAAACAAAATTTGTATTTTTCTTCTGTATCGAGGGTTCGATAATTTGTATTAGGTTTTTAAGATCAGCACTGGTCATTCTTAAAAAGTTTTTAAAGCTAATTCGCATTTCTTCACTAATACCGACATCGTAAATTTTCCAGTAATTCCTCAACATAGTTTTTGCCGGTTCTTTAAGCTCGGTTTAACCTTTTTTCTTTTTTTTTTGATTTAAGAATACAAAACCAGCTGCATAATAAATAAGTCATGGTTCCTTTGTACTGCGAAATTTCGAGCACGCCACATTAAAACGGATTCGATCACAAAGTTGAAAGATAAAAATAATTATTATTTTCGTATATGTGGACAGCACTTGACAATTTGTTTCTATTTTCGAGAACTTGCAGTTTTGTTGCGTTGCTGTTTTGTTGTCAGTTTTGTTTTATTGGTTTGGTGTGGACCCGGCATAAGGCAGCAACATGCTACACAAAGTATCATCTGTCAAAGTTATTAATTTTCTACGTAAAATACCTACGTAGATATTATAAATTTTTTAGTAATGCCCCGACATAATTTATTTTCCAATGCGGAAATGCGTGATATGCTTTGTATTTATGCACAAGAAAATTTTAACGGTCGGAGTGCAGGGCGCAGGTACCAAGAAATGTTCCCGAATAGAAGAAAGGCAACCAAATCGCAAATTATTTCAAAATATTTATGACCGACTAGGAAAAACTGGTTCGTTTCGACAAAAAAAAATTTTATTAGAAAAAAATAGTCAACCTTAATTATCTACATTAACTTTGACATTAATTTAGCAAATGTAGCTGATTTACAATAATTTTAAGTCAGCAATTCACCGTTGCTTTTGGACCAAGTACTTAGTTGCATTGGACATGTAAAATGCGATTATCTCGAAAATGGTTGCTGCTAGCGACTTCAATAAGTTATACATTTTTGATGTAAAAGAAGTTAAGTAACTTATGTTTTTAATAGTCGGATCTATATAAGAAGCCTAAACAAAGTTATGCCAGCCAAAATAAGTGGGCCATGCCGTAGGCAGCGCCCTCTACTGGTTACACAAAAACTATGGATAGTTTTGAATTCAAAAGCCTTAATTTTGTGCTGCTATGTCGTTTCGTTAAGAAATAATCGCTAAAAAATAAATTAAAACTTTGACCCCCTGTATCTTGGTTGTTATCAATTTTGGGATAAGACAAGTTTAAATAAATCGTATTATTTCGCCTTAAGGAGTATGCTGTTGCTATGTGTCTCATTACTTTTGGGACACCCTGTATATAATTTTGAATCTTTATGTTTCATACTTAAACGACGTTTGAAGAAAAAATAGTACGTTTTATTCAGAGTAAAAGCAACATCTTATGACTAGTCTGTAATAACCGGACTCACTTCGTTTGTCCACTAAACCTGTAGACTTGTCGTAAAAGCATCGCTTTTACTCCTAATAAAACAATATATCTACTATTTTTTGGCGATCGTTCTGTTCTAAAGTTAAAATATAAATTTTGGCCACTATCAATTTCTGGGGCTACGCAACGTAGTTATTCATCTTTACAAATAAGGAACCGTTTTTCCAAACCACCAAAAAAAATTGTGGAAATTTCTAAAATCCTGCTTTTCTAGTGTAAGCACAGCACAAGGTTTTATATAAATGTCGAAGTGAAGCAAAGACGACGCGATGCAGAGTAGAAATAAAATAGTAAGAATTGTCCCATTTTAACTTATTAATGATAAAAAATACTAACTCAAAGTTGCTTGTACTGTCCAGTAGATTATATATTATGTCCCACTTCTCGTTACTGAGATAAAATAAGCGGTAAAAAGTTATATTATTAATTAACTTTAAGTTGTAATATTTTTAAAACAATTACTAAATTGGCTTAATATTTAGCATTATAGCATACATAAATAAATATGTTTATTTAGGTCAGTTTAAATTTTGTCAAGCCCTACTGAGATTTAAGGAAAAGTGAGTGAAATGGAATAACAGGCCCGTTAATTCGGTCATTTTGACGTTTAACTCCGGGCAATTATCGGTCACGGCATTCCACTAATCGTTTAGTCAAGATACAAACCAAACTGTATCGCCGAAAAGCAAACCATAATAATAGTTAATGTTTTGACGTTTCCGCCAATGACGACGTTTACGATTTAATAATAGTAATTTACGTTACAAGTCCGGAAAATACGCGTCCTGGAAGTCTGCGAGTCCAAAAAAACTGTTTTCGGACGTGTTGCGTACACTTTTTTTTTCGGCAACCGTGTAGAATAACAAATCAATGATACACATTTCTTTATTATATTTCTTTGTAGAACAAAATTTCGAACATTTTAATTCTTTTTTGTATTAAATATTGAAATTCGAACAGAAGATAGGTACTAACAGAAGCATTCTAATTCTTATTTATATTAATATTTATATTAAAATTCGAGCAATTGCTAATATTGATGTAATTCTACCGGCCTAGTCCAGGAAGTACGTACTTCCCGGACTAGGCACGTACTTCCTGGACTAGGC
The DNA here is from genome assembly GCA_963969555.1 of Polydrusus pterygomalis. Taxonomy (NCBI): domain Eukaryota; kingdom Metazoa; phylum Arthropoda; class Insecta; order Coleoptera; family Curculionidae; genus Polydrusus; species Polydrusus pterygomalis. Next base: position 114,867,265 of record OZ018378.1, on the reverse strand, counting down.
CGGAGAAATGCTACTTTCTCAAAAGAAAAGGCGTCCGGGAAGTGGGTACTTCCCGGACGGTTGCCGAAAAAAATAATTACAGCCTTTTTTATCCCAAAACTACGAAAAGATAACAGAAAAGTAATGTTTTTAGAAATATTTCGCTCTTGCTAATATTTGATAACAGTGTACTCAACTTTGTCGTTTTTCCCGTTCTCCTTACCTTTCACCAAACTGTTTCCTCTAGGCTCTATTTCGAAAAACCTAATTTAAAACAGCACAAGGAAAAAGGTTCTTGATTATCTTATATAAAGGCCCAATTACACATGGCAAGTTTACAGGCGGAAAGTACTTGCCATCAGTAAACTTGCCATGTGTAGTGTAACCCAAAGAATTATTGTACTTGCTACTTGCCGGCCAGCAGCAAGTAAAGTTGAGGCGTGCGTCGGCTAGTTTTGTGGCCAACTTGCGTGTCTTGAAAAGTAGCCGTCCGCGTGTAAACACGGTTTTATTATATTCAGCAAGTTGCCGTATAGATTTCAGTTTCCGATAAAATAATAATAATTGAAATATCGCTTTCCCGATGGAACATCGACCTAAGTGCAAATTTAAAATTTTTTTAGTTATTTCGTAATAAGTATCAAAAAGTACCCATCTCTCCGGTCAAACAATGTCATAGGTAATTGTAGTAAAAAAGTGGCCGCGTGAAACCGCTTGCGTCGTTGTTCCATTCCCGGGTTTTTCTAATTGGCGCCGGCGGAAAACGACGTAATTGATAGGTAGGTCTTTGTTGAATCGATATCGTTTGTACTTTTAACAAAATCTAGTAAAACAACGTCTTAAATGCGTCATTGTTGCTCCGAAATATTTGTCTTTTGCAATGACCTAAGTATCCTTTGTTTTGTGTGAAAACTTTATTTACTTAAAACTGCATCGTTTATTCCAAAATAATGTAAAGCAATATTTTTTTACTCAAATTTGGAGAAAGAAAGTTATCACAATTATTACTTACGATTCAACGATGTTACTGGAAGGGGAGATCAAAAAAAGGGGAAAAAATATAGGTTTTTCAAAAATTGTGGAATTGGTTTAAGAGCCTAAGATGTAAATATTATTTTAATTTTAATTTCACCTTATAAAAAATTGTGATGGTTGTATAAAAAAAATATTAAAACGTTATTTTCTCAAAACTTTAGAATTTGCACTTAGGTCGATATTCCACCGGAAAGGCGATATAATAAAATAACAATATATAAAACTATTGAATATTTTGTTACTAATAATTTCTCAAACATTGTTGGGAATAATCTCATAAAATTCCTATAATCTGATATAATCCCTTTTAAAAGTTGACCAGAAGCCCCTAAAGCGTCCCCCAGCTCCTGACCCATACTCGTTTCTTCTTTTCTTTCTTTTGTTTCTCAAAAATGCTCATCTTTTCCACAATACCAGCTACAATACCTGTCTCAGCAGCACGCACTATCGTAGTCGGAGCCATCAGCCCCCAATCAGCATCATTCCGACTGATAAAGTCATCTTCCTACACTTTTACGATTTACCAAAATCCAAGCCCGGAAGAATATGTGAAAATTGCACAGGCCTTTCCGATAATTCACTATACGTAAAATGTAATGTTATTGAATTTTTAATATTTTTACCATTATTTTATCATTTTTAGGCTTGAACAGGAATAAATATGGATTATGAAATCGAACATCGTACGTGTCATATTGCCAAGCCAAGCAACAGACGAATCTATAGGCAGGAACGTCTGGACGAGGAAACGACTAAGCAGGAACGACCTCACATTTCATTTTAAGTGAGGCGAGGAATGTCTAATAGCAACGGAGACGGCAAGTTTACTCTGTAGAGCTTGCTGGGTAACAGTGAGCAATACTACGTATCCGGCCCCTCACCTTATCAGTGGGGACTGACGGTCGATTAGCAAGTTCTACAGAGTAAACTTGCCGTCTCCGTTGCTATTAGACATTCCTCGCCTCACTTAAAATGAAATATGAGGTCGTTCCTGCTTAGTCGTTTCCTCGTCCAGACGTTCCTGCCTATAGACTCGTCTGTGGCTTGGCTTGGCAATATGACACGTGCGATGTCCGATTTCATTTTGATCCTCCAGGCTCCTTAGCTCTGTACAGTAGGTGATGTATCCGACAAACGGGAGGGTGTCAGTTTTGACTGAACTCTGAGTTCTGGTTAGGCGTATGCCTATCTCTTCGATCAAATATGGATTACTTGCACCTTATGATACTTGGGAAATATAATTAAGTATACAGGGTGCTGATAAAGTCTGGAATAATCGATTTTTCTTGAAAACGCAAAAGTTTTTCGAAAAACGCTCGGACCAGTCGATTTTATTTTATTCTTTAAATTTTTTTGACGTTCTTCAATATTATACCGGATGCGCTAAAAACGCTAGGCAAGTGTCAACTTCACTTTTTCAAATAGAACACCTCTTTTTTTCTCCAATATTTAGATTCCTCTCTAAACTCTAGACAGGTTTCATGTAACATATTGTATTGCTAAAGTAAACAGGAATTGAAATAGGGCCCCCAATAAAAATCAAGGTATAATTTTAAAGTTTTTTTTCCATGACAAATACTTAGGCTAGGAAAAAAATTCTAACAGAAAATTGGTAATACAGTGAACAATTTAAAATATTATTTGAGTAAGTGTTGAAAATGGTGTCCATTTACGGCTCTACAATGTCCCAATCTCTCAACAAATTGTAACTGTACATTATGTACAATTTCTGGGGTAATTTGTCTTATGGTTGGTGTTATACGCGTTTTGAGAACATCAATATCTTCTGGTTTATTTTTGTAAACCCTTTCCTTAATATAGCCCCACAGAAAGAAGTCCAATGGCGTTAAGTCAGGGGACCTCGCAGGCCACTCTATTTGACCCCGTCGACCTATCCAATGATGATGAAATAACTCATTCAGGTATCTACGGACTTCGGCCGAATAGTGGGCTGGTACACCATCCTGCTGAAACCAGATAGTTGTATCATGTGAATCAGGAATGTTCCGATCGGGAAATAGGGCAATCAACGCTGGAGCGAGGTCTTCTTCAAGAAACTGCAAATATCTTTGGCCAGTCAAATTTTCCTCAAAAATATAGGGTCCTATAACAGTATCCTGAATTATTCCTGCCCATACATTAATTTTTCTCGGCCGCTGGGTATGAATTTCTCGGAACCAATGGGGATTTTCGCTGGACCATTACCGGAAATTTTGACGATTTACCATGCCATACAAGAAAAAAGTCGCCTCATCGGAAAAAATTATGTTACTCGGAAATAATGCATCGTTAATCAAGTAAGTAATTATCCATGAGAATTTCACAGAACTTATTCCTTCTGTCAGGGTCGTCTTCCAAAAGTTCCTGTACTCCTTGACATTTATATGCATGCCATTTTTAATTTTTCAGGAACTTTGCCACCTTAACGGGATATTTTCAAAATTTTGAGAAATGCTTCTTGTGCTCGAATGTGGTCTCTCTTCCAAAGAAAAATTGAATATCAAGTTTGACATCGTCGGAAATTTTAGGTCGTCCACTTCTAGATTTATCCTTAACGTGACCAACTTCATTACACTTCTTAACAATTTTGGAAACAGTTGTCTGATTTATGTGTTCTCTATTTGGATATTTATCATTAAAATACTCACAAACTTCTATTTGTGTTCTCTTTCGATCTCCGCATCCTACTATTATTAATATTTCGATTCTCTCAGCTTCCGTTAGAAACATTTTTATGGGTAAAAGTGACAACTTTGGAGTAAATATTAAATGTTTTGACATTTACGTCACTAAGTTATTATGTAGAAACCGGTAAAAAGATAAATATCTAGACCTTAAAATTAAACCTTAATTTTTATTGGGGGCCCTGTATTTCAATTCCTGTTGACTTTGGCCATACAATATGTTATATGAAACTTTTTTAGAGTTTAGAGAGGAATCTGAATATTGGAGAAAAAAAGGGGTGTTCTATTTGAAAAAGTGAAGTTGACACTTGCCTAGCGTTTTTGGCGCATCCGGTATAATATTGAAGAACGTTAAACAATTTAAAAAAATAAAATAAAATCGACGGGTCCGAGCGTTTTTCGAAAAACTTTTGCGTTTTTAAGAAAAATCGATTATTCCAGACTTTATCAGCACCCTGCATACATAGATGAAGATAAAATGAGGATACCTATTGATGACTCAAGAAATTGGAAGAAACAGTATACGAAAAATGTTATTGTTTTTCAATTTAACCTTATTTTCCATCAGGTTTGTAAATATGATTTACTTTCTAATATTTAAGAATTTATTTGCACCTGCATTCGAGACCATTTTTAATTTTTACAATTAACCGATTGACCATAATTTGTTTCTGTTTCAGATATAGATTTTGGAGAATTACCGAGAATATTTTAGAAATAAATAAAATAATTAATATTTTTTTTTACATTACTAAGTATCAACTTAACTTAAGTTTTACTATTTTATCGTATCATTGAAGATTAAGTCATTTTTATATGATATCTTTATTAATAATTATTAACATCATACACATACTAAAACCTACATAAAACCTTAGTTACTCATAATACATTAGTTACCATAATTTAATATATTAGTTACGAAAGCATAATACGTTAGATACCAAATAATATTAGAACTATTTTTCATGAACATTTAAAACAATATTTTGACAGTTTTCAAATTTGATGAATACACCTTTGTCTTTAACGTCCACGATCTTAGGTATGCCCTCTGAAGACTGATTAATAACCGAGAAAGCACTCCTTTCGATTTCGTGCGGTTCCCCAGTACCTAATCCACTGCCGGAAACATCGCCGATTTGAATTTTGCGAGCAGTGAAAACTTTCTTGGTCACACTTTCTTCTAAATACCCTCTAGCAACCTTCGACGATTCCCATCCACCAAGTTCTTGTAGTTCAAATATATCTCCTCCAGCATTTACAAGAAAATTTGCCGAAGATCTTCTAACGCAGTGACCCAGTATACAAATTAGGATTTTCAAGTGAGAGATACTCAGCTATTTTTTTTAGACATTTTAGAGAAGAAATAAATGCCGCAGGGCTGTACTGTACATTTCCCTTTTCTATATGATACAAAAAATCTTTGGTGAGTGACATGGTCTGGCCTTAACATAGCGTACTTTTTAAATAAAAGCACAGGATTGACTTCGCCGTCAAATATCACAGCGAAAATACGTTTCTTGTGGGTTTTTGAGTCGGGAATAGTAACAATCAGCTTGTCCTCTAAAACGTCAACATCTTCCGTGGTCATCTTCGCTAATTCATTAGTTCGACAGGCTCCTCCAATTCCAATTAAAAAAGCCATTTTCATCATTAAAAACTACTCGTCTGAGGCAGAACACACAAATTCGTTGACTTGTTCTCTTGTAAATACTTTCGATTTTTTTGCTCTATATCCAACATTTTTCTTCTTCATGAAACGTATTAAGGCGCCGTATTTGTCGATTTCCACTCTTTCCTTCAGTTCTAAAGTCGCTCGTAACATGGAATATTTCGGTCATAAGGACGAAGCAGAGTATTCCTCAGAGAGTTTTGAGAAATACGCCAGCAATACCGTTTCTTCTGCACCTTGAACATCTACTTTGTTTCGCCACTCACAAAACTGCCGATATTCTTTTTCATAATGGATTTTAGATTTGTCCTGAAACAAGTTCAACCTTATAATGTTGGCTGCAGCTAATATATCGTCAGGAATATCAAAATCTTGCATGATTTTAATGATGACTTTTTGAAATGCCAAAATGAAATGTCAAAAACCTTGTTTTTATTTTCGCATCGCCATTGTCAATGATACGATAAAGCTTTGAATATAACTCGATTATTAGCGATTTAACACCGTCTCGGACATTGCGGGTGACTCGGCTGTCGCCTTGTCACCTAGCAATGTCCTCGACTATTATAAATCGTATAATAATCTCGTTATATTAATAGCTATAAATTTTTATGTTTTTTTAAAAATAATGCATAGTTACATAATACAAACCTGAACAACTAATAGACCCCATAAATTCAAAAATTCTAACTTCAGTAAAGTTGTAAGTAGATTGTAAAATAAAAAATGCAACAAGGCTTTGATTTAAAGTATGAAATGTACATGTCAAGTAAAATGGGTTAAATTTTGATTTATTTTCTTATATAATATATAAATGGGATATAAGTATTGAATAATATAAAATATTCCGACTAAAAAAAAAGAACCAAAACACCCGTTAAAATGTTTACTGTGACAAACTGTGTAAAGTTTCACAATAAAACGTTGAAATTTATTGTTACACTGTGACTCCTAAAAGGCGAACACGTAGAAATACAATTTATTGTAACTTTTGTGTTTCCTGGAAAGCTTTTATTTTCCTTTCCTTCCATAACTTTGTTGCGAAACTTTAATACTGTATTGTTGGGCTAAGTATGTTAAAAAAATGGGAAACCGACAACCAGCAAGAACTAATTTGACATTCTTTAAAACGTACAGGGTGAGTGGAAGCTTCAAGAAGGAGTTGGTGCCATTAAATTACTTAATTCATAAAGAAATCACGTTCGTTGATTGTTTCTAAAAAGCGTACCTTTTCACATTAATAAATTTTTACTTTAGGGAAAATTTGAAAAAGCCTTTTAATAAAGCTTGGGCTGTGAATGTATAGTGTTATTAATTATTGTTAATAAATGAAATTAATGAAATTTTAGGCGAGAGAATAAAAAATATTTTCTTTTTTTATATTAATCATGTATGACCACGCAGAGGATATTTGTACATACTCTGGTATGCTGCATTGCAGTAATAGGTAAAAGTACTTTAATTGTTGAGAGAGAAATATTTTTTGTTGACATGCAGGATATAAACAGAAGTATCATTTTTTGCTTTCTGCTTTTATGAAAGAGCCCTAGGTATATATATTTTACACTTGAATATTTCAAATTCCATAGAAAATGAGTGAAATATATGCATAAGGAACAATATTATTGTCCTGCTTAAATCCATATAACTATACCTTACTACAGCGACTAAAATAATAATTGTTCCAATACTGGTACGGAAAAGTTATCTCACACATACAAATGTTGACAAGAATTATTCTTAAATACTCTTTTACTGATAACTACACCACTGAATTGGCAAATAATACAGATAAATAACCTTATCTTTGAAAAGATAATTCCGGATTTAAAGAATCTAATTTTCCACAAATCGGACACTGACGCACTATTTTGTTAAGTACTTATAACAATAAAATGAAAAATCCTTTACAAAAAACACAACACACGTATAAATACGAGTATTCCGACGACTAACCACGATATCGCAAAAGCAAATCCTACGATTACTCACAGAAACGGAGAAGGGTTTGTTCGATTACTACAGCTGTTTTTGTTGCTACCCGTAAATCGCCGACACGAAAAAGGAAAGCGAGGTGGCCGCCATCATTTTAAATTTGGTCACCATGGTAGGTACTAAATACAAAGACCTGAAATAATAATTATATATATTTTATTTAAACCAGAACAACAAAAACTTGTTCTACCTATAGTATCTTATTAATTAACGTTTATAATTTATCTGAATTATACTTGTAAAACGTGTATTTTTTTATTTCATGAATCTAATATGTGACTTAACAATAAGTTTGATAACAGAGCTTCTTTTCATAGATGTGTTAAGTATAGTGGACCATACGTCGACTATACAGCTAGCAGACAAATTGTGAACGCTGGAATCATTGTTAAATCTAATAAAAATGCGAAGTTTTTTGGGACCAATCAACAGAGCAGTTTCGGCGAGAAGCCATAAAAGCAAAATTTATCTCATTATAAAAGCATATATAAAGAGCTGGGTATAAGTTTTCTATGTATATAACAGAGATGGGGCAGTTCTCATAAAAGAAAAACATGTAAACTTATTGCCATTGTGTTGGTAAAATAAGTACGAACGGCGCTAATAAAAATTAAAATAATACAAATAATTAATTAATAATAATAAAATTTATATTTGCAATTTTCAAACAGATTGTTCCTAATATGGTATTGTTAAATTAGTGCCATTTTCACCAACTAGTATAAATGGGGGAGAGAGATAGGAGGATCCGCTTCTTTGAGCTTTTCATGCGGAAAAAAATATTGTGGGATACCTAAAGACGAATCTCAAATATTCTTAAATAAAATCAAATTTGATGATAAATTGCCACAAGACACCTAGTCCATTCTACCAGAACTAGCAGAAATCTATTTGGCAACACTTAGTAAGAGTCGTAGGAGAGTAAGTCAATTCTCTTTTCAACTTTCAATATTCTTTTTAAAATAAGTATCGGACAGGCCCAGTGACCGCTGGCGTTGTACAATAATAATTATGAGAGACATTTCTCCTGAAAAGCTTTTAAAGCTTGAAATACGATGGGGAACTTTTATTATAACTTTTGCTGTAGTGACACATCGGGAGAGGAAGAGTAAAATGAAATAGGACAATTTTATAACATAGAATATAACTATAAGGGTACTGAAATTATTTTCATCAGGTTAAATCCTCTAGAAGTGACTATAATGTTATGTTCACTAAAAATTTTCTATAAATCTGGGACGAATATTTTGTTTTTAAGCTGTTTTTCGGCTGATTATTGTTATCTAAATACTGTAATATAATAACAAATCACAACAATATAAATATCCCTCAATAGGCCACAAAAAGTGTTATTGGAAGATTAAAAAAACGTATTTTAATATCGACAAATTGTGCGAAGCACATGTTCATACTATTTTATGGCTTCCTTTCCATTACTGCATATTTAATCCGATCGAGATGATGTGGGCTGCAATCGAGCAGAAACTTAGGAAATAGAATCAACTAATCGCCAACTAATATAGTGATTTTGCACTAGAGACAAGGATAAAGTAAACGCTAGTGGATTTCGGATGAAATGTGCCTGGTATGTTATAGACAAGGAGGCTAAATATCGTATTTTACCGTCCATGCATTGACCCAATAATAATAACGCCAAATTTAGATTCCAGCTTTAAAGATTCAAATAGTGACTGAATAACATTAAATTCCTAATAAAAGAAATAAAACAAAATGTCACTTTCTTATACCTACCTACATACAGTGTCACCAGTAAAGTCCGCATCATATGGGATTTTTTTTTATTGATAGCTTTATTCGAAATTTGACTTTGGCATCAAGTTCTGCTTCAGCCCACATGCAAAATTTCAGCTGCCTAAGATAATTTTGATTTTTTACCCATATTTTGTAAATTGCAAAATAAGACCCAACGCAACCTACATAAAACTTCTTAGTTTTGACAATGCTTTATTTCAGATACATTTTCTTTAAAGTAGCGCCATATTAAATGTGTGTTTTTCTACAAAATCAAAATTGGGCTATTAAAATTTGGTCGCATGTGATGCAAAGTTTATTTGTTTTTGACTCTATATAAGGTAATTTTATAAAATAAGTATTTTTAAAAACGTAGTTTGTGTCTGGCGCTACTTTAAAGAAAATGTATCTGAAATAAAGCATTGACAAAACTAAGAAGTTTTATGTAGGTTGCGTTGAGTCTTATTTTGCAAAAGTGGTGCAATTTACAAAATATGGGTAAAGAATCAAAATTATCTTATGCAGCTAAAATTTTGCATGTGGGCTAGAAATTGCATTTAAAAAAACTTTTTCTAATAACTTTTTTCGATATTTCCAGAAATAACCCCACTTTTAAATTATTTTTTGGAAAAAATTAAAATTTGAGAGACAATGCAAATCACGTGACTACTATTTTTTTGCTTAATTTTCATCTCGATCGAAGCAGAACTTGATGCCAAAGTCAAATTTTTAATAAAGCTATTAATAAAAAAAAATCCCATATGATGCGGACTTTACTGGTGACACTGTATATTACTGAAATTAAAAGTGTGCGTTTAAAACACTTTCACGCGAATTATTTATAATATATAATAAATGTAATAATAAGTAGCTTTACCAACTGATATATTAATACTACTTGCTAAACGGATAGATATTATTATTGAAAATAATAGCGACAAAACGATTATACATTTAACCCCGAAAACCGAAAACTAATCTTACCATTATTTATTTTTATTTCCGAAAATAAAAAGCCACTTTACACAGTATAATTCGCATAGTTGGCCTTAACATTAGAATTAAGGGTGTGACGTAGTTAGGAAATGCTCTATAGGGCAGCATACGCAGATTTTTATTTAGACATGATACGTTCTTTATATCTTAATTTGTTGTCAATCCCAAATTTTCAGCGTTTTCCTTGATGAGGATTTCTACGTCGGACATTTTTATATCAAGCCTGTACATTATATTAATTCTTGACGGCTCTTGTCTGCCTTACGATGCAACACCCGGTTCAAATAATATAGCACAACAAGATATCCAAAGATATTTATCATATTGATATATTAATTCAGATAATTTAGGAAACCGATAAAGTTTTATTTTCTCAAATTTGGTATAAAACAATGTAATACAAATATCTTATTATTCAGTTACCCTGGCGGACTATAATATGCGTCTAAATTCATTAGTTAAATTTACGTGCCTAACGAAGGGTTAAAATGCGGTTCGCTCATAATTTAAAGGCAAACCTACAATATTTACCCAGTTCCTCAGCTATTCCATTTAATTACAGCGTACTCACTCCTTCAGTTATAAATAAGAGATTTGAAAAAGTGAAATTGACTAAAAACAATGAAAAATTCAGCTAACCAATTAGGTACTGGCTCGTGACGTTACATACTTATGTATGAGGTTATCCTTACTTTCGATGAGGGGGACAAACAAAGCGTTTTTGTGATTGTTTGGTTTTATTTTTCGAGTTTTGTGCAATTTTTGGAACTTTTTTGATTTTTTAGGGTTTGGACCTTTATAACTTGTAGGTTTAATTGCTGTTAGTATTAATTTTCATTAAGACTTTTATTTTTAGGCAATATTACTCCCAGGTATTTTGAACTTTTAAGGCAGCCAGTAATGGTAAATCTAAGGGTTTTAAGACCTATTTACCTTAAATAAAGTTAAAAGTAAGTCAGAATATTAATCATAAAGTATTTTAGGATTCTATAGTACGCTTAAGGGAAAAGGTGGCGTTTATTGATGTGGTTGAACCTTATTTGTTGAAGGACTTTGAGTACAGTACTTTTCCCAGTGAGCTTCCTATGATATCGAACAACATGATTATGGGTTGCTTACTATTCAGGACAAGTCAAGTCAATAAACTAATCAGGCTTACAAAACTTTAAAAAAGCAAAGTGTCGATACTGCTTAAAAAAATACCACCCTGAATCTTGGGACCCATCTTTGGCTAAACCCCATAATAATTTTTTTGATACTGAATTTTTAGACTTGATTTTCTCACACTAATTTTAAAATTTCGTGGATTTGCCATTAGAAACAATCTTGACCGTTGTTATATCAGCTACTTTGCTGGCTATTCCTACTGCCTTTTTGAGCATACTTAGTAAAAGCGCATCACATTACATTATTGTGGTGTAGGCTGCTGATAAGAAGTACCCGGTTTATGTGAGATTTTCCCTCATTACGAGAGAAACTAACAGATTACCAACTTACCTTGCAGCCTACGGATTTCTATAAGCAAAATAGCCAAACTACCACCAAAAGCAGTTAGATAACCTGAAAATGCCAATAAAAGTTTTTGTAGCTTCTGTCCTCGTCGAAAGAAACGAAAAGTTAAAGAAAGATGGAGAACTTGTCAGCGACCCATTTGCCCCGAAAACACAGTTTACTTTGCCTTGGAGATCGAGCCTAATGAAGATTTATAAACATATTATTCTTCTGTAGAATATAACAACAATAAATGACTTTTCAATTTAAAATAAAAACTAGTATGCAAAAAACGGCATTTTATTCACACACACATTTTTTACATGAGATAATCTCTCCCGCGCGACTAACGATGGGATTTTATATCTAGCGACTAATCCTGGGTTAACTCTAGAACAGGTTAAAGCAAAAATTAAAGAAGAAACCCTAATCGGTTCTTTAGTGCTAACAGATGAGCAAAAAAACAACGTTTTTACCTTGTCCCTATTGAGCGGTTTCCACCCTAAGCAACCGAACAAAACTTCACCATTCTGGAAATCAACTAAAATAGTAGAAAAAGAGCAACAGTAACCTTGCCTTTAGTCCACACTTTACAATCTTTGAAAACTAGAGAAAGTAGGTACTTTTTATTTGTTTATTTATTTATTTATTTGCATGTACATATTTTATTCTTTAATACTAGGTATATATAACTAGTTTGGTGTAATAAATAGTAAAACTTAGTAATAGACACCTAGGTGCAGAACACCTGTATGTGTCAATATCTAAAAGTAGACTTATGTTTATATAATAATAAACAATATTTTATACTGTATTTACCCAAGTATACACCTCCATGTGATACACATTATTAAAACACTCTTATATTCTTTTAAGATTTAATTACTTAAGTAAACAATACTGAGAACTTTTCTGAATTTTGGTAAACATATTAATTACACTTTCTACTAAAAGTTTTTATGTTTTTTTTTTGACTTTATATTATTCGGGAGCAAATTATATGATTTTGGTGCTAAGTAATCTAGAAACTTTTTATTTGCAGTTGTTAAATTTTTAGGCAATTTAAATTTGTTATTGGATTTAGTCCTTGTTTCAATAGTGTGATCGACATAGTTTAGTTTGGACTTACACCGATAGACAAAATTACAAATACAAGTAACATATAAAGTTCTTATACTTACAGTATCCTCGGTAAACAATAAACTTGTTGGGAATCTATTATTTTTTTAAATATAATTTTGAGAATATATTTTTGTGTTATATTTAACTTATTAACTACTGTGCCATAAGCACCACCCCATTCAATTATATCTACCATATCGTATCAACGACTCCATGAAAGCTTTATAAACCATCACCAACGTTTTTTCATTTAGGAATTATTTTAATAAGTATATAGAATATGTGTATGAGCCTACGTATTTGATTAGAAACATAGTCAATATGTGGGCCCCACTTAAGAAACTGGTCAACCAGCACACCAAGATATTTTGTGTGGGTTACCCCAACAATTTTATCATCACCGACAGTAATATCTAAATAATTTGGCTTGCCAGCCCTTGTCAATGAAAAAGCTATGTAATTTGTTTTACTTAAATTTAGTGACAGTTTATAAGACTCTAACCAATTCTAAGGGTACGTGCACACTGGTGACCGAGCCGAGCAAGACCGAGCTTAGCGAGGCCTAGCGAGTCCTAGCGATGCGAGAAAGTGTGCACAAACAAAGATTGTAACTCGCTTGCGATTGTTTTTCTAGCTCCTTAAATTAGTTCTTTATTGCCTGTACAAGGGAACACTGTGCTTATTTTCAAAATAGACGCAACGTGTTTGCTGTTATTATTAGAAAACTCGTTGATTGTGAAACGGTTGTGGAGCAAAAGAAGAAGGTGCTGGTCACACGAGATTAATTTGCGCAGATCAGCGTTTGGGGAATTCCATCATTTATTTGCTCAATTAAAAGAAGACCCGGAAAGATTCCATGGTGTTAGTAAATAAACTTCCTGTATAAATTTTTCCACATCCATTTCCAAACACGCAACCGAATCGGCTTTAAATCACAAACTATTTTGCCATTTATCGCTCTGCTCGGATCGTCTTCCTTCGGACTCGCTCAGACACGCGTTAAGTATAAACGCGGCTGCTTAAAATCGCAGAATTGTATTTTTTCTATTTCACGTTCATAATGAGTTCAGTACGACCCTCATTTGCGGATCGTAATGAAGCTATTTCGATACGCGTTTTTTCTTTATTTGATGTTGATAACATTTAAATGTTTTATTTCATTGACTTGCGCGGCCTTTGTGATTTACGAGAAAACCCATTTTCGCAGAGGAAAACTAGTTGATAACTTACTTTTTTATTCTGTGTGGATAACAGTCATGTATGTTGGTTGCATAAATATATAAATCAATCTTTTTTAGATGCTTCAAGCTATCATTTTCTGCCAAATCCTATCCAAAATTCAATCTACTAACCTTCTAATGTCGATTTTAACTTCAACTTTATTTGAATTTTCCATCTTCCCTATACTAAATTGCAATGCCGTGACGTAAAATCACGTCTTTTGAAATTCGAAAAAAAGTAGCAAAATCTCCCGAATTTCCGAACGCTCTGTATATGTACCGAATGTACAAGGATCACACAACGTATTCCGTCCAATTTCAAATCTCATATCGCTAAAATAACTTTAGAATCTCGTGGTGAAAATGGGTCAATAAATCAAAAAATGAGAGTTTGCAAAATAATTTTTGTTGTCCAGAGGCTCCTATGATAAAAAATAGTATTACCAACATAAAATTTAGACATAAAAATTTACAAAATTTGAAGGATTTATTTTCTTTTTAAAATGTATTTTTCTTGATTATAAAAGGTGAAATAGAAAAAAATGTATAAAGCACATGTTTCATAAGGCGTTTTAGCGCCCGTGTCAATAAAAAAACTCGCCACTTCGTGGCTCGTTTTTTAAAATAGACGCGGGCGCTAAAACCGCTTCTTATGAAACTCGTTCTTTAATATACTATTTCGCCTTCCACATGGTATCGCTCGGCTCGGTCACCAGTGTGCACGTACACTAAACGATTCCAAAACCTGTTATTGCCTTATTTTTAACTTCTTCCCAATTTACCATTAAATATTAAACCTGTATCGTCAGCATAAGATATAACCGTACTTCCTATGTTTTCTGTTATAAGAGTATGATAATTATCAAAAAACACCAACTTGCAAGTTCTAGGACTTTTAATATTAGGTACATGATTATTCTAACACTTTCAAATCTTTTTTGTTATCTTCAGGGATGGTTAAACATGTCTGAAACAAGAAACTACTATAATTTATTATGATTTTGCTGATTAAATCAATTAAAACAGTACGTAAATAATTGTAAAAATCGTTTGTTTCTCTTCCCATCAAAAGTAAGATTATGTGATTTGCGACTTAGTAGCCAGTGTCGAATTGTACTTTCCAACGCGAACGCCAGTCGTGGCTACCGATCGCGCCAGCCAAAGGGTACCTTAGGAAGACATATTTCATATTTTGTTTTATTTAAATGCGATGTTTCTTTTAATACATTTTCCCCAAGTAGAAATGGCACGGAAATATAAAAAAAAATGTTTTTTATAAATGTAAATAACAAAGCACGAATTTTATTTTACTTATAAAGATAGTTAGTGGAAAGCAACATACAATAGAAAAAGGTTTAAAATTGTCCTTTGAGAATATTTTGTTTTCAGTTTTAAATACACAACAACGTCTGCATCCGGTGTGTTTCAGTTTCAACAGAGATGTAAGCAGGTAAGCAGTATTTATTATTTATTTTGCTAAGGGATAAAATCGAAATCATGCATCCGCTATATATTTGATTTATAAATTTTAAAGTATTTTGGTTTTAAAGGAATTTCACAGCCAAATTGTAAAAAATATACAGAAATGGCGCTCTATCGCCTATTAAAAAAACACCATTAACGTTTTGCTCACAAATTATACTGTCACTGCTAGAGAAGAAGCAAGAAAATAATGCAGTGTGTAGGGCAAGGTTGCCCATATTGGACCAATTTTCAGATTTCTTATCATAGATCCTGATAATAATGCAAAATCGATCTTGAAGCTATACCTTAGTATACTTTAATATGTTGTTGAACTGCAGGATTTTTTGCAGAATTTTATTTGAAAGTATCTATGATATACCAGGCTATAAAAAAACCTCTGCAAGTGGTTTAATATAGGAAACCGGTTGCCTAAATTGCACCTGTAGGTTCCAAAATTGGACCACATGATTTAAATCGGAAGCTTCCCACCAAGCAAAAAACCTCGCACTCACATTCGCAACATTGCAATCTTCCTTCAAAATTCTTGCAAGAGCAATATTGTATTTGAAAGCTTATAGGTAAACACCGTGGAACTCTCTAAAACAATTTTTCTATTCAGTTAATTCCCGCAACGTTGACTTTTGAAACCTTTCATATTAAATATTGTTAGAACTTAGCTTTCGGATTCTCTACGCTATGTTCGATATATAAATTTAGAGAAATGTTTCAAGGGCAACCTGTAACGTGCAATATTTTAGCAATCTTCAGTTTAGAAAGTTTCAGGCAAATTACATAGCAACTTAGCAGCAATGTTGGTTTATGAATGTCTTTTTGTAATTGCAATAGTGCTGCCCAATCCTTGCTTCAAATAGGTACGCCACGCGCCGGTCGGGGGGGTTATGTTTTCGGTCTCAGAGTCAGATCGGATCGGCCATTTTTATTTTGGCTTGGCATTTCTTTTAAAAGAGTGAAGGACAGTGTTTTATTAAGAAATAAGGTAGGTTACATTAAATTTAATAAAAGTTTATGCATGCTTAGGTACTTTATTTAGCAGAGAACAAGTTGTTCTCTGTTAGGTAGGTAATTTTTGGAAATGGAGGTCGTGCTGTTAAACACAAAACATAACCTAGGTATTTTATTATTTAATTTGTATTGGTGTGTCTTGTGTGTGGTACTACACGTCACTGGAGACTAAACTGAAAGAACCCCTTTCAAAAAAATTACCAAAATTAAAGCAAAAAGCGCATGCATACGGTATTATAACAGGGCAGATATTCCAAAGTTTTCACTGGATAGGCTTGCAGACACAATTTTTGCAAGTTAATTCAATAGACAATGCTTAAGATAGTGTACTCCCTAAAGTGAATTGAAGTTGAATTTGTAGGCGTCTAGTACTAGCAATAGGTTACTAGTAAAAAATGTGTTTGCGAAACCTACACAGAAATTTTTGATTCGTATAACCTATACACGAGTAAATTTTATATAGTTACGGGTGAATGCAAACTGGTTCCAAATCAATAGAATGAGAATGTATGTCACAAGCCAATTCCGATACCCTATAGTTGGGGACCTTTGTCCATTTTTTGCTATTTTTAAAAAGAAAATTATTATGAGAAATTGCACACAAATCATAAGTGAGAATAGCAGTGTTTTGAAATTTTAGATACATTTTTTGAGACTAACTGGAGGAAGAAATTTGAAAGATGCAGTGTACAGATGTTTGGAAAAGGTCTTCACCAATTATGTGGGGCAGTTTTTAAGTTGGACTGGTGCCAAGGGGAACTACAAAACAAAAACTTTAGGTAAGTAAGTATGGACTACTTCTTCAAAAAAAAAACTTTAAAACTCACTTCACTTATAACAGGTAGATTTTAATTTTTCTTTGGCAATACTATATTATATTAAATACATCAGATTTGTATTTAATCAAATTAAAAATTTTAATGAAAATTTTACACTCTTAATTTCAACCAATCAGAAGCTTGATTTTTCTTCGGTTACCATTAAAACCCACAGAATAACCGGAAATTTTTGACGTTTGTGGTAAAATTAATAAATGAAAATTTTCCTGAAACGTCATTTCAAAGACATTTCTAGAATATATGTCATTTCTAATAAAAAATTAATTTGTACGTAGGTTCTTTAATAAATGAGTTTAAAATTTTCTAACCGAAATCCCACTTGTTTAAACTAATAAACGGTAAATTTTTCCTCGATCATGAATATTCAAGTCTTCAGAAAAATTTCCGGTAATAATTTAATCACTGTATCTATTAGTGATTGTCATTTTTTTTTATTTTAGATGCTGTCCAAACTAATTTTAAAGAACTTACAGATCAAGATTTTGAAAATTTTTACAAAAACTGGTTTCAGCATGCTAAGACACGTTTTGAACGAAGTGATTAAAACAGATTAGGGGTTAAGGAAACCAAACTTTGAAGGAATTAAATATAAGAAAAGTGTATACTAAATATACATACAGGGTAATTCACAGTGAATCGGAGAACGGGAGATACGTTTTATTTGAAAATTTGTTTGTCTAGATAAACGACCATGGTCTATCGTTCTAAAATATTTTCAGCATTGCGGCGTTGCCGCTTCTGCCCAAAACAGGTGGCAACATCGTTATTTTAAATAAAACAGCCTATATATTTTTATATTTTTAGATTCTACGTAACATTCAAATTATTTTTTAATATATTCATTACTAGTCTATACTTAATAGTTTTCGAGATATTGACTCTTGAAAAATGGCATTTTTCAACTTTGACAGCTTCTTGCATTCTAACTATACCGGGTGTCCACGGAAGGTGGCTCGCCCCTCTAACTTTTTTGTTTTTCAAGATAATGAAATAAAATTCGGAGAATTTGTTTACGACATAAAACTGCATTTTTTGACAGGTGACTCAACATTATGGAACTTCCGGTTTAACCGGAAGTGACATAAACTTTCGATTTTTAAATGGGACACCTGGTATATTTTTACTTTTTTTGACTCCATATGACATTCTAATTACAACGATGTGTCACTTGTCACTTTTTGTCACCAAGAAAATATTTTTTTTCCAAATTTATTGTTTTACCTAGAGGGCTATGAATAACTTAAAATCACTTATTTCAGTTCTTTAAACTTGGGAAAAATACAATTTTACTATTTTTGGTCCAATGCTATGTGCTATGTAAAATTTAATCTTTAAAGTTGTATAACTAATTTTTTTTAAATGGCAACATGGTGGCTCGTCGGGTTAAGAAAAAAGAGGATTTTATTACGATTATTTTGATACCATACACTATTAGGTTTTAGAATAGCTGCCATTAAAAAACTTTAAAAAGTAAACTTAGAACTTTCCTAAAATGAAGCATCTTTTGAGAATAAATTTAGATTTTAATGCAACAAGTAGCCTGTGACCAGCAAAACTAATAAAACAAAATTATACCTTGAAGAAAATTGACATGCCGACAGCTTTTGCCAAAGTAAATTAGTTTGTTGTTTATATGTAATATTAGCCCACTAGATAAAACAATAAGTTTGGAAAAAAAATATTTTCTTGGTGACAAAAAGTAACAAGTGACACATCGTTGTAATTAGAATGTCATATGGAGTCAAAAAAAGTAAAAATATACCAGGTGTCCCATTTAAAAATAGAAAGTTTATGTCACGTCCGGTTAAACCGGAAGTTCCATAATGTTAAGTCATCTGTCAAAAAATGCAGTTTTATGTCGTATACAAATCCCCCGAATTTTATTTCTTTATCTTGAAAAACAAAAAAGTTAGAGGGGCGAGCCACCTTCCGTGGACACCCGGTATATGTCTCTTAGAGCAAAACGGCTCACATGTTCCTGATATTTTATTATGTTCCCAAAATTGTCAACTTTCGGTTAAACAGGATGGAACTCGAAAGCAGGAAATTAATTACTTTGATTGATTGATTTGGTTGATTTTTTGGGAAGATAATAAAAATTGAAGGAAGGAACACCAGTCGTTTTGCTCTAAGACATACAGTTAGAATGCTAGAAGCTGTTAAAGGTTAAAATTGTCATTTTTCAAGAGCCAATATCTCGAAAACTATTAAGTATATATATAACGTAATGTATAACAATGAATATTGTATTAAAAAAATTATTTGAATTTTACGTAGAATCTAAAAATTTAAAAATATATGGGGGTTTCATTTACAATACCGATATTGCCACCTGTTTTGGGCAGAAGCGGCAACGCCGCAATGCTGAAAATATTTTAGAACGATATACCATGGTCGTTTATTTGGACGACCAAATTTTCAAATAAAACGTATCGCCCGTTCTCCATAAACGTCTAACGTACCATCCACCGGGAATCATCCTGTATAATATGCTATATAATATTATTACATAGCAAAATAAATATATTTCTTTTATAACCTGAATAAACGAATAATTAATGAATATACTGAACTCTTATTTCTATAGAGGCACAGAAAAGGGCCTGCTAAACACGCTTAAAATGGCTAGTAACAATTCCTGCAAACATACCTTATCTTCTGTACCTACTAAATCGAGCCTAAATCCTCTCTTATACTTAATTGAGAATATTTCTTTAAAACAAAAATTGGTTAAATGGATCAAATTTTTTAAATAGGGGACGAAAATGTTTATTACCATTTATGTTTCTCTTTTATACAGGGTGATTCAAAAGTACTTTGACAAACTTCGGGAGGTAATTGCTGGCAATATTTTAACACGAAAAGTTCTTATAAACAGTGGTCCTTGGCGACTTCGTTACGGAGATACAGGGTGTTGAAATGTTAAAAGAAATAGTAATAATTTTTAAATAACTCCTTAACGAGTTATTTTTTTTTCATGAAATTTTGTGAATTAAATAAGCATCTAAGGACACTTATTATCAAAGTACAACACGTTCGTAAATTTAACCAGTGGCGTCGGTACAAAATGTTACTATCATTATTTTTTTGAAAACTATGCTACACCACTGACTTATTTTATTTTAACTTTTTTTTTATAAATCCGTCCTTTATTTAGAACAAAAAAGATCACGTCTGTTTTTTTGATACGAGGGACGGTTTAAGCGTAAATGATTATTTTATTTAAATATACACAAATATTAAAAAATGTGTTTTAAACTGATCAACCACTCAAATATTTATTATAGTATTT
The DNA here is from genome assembly GCA_963969555.1 of Polydrusus pterygomalis. NCBI lineage: Eukaryota > Metazoa > Arthropoda > Insecta > Coleoptera > Curculionidae > Polydrusus > Polydrusus pterygomalis. Next base: position 114,846,698 of record OZ018378.1, on the reverse strand, counting down.
TAACGAATACCTACATACATACTTACTAATAAACAAATATGTATATGCCTAAGAAAGGTATCTGACGATGCCTATTTTCTAAGTATAACACGTTTTCAGTGGCATACATATTTATTTATTATTATGTTATTTTTTAATATTTTGTATTTTGACAAGGCGGCTTTGAAAATGCTTTTTTTGTCGATAAATTAAAATATATTTGACAGTTAGTTACCATTAAAAATAACAAAACTGAAGAAATAAAACTCAGTGGTAACTAACTGTCAAATATATTGTAATTTATCGACAAAAAAAGCATTTCCAAAGCCGCCTTGTCAAAATACAAAATATTAAAAAATAACATATTAATAAATAAATATGTATGCCACTGAAAACGTGTTATACTTAGAAAATAGGCATCGTCAGATACCTTCCTTAGGCATATACATATTTTTTTATTAGTAAGTATGTATGTAGGTATTCGTTAAAATACTGTAATAAATATTTGAGTGGTTGATCAGTTTAAAACACATTTTTTAATATTTGTGTATATTCAAATAAAATAATCATTTACGCTTAAACCGTCCCTCGTATCAAAAAAACACACGTGATCTTTTTTGTTCTAAATAAAGGACGGATTTATAAAAAAAAAGTTAAAATAAAATAAGTCAGTGGTGTAGCATAGTTTTCACAAAAAATATGATAGTAACATTTTGTACCGACGCCACTGGTTAAATTTACGAACGTGTTGTACTTTGATAATAAGTGTCCTTAGATGCTTATTTAATTCACAAAATTTCATAAAAAAAAAATAACTCGTTAAGGAGTTATTTAAAAATTATTACTATTTCTTTTAACATTTCAACACCCTGTATCTCCGTAACGAAGTCGCCAAGGACCACTGTTTATAAAAACTTTTCGTGTTAAAATATTGCCAGCAATTACCTCCCGAAGTTTGTCAAAGTACTTTTGAATCACCCTGTATAGCTGTATTTTATCTCGTTTTGTTTGTGTTTTAAATGTTATTTTAAGAAACATTGACATTGTCCAAGCGAAGTTAAGATGTGTTTTATAATGTTGCTGGAACCTGGCATGCAACTATTGCAACAACCTAGATATTTTTCAATCGCCGTCACATTTCTAATGAAATGTTACTAGAATTTCAAAAAATTAGGTTGCTGTAATGTTTTTGTGCCAAGGTTGCTGCAATTAATTGCGTGAAACGTTGCTGTAATTTAAATTCAATATCGCTAGAATATTGCCGAAGCGATATTTTTGTCAATATTGCAACTGAAACGTTCCTGAACGGCCGATTAAGGCTTGCAGGGATGTTCCCAACCTCACGTCGCAAGAAAAAGAGCAACATTGCAGCTCTCTTTGAAAAGTTAATAGAACGTTGCTGCAACAACATTTTGCTTGGTGGGTTAGGTGTTAAATAAATAAATAAATAATAAAATTTTTGGTACAGGAAGTTTTATACTTATATTTCAAAAAAACATCAAATTTAGAATCAAAATTTCGGTAGAAGACATCTTAATGCAAAAAAAAGTACGTATTAGTTTCCTATATTGGACCACTCATAGTTTCATTTTTAACTCAAGGAAAAAAGATTTTAGCAATCTTGAAATGGTATTAGTTTATGACATTAACTTATTTAAAGAGAAAAAATATTTTTGCACAATTTGGAAAAATTGCCTAAATCGGACCGGTTCAATTTTGGCAATCACCCAGTGGTCCAATTTAAGCAACGACTACGTGTTTTACAAAACCACCCAGGAAAGAAATAAGAAAAAACAAATATGGCATGGTAATAAGAGAAATAGAAAGAGAAAAACTTACTTGATAACTTTCATAAAAAAGATTTTGCTTAGAGTTTTATGGTTCTAAGGTACATTCTTAGGAAAATCCTAAAAATATTAATTTGAAGAAATAGTTTATACTTAAAGTGGAGTTGAAAGTATGAGTTTTTATTCTATTAAATTTTGTAGAGAAAGACTTTGTGTTTTTCTTTCCTTCTAAAAATATTACATTAAAATTGTGTAAATTACGTTTTGCTCTGTACACGCCAAGCGCTAACGGCCAACTAGTTGAGTTTGTTTCCGACAGTGTTGCCAATGACATTAGGTGAAAAGGTCCGCCCAGTGGCACGAAAAAGTCCGATTTAGTCCGCGTCGAAATGAAAATGCTTCGTCTGGCGCATTCGCCATAAGTGATATTTATTATTTACTGTTGGATGTATATTATATAATGAAAAAGACTGATAACTCTATAAACATTTACTTTTTAATAACAAAAAAAAAACAATAATAAAAAAGTTAATGTAATAAGTAATAAGACAACCTAACACTTGGTAAATAAACAATAAGTTTCCTGCCGATTTTATTTCCAAATTTGTGCATTTAGCATATTTTCGTCAGGTATCAAAAAGTCCGAAATAGTTTCAAAGTCCGACAAAAGTCCATAGCCTTAAAAAAAAGTCCGAAAATCGGACTAAAGTCCGCCGATTGGCAACACTGGTTTCCGATCAAAGGTTCTGGGTGGAAGTATGTTACAGTGTTGCCAGATGATATGGCAGTTGTTTAGTTTCGGAGAAATGTACTGTGGTCCAATTAAGGTAGAGGTTCAATATAGGCAACCTTCCCCTAAATGCCTACTTTGAAAAAGCGGTGCAAGTTAGTTACAAAAATATATAGGGTATCCCAAACTCGATGCTCACTATTTGGGATCAGGAAAACTACAAAAGAGAAAGCAAATGTTAAATTAGGACAAATGTGGATAATTTGGAACTTCAGTTAATGCTGGTGAGAAATTAAGAAAATTCCGACTCCTAAAAAAACTGAAAACTTAATTTATAAACAACGGTTCGGTTTTCAGATATCACCTTCAGGTTTTGGCGATGAAGGTGATTTAAATGCGTCGTAAGAAAATGCCTGTCCTCCATTTTTCAATATGTTATGAATAACGTTACAAAAAAACAAAAACGATTTTTTTTTTAGAAGTTTGTACAAGTTTGTAAAAGATTGTACAAGTTGTACAAGTTTGTACAAATTTGTACGCACTTTTACACATTTGTACAAGTTTATTCAGTACGTATACGAACGTGTACAAATTTGTAAAACCTTACACTAACTTACACGCACAAATTGGTACAAAGTTGAACAAATCTGTAGAAACTTGTGCAAACTTCTACAAACTTATACAAGACTTGTACAAAAGCTATCCTGGCCACTTTGATTGTGAATAAATTATGTTTGTCAATATCATTACTGTCATACTCAAAGTTACCTGACTGGGTAATTATTGTTAAAAATCCAAGCCAGTGCAATCCAACATAAGTGTCTTCAAAATTTCAGCTTCCTGAGAGTTACCATTTTTGAAGTATCGCTTTTTAATATTGGCATTAAATCAGAAGCAGCTTCCGCCTGGGGAAAGGGGCGACCGTCAATTTATGTATCCACTTTGTGGTAGGTACTTCTATAATTGTCTGTAAAATTTTATTCTCTAATAATAATAAAAGATATTTTCCAATTAGTCCTCAGTAGAAGTGTAATGTACGTTCTGGCCTACTAAGAGAGAAAAGTGATAAAAACCCTAAATATTCTAACACTTTCATAAAAAATAGGTGCTTTTTTACCAAAATAACCCTCAAAATAGAGAAAATCATAAAAATAAAAAAAATTTAGGCTTCAACCCTCTTTACCCTACATTTTACACAACCATTTCACAAAAATCATGATAAATATTAAAATATTTAGGAGTCCTCTGATTTTTCTCTCTGATCACTTCAGAACGTACACATTACTTCTACTAGTAAAAAATTAGAGAAAAAAGAGATTTTATAAGTAAAAATTTTAGATGCCCGCAAAAAGGAAAACAGATCAATCGGTTACCAGCGCGGCGCCGGCGTGAACAACGCATGGCCACCTTTAAGTTAAAGAGGGGAATATCTATTTTCTGTCAGAAATGCAGTGTTGTCAATAAAGAAGGAAAACCTAACAGCAAGTGGGTTGTGCGCATGCCCATCCCTGTTGGGCGCCAAGGGATGTGACCGGCGAGCCATGCGTATAAACGTATTTTTTCACCCGTAAAACTTAACTTTTGTTTACGCACCAGATAAGCTGTATACAGATCTAAAGGTAAATGTCTATTCTCACCCTACTGAAAATTCTTTGGTTAGTCACTTGTTTTTACCTGTAATGTTTATTATGTATTTATATACTTAATTTTCATTTTTAATTTTTTTGGATTCAAGGTTCGATGACAAAAATTCTTAGCTTTTCTCTCGGAAATAAAATATTAGGTACACACTTTTAGGCCTGATAATGCCCATAGAAGGGCAAAACATATGTAACCATTTAGTTTATATAATAAACCCATAAACACAAATAATTTGAGAAAAGACGCCGACTTTGTGCATGTTGATTTTTTAATAACATAAACAAATACTTTTAAACTTGAGGGAAATTTGCTCGTATTTTAAAAGTTGCATTTTAAATGCAATAAACTGAGATCTCTGGTTTCATAGCAACTCTAAAATATAAGTAATTGCCAATTACTTAGTTTGTTGTTACTTGGGGTTAGTTCTTTTGTGCCCAACGTCGAACGGCATTGTAATAAAATTAAACAAGTTCTTAATCAACAAATTTTTACTGATGTAAGCGTAAATATACGGGAGGACCCGTATGGAGAAAAAAATCATACAACAATAATAATATATTATTGTATATTGTGAAAAACGTAACCCAAATTTTCGTAACAGGTATAGTAAACTTTTCAAATCCTCTGGCAAGATGGATTCCAAGGCACGGGATGTACTGCTAATTTTGATCTATTCAATTTTTATAGGTTGGGATGAATTTCAGGACTAGACTTAACTGACTGGAAAAAAAAATTATAGATTTATTTTGAATTTTTTTTGTAAATATTATATTTTAAGTGTAATAATAAACATGAGTCTTTATATGGTTTTCGGAAAGGTTAAAATAGAGTTAAAAACTATACAGTGAGGACCTAAAGTCCGTCCCCCCCCCCTATAACTTCTAAACCGTTCGGTATATTTTAATGAAATTTTGAACGATAATATTTGAGCAAGTCTTGCACTTTTTGACATACCAATGACAGCTTTAAATGTCAAGATGACAGCTGAGTCCGCTTTTGGAATATTTTTTTAAATGAAACACCCTGTATATTTTTACATTTTTAAATTCCACATAAAATTATAATTATTTTTTATTAAATGCATTATTAGTCTATACTTCATAGTTTCCGAGATATTGACTCTCGAAAAGTGACATTTTTGAACTTTGACAGCTTATAACCTTCTAACAGTACGTCTTAGAGCAAAACAGCTTACATGTCCCTATCTTCAATTTTTATTATCTTCCCAAAAAGATCAACTTCCAGTTAAACCGGAACAACTATATTTCCTGCTTTCGAGTTACATCCGGTTTAACCGGAAGTTGATTTTTTTGGGAAGATAGGGACATGTAAGCCGTTTTGCTCTAAGACGTACTGTTAGAAGGTTATAAGCTGTCAAAGTTCAAAAATGTCACTTTTCGAGAGTCAATATCTCGGAAACTATGAAGTATAGACTAATAATGCATTAAATAAAAAATAATTATAATTTTATGTGGAATTTAAAAATGTAAAAATATACAGAGTGTTCCATTTAAAAAAATATTCCAAAAGCGGACCCAGCTGTTATCTTGACATTTAAAGCTGTCATTGGTATGTCAAAAAGTGCAACACTTGCTCAAATATTATCGTTCAAAATTTCATTAAAATATACCGAACGGTTTAGAAGGTAAAGGGGGGGGGGACGGACTTTAGGTCCTCACTGTATAAATATTATTATCATTACTAAAACATTGAAAATAATAATTATATGAAAATCAATTATTGTGAATAGTCTCACTCATATTTACAGCAGGAAAAAACAACTGTTTTCATCTTATTCGGTTAGGTTAATTAGGTGTAAATTATTTTTATATAATTAAAATAAGTATCTTGTTTGTTAAATTATCAATTGTGTCTAGATTGCAAGCTATATTCTGATGGGACTTTGTCACGTTAATAAATAAATAAATAAATAAAAACACTATATAATGATCTACTATGGCAAAATACATTTGTACTATGACTAAATACGGTTCAATATAAGAAAACGAATTTGAATTTAGTCAGATATTAAATTTTACTGTCAAAAAATCCCCAGAAAGAAGAGTATAATATCGAAGATTTTGTCATACATTAGGTAATACGTACTTTTACAATCGTTCAAAAAATGTCATTTTGTGTATGAATTTCTAATGACAAAAGTAGGTCTTTATTGCATACTATGCAATAAAGTACTTTTTGCTCTAGTGCAATAAAGTAAATTACCTAGGAAACGAACAATTTTTTTATAGTATGTGTATTGTGTGATGCACAGAGCGATTTTAAACTTTTTGTTAAAAAAAAACGATCGTGGAAAAAATAGTGTATGTAACATGTGCAAAAATGTGTTTATTTCAGATGGCATATTATTCACCTCGACTACGCCTCGGTGAATAACTTCTATGCCGTGTGCAATAAACATACACTTTTTGCACTAGTTGCATAAATAACTATTACCTTGGTAAATTCGTGTAATACTTATATGCCAACTCAATGTTAAAAAGTACAATTTGACCATAGATTCAATTTTTCTGTCAATGGAACTTTCATTACGAACAAAACCAAAAACCCTTTATTTTCAACAGGCTTAAAATCGTCGGTCTTCTCATGTAAGAACGTAACTCAAAAAAATCGAAAATTGAGATTTGCCCCATAGACTCAACCTTTAACCTCGCGAAGTGGCGAATCTCAATATAAGAGAGCATAGCAGATATCAAATGGGCGTATCTAAAACTAAAACAAATTAAGATCTCACTTATAGGCCAAACTCAAGTTACGCCCCTACGTGTTCTTCGAGGTTAGCTTTTTGGAACAAATCTTTTGACGCGACTTAAGTTACGCCAATAAAAAATATACCTTTTTCAGTCGGATGTCGATGTAGAGGGAAAAATAACTACTATGTAATGGCTGCAATGTTTTTATACTATGCACTATCAACGAAAAAAGTAGACATTGACAGCTGTTTCGTCCTTATTAGGAACTCATCAGAATGACACCACCCGAAGCAACTCCACTTTTTACTCATTATGCAGTATGTCTGCCCCATAAGGGGGCTGGATGACTGTCTGAAAATACAAGCGGACCTCAACCGACTGTCCGAGTACTGTGATAGGAATAGTATTTTCTTAAACGTAACAAAGTGTTGTTTTATAACATTCACTAAAAATATTTATACTTGGGAATACTCATAAATTCAAATTTAAAGAAGGTAAATCAAATAAAGGATTTAGGAGTCATTCTGGACACCAAATGGTTATTTCAAGAACACTTTAATAAAATCTTTACCGAGTCAAACAAAATGCTGGGCTTCATTACTAGAATCTGTAAAGAATTTCGAAATCCCAAAACAATGATCTCACTATATTTTGCTTTTGTTCATAGTAAGCTCTCTTTTGCCTCTGTCATCTGGAATCCTCAATACGTCACACATGTTAATAGGCTGGAAGCAGTACAAAACAGGTTTCTCAAAACCATTGTATTTAAAGCGCATTGCACAATAGATCTTGTAAAAGAAAAATATAAATTTATTCCTCTGTCTGACCGCAGAAAAATTTCTGACATATCGTTTTTATATAAAATAATTAACTCGAATTTCAGCGTCCCAGAACTATTATCAGCACTAAGCTTTAACATTCCCACCAGAGAATTAAGACATGCAACCTTATTTAATTTACCTTACAGACGAACTAACTTGGGTTTAAATATACCATTGGATAGACTGCAAAAAACTTTTAATTCATACTGCCATGAATTTGACATTTTCAGTGCATCCTTGCAGAGTTTTAAAAGACTTTTAAAAGGACATTTTATACAACAAGTGTTTGGATAGCTGTAGGTAGAGTTAGTTAGGTTAAGTACCTATTGCTATGTTAATCAGTAAAATGTTTTCCGCATAAACTGTTTGTTGTATATAGTGGATGCTTCTTTGGAACTTCTAGTTCTGTCTGCATCCCAAATGTAATAATAAAATAATAAAATAAAATAAAATAAAATGTCATTGCCCCAATTTGAGCGAGATATTTTTAAGGTTTTTTTGAATCGTTTCATGGGCAGAACAAAGGGGATTTAGCCAATAGCACTATAAGTTTTGCTATTAAAAGATCTGGAAATATCTAGGTATCTTCCATCCTAACTACAACTTGTATTCTGTTAAGCAACATCCAGACAACCAACGGTACCTATACCTATATCATTTTCACAACGAAGACTTTCGTGATATCAAGTAGTTGTCAAAAGATCTAAGAATTTTTTCTATAAGATCCAATGATTCAGAATATAATGTAGAAAAGACCGTGTTTGACCGTAGAAGTGAATGTAAAAAAACAAGATCCATGTTGCTTGATAGCTATCAAACAATATGAACTAAAAAGATTGATAAGGAACCAAACAGAATAAACAAAGCAAATATCAGGATTTGATACACTGACAGGAAGAACATAAACAGTTTTTTTAGATCTTTTGTACGCTACTTAATAAGTTTTATCAATTTAATTTTCAGTTGTAACTCGTACTTAACAAAATTTTTCAGTTTGATTAAGTTTTTATGAACCCTTTTTTAAAGTCCTGTTGTTCTTGTTTATATTTTCTAACAAAATGAACGTTTTATTACAGAAAAATTATGGCTATATAGAGTTTTGTTTAAATTTACAAGCAACTTGTAAACACTTTTCTATAATACACATAACAGATACAGGGTGTCTCACGGTCGATGGTACCTTAGACGTTTCTGACGAACCAGTAAAGGAATCATTCTGGAAATTTGGTCGCGTACATTAACGGACATGCTCTACCAACCTAAAATATTTTTAACAATACAGTGTTGCCGCTTCCACACAAAAATAATAGTAAACTTCGATAAGATATAAATTAATTTCCGTTTTTTTTTTGTCCGAAAACGTCACTTTTAAAAATGCTGATAATTTTGAACTCTAAAACACTGATACCCTGAAATTTGGTAAATAGTTAACTTATACCATAGGGCTCTTTGCCCTAGTCCCAAATCTTAGTTGCAATATACAGGGTGGTTGAAAAATACACTTATTCTCGTAACTTGAAAAAGTTACCATAAGTCCTTTTTTTCAAATGTAACACCCTAGATATTATTATGGATTTAAAAAGCTGCTAAAATTTCACGTAATTCTTGTATATCATACCTGCACCTAACTAACTAGTTTAACCATTTTTTTGACGTATTAAGCATAATTTGTAAAATTTTCTATACAATTCAATTTTTATTCGGTTATTAGTTAGTTAGCCATAACAAAAACTGATGTTTACGTATGTTACTATGGTTATCGTTTTGACATTTCAATAAGTTTAGATCTAACACTTTAAAGTCATGGAAGAAAACTATACAATTGCAGTTCTTATGAATTTATTTATTTTATTTGGACAATGTGATGTGAATTATCGCCAGGACATGCATAAACAATAAATTACTCTAATTTACCGCCAATGAATCTTAGAAAATTCATAAAGATCCAGGACAATTTTATTAAATGTTAACTAGGTAGTCAAATAATAAAAGACTACTAAAATTATAACTAATAAAATGCTATTTTAACAGATGTTCAAAACGCTGGCCGTTTACATCCAAACACTTTAATATGCGGGTGTTGACTGCATGGGTTTCAAGAAAAATTTAGTTTTAATGTTTTTTGCATGTTAATGCAAACAAACATTGTCCAAATAAAATAAATAAATTCATAAAAACTGCATTTGTACAGTTTTCTTCCATGACTTTAAAGTGTATTTCTATCTTGTATCTAAACCTAATGAAATGTCAAAACGATAACCATAGTAACATACGTAAACATCAGTTTTTGTCATGGCTAACTAACTAATAACCGAATAAAAATTGAATTGTATAGAAAATTTTACAAATTATGCTTAATACGTCAAAAAAATGGTTAAACTAGTTAGTTAGGTACAGGTATGATATCCAAGAATTAAGTGATATTTTAGCAGCTTTTTAAATCCGTAATAATATACAGGGTGTTACATTTGAAAAAAAGGACTTATGGTAACTTTTTCAAGTTACCAGAATAAGTGTATTTTTTAACCACCCTGTATATTGCAACTAAGATTTGGGACTAGGGCAAAGAGCCCTATGGTATTAGGTAACTATTTACCAAATTTAAGGGTTTCAGTATTTTAGAGTTCAAAATTATGAGCATTTTTAAAAGTGACGTTTTCGGACAAAAAAACGGAAATTAATTTATATCTTAGAAACGGTAAGAGATAAGTATAGAGTAGAGTTAATAAAAATTGTAAGGAAAGTAATGGTGGTTTTGAAAATAAAATATATAGTGTTGCATTTAAAAAACCGAAGTTACTATTATTTTTATGTGGAAGCGGCAACACTGTATTGTTAAAAATATTTTAGGTTGGTAGAGCATATCCGTTTATGTACGCGACCAAATTTTCAGAACGATTCCTTTACTGGTTCGTCAAAAACGTCTAAGGTACCATCGACCGTGAGACACCCTGTATATTATATAAAAGGAATTTTTTTCTTGTGGGCGTAACTCGAATTTGGTTAATCATATATATTACACACGTAAAGGCGTATCTACTTAATTATTATTTTGTTATGTTTTAGAATGCACAAACAAATGTTTTTTGTTATAATTATGAAAAGCAACATTACTATTTTAATCACAAAATAAATTGAATCTTTTAAAAATATAGATTTGGAGACACTATCAATTTAAATTCTGAAAAATCTTAAAATCGCTTTTCTGAAAAATCAGTAAAACTGAGATTAGCCCTTACGTGAGTAGAACGACGATACGCTCGCTATGACGATATGACGTTATCATTGTGCTAACAGGCATAAGATCATATTGTTTCCCTACCCTGGAGTCGCCTTATGAGCCGAACTACACGGGCGGAGTATAGTTTACGAGGAGTAATACTCGCGTCATGTTTTCTGTCGTAAAAAAAAATAAAAAATCTACTTCGGATAGTGCAGGTAACTTCGGAGATCGCGACATCAGGGTTAAAATAATAAGTGGTGGGGAAACAGATAATGCAAGCGGGCTGTTTCTCTTCAGAAACGTGTCTTAATAGTTGTCTTTGTACGTTCCGACAGTTAGCAGCGTTTACAGGTAAATGTCTCGTCTCCACGTGTTATTTTATTATGAAGCCATTTTTTGAACTTTTTCAAAAGTGGTAAAAGTAACTGGCGCACAGCCGAAACTAGTTATGATAGGGGATAACTTTATCTTACTTTTTAGTAGTGTAGTTAACATTTTTAAAAAAATTTGAAATTTATAGTTGCTATGTCTTTTTTTTTTGAGAGTGTAAGCAAAAAAACCCAAATTTGAGAGGCAACTTCGGACATGGTTCGCATATACAGAAGGCAGTTGGGGAGTCGCCCCTATAGCAATGGCTGTAGGAGCGGTTCGATGAAAAGCAATTTCAGAGGCTCATCGAAATTTTATGGGATTCCCAAATCCACTATAAATGATAAGATTCAAGGAAACCATGAAAAAAAATCCTGGTCGTCCACCAGTACTAAGCTCTGATGAAGAAGCAAGTTAGTAAGAAGAGAACGATTTATGTTTCATAATATGCCAAATATTCATCTAGAATAATAGGTTGCTTGTTTTCATTTGTTTTAAGAGTTCGTTTTTTATTGTTTTTATTGTTTACTTACATGTTTGTTATTATTTTTGTAAGAAAATATTTTGTATTTTTATAAAATACATATCATATTATGTGATATGGTAAATATGAAAGCTTTTTTTTTAATATTTCTAGCTTTTATGCTAACTTTTTTTAGTACCTACCCACCTTATATATTTTTAAAATTTAAACTAGTGTTCGAAGTAATTATTAAGCCATGTTTACTTCAATATTTTTCGGTTTAAAGAAGGTGTCCGAAGTTGCCCCCACCTTGTAGGGTAAATTCGGACACTTTTCAACCAAAAAAATATATGTTAGAACAAAAAAAAACTTTTTCTCTTAGGAAGTACTCTAGCAAGGATGTACTATCCCACATAAAAAACATTAATTGCCTGGCGAAAGTTTTTACCTTAAAAAATGCAAAAAACTGTAAAATCTGGCCGAAGTTTACGGTACTCCTTTTACCTCAATTTGGCATTTAGTTTATATTCGGTTTCGATTAAATAAAATATTGAATGTTACCACAGAAATTATCCACTTTTTGAGACCCTGGATATGTAAAGGAAAATCGGGTGCCATATTGACAGTTTCGTCCCATCGTTTTACCACAGCTCAAACTTTCATTTTTAAATAGAAATATATTCTTTCTGCTATCGTATTTAGCTGTGACAAACTTCTATTAGCTTTGATAGGTATACAAAACGGCTTTTATATCTTCTCGGGTTTCTCTTTAGTAATTTACTTTCTCCTTCAGTAACTTTTAATCATAAACAATAAAAAGTTTTGGTTTTGATTTAAGATGGCTTAAAGTTTCGTATTAACTTCTTTAAGTTGGTTACAACTTTAATCAAAGATAATACTTTTGAATATGAGCGCCATTTAATTTCAACTACAAGCTGAAGAGTTTTTTATTTGCTTAGGAGTGTTTAAATAAACTTTTTTAATATTACCTGGGTTATATTGCAATACCATATACAGTGCGTTTTTTTTAACGCGGGCCATAGGGATTTACATGGTAAATCTTTAAGTCTATGTTAGACACATTTCTATTGAGAACTACGAGTTGAAATTTTACACAAATATTTCTTGTGGTCTCATATCCAATTTAGGACCATGTTTGTATTACTTTACTAATGCAAAACATTGAAAAATACCATTTTAAGTTATAATATCACGCTGCTTTGCCCAGCCCTGTATATTAAGTTTACCCAGGTATATTTGACATAAGCTGCTATGTGACATTTTTATAATATTTGGCAAGTTGTACCAAAATTATACAATGTTGATGATTATTTAGTTTGTATTAAATATGTTTTATTTTAAGTGGTTTAAAATGTATTAATGTTTTTAATTCTCAAGCAGAACTTTTATTTCAATAAAGTTTAATAATTTTCCTAAATATCATCTACAACAATAAACTTAAAACTCATATAAACTGTTCGAAGTGTCCTCCATTTACAGCCAAACAGTGCCCCAAACAATCATAAAAATGCTTTCTAACATTCGACAACTTTCGCTCTGTGATGCTGCGTGAGGCCTGCGATTATTCTGTTTTTTAACTCATCGACATCGGTCTTCCTTCCGGTAAAAGTGTAATTTTAAAAAAAATAAAAAGGGCTTTTCTGGGTATCTCTTGGAGCTTTTTGGAACTAATTGTATGGTAACTTCTTCCTCCCATGTCATATTTTATCTATTCTCAAGTTTTAATATTATTTCTTTAATATAAATGTGCCTAAGATATAGGCTTAAAGATTTACCATGTGAATCCCTATGGCCCGTGTTAAAAAAAACGCACTGTATATAACTGTTTTGCAACCGCATTTAGTGGTTTAAATATAGGATATTTCGTTTTTGTTTTATATCTATTGGCCAGTGGGGCCCCTTTCAAATGACTGTGTTGCGGGACTCGTACCTACTTTGTACAACATGGAGGCAATATTCGTCTTTAAAGATAAAGAACTGTAGAGCGTGCCTTAAAAGGCACTAGCGGTACCTGTTGATTAATATACTTTTTGAGACAACAATAGAATCTAACCACTAACGTTTTTATTTAAGAATACCTATAGTTTAGAATTGACTCCCGAATAGCAGAAGTCGGATTATGTATTTGTTAGCCAGATGTTTCTTTTTTTTATCTGAATCTTTCTTTGCATATCATGGATAAATGACAAAAAAAACGAAATATTATTAGTACTCCACGTGGGCTATCCTCAGCTTCGATTTATATTTCCATGAAATCTTGTAAAAGTAAGAAATTTTATTAACTTACCTTGCAAAACGAACACAGTAATAAATATCTTAATTTTTTTGAGTTTAACAAATAGATTATAATTATTAGCAGATTTAAAATAATAATTTTCGGTTTAGAAAAGAAAGAAAAAATTAAAAGTCTTCCTCCACAAAATTTAATAGAATAAAAATCCTTTAGGGTTCTCTACATGTTTCGAACGTAGAAACGTTCATCATCAGGAGGCAGAAAATTTATTTAATGCTGAAGTTTAGTTTAAATCAGTTAATTTAAAGGACGGCAAAACAAGGAAACGTAAATATTCATAAATTCATATTAACAGTATTATTATCAAAATAAACTTTGTCTAACCGCATTATTACGGCCAAAAAAGAAAATGATTAATTATCCGGCAATTTATCACCTACTTAGTATTTAGTTCTCTTCGCTTGTCTCAAAGAATGATAAAACAAAATAATGTTTAATAATATAAAAAAAAATTTATAAATCAGAGAGCAAATTAGCGATAATTTAACTTTGGAACTTTCTTCATCAAAGGTTTTAAAGACCTTGTGAAAACTCTCAGCGCATATCACCCTCAAGAAAAGACAGCAATTTAAGAATTTATTAGTATTGAAAATACTATTGGGATCGTGTTTACGCAAACTTTGCATTGCATGTCAATGTCGCTCATGTCTATGTCGCGGCCAACAGCGCAATATCTAGATCGGTCAAAGTATTATGTTACAATACTCTGATAAGACTTGGTAGAAATATAAATTTGAATCAGCGTAAAGTCGGCAAGTAAATAATGAATAATGTTTAGTTTAGTTTGTGTTTTAAAGAACGCCATAGTAACTTTGTTAAAAAGTGTTTTATTGAGATAAGTTATAACTAAGGTAAGTTCACGTTATTTAAATCGGAATATTATATCGAAAAAAAAAGCGGGAGGCAAAAAGTTGGAGCACAATAATGGCATATTACAGGGTCCGCCCAAATTTGGTTAACAAATGGGATAATTTATTTATTATTGATTTCTCAGAAAATGTTATTGTACCGTTGGGTAAATAAGTATAATTTAAAAACATAGCATAAGTAGGCTTAGACAATATGACCGATTGAATATAAGGCAATTGTTCACCTTGGTTGGTCTGCTATGTGAATATTATTGTTTATAAACAAATTAATATTAATTATTCTTAGAAATAAAACCATACATTTAATATAATATGTTTTAGTTAATATACAGGGTGTCCCAAACGTAATGGGACACAGAGCAACAGCAGGCTCCTTAAGGCGAAATAATGCGATTTATTTAAACTTGCATTATCCCAAAATTGATAACAACCAAGATAAAGGGTGTCAAACTTTTATTTTTGTTTTCGTTTTTTTGGGATTATTTATAGTTCACCTTGGTTGGTCTGCTATGTGAATATTATTGTTTATAAACAAATTTATATTAATTATTCTTAGAAATAAAACCATACATTTAATATAATATGTTTTAGTGAATATACAGGGTGTCCCAAACGTAATGGGACACAGAGCAACAGCAGGCTCCTTAAGGCGAAATAACGCGATTTATTTAAACTTGCATTATCCCAAAATTGATAACAACCAAGATAAAGGGTGTCAAACTTTTATTTTTGTTTTCGTTTTTTTGGGATTATTTATAATATGTTTTAATTAATATACAGGGTGTCCCAAACGTAATGGGACACAGAGCAACAGTAGGCTTCTTAAGGCGAAATAATGCGGTTTATTTTAAAGCTGTGTCAGGTATTTTCAATACATAGGATGCTTGCGTAAGGTGCAAGATCTGTGAATTTTTTCATCGAAATTGATATTATAGGAAGAGAGGAAGCTGTCGTAACTCATGCTTATTTCTAGCTGGATGAATTTAATGACATACTTCCATTACTCTTATTGTGACAATACACAAGCACATGCATGGGTGGCATTCCGTTCAAGTGATCTAGTAGCATTAAGTCGACTTTGTCGCTATTGGAATTACGTTCACGGTTTGCGATCGAAAGAAAGCGACTTGTCGTCACAAATCGATGGCTTGGTTTCGTTCAACAAAAGGGGGTCGCTTACATGTATAAGACAAAAAAATTCTATTCAAGCAATGTGAAGCATTCCATTTCTAAATGTTATTTTGTTCTCATCAGTAGTTGTATGTTTTTATGTATACAGGGTGATTCACGTTGAGTGGCCTATTAGAAGATCTCGGAAACGAGTAAAGTTATATTTCTAAAAATTTGGTAGCATGCATGATTGGCTTTGAACTTTTAAAATATTATATTTTGACGTTTGTATTACTTCCGGTTATACCGGAAGGTATGGGCAACTTTGGTATTTCAAATGGAATACCCTCTATATTTTAGCATTTTTGGATACCTTATTGAAACCTAAGTAACTTTTATTAACAATGATCTATACCTATCTCTAACCGTTTTGGAGATATGAATTATAAAATGCATTTTTTATGTAAAAACCTTAGCGAGAAGAAAGTTCAGTAATTTTAAAATTAATAAAGCTAAACATTTAAAATTTTGTAGGCTTTTAACTAAAACATAGATCTTTAAACTACATTACTTAGGTTTTATGTTTTGCATACAGGGGGTTTTTAAAAGTGTGCCAATGTGGCCATTTAGATAAATGTGCATAGGTCAATTCTTGCAAATGGAACACCATATTTTTTATTTTAGTAACTTGTAGAGAATCAAATTTCCCATCTAAATGTTTAATATATCAATATCAATATTTTTAGTCGTTTTGGAATTATTAGCAATTTAAAAAAAATATCTTAAAATATGTGTTTGTGTTAAGTTCATAAGACATTATTTTTGTAAAGTAGGCTTTGACTCCGATTTTTGTTTGACTTTGAGCTTTGTTACCAATTTGACTAAATAGGCTTTAAACATAGCATTTTGTTAATATAAGTTATTAATATATATTATTACAAAAATAATGTCTTATGAACTTGACACAAACACATATTTTAAGATATTTTTTTTAAATTGGTCATAATTCCAAAACGACTAAAAATATTGATACTGACATATTAAACATTTAGATGTGAAATTTGATTCTCTAAAAGTTACCTACTAAAATAAAAAATATGGTGTTCCATTTGCAAAAATTGACTTATGCACATTTATCTAAATGACCACATTGGCACACTTTTAAAAACTATGCAAAACATGAAACTTAAGTAATGTAGTCTAAAGATCTATGTTTTAGTTAAAAGCCTACAAAATTTTAAATGATTAGCTTTGTTAATTTTAAAAGTACTGAACTTTCATCTCGGTAAGGTTTTTACATAAAAAATGCCTTTTATATTTCATATCTCAAAAACGGTTAGAGATAGGTATAGCTTATTGTTAATAATAGTTACTTAGGTTTCAATAAGGTATCCAAAAATGCTAAAATATACAGGGTATTCCATTTGAAATACCAAAGTTGGCCATACCTTCCGGTATAACCGGAAGTGATACAAACGTCAAAATATAATATTTTAAAAGTTCAAAGCCAATCATGCATGTTACCAAATTTTTAGAAATATAACTTTACTTGTTTCCGAGATCTTCTAATAGGCCACTCAACGTGAATCACCCTGTATGTTTTTACTTCTAATTATTCTGGCTGAGAAATAAAAATTTCAATTTTAACTTTTCATTTAGAAGACGCATTTTCTGTTTTAAATTAAAATAAGAAAAACCATTAATATTTTTGTAAATTTAATATATTTTTTTATTTTAATTTTGCAGTAACACTTATTTAGTATTCAGTCACGGATAAATTACCGTATCCCAAACAACGTAGCTAATTGGTTAAATATCCCATAGTTTGTTCTGTTTTTGCTTATCATTCAGCCCAATAATTTTTTTGTTACAATTTAAGGAAATTTCTTAGCAAAACCAACAATTTTTGCTTTGTGGTGTTCCCTCACAAGTCTTATTTTTAAAATAAGTCCTTAGTCTTTACTTTTAAAAATGAATAATATTGTTAACAAATATAGAACCGAAAAAAAAAGTTATCTTTCGTACCGATATTGCAAGGTGGACAGGAAAAAATTGGGACACGTTTCCGAAAAACAATAGAAATAAAGGACCAAAAAAAGGAACCTTTTTTTTAAAACGTTTGTAGTTTTTGTCGAAATGTTTGATACAGAGAACCATTTGATAAACGATAATCGTCTTCCCGAATTAAGTATAATATTATACCACTTTAAATAAAATGTAGGAAGTAAACTACATACTATTTTGATGGTGCCCAGTTGTTTCTGGAAATTGCTTTTTTTTTTTTATAAATCATAACTGACAGGAAATTTGAAGGTAAATAAATATTCTTACCTTGTTTTAAGGAGCTATGGTAATTTGATTTGCACCCTGGAATACTACAAGTTTTGGTTTCGGTATGATTTTTTAAAAAATATTGCCGTTGTCAATCAAAACAATCTAGCTTCATTTTCACTGCATACAGATAATAATGTTATAGCAAACTACAATATTATAACATCGACATTGTTTCTTGCTGTTAGGTTATTACACACATAAATACGAAATGAAGAGCAATAAAAACTTAAATTTCCACAACGGTTTATGAGAATACACACAACGAAACGTTCCGGTTTGGTAACTATCCAGTTAAAACAACATTAAACTATAATTTACACTATATTTAATAGTATTTTACGTTACAAGGCCGGTAGGTAACTTATTACAGTACCTACGAGTGGGTTTACGGACGAGGCGACGTAGGAGCCGAGTCTGGATTATAAACGAGTGCCGTAGTAACACCTAAGGGACGTGTATCGTATGATATTTTATATCATTTTGTCATTATAATTATTTTTAAAAAGATTTAATAAAAATGTTTATTACAAATTTTAAAATATTATTGGCAATATTAATTGGTATCACTGGATATAGTTTAAATAAAATAAAAATTACTAACTTTAGTTAAGCAAAATATTTAATAAATTGTAAAAGATAGTCTATTCTGTAGTTGCGTAATAATGTTCATTTACTAAAGTTGGTAGAAAAAATACTTTTTCAAGTTAAAGCATCTACACAAAGTTATTTGGTATCGATAGATATATATTCAAAACAAAATAACAATTACTAACTTTAGTTAAGCAAACTATTTAAAAAATTGTAAAAGAGAGCCTATTCTGTAGTTGCGTAACATTTTTCATTTACTAAAGTTGGTAGAAAAAAGTATATTATTTACAATGTCAAGTTTAGATTCATTTCCCATCCTACACGTGTTGGCTACAGTAGCACCTCTATAACGGGAACACAAAAATTTTTTTAAAAATTTTCCACACAATGTGTCTGCTTTGACTCTGGCGGGGTAACTGGGCCGTAAAAAGCCTGGTAACCCAACTGTTTTTACTTTTACATTAAAAGGTAAGCTAATCTACTACACTTCTTAATTTTCATTTTCTACATTCCCCTTTCTATTTTTTTACAGATGATCTGACCCAAAAAAACAAATTTTTCTTTTTCTCTTCTTTCTTCACATCTCACCCCAACATTTTCAAATGTTTCTGACTGGGCTCAATAAAACTCAGGATGTTTCAGTAATTTATTAATACTTTTAACAGATATGTTTTTCAAAACTCCCTAATTTTTACTACCCTATCTTTTTTTTTTGGCACGACAGTGTGCTTCTACGTTAACCCTCGACTCTTCAGTATGCTGGAGTCTTGATTTTTGATCTTCTGATTTTTCAATTTTACATCTCTTGTACACCATTAAAAGCTCCATTACGGCTCAATCTCACCATTATTTTCTCTTGCTAAAAACATCAGCATTTTAATTTTCACTTTGTTTCCTGATGATGAGTGTTTCTACACTCGAAACATGTCGATGTAATACTAGGTTCGCCTAGTTTTTCGTTTAATAAAGATTGTGGAGAAAGACTTCGTGCTTTTCTTTTTCTGTATCATTTAACTCCACTTTGAGTATGGACTACTTCTTCAAAAATAAAATATTACATATTTTAATTCGTGTAAATATTTGTTACCCATTTTCACCTAATTTTTTAAAAAATTTGAAAATCAAGTCACTTAGGATTTTACTTGTCAAATGCGATCTTCTGTCAGTATGTAGAAAATAGTCGGGTTAGATAATAATATAAAGTTAAAATTATAAAATGTCTGAAATTGAGAGTGAAGAATTGGAAATTTGTACCCCACCCGAGCTTAGAGAGGCGGCAAATAGCGCACAGTGCGATCTGTTACCAGAGAAATCTAAGAAACTATACTTGAATGCATACGCGCAATTAATGGACTGGTGTCTAAGCAAAATTACAAGCGAAAATTGCAATTATATTATAAATAAATTAGGTTTGTGTTTATTACCACAGAACCATTCCGTGTATCTTCCCAATAAAATTATAATAAAAAGTCCTATTTTATTGATAATTTAATCCTGTTTTCCAGAATTTCTTTGTTTAAAATGGTCAAAAAAGGCTCAAAATCAATAATATGTTAAAGAAACGGTGAGTTAAGTTATAAAATTGTCTGCAACAACCTCATTGAACAGCAGTTTTTCATTATTGACCTAGGAAATTTTTTATTATTATTATTAACCTAGGTGAAGAAATGTTACTTTTCGATAAAGGAATGAAGTAAATAATGACGATTTCTGAAGTAAGTAGTAGAAAAAATATATTACACACATTTTTTACAAAAAAAGACAGATTTACAGGAGGCACGTGTTTTTAGAAGACGCCGGTAACTGACCTATTTTTGCACTTGCGTGTATTCTGTTCCGCCACGTGCAGACAAACAGCGAAGCCATTTAGTGCTTTGAATACTCAAAAAGGGTCTATCTTACTTTTAATCTTCAAAAATTAGAAACATGATTTAAATTTAAAGGCATAACAGCGCGAACTGCGAAAGACACTATAGTCTTTCGTTTTAATTCAGTTCCAGTGAGGCATGCGTATTTGTTAGGTAATATTAGTACTATTATTTTGGTCATGTGTGAGTTGAATGTTAGCAACACTGTGCCAGAACTGCCAGATATAAACTTTAGAAACACTTTTGAAAATTGTTTAGGAAGTATGCGTTTATAACACTCACATGGTATATTGGCAATAATTCTGTCACTGTCTAGTATTATAGTAATTAAAATTAATCAATACCTAAATAATAAAAACTCTCATTCAAGACAAAATAAACTTGTTAGTAATCACAAGTCCTGAGACAAAGACGAAAACGGGTAAAAAACGAGAATTTACAATAACTGATAAAATAATTGAAAATATAAGTCAGATCATTCAAAAATACTTAAGTTTACGACCATTCAATGTACGTCACAAGTTTTTATTTCTAATTAAAACACTTACTTTTGAATCGTAAAACTTACGCAAATTTAATTATAATCAAAATAAAAATGTATTTTAATCGAAGTTAAGCAACTTTTTGAATTACAAAAAATATTCTTGTATATACGTGTACATTTAAAAAAAAAAGCTGGTCTTTTAAGTTAAACTTCCTTTCCACAAAATCCTTTGAATAAGTAATCAGAATTCATTTCGACTTAAACTTATTTTCAAAGCTTACTTGGCAGAAAAAAATATTTTCATGAAAAACTTAACAATTTTATTATCTTATATTTTAAATATAAAGAAATCTTATTTTATGAGAGGAATTTGAGCCATGGAAGTACAAACAAGCATTAAAGAATTGTTAAAATAATGGTGCTTGTAAAAATAATAAAGTTGTGTATTATTCGACCGAATAGTACCAAAAACTCTGGATCCACAAAAATATGTTATACTCCCAGGCATATGTAAAAAAAACATAAATTCAATAAATCCAGTTCAGTTGTTGTTTGGATAAATGCTTTGGCACGGGTGTAAACATTTTACGTTATGGTATATTTTATAAAAAAAAGATTGATACAGTCTGTTTCAAATTAGAGATATTTTATTGATTATTTTTTAAGTG
This sequence comes from Polydrusus pterygomalis, assembly GCA_963969555.1. NCBI lineage: Eukaryota > Metazoa > Arthropoda > Insecta > Coleoptera > Curculionidae > Polydrusus > Polydrusus pterygomalis. The sequence goes on along the minus strand of OZ018378.1, from coordinate 114,824,739 downwards.
CATATTAAAATATACATAAGTACCAAATTTCAAAATTTTATTCCTGGATATTAAACAAACAAAAATTAATTTAATTGAAAAAAAAAAAACCTTTTTCTTTAATATACCTACTTTTTCGCAAATAAAAATGCTTAAAATGTCTTCAATTCTCTATTTAGCAATATCCTAAACGCAAGTAAAACTCGTTTTGAATATTTCTAATTACTTCGGGGAAATTAACCCACACTAAGGTCTTATTCGCGCTTTTAACTCCTCCGCACATTTGCGGGTTTCGTCTTTAAAACTTTGCTTTTTAAGTACCCTCATAGAAAGTAGTCCAGAGAAGTGAGGTCTGAAGACCTGGGTGGTCATTCAGAGGGTCCACTTCTATCGATCCATTTGTCTGGTAATACTGCAACCTGATATTAACGGACAGGACACCATTTTGTCGAAACTAGATGTTTTTATTCGGAACATCAAATTCGACAGGATCAGGAAACAGAATAGCCAAATTTGGAACTGGTTCTTCTTCCAAGAATTCCAAATATCTTGCTCCAGTAAAATGTTCTTTAAAGAAAATTGGTCCTATAAGTCCATCACCAACAATACCTACCCAAATATTAACTTTTTCTGGGCGTTGAGTGTGGATTCTCGTCTGTCCAATAACAACAACACGTGCTTTCAGCTCCTCAACATACCTTATAAATAACAAGGAAAAAACTTAATATGCACTTTCAATAGGGCCTGTAATATACTACAGCTGTCATTTCAAAAAATTATCGATATCGTCATTGTCTCTTAGTTGGGACAGACTGTATCAATATTTTTTTATAAAAAAAAGACCACAACTTAAAATGTTAAAACCGGTGCCCAAGAATTTTTTCAAACAAAAAAAAACTTTGTCGAATTATTTCTTTAAAATTTATCTTATTAAAATGTCCAAACTACAGAAGAAACCAAGAATTAAAAAAAAAGTAAAAATTCATGAACAGTTGAAATAAAATAATGTTCAATGCACGTCCGTGAAGGAATTTTTAAGAAACTCTCTTAGAAATTCCGAATTCGGCTCGTTGTTTGTTTCGTAAATAAAGAGTCTTTGAACAATTATCTTCATAATACTTTCCTCGCGACATGAAACTATTATATCAACACTTAATGTTGTAATTGGAATATCATGAAAGATGAAATTGCATGTTCCCATTACCATAGCTCTGTCGCTTGGTCTGTCTGTTAAGAAATATTTTAAATGCAAAAAAATTTAATTTTAAACGCTTTGTAGTTTTCTTTAAGTTTTTGAATATACAATAATAAACTACGAAAGGAATGTGCTGTTTATTTTCTCCAAGTTGTACTATACATAAGCAGAACGCTGTCAACGTGCAAATGTAGTTTTTTAAATCTGTTAACGATGAGTTTCAGGTATGGGAGACATTACAGAAATCTTATGTTGTTTTATCCCTAGAATTCGAAGATGTTATAAAAAAAATTGCCGTCCGCTTTTTGGAGTCACCGTATAGAATCAAAAATAACATTATAGGTCATTTGCTATCGTTTAACTATTATATATAAACATCTTTTACGTACTTTTAATAACACCTTAACAACTATTTGATCAAAAATCTCTTATAGAAAGAGGTCTTTGTATTTATTCAAAAACCTTTTATAGAATACTAGCGTGTACCCGGCCTGCGTTGCAGCCCGGCATAATACGACGTCGCTTTCTCTGAGATAATAAGGCGAGTTCACCATCACGTCAATATTTATAAATACAAACCCGAACAAACCTAGTTATTTTAGTTCCATGGTGACAAAATCTAGAATGATAGCGGTAACGTCGCTTTCCTTTTTCACGCGTGGGCCATTTATAGGTAGCAGCAGAAATCGCTGTAGTAATCGAAACATTTTTTTTCTTGAGTAATCGCAGTATTTGTTTTTGCGACCCCGGGGTTAGTCGTATTTGTAGGTGTTTTGTGTTTTTTGTAAAGGAATTTATTATCATACTGATAGCCAGTAGCGTAATATTTATTAATTGACTGCAGAACCTTTCAGTACATTTCTTATGGAGGCCTACTTTGGCCTACATTGTGTGACGTTACGTTACTTTTAAAATGAGCACTTATGCTTTGTATTCTAGGAGGTATTGTCTTGTTGCATATGTGGCAGTTAGTACTAACAGAATATTAATAATTTGGGCCTTATTCACTTATTTTCTCATTCTATTACAAATCTTTATGTAAGTTGTAGTAGTAGTAACAAGATTTATTTAGCAATCTTCTACAATTTAACTAGTTTTATAAAATATTTAAACTAATTTAACAATATCATCTTTGAAGTATTAAATTTTTTTTATCAGTTACTATTTTTTTTTTAATAAATAATTTCTTAATGATTTTTTAAAATTTTTAAAAGAGCTCGGTGATTTAATTGAAATATTCAAGTTGTTATATTCACTTAATCTTTTATGGAAAACCGATTTATATGTCAAATGTTTTGATACCCTACCTAGACAAAAATCATTATTATACCTGGTTAAATAATTATGATTTTAAAAATTTTGAGTTATAAAATCAAGAACAAATTTTGATCAGCATCATGTTGTTTCCAATTTTTTTTACCACCCAATGCAGATTGGTATAAGATTATCACACCGAAAAATACATGATTTTTCTTTTTTCTTTAAAGTTATCTACAAGTTATCTACAGAACCACAGAACTGAAATTTGAAACCATCAAGTGTCAAATAACATAATGGGCTACTTCCTAAAAGCAGGAAATAAAAATTATATTTCTATTTATAAAGCATTTTCCCTTCTGGCATGTCAACAAAAAAATATTTCTCTTTGAACAATTAAAGTAGTTTTATCTATTACTGCAATGCAGCATACCAGAGTATGTACACATATCCTTTACGTGATTATATATGATTAAATATAAAAAAATAAAATATTTCTCATTGTCTATCGCCTAAAATTTCATTATTATCATTCATTATAATACCACTATATATTTACAGGCTAGACTTTTTTCATAAGCCCTTTTTAAACTTCACTTAAATAATAATTTATTAATACTTTCATTAAACTTTTTTAATTATTATATTAAAAATTCTTGCCACCCCTTACGCCGCTAGTGTTGACTAATCGCCCCGAACCCTTTGGCCATTACGATTCTGCGCAGAAGAATAAGAAGTGGTAAAATAATAGGGAAAGAAAAAAGAAAAAAATATATATAAAAGTCATGCAAATGCTTTCTGTAAAAGATAAAAAAAAGGAAATGTAAAAAAATGAGGTAAATTGGCTTATTACATTTAATTTATTACATTCCCTTTTTTTATCTTTTACAGAAAGCATCTACATGACTTTTACGGAAAACTATTTTTTCTTTTTTCTTCCCCTCTTATCTTACCACTTTCACATGTCTCCGACATTAAACTAAAGATTTTTTATCACTTACACTTAAAAATTATTTTTACAAAGTCTTTTTAAAACTCCCTGATTTTTCTTTTTTCTCTTCATTTCCCACCCAAGACAATGGCTTTGCACTAGTCCTTAACTCTTCAGTATGCTGAAATCTTTTCTGTCCTTTGACTATTCAAATTTTTTCACTCCTCGTATGTACCATTGAAAGCTCCATTACGGCTTAGTCTCACTAGTTATTTTCTCGACTGCTAACAACATCAGCATTGTACCATTTACTTCGTTTTTCTGATGATGAGTGTTTCTAAACTCGAAACATGTCGATTTAATTTGTTATGAATCATTCCAGGTTTCGTCTAGTTATTCGAATAAAAAATTGCGGAGAAAGATTTTTTTTCTATATCATTTAACTCCACTTTGAGCATGGACTACTTCTTTAATAATAAATTATTGTTCTGTGCAGCTAGCATTGAAATATACAAATAATATACGTTTTTTTTCTTTAAAAAAACTATAATATAACGTCCCAAAGCTAATATTATTATGCATCTCCCTAATCTATTTAAAAAGTTACTCTCCCGACAGCGTTACTGCGCGGTCCTGACGAAATTGGAACTTCTAAATATCTTACCTTCCGTTTATTGTACCATGGCAAGGGCGTCCATAGGGGGGGGGGGGTAAAACGGGCACTTACCCCCCCCCCCCCCCTAGGCGTCCACATTACTATTTTATTTCATAATTCAGTATAAATCGAGGGGTAATTTACTGAGAAAAATTTGTACACCATTTTCCATATTGCCGAATTTTCTTCGTATTTTCCTTATATTTTCTGTATTTTCCTTGTATTTTCTTAATTTTTCTCGTATTTTCTGTATTTTCCTTGTATTTTCTTAATTTTTCTCGTATTTTCTGTATTTTCCATGTATTTTCTTAATTTTTCTCGTATTTTCTGTATTTTTCTTGTATTTTCTCGTATTTTCTCGAACTTGTACACCATTTTCGCCAAAAAAAAATTGGCTTAACTAAATTTTTTTTTAGAAGTCAAAGCAGCGTTGTTCCAGAATCTTAAGTTGGTTATTCCCATCATTAAAACCGTCGAAAACCCGGCAGCGTTGACTTTACGTCATTGCCAAATTGATTGGCGCGCGTATTTTCCATATTTTCCTTATGTTGCCTGTATTTTTCTCGTATTTTCTTTGTATTTTCTTCGTATTTTCTATATTTTTTTCGTATTTTCTGTATTTTCTTCGTATTTTCTGCATTTTCCTCTTATTTTCTTTTGTATTTTCTAGAAGTTGTACACCATTTTCAAAATTTAAAAAAAATCAACGAGTTTGGCAAGACCTCTAGGAATTTAACATTTTTATTTTATAATGAAAACTTATAAATTGTAATTTTGTGTTTATTTTTTACGAATTCTGTAGGTTCCGTTAGGCATAAGGTACCTATATGTTAAATAATTAGTCATATATAAAAATATATTGTTTAAGTTTTTGCCCCCCCCTGAAAAACGCTCTATGGACGCCCTTGTACCATGGCGATCAGTTATTTTGTTGAGTTATAGTTTTTCGACAGTGGCTTCTCCGCCAATAACGAGGAAGAGTAAAACAATAAAATAGCCAACATTTTAAAGGTTTATTTTGTCGTAAAATCCCTTTTTCATGTTCATAAAATGCTTCAAAATGATTGCCATGAAATAAACATTTTATGATTATAGTCAACTTTTACTAGAGAGGAAGACTTTTATACCAGACTTACTTTAGGGCTATCGGAATAACAAATACTACGTACGTATTTACGGGCTCGAAAGCTTACAACCTACTTGGCTGCGAAACAAGAAATTTTGTATGTCAATTAGGTATTAATTCTTTTCAAAATGAATGTTTGGATTGATAACAGTGGAGGCTCGTGGATATTTCAAATAGAAGGTAATTTATTATTCTAAGCAAATGCGAAAACCGCCGCAGGCCAATCGCCGAAGCCGAAACATTTTTGGGTGCCACGCCCATAAAAGTATTGGTTTGCCTAATAACATTTTTTGTTACCTAATAAAAAAATTATTAAAATGCATAATTAATTTGTGTTAAGCTACATGCTTGGTGAAACTGCTGTTTCATTGCACATCAAGAAATTTTTTTTATTAAAATGCTTCTATACTTCTTGTCCTTATTTTTTTGTGAAATTAATAAATTAACTTGTGGGCAACCATTTGTTTTCAACATAAAACATGTATGGGTAATTATTTGTAAACGAAAGTAAAGTCAAAGTTAAAATCAAATTATGTTTAAAATATAAAGTATTTACCGACAAAGCTTTTAGTTAACCATAACAATAAAATATAAAATAGTAAAAATTGAAATATTAGAATAAAAATGCAAATAATAATTTATGACATATTTTATCATCAAAATGTTTATTAATGGAAAAAGGTTTTTCAATAATAATAATAAATTATTTAACAGTTTTTTAAAACATTTTTCTACTACCGTACGTAAAATACTAACTTTACGCCCTAAAGAAAGTGTCTGTAATTTAACTTTTTTACGCCAAAAGTAAATAGGATAAATATTTTAATATACATACCTGCATTTTAAATTAAAATTTTATTTTAGATTTTTAAATCTTAATAAAATATTAACATCGATTTATCGGATTTTATTAGATATTTACTTTTATGCAAAACAGTGCGTAAAGTGAAGTGTTTGTACTTTGATTTATTTTATATATTTTTCGGTAGTAGAAAAAATAGTGTATGCGCAAATTGTATTTTTTTACTCATGAGATTTGTGAACTCACCTGTATAAATTCCCATTCGTAAAAAAATATTTCCTTTACACACTTGTTGCATAAATAATTATTATAATTTTACATTTTTTAATATATCCAAGCTGGAAGATAATTAAAAAAATTTTACAAACACAAATTATAGATTTCTTTACAAGACTAAAAGAAAGATTAGATAAACATAATATAATTTTGCCTTGTGTGTATCATGTTATACTATGCATAATTTTTCCAAAAATGTAATTCAAAATAAAAAAAAACTATAATTAAAAGATTTAAAATAAATTTAACCCAACTCAATATAAATAAATAAATTTAGTAATCACTTAAAGACATACCTAAATGAAGCATTAGAAATATTAAAGTAAAATTATTTTAATAATTTTGGAAGACGATACAGTCAGAAGATTGAAATTTCGATAGTCACTGTACACTTATGGTATGGTCGTAATAATATATTATAAAAAGATTTATAAAAACAGTTCTGTAGGTCTGTATTAAAATAAATAAAAGTTTTACTAAATTTCCAAGAAGATATTACCAAATAAAATTAAAAGCAGCGCGCACTTTATAAAAGTTCCTAACCGTGTTTGTGTAATTCGGTTTACCGACTTGACATTTCAGGAGTCGTCAGGGGAAATAATCTTAGGGTTCGTCGCAAAAAGAATTCTTCTTTATTAATTTACCAAGTTTCAGTTTGACTTTAGCATCAGTTTTTGCTCGTGCTGAATTTAAAATTGACTCAAAAAAATATGTAAGGGCTGAACAATACGGAATAGAATACTGCTAGGTATCAGAGTTGTTGTAAGTATCATTAAAAAGTATGAGTAAGAAATTAAGTAACTATACTAGTAATAAAAAAAACAAGTAATATGAATGATAGTTTTAGGTATCCAATATTTTCATTTAAATGTTGTTTCTATAATAACCAGCACTTGTTTTGAACTGAAGTACAACTACTTTTAGTTTTCTTGTAGGAAAAGCGTAGTAATTGCAAAAAAAAAATAGTCAAGATATTATCTTATCGATGTTTTATGGGACACGAGACACAATTAGAAAATAAGCAATATGCAATAAGAAATAGGTACTTAATAAGAAATAAAAATGAATCGTGATATAATACAATATTTCCTCCAAGTACATTCAATGAAGATCGACCAATGAAATTGTCAATAATTCGACATCCTAACCTTCTTTTAACTTTTCGTTTTGTCGACAGAATAGGTTATTTTAGTATTTTATTGTTTTTACTCCAACATTGCAGCTTATATAGGACTTAAAAACCCAGAATTATACACAGGCCAGTGGCCACAGTTTTAGACGTTCCTCAGCCACTCTACTGGCTAATTCTGGCGAATAAATAACAAATATTAAACGTTTAGGAGGATGGAAATCCACGTCTGTTGCCGAAGGCTACCTGGAGGAATCCATCACACACATGTCTAACAAAATTATCAATCTCAATATTCCATCAAATTTGAGCTCTAGTTTAAAAGCGTCCAAGTTCCAAGTCTTCAAAAACTCAACAGTTTCCCAGCAGCGCAAACAACAGTTCGATACATACCTCTTTCTTTGCAACCATCCGCTCATCAGGATCAGTTGGCTTCGATGGCTTCAACCTGTCTGGTATTCGCAATCAATTTGCATAGTGCTTAAGTGCATCAAATTGTATTTTTAATATAAATATTATTAATAAGTAGAAATTACATCTAATATTTTGTGGTAGTTTTTCTAACGCTTGTAGAAAAAATTTTGATCCTAACTCATGGAGAAAGTGGCTCTTTCCGCACTTGTTAGGATAATAACTATTTTAGGCAACTGTCACAAAACAGGACGTTTTACGGATTTAGTACTGTCCCTGAAATATAAATTTTTTGTTAGTATACACGGCCGCTTTATTCACAAATTTATTATGAAGATAGCCTACTAGAATAATAGACTTAATTTGCTTTTTAAGTTATTTTGCCAATAAAAATAAAACTAGAAGGTGCGTTGCTAGGCAGTTTGTTTACAAGCTTTCCGTTTCTGTCAGTGTCAGTATTATAATAATTAAAATCAATAATCAGGAAATAATAAAAATAGTAAAAACTGATAGTGACAATCCATCAGATGCGCAAATGAAGCGACTTTAAATTTATTACCAGATAATGAGTTCATTCATAAAGTAAACAAAAACTACAATTTAAGCAAAATATCTGCACTGAAAAAACAAGGGAAATACAATAAAAGTATAAATTAGTGCATATTACAATGTAAGATAAAAAAAAGGTCCTTAAAGTTTGCGTTTTTGGCTGTTTCTGTCGTAAAATAATAACTGTCCTTGAATTACTCACGATCCAGACGTCTAGCGATTTTTCTTGGAGTCTTGGTCATTTTATAATAATGCTATGCTATGACGGTAACTTTTTGTTTTTAGAGAGATTGTTAGATTTTAACAGACTACCAGGCAGCCTTAGACTTAAAACAAATTTAACAATGAAATATCTATGCCTTAACATAATTAACACCTTTATGTTAATTAAGACTTAAAAATGATTGTGAATCTAAAACTTAAAACTTATTTTCATTTTTTATTACCCAGTTTTTCAATTTCCTAAGTTGTTATCCTATATTGCAATGCATATCCGGATAATGTATCTCTATGCAATTTTTATGGAATGGTGCAATGTTTATAAAACAAAAAATTTAAAAGAAGTATTTTTTGCATTTTCAAGTTTTAAAGTCATCAACTTAATGGTCCACTTATTTAATGTTAAAACTTACAATTATGATTAAAAATTACATGGATATCAGCAAATTTCCAAAACTGCTTGCTTTTAAAAAAAAATGTGGGTTACCAGATGAATTATCGTTATATCGTTTATACTTTTGGAAAAATACCATCACTTATTGCACAGTATCAACAATTACCAAATTTTAATAGAGACCGTAAAATGGGGTGAATAGGATCAATTGACACTTTGAAAGCTTGTGACTTGAAAACTATCTGCCTGAATAAATTTCTCAATAGGTTAAAACATGAGTTAAGGTTGGTACTTTTAAATGGTGGTAGAAGTTTTTATACAGGGTGTACCCTGTTGTATACTTATATATATATATATGTCGATAGGCGGTTATGAGGACATTTTTAAAAGCTATGGTTTTTTTGTATACAACAGTTTATATAACATATAGAAACATATGTATACAAATTTTTTTCAAAAAAAATCAAAAATAAGCAATATTTTTATGTACTGGTGTATATAAGGACTTTTCGTTTTATTATTTTCTTCCACCTGAACTCAAGTCCAATGAGTCATGTCCTAACCCCTAATAAGGATACAACTGAAAGGGGTTCCTTCATGTTGTGTACCTGGGCCCAGAGAACAGAAACCCATTATTTTTGATTTTATTGTCCCTGGTCTGCGTACTTTTACCTTAAGGGACAGCTTATGGATGGTATCCTAGAGGATATTCATTGGATGTCCTAAAAGGCCTATTTAGCGGATGTCTTAATTTGTGACATTTGTATCATGCACTAGATCAAAAATAAACCAAATTTAGACATACTTTGGACTTGTTGTCGACATTTTTCGAACTTCCATTGGATGTACCTAAGGGGGTAACTTATGGGCGTCATCCTAAAGGGCATTCATTGAATGTCCTAAACGGCCGATCCGATGGATGTCCTAATTTGTATCATCAATTGGACACTCAGTGGGTACAAACTGAACCAAATTTGGATATTTTCTGGACGTGTGTCGACAATTTTTGTACTTCCATTGGATGTACATACGGGGGCCACTTATGTGAACTTGATAAGAGTGGGAGAAGCTATTGAAAATGTAAACATTAAAATCGCTGTAACTTCTAAACGACTTATTCGATTTTACTAAATTTAAGCTTGTTTGAAAGAACCTTCAATTGTCGTATCTAATGGTACACAATAGTTTCTAATAAAATAGCTAGAGGGCGCAATTTGTATTAAAAATTATTATTTTGGCAATAACTCTGAAACGAGCAAAGATATCGAACGTCGGTCTTCACATCTTTTCTTGCAAATTTCATCCACTTTTCGATTATGATGTCATAGTTATACCGTATGATTTGAATTTTCGGGATGAAATCGAAAAAACTGTTATTATTCCAAATTGCGCCCTCTAGCAATTTTATTAAACACTATCGTATACTGTTGAATACGGCGATAGAAGATACTTACCTTTCCCTTCCAAACAAGTTTAAATTTAGTAAAGTCGTTTAGAAGTTACAGCAATTTAAATCTTTACACATTCAATAGCTTCCCCCACTCGTATCAAGGTCGGTACGCCAATGAGCGTTAAACCAAAATGATGCAGAATCGTCTAAGATTTTCGATGATACAATCAGAGTTATACCTTAATATGGGAATTTTCGGAGAAATTTAGAATTAAAAAAAAAATTTCAATTGTGCCCCCTTGCGGCGAAATGAGGAACTTAAACGTAATTTCCAGAATTTTCTCATGACCGCTTTAATCATAATTTTTTTCCAAGTTTCTATGCCTTGTACTTTCCGAGATATGGCCGGTGGCCACCCTTAATGAAACACCCTGTATACATATACGTACAGGCAGTTTCGAAGACAAATTTTTAGAAATACCGGCTGTTGCGAGGACAATTGGTGCTTATGAAGTCTCCATAAAGTTTTTCCGAAACATTATGATTACCTAACCTAAGAACCAGGAAGAAAAAATCTATACCAACCATAAACGTTAAAATTTACTAACCACATAGGTTTACCTAAAACGAGGTAGCAGTTTTCTTTCTCTTCCTCTCTCTCTTCCTCTTTCTTAAGGAATGTAAATAAGGGTAGACTCTTAGGCCATCAGTAAGCTGTCTTAAGAAAATGCAAAGGGAAAGAAGGAATCTCGTAGGGCTATTTTAACGGTTTTTAAATTAAAAATATGGTTCGTAGGTTAACCACATGATTTCTAGGATAATCGCCTGGTTTGTAGGTTAATAATCATGGTTCTAAGGCTATTATAGTTCGTATAAAGAATATCAATTATACTTTCTAGGATTACCATGATGATCATGGTTCGTAGGTTAACCAACATGGTTTTTTAGGTTACTTATCTTATCATGGTTTTTAGGTAAATCAACAAACCCTAATTTTTACCAATTGGCGTTTATACTATGAAAAACATTATTACATTAATTAAAAGGCACAATATATGGAAAATTTATTAAAAATCAGAGGCTACGGGGTACTTTAAAAACTTATTTTTTTTTCAAAAACTGCAATTTTTACCATTTGACGTTTATACCTTATGAAAAACAATATTATATTAGAAAACACAACAGATCGAAAATTTATTAAAAATCAGAGACTACGGGGTACTTTTAATAATTTATTTGTATTGAAAACCGTAATATTTACTAATCGACGTTTATACCTTATGAAAAACACGATTGTATTAAAACACCACATATTGAGAAGTTAACGAGAAACAGAGACTACGGGGTACTTTCCAAAAGTTATTTTTATCAAGAACTGTCATTTTTACCAATCGACGTTTAATGATAAACGCTATTGTATTAAAAAGACAACAGATCGAGAATTTATTAAAAGTCAAAGACTACGGGGTACTTTAAAAAGCTACATTTATTGAAAACAGTAATTTTATTATTAACATTTTTTTTGGGGGTTGTTGGAGATAAACGGTTTATTTCTAAAGAAAAGCTGTACATTATTGGTGTTGGGTTTCTTCTTTTCACAAATTTTATAATCTTAGGGGCAATAATAGGGCTATTTCATAAAGCATAAACGAATTGGTATAACAATCAAATCACATGATTTTTCATTGGTAAAAATCATTTTAACCATTTTTTAATTTACATAATGACTTTTCTAATATCATCGACAAAATAATAACATAAACACTTATTAAGGAAATTTTAACGTTCGCCCAGCATATTGTTTTAAAATGCCCCCAAGGATCAAAATGTGATTTTTTCGGTACCTCTTAATGAGGCAACATAACGAGAAAAACCTAATTTTCTATCTGATCATACAAGCTGACATCTCTCGAATTTGAAAATAATTTCCAGCGATTTCTCTCAGCAGTATATACTAACAATTTTTTTTTCCTAAAGCTGTAATACGACCGAGGGCCGTTCTTATTTGGCCACCCGGTATACTTTTCTAACCTACTGATATTAATCCTTGTCCTTATACTATAAAGTTGTATTTCATCTAACACTGTTAGATAAGTATTTGTTTTTTTCTTTTGCACTCATTTTTTTTTTTTTTAATAAAATTACCCTAAACTAATTTATCTACCGGGTGTCCAAAATAGGAATGATTAGCCCACACTAGGTAAAATTTAATGCAATATGAGATATGAAAAACATTTTTTTTATGATAATGAACTATTTTAGGATAGTCCTTTAATTTCCTATTTTATGGTATTTTGCCAAGTTCAATAATCGTTACTCATAATTATGTCTTGTTAGTTATTATGCTTCTTGTCATACCAGTCAACAAACCCAGAGTTTCACTTTAACCGTATACGTATACCGGGTGTTTCTCAAAAGACGTTCACCCCTATAACTTCTCTGTATTTATAGATATTACAATGAAGTTTAGATATTATGCATAAGAGATTGAGTCTGCATTTGTTGGCATAATTTTCAATTTGTTAGCACTTCCGATTTGACCGGAAGTGTCCTTGACTTTCGTATTTTAAATGGGACATCTTGTATATTTTTAGATACTTATTGGGATTCAGCATAACATTCTGAGTGAAATAACATCTCGCTTGTCATTTTTCAACGTGTTAACATTTTTATGTTTATTTTTTTTTCAATCTAGAGTGCTACAAATTAATTAAATCTGTTAGTTTACAGTCATATAGTATATGAAAATTAAAATTATGTCATAATAATTGACTTTCTAAGTTTCACAAGCGTTAAAAAAATGAAATTTTGTTGACGTTTACTCCATTTTTCGAAGAATTTGATACCATACACTCATATGCTATTTTAAAATTGACACGAAGAAATTTGCCTTAAATCCCAATCGCAAATTTAAAAGCGTTATGCATTATTGCCGCCCTTTATTTTCTAAAGAAATATAAAGACGGCTTTGAAAAACAATGGAATGATTTTGAAAAGCAATATGGTTTTAAAGTGAAATTGTAATGTCATTCGTTTATTAAACTTTAACATTCTAAATCAGATAAAATGGTTAATTTTACAAGAAATTAACAAATTGATATGCTCCTAATTATTGGAGTGACCAGAAAAATTTTTCTGAAGCCGCAAGATTGTATGTATTGTATGTTTTATAAACTAATGACATTACAACTTAAAATTAAAGCCATAAATATTGCTTTTTAAAACCATTCCATTGTTTTTCAAAGAACCTTTATATATTATATAGAGAGGGTGGCATATAAAAGATGTCCCATTTAAAATATCAAAGTCAAGGTCACTTCCGGTCAAACCGGAAGTGCTAACAAATTGAAAATTATGCCAATAAATGCAGACTCATCTCGTATGCATAATCTCATAATTTCATTAATATAAATATAAAAAAGTTATGGGGGTGAATGTATTTTAAGAAACACCCGGTATGTACAGGCAGTTTTGAAGACACATTATTAGAAATGCCGGTGGTTGCGAGGACATTTGGTAAGCTGATGACTTATTTCGATGTAAGAAATTACGGTTAATCTTCGAAACATAATGATTAACCTAAGAACCATAATGCATCACCTACAAAACATATTGGTTAACCGAAGAACCTTGTGGTTAAACGAATCATGTATTTAACCTACGAACCGGGAATTCTTTTCAGTATAGAAATTCTCTCTCTCTGTGTTTTTTTTTCTAATTCTTACTAGATCGTAGTTACTATGATAATCTTTAAAAATAAAATTTACGCTACGGCTAGGTGTATTTTTTTTTTCACTTTTACACAGAGATAAAAAAATCCTGTATAAACCGTTGGTTAACATACACAGGTATACACGATGTAACAAATTCGACGCGGAGTATTATTATTAACTAATCTGTTGGTATCGTATAATAAACTATAGAGTCCAATTTACAGCAAAGTTGGTAATTTTGATGTTATTTATTCATGGTTCTTGTATATTAATTATCATGACTAGATGACTAGATTTAACACAAATTCTCATCTGGAAAGACCTTATAAGCACCAAGTGTCCTCGTAACTGCCGGTAATTCTAAAACTGGGTCTTTAAAACTGCCTGTACTTATATGTATATAAGGTAAATTATGAATTAGTTTGCGTTATAGACTGGAAAAGGTGCCTTAAGTAACGTGCCCTCATTCTGAATAATACCATTACAAATAATAACTAAAATGTTTTTAAAATTAAAAAAAATACATTCCTTTTCATCTTTAAGAAAAGTTTATCAATGCAAAACTGCCACTATTTAAAAAAATGTCTTCGGTATTATTTTGCTAAGCATTTCATAGCTTTTGCCATCATATTAAATTAAAACTTTTATAATTATAGTCTAAATTTAATAATACAATAAAATCTCGAGCTGTCATATATTCTGCTGGCCTAAGAATCTACCTGCCATTCCCATACCTTAAGAAAGAGAGAGAGAGGAATTCTTACATGAACAGACTTCATAAGCACCAAGTGTCCTAGCAACCACCGGTATTTCTAAAAATTTGGCTTTAAAACTGCCTGTACGTACCATTGCGATAAAAAAAAGTAGTACAACAAAATATAATTTAATCGGTTGGTCTATTATAAAATATTTTCTTTCAAACTGATAACTCAGTGTCACCAGAATTGTTGCGTCAGTGTCATGTCAGTGTCACCTTTATTACAATACTGTCACCAGAATTTTTCATGGTAACGCCTAAAAAGTAAGGTGGCATAATTATATTGTTTTCATAGTGACGACGATATCCACTTCTCGATATTCTTATAGACCAAGAGTTCTATCTGGGAGTACTAATTCTTGTACTACTTTTTTTTTATCGCAATGGTACATGTATACCGCGGAAAATATGAATGAAATGTGCAGTATAGATAAATAATGGCGTTTTGATTAAAAAAACAAAACGGTTAGGGTGTAAACTCTGATGGGTTTAGAAATCAGACGTACTGTCGTTTCAAATAATACCTACTAAAGATTATAATAATTCGTAAAATCCAAAAAAAAATTCCATTCCTTCCCATCTTTAAAGAAATTTTTAAATGCAATATGGTGTATGTATTCTGTACCGCATACAAATTTGTTGCCGTTGTATAAATAAATGTACAGGCAGTTTTAAAAACACATTTTAAAAAATAACGGTAGTTACGACACTTATTGCTTATATATATGGGTTTTCAAGTAACATTTTATGGTTAACTTATGGACAATCATGATTAACCTGTGAACCATAAAAGATAACCTACGAACCTTATGAACGTCCGTATGGCTTTACCAAAATAAACATCCATGGGATCTCCGTTACAGAACCATGGATATTATTGGATATTTTGGATTACCAGTGGACATCCAAAACCATATTATGTCCAATGACTTTACCAAAATGAACATTCATAGGACCTCAGTTAAAATGAACATAAACGAACCATGTGTTTAACCTACGAACCAGCAAAACTCTTTACAAAATAATACCGGAGATAAATATTTTATAAAATGGTGGCAATTGTGTATTTATGAATTTGCTTTTAAGCGGAATTATTAATATAATTTTTTTGGTATTATTCATAACAAAGATACAACGTATGAATGTTCATTTTGGTAAAGCCATTGTACATAATATGGTTTTGGATGTCCATTGATAATCCAAAATATCCATGGTTCTGTAACGGAGGATGTTCATTGTGTTAAAGCCATTGATTGGACATACGGTTTTGGATGTTTACTGGTCATCCAAAATATCCGTGGTGCTGTAACGGAGATCCCATCATGGATGTTTATTTTGGTAGAGCCATACGGACGTCCATAAGGTTCGTAGGTTATCTTTTATAGTTCACAGGTTAATGATGATTGTTCATAAGTTAAACATAAATTGTTACTTGAAAACCCATTTAAGCAACGAGTGTCGTAACTACCGTTATTTTTTAAAATGTGTGTTTTATAACTGCCTGTACATATTATATGCATATGCATAAATAAATTAGTATGCGGTACAGAATAAATACGCCATATTGCATTTAAAAATTTCTTTAAAGATGAGAAGGAATGGAATTTTTTTTTGGATTTTACGAATTATTATTATCTTTAGTAGGTATTATTTGAAACGACAGTACGTCTGATTTCTAAACCCATCAGAGTTTACACCTAAACCGTTTTGATTTTTTTAATCAAAACGCCATTATTGATCCATAGTGCACACTTATTCATATTTTCCGCGGTATACATGTACGTACAGGCAGTTTTAAAGCCAAATTTTTAGAAATACCGGTGGTTGCTAGGACACTTGGTGCTTATGAAGTCTGTTCAGTAAGAATTTCTGGTTATCCTCCGATACATTGTGATTAACTTAAGAAACATAAAGC
Source organism: Polydrusus pterygomalis (assembly GCA_963969555.1). Classification (NCBI taxonomy): domain Eukaryota; kingdom Metazoa; phylum Arthropoda; class Insecta; order Coleoptera; family Curculionidae; genus Polydrusus; species Polydrusus pterygomalis. The sequence goes on along the minus strand of OZ018378.1, from coordinate 114,808,041 downwards.
ATAATCTACGAACCATAAACGTTAAAATAGAAACCATGATGGGTAACCTACTAACCATGTGGTTATCCTAGTAACCAAGTGGTTAAGCTGAAATAAGGTAATATCCCATCTAAGGAGTTTTACTTTTTCCCTCTCTCTCTCTCTCTCTCTTTCTCTCTCTCTCTCTCTCTCTCTCTCTCTCTCTATGTCTCTCTCTCTCTCTCTCTCTCTATGTCTTTCTCTCTCTCTCTCTCTCTCTCTCTCTCTCTCTCTCTCTCTCTCTCTCTCTCTCTCTCTTCTTAAGGAATGGGAATGGCAGGTAGATTCTTATTCCAGCAGAAAATGTGACAGTTTTTTTTAAATACTGGCAGTTTTGCATTGATAAACTTTTCTGAAAGATGAAAAGGAATGTATTTTTCTAAATTTTAAAAACATCTTAATTATTATTTGTAATGGTATTATTCAGAATGACGGCACGTTATTTAAGGAACCTTTTCCCGTCTATATAACGCAAACTAATTCATAATTTACTTTATATAAGTACAGGCAGTTTTAAAGACCCAGTTTTAGAATTACCGGCAGTTACGAGGACACTTGGTGCTTATTAGGTCTTTCCAGATGAGAATTTGTGTTAAATCTAGTCATCTAGTCATGATAATTAATATACAAGAACCATGAATAAATAACATCAAAATTACTAACTTTGCTGTAAATTAGACTCTATAGTTTATTATACGATACCAACAGATAAGTTATTAATAATATGCCGCGTTGAATTTGTTACATCGTGTATACCTGTGTATGTTAACCGACGGTTTATACAGGATTTTTATATGTCTGTGTAAAAGTGAAAAAAAAGATACACCTAGCCGTAGCGTAAATTTTATTTTTAAAGATTATGTTCCAAAACTTTACAACAGATCATAGTAACTACGATCTATTAAGAATTAGAAAAAAACAACACAGAGAGAGAGAATTACTATACTGAAAAGAATTCCCGGTTCGTAGGTTAAATACATGATTCGTTTAACCACAAGGTTCTTCGGTTAACCAATATGCTTTGTAGGTAATGCATTATGATTCTTAGGTTAATCATTATGTTTCGACGATTAGCCGTAAATTCTTACATGGAAATAAGTCATCAGCTTACCAAATGTCCTCGCAACCACCGGCATTTCTAATAATGTGTCTTCAAAACTGCCGGTACATACCGGGTGTTTCTTAAAAGACATTCACCCCTATAACTTTTTTATATTTATAGATATTAAAATAAAATTATGGATACGAGATGAGTCTGCAATTATTGGCATAATTTTTAATTTGTAAGCACTTCCGGTTTGACCGGAAGTGACCTTGACTTTGATATTTTAAATTGGACATCTTGTATATTTTTACTTATTTGGGTTCAGCAGAATTATTGTGAATTATGAGTGAAATGACACCTCACTTGTCATTTTTCGACGTGTTATAACATTTTTATGTTTATCGTTTGTTTTCAATCTAGAGTGCTACAGAATAATTAAATCTGCTCATTTATAGTCAAGTGCCTAGTATATGAAAATTAAAATTATGTCATAGTAATTGACTTTCTAAGTTTCACAAGCGGTCAAAAAATTAATTTTTTTTTTCTTGACGTTTACTCCATTTTTCCAAATGGAACGATCGTGGGTCAGTAGGATATTTAAAACGAGCCATTTTTTTTTTCAACAATTTTATACCATACACTCCTATGCTATTTTAAAATTGACACTGAAAAATTTGCCTTAAATCCCAATCGCAAATTTAAAAGCGTTATGCATTATTGCCGCCCTTTTCTAAAGAAATATAAAGGCGGCTTTGAAAAACAATGGAACGGTTTTAAAAAGCAAGCTGGCTTTAATTTAAAGTTGTAATGTCATTAGGTTATAAAACATACAATACATACAATCTTGCGGCCTCAGAAGAATTTTTCTGCTCACTCCAAAAATTAGGAGCGTATCAATTTGTTCATTATTTCTAGTAAAACTAACCATTTTATCTGATTTACAATATAAGTTTAATAAAGAATGACATTATAATTTCACGTTAAAACTATATTGATTTTCAAAATCATTCCATTGTTTTTCAAAGCCGCCTTTATATTTCATTAGAAAATACAGGGCGGCAATAATGCATAAACGCTTTTAAATTTGCGATTGGTACTCAAGGCAAATTTTTTCGTGTCAATTTTAAAATAGCATAGTGTATAATATCAAATTGTTCGTAAAAAAATGCGCGTTTTAAATATCCTAGTGAACTACCATCGTTCCATTTGGAAAAATGGAGTAAACGTCAAGAAAACAAAATTTATTTTTTTTAACTCTGGTGAAACTTAGAAAGTCAATTATTATAATTTTTTATAATACTCGTATTATTAATTTTAATTTTAATATACTACTTGACTGTAAACTAACAGATTTAATTAATTTGTAGCACTCTGGACTGAAAAAAAAAACATAAAAATGTTATAACACGTCGAAAAATGACAAGTGAGGTGTCATTTCACTCAGAATGTTATGCTAAATCTCAATAGGTAAAAATATACAAGATATCCCATTTAACCAAAGTCAAGGTCATTTCCGGTCAAACCGGAAGTGCTAACAAATTGAAAATTATGCCAACAAATGCAGACTCATCTCTTATGCATAATATCTAAATTTCATTTTAATATATAAATACAGAAAAATTATAAGGGTGAACGTCTTTTGAGAAACACCCGGTATACGTATACGGTTAAAGTGAAATTCTGGGTTTGTTGACTGGTATGACAAAAAGCATTAATAACTAACAGGACCTAATTATGAGTAACGATTATACTGAACCTGGCAAAAATGCCATAAAATAGGAAATTAAAAAATATATACGCGGTTTTAAATAAGGACTATCCTAAAATAATTAATTATCATAAAAATTTTTTTTTTCATATATCATTGCATTAAATTTTACCTAGTGTGTGCTGTATTACAGGACTGCTTTTAGCTGTTAAACAGAAGATCCTGTGTTAAAACCAGCTGCTTGTAAAAAAAATTAAGTAATTGCAGTCCTCTATTAGTTGAAATAAAAACTGCCAAAAACCGCCTCGAAAGATCGACTAAAGCATAAGAACAAAAATTTTAAGAAAAATTATTAACCTTTTATAGCTAAAATATTTAAACCTTTTAAATTTTAATAACTCAATTATTATCTTAATTTTATCATAATCTTTCCAATTTTGGACACCCGGTAAATAAGTGCAATAGAAAAAAACAAATATCTAACAGTGTTAGATGAAATACAATTTTATAGTATAATGATTAATCAGGTGGTTAGAAAAGTATACCGGGTGGCCAAATAAATACGTTGTACCTTTGTTATGTATAACACCAAAAAAATTATATTAATAATTCGTAAGAGATTCAAAAAGATTACATTCGTTGTCAACTTGAAAGCAAATTCATAAATACACAATTGCCACCCTTTTATAAAATATTTGTCTCCGGTATTATTTTGTAAAGAATTTTGCTGGTTCGTAGGTTAAACACATGGTTCGTTTAACCACGAGGTTCTTCGGTTTACCAACATGTTTTGTAGGTTATGCTTTATGGTTTTTGGGTTAGTCATTATGTTTCGGAGATTAACCAGAAATTCTGACATGGAAAGGACTCATAAGCATCAAGCGTCCTCGCAACCACCGGCATTTCTAATTATTTATTTTAAAAACTGCCTGTACACACACTACCAATTCCTGGTAGAATCAAAATCAAAAACTTTTTAAAAATTGATTAATAACCATGGTCAAGATTCGGGTCATCAATGTTGGTCGGATATTCTTAAAAAAGAAAACAATCGAGAAAATAGTAGGAGTAACAACGTTTTGTTCGGACTAAAAATCTTGGCTTTAAAACCACAAGACTTGATAATTAACTTTTGTTGCAACGCTACGTTGTTACGATATAATCTGATATAGTCCTCATAAATATATTAAATATCTTGTGTCCTTATAATATACTATTTACATATAAAGCTTATAAGGACAGTTCCCACAACTACCAATTGACATGTATTTTTACAAGGACAGACCTCATAAGCACCATGTGTCCTCGTTAGCACTGATACTCCTAAAAATTTGTCCTCAAAACTGCCCATTGACATATATATATATATATATATATAATTTTGTGCAAATATCCTATTCACCCCGCAGGGGGTATCAATAGGATCATTGATTCATTTATTGACTGATCGCATTTAAGCAACCGCGGGGTGTATAGAATTTTGCATACAAATTTATCTTAAGTAATATAAAAGAGTACTAAAAATATTATTACCTAAATTTTATAAGTGCTGCAGAGTTGTAGAGATATGAAGTGTGTAAGAGAAAAGCAAAGATAATATGACAACAGTTTAACCGCTAAATTTGACGTTTTAGGTCATGGTATTCAGCCTGCGATGTGGCCAAGTTATTTTAAGTTTAATGTCATAAAAATTACTTTTAACAACCGTTATTTAAAATCTGTACATTGAAATGACCTACACTTTAAAATTACAATTACTACAGATTTTTGAAATTTGAAGGTAACTTTCAATCCTATATACCCCGCTGATCCTATTCACCCCACTGTACGGTATACAGATCATTCTTTTAGAAAAAGTTCAGGCTTTCTTTTGGCTGAAACAGGAGCTAATATTTTAGCGTTAAAAAGCCACGGAGGTTGGAAGTCTAATTCTGTAGCGGAAGGCTACATTGAAGATTTCATTTTAAGGAAAAATAAAATATCAAATAGAATTCTTGCGGGGAAGGTACTTCCGGTTTACGTTTTCTTGGCCAAAATAATTCCAAAGAATTTCATTTAGAAAATACTTTAACAAATACAGCTGATAATCGAGAAAATGTCGCTGCTAGTAATTTTATGTCTAAAAGTAAAATTACATTTTCAAAATGTAATAAACGTAGGTATATTCTACATTTACATAACAGTTAACAACAAATTAAGCCAGAATATATTTTTAATCGCATTTTTGTCTTTTTTCTGAAAAAATAAAAAAAAAATGTACTTGATGAGCTAGTGGCCTAAAAAATGTTGTGTGCACCCCGGCCAAGTGATCTTTTTTGGACGAATCGGAAATTGGCAGCCGAGGCTAAGCAAATTTCAGGTAAAGCAGGAGGGGAAGGTACTTTAGGTTTACGTTTTCCTGTCCAAAATAATTGCAAAGGACTTCAGTTGAAAGGTACTTTAATAAATATTGCTGAAAATCTAGAAAATGTCGCTGTTAGTAAATCCATGTCTAAAAGTGGAATTGCATTTTTAAAATGTAATTAATATATATTTAACATAGCAATTAATAATAAATGAAGGCAGAATATTTTTTTGTTTGCATTTTCGTCTTTTCTCAAATAAAAAATAATAAAAAATAATATACTTATACTTAATTGGTCAGTATAACCTAAAAAATTTTGTGTGCACCTCGGCCGAACAATCTTTTTTGGCCTCGCCTGAAATTTGCTTAGCCTCGGCTGCGCCTAGGTCGCAAATTTCCGATTCGTCTAAAAAAGATCAACTTTACGGCCTTGATACACAAATACCTATTAAACATACAAAGAAGCGTGAAATAATTTTAATAATTTCTTCCGGTAGCTACTCTAAAATTTTCAATACTCCTAGCACTCGCTCTATTGTCAGAGCTATTTGTGCTGTTTTCAGTTTGTCTGTTACAGTTACTGAACAGCAAATCAATAGACAGTTTCGCATCTGCCTCAAATTAAATTTAGATAAAATATTAAAGCTGTAATATATCGAGATACATTATGAGTGTTTATACGTTCGAAATGATCAATGCGTTTGTGTTCTAATAAGCTGGGACAAAAACAAACACATGGGGCTTAATTTATTTAAAAAACCTATTTACTTACTTATACTATATAATAGCTGCGTTGTTATTAAAAATACGCAAAAAATGTTAATACGAAAGTTAAAGGATACCAACTGACATACTTAAAAAATAATTTTCATTTCAACAGGGTGCTGCATGAGGTGGCTCAGAAAAATGGGACAAAAATATTAGTTTTATAAACGAAACACAGTATTTTTTATAGGACTTTTTAATTATAGAGATAAGAAAAGATGTTATTATGTCTCCTATAGTAAACCCACCTCTAACCGCCTTGCGTAACTAGGTTAATATTGCGATCAGAGCTGAAAAAAACGCTTTTATGCAATTGACGTTTCAGCGAGATCCTAAAATTTTTTTGCGTATGATTTAGGTACTTAATTGACCCAGCTTATTAGAATTCAAACGCGTTGATAATTTCGGACGTATAAACACTGATAATGTACCTGGATGTCTTACAGCTTTAATATTGTATCTAAATTTAATTTAAGGCAGATGCGAAACTGTCTATTGATTTGTTGTAATCTGCCTTTATTTATTGTTAACTGTTATTTTAAATAAACATTTTGAAAATTTAATTCCCCTTTTAGACATAAAATTAATACCAGCAACATTTTCAGCAGTTTTTATTGAAGTACTTTCCAACTCAAGTTTTTTGAAATTATTTTGGACAGGAAAATGCAAACCGGAAGTACTTTCCCCTCCTGCTTAACCTGACTTAAAATATATTCGTGGAGATGACTGTAAGTTTTTTTCCCCATATCTCAACAGTTCCGCTCTGAGATAATGGACTACTTCCGTAAAATTTATATAAATTATAAATTGAAGGGGTCCAAGGATGAATCCCCGGAGCACTCCATATTTGGCATATCCTAAATAAAATTTCACACCTTCAATCTCCACAAGCTGCCGCCTACTAGAAAAATAAGACTCATCAACAGCAGTTGTCTGATACCGCACCCCGCTATAGCTATTTTATGTATTATTTTTTCCTAGTATTCTAAATAAAGGCATTATTATTAATATAATAACTGACACTATTGACATTGAATTCTACATTTTCACTGGCTACAGCTGATTTATGGTATAACGCACATTTCTATATTTCAAATATTTTTATTGTTTTATAGTAATTTCGGTATGGTTTGTTCAGTGATAACGACTTCTAATAATGGTTTTTGATTATTCGTTAACTAACTTCATTTCTATAACACCCTTAATATTAATTAAGAATAATATTTTTTTGATGGTTTTTAATTGTTATGTTAGAATAAAGAATCTGAAAAGTTATTGGAAAATAAAATATATTTATATTTTTCTCGTCTTATGAAATAATATAATTTTTACATTTTCAATACTAATTATTATAAACTTACTACTAAGTTTCATTATTTCAATTCGCTGAGCTTTTTGATTTGTCCACTGTGTAAGGTCACTTTTGGTTGAGAGTATTTACCTGTGATGCCTGTGAGCACAGGGCTCACTTCATTTTTCTCAACATTAAAAAAAAACCATAATAATAACATAGAATCTAGGAGAACCTTACCATTGTGTCCCTAGCAACCAAATGAATTATTTAAAACAACCTTATTTTTATTGCCAAATAACATTAGATATGATTTAGTGATGTTTAAATTTAAATTATGATTAGTCGCCAGACTAGTTAGAGTTTGCAAGTCATTATGAACTGTACAAACCCCAAATATTTATCAAAATCAAAACAAAAATAAAGTGTCATCAAGCATAGGCTTGTACTTTACCGTATTATAAAGATTTAAGAATATCGGATTTGTAGATGAGAAAAAGTAGAGCCTTTTGACACGCCAGATAATATGTTAATCTGGTCTGAATACTTACCATCAGAAAATATTTTTTTGTAGCGATTTGAATGTTATGACTCGATAATTGATTCCTTTTAAAAGCCAAATAACTGTAATTTTAATACAAGAAGTTTGTGATAAATGGTGTCAAACGCTGTGGAAAAATCTCATACAATTAAAGCACTATTTAATTTTTTATCAGATGCTCGACTTGTATCATCAATAACATATTAACAAATAATTATACATTTAGTTGTATAATCGTTGTTCGTAAATTTTAGACAGAGCAGGTTAAATACTAATAATTTTAAAGTCATTCAAGTTGTCAGGGTTTGACAATTTAGACAGTAGCTTTTCAATCGATATTTTCCATATATCCGGAACTTAACTTAATTCTATGCAACAATTTTTAATATGAGTAATATATTTATCAATAAATGGATTGCAGTATTTCAGCATAGAAGGTGATAGGTATCTCATCAACTCCCGTTGCGTTGGTTTGGATTCTGTTCAAAATTTTCTGTACATCTGAGATATCAGCTAAATTAAAAGAAAATACAACATTGTAGAAATTACTACTATAAAATTTAATTTTATTACTACAAACAGATACATTTTGAAGAAAAGTTCCAAAAAAATTGTTTATATCGTTAGGATCAAGTTTTTAAATAAAACATATTGCAACGAAAATTAATATTTAAAAATGTCCCTGTACGAATTCGCAGGCTTTTAGGACCTATTCCGGAAAGTGCCTGTATCATCTCGTTAAATTTATACTTTGCGCAGTTAACGTAAATTACTATTAACAGAAATACATGCTGACTTCACTGGAATCCCGTCAGCATTAAACAATAAATTAATACACATTCAACCATCTGCAAAAGCCTTAACAATTTCATCTGTTTATTTAACTAACGAACAACAGTTTCCCATCTGTCTCAAACTAAATTTGCCTACAAATGAACTAAATTTATTGAAATAACGAGATATCGAAAGGAATTTAATTAACCTTTCCGAACTATTTAAACTAGGTATATTAATATACTTTTACCGAGATTAGATTGTTAAATTTAATTAATGTTAGTTAAATTGTGTGTTCGAGTGGAAGAATATTTGCCGTCTTAAAAAGATTTTCTACAGGGTAGTTACTTATAAAATAAGTTTAATTTTATCGCCTTTAGTGTCTCGAGAGAACGAGACGAGACGAAACGGGACGAGAGTGGTCCGGTCTTCTGTGAGACGAAACAATAATATTATCTGCTACATTCTCTTGAGACGAGATAAGAACATGCAAGAACGAGAAATCTGGCAAAATCTTAAGATTTTGATTAGAATTTGCGATAAACTTTAAAAATAATCCAGTTAGTATCACTCGATAAAAAAGCAATCTTTATTACCGATATTGTAAGATGGCCAGGGAAAAAATCGGGACACGTTGCCGAAAAACATTAGAAAAAAGGACCAAAAAAAGAATGAACCTTTTTTTATAACGTTTATAGTTTTTGTCGAACTATTTGGTACAGAGAACTGGTTGATAAACGATATTGATTTTCGCGAATTAAGTATAATATTATGCCACTTTCAGCAAAATATAGGGAGTAAATTACATACTATTTTGATGGTGCCCAGTTTCTCGCGAGACGATGCTATTTTTATTAACAAAACTAGAAGATAAAAAACTCGTTTTATCGAAAGAGAGAGCAGTAAAGTGAAAGGAAACAAGGCTTTTATTTTCTACCGTGCGAGCAAAAATTATTTGCGTCAAAGAGGGCCTTGCATCTATGGATGTAATGCTTAGCCGTAGAGCTTAATACCTGTTGGGTGTCAGTAACTACCTGAATTAACAATCAATCGGTTATTCCGTCATCTTTGACAGTCGTTACAAAAAAGTTGATTCACCGCTAATTTTTAAAATTTCTTGAACAATTCACACAATGGGCTTTACGGAACAGCACAAAACATTTATGGCTGAAGCGTATTTTCGAAACGGGGTTAGAGTAAATGGTGAGTGGCAATACAATCCGGGTTTGTGCATGGACGATTTCCACGAACATTTTCCTCACGTTGCTTTTATTGCTGGGGATTTTTATCATTGCCTGAAAAGAACCGTGGCTGTGTTTAAGGAAACAGGTTCTAAACAACACAAAAAAAGAGCAGGAAGACCATCTATAAGAACAGAAGAACTTGTTGCAAACGTTCGCGAAATAATGCAAAATACGAAGAGACGTGTGCGGTGGCCAATTTCAGCAATTTATGTAATTATTTTCCTTTTTCTTTCTGTATATTCTTACTTTGTTAACTTTGTAAACAACAAAAATAAATTTGTATTTGTCTACTTATTTTATTACTTATCAGTTTGGCATATCATGTCATAATATGAATTTGACAAAATTTTAACCTAGATTTGGTTCCATATATCGTCCCCATATCATTGTGATCTAAACCATGCCCTACGTTTTTAATCCAAGCCCTCTTTAATGCAAATAATTTTTGCTCGCACGGTAGCTTCGTTCATAAAAATAACATTGATACAAAAGTTTCTATTGGATAGTGTATGTATGGTGTTTGTATCGTGGATTATGCAGCCCTCACATCATTGGAACCAGATTGATTTTTTTTTAGTATTAACTAAAAAGTTAACAAAATGGTTTCTATGTAAATAAAATTATACAATATTCAACGTTATTTGGCGTTTGTTTGTCAATGGCATCTGTTGTTTACCCCATTAGCAAATACTGTCAAAACCTATCGGGGATAAACGAAAATGTTTTCGGCGTGTTTCTCGAAACTATGATATTGACGTTTGCCGCCTTCTTTATTAGGACGGCAGATAACCTGTAAAATCAAAAACTGGTAAAGATGTAACCTCAACAATGAAAATTATTTTAAATGATGTAAAAACCCCCTCCTAAATTTTACAAACTGATCGAGGAGAAGAATTCTTTAACAGAGATTTTCAAAACTTAATGGGGGAGTTTAAAATTAATCATTACAGTACGTTTTCAAGTTTGAAAGCTAGTATTGTTGAAAGAGTAAATAGAACATTAAAAAATAGAATGTGGAGAAAATTTAGCATGCAAGAAAACTATAAGTGGTTAAATATATCACCTGAGATAGTTTTAGAATATAATCACAGAAAACATAGGACAACTGGATTAAAACCCATTGATATTAGTAAAAGTAATAAAAAATATGTACTTAAATCATCTTACATACATATCAAAACTGTTAATCCTGCTACTTCTAAATTTAAGAAGGGTGACTTTGTAAGAATAAGTAAACATCGGAGATCTTCGTTGTTGAACGAGTTAATGTAACTAATCCTACAACATACTTACTAAGAGATGACAAAAAAAGAAGATATTTTGAGGTATTACTATCGTTGCCCCTTTCCATCTTTAAATAACGAACAGGCATAAAGTCAAATTTCTCTAAGAGCACGCCGCATCATGGATAAGTCACCTGTCATTTATGGACCCTGTTGAAGTCTGGTCTATTTTACGTTAAGATGTTGGCGACAGAGACAGGATTGGACTAAGTTATTTTACCATCGCATTCATCATATTTTAAATTTGTACGGGGGTCTTAATGGTTATCAACTGGTGAATCAAGAAACACATTTGACAGTTAACAATGCGACTATAATTGAATTAGTAGTTTCAAATAACAAAAATTTTGTTACACACAGCTTAACAACTCCCATAATTACTGATCACTGTATTGTTGAAACGATTCTTTTAAAAAACCTTAAAAATAATAAAAAAATTACTATTCGTCAACGAATGGATGATACTGCAAATTTTAAAAATTCTTTAAAAAATATCGATTATGATTTTAGTGAACCAAGTATAAATAAAAAGTGTGAATTTTTTGTAAATAGTGTAAGAAATGTAATTGACACATATTCCCCTAAAAAAGAAGTTTTATTATATTCTAAACAAAAATTTGACGTCAGTAATGAATTTATAAAATTAATAAAATATAAAAATAAATGTTTCCATAAATTTAGATTCACAAATCTGGCGGATGACTGGCTTACGTAGGTATAAAGAATCCAGAAATTTAGTAACATCAAAAATTAAAAATGAAAAGAAAATTTTTTTTAATTTAAAAATAGATGAATGTAAGTATGATTAAAAAAAAATGTGGAAGACTTTAAAATTGTTTATTTTGGAAAACAAAGTAGAAGAATATAAAGAAATCAATTTTAATGGAGTTAATTTAAACACTAATATTGAAATTGCAGAAAATTTTAACAAGTTTTTTATAGAAAGCATAAACCATATAGTTAATTCAATACCAAATTACAACGAAAACTTTATTTTTAAAGAAAATTATACTAGGTTTGATAAATTTAAATTGTTAAACTTAAATGAGCTAAAAAAAATAATTTTTAGTTTTTCAAATAAATCCAGTACAGATGATATATCAATAAATTTTTTAAAAACATATTTTAATGAAATATCTATTCAACTATTGGATATTATAAATTCTAGTTGGAAATTTGGTATTGTCCCTGAAATTTTAAAAATAACTACAATAACGCCAATAAGAAAGGTTAAAAATACATCAAAACCAGAAGAATTTAGACCAATAAATACACTTGTAGCTGTCGAAAAAATTTTAGAACAAATAGTCTATTATCAGTTATCAGATCTTGTAGAGGAAAATAAAATATTATCAAAATTTCAATCAGGATTTAGGAAGAAATATAGTTGTGAAACTGCTGTATAATATGTTTCAAATGATTGGAAACTTAAAATTGATAAGGGTGATATGGTGGCCGTTATTTTTTTAGATTTGAAACGTGCATTTGAAACAATTGATAGAAAAAAATTATTAGAAAAATTACGACATTACGGAATTGGTGGACAGGCACATAAATGGTTACATGACTATTTAATGAATAGATGGCAGGTAGTTAAATGTAACGAGTATGTGTCAAATAAAAAAGGTATAAATGTTGGTGTACCTCAAGGCAGTATACTTGGTCCTTTATTATTCATAATTTATATTAATGATTTGGCCTACAATCTAGACATTTGTAAATATCATTTTTTCGCTGATGATACAGTAATTTATATTTCAGATTGTAATTTAATATCTCTAATAAATAATATGAACAATATACTAGAACATATATATAAATGGATGTGTGAAAATAAATTAAAAATAAATATTGATAAAACAAAATGTTTGTTCCTAAGGTCTGATAAACAGTATAATGAGTTTCAAAACCAAAATCTTTCTTTTAAAATAAATAACGAAGCTATTGAAATTGTTACTAAAGTTGAATATTTAGGAGTTAGTATCGACAAAAATTTAAAATTTCATAATTATATGGATTATATTTGTAAAAACATTTAAAAAAAAATAGGATTACTAAATAGATTAAGCGGATACTTAAGCATTTATAGTAAATAAATTATTTTCAATTGTATTATTCTACCTCATTTTGTTTTTTGTAGTTCAATATTATATATATATATGTTCACAACAAGATAAAAACAGATTACATATTTTACAAAATAGAGCAATGAGAATAATATTGGGATGTAATAAATACACTAAAATAACGGAAATGCTAAATTGTTTACAATGGATGAATATAGAAAATTTTTTATTATTTCGTATTTTGATTTTTATTCATAAAATAAATTTAAATATAACAGCACCTTATTATGAAAATTTTTTGACAAAATTTAACGAAGTTCATATTCATGAAACAAAAGGAAAAAATAACTTTATTTTGGATCATACAAATTTGAAATCGACTCAAAAATCAATATTTTTTTGTGGTGCTATAGAATATAACAAGTTAGGAAATAAAATTAAAAGGTGTAATTTAAAACTATTTGTAAAAAAATTAAAGAATCAAATTTTATGTAAAAAAATTTAATAAAATAGTCTTTCTAGATTGTAATTATCTATGGGGAGAGAAGAAAAAATTTACAATTTGAAATGTACTTAAATAGTTCAATGAACTAATAAAAATTTGTTATTATTATTATTATTATTATTATTATTATTATTATTATTATTATTATTATTATTATTATTAATATTATTATTATTATTATTATTATTATTATTATTATTATTATTATTATTATTATTATTATTATTATAAGCATAATGGAATGAAAAAATACAGCGTTAATTTTATTTAGAATTAAAACATCGAACTCAACGTGCAACAGATTAAAAGTCAGGGCGTTATTGATAAATATATTTGACATGCCGTATTTAAAAAAATTTTGTCAGCATATTTGTGTTAATTTTTAACACGCTTTTATTAGCTTCACCTGTATGTTTGTTTGTATGTATGTTTGTAACCGACTTCTTTGAACCCGATTTTGACCCACTTTAAACGGTCAGATTTAATTTAAATTTTGTAGACTTATCAAGAACCGCGGACAATACAATAATCTACACGCAAAAAATTCTCCTGTCAAATTTTGACAGCTGTTAGGTATAAAACGAAGAAGCGATTTCGACGAAACAAATTAGGGGGTTGTATAGTATTCGATGCAGAGAATTCGGGAAAAATAAGCAAAAAATTCTCCTGGTAAAATTTAAAAGCTGTCAATATGTAAAATCGTTTAAAAAAAATGATATTAATGAAAAAATTATAAGGTCGTATGTATATTGACGGTTGAAAGTCGAAAAAAATACGCAAAAAATTCTCTTGTCAAAATTTGACACCTGTCAATATGTCAGAATTATTACAATAACCGATAGTTATGAAACAAACGTGGGGTCGTATAGATATTGACGCTAAGAATAGAGAAAAATAATAAAAAAAATTCTACCCGTCAAAATAAAATTTTGATAAATTTCTTTTAAAAATTTTGATCATTTTTGTCGTTTGTTCGGGTTTGTATGTATGTTTGTTTGTAACCGACTTCTTTCAACCCGATTTTCACCCACTTTAAACGGTCAGATTTAATTTAAATTTTGCAGACTTATCAAGAACCGCTGACAATACAATAATCTACTAATCTAGCTCAATCTACACAAAAAAAAATGTCCCTAACCCAATAACCAATAACCCTAAATAAAAAATTTAAAATAAATATAGTTTAAAAAACAAAAAAAAAAGGCTTTAATAATTATTCAAACTAAAAAGCGGAAAATAAATATAGTTTAAAATAATTCTTGCAATTCCTAATATAGGCAGAAAATAATGAACAATAAACATTAGTATTATAGTAAAAAAAACAGCGTGGGGCGCTTTGTTTTTTTTTTGTATATCGAGCACCCCACGCTTTTTTCACAATAATACTAATGTTTATCGTTCTTTATTATTTTCTGCCTATATTAAGAATTTCAAGAATTATTTTAAACTATATTTATTTTCCGCTTTTTAGTTTGATTAATTATTAAGCGTGTTTTTTAGTTTTTTTTAAACTATATTTATTACTTTTTACGCCTGGCGAAATTTTTTTAAGATGTCGGATGTCGATGATTTAGGGTCCTTAGATCACGAAAAGTATGTTCCATCCATCGGTTTGTCTATCTGTTGGCTTGAAAGAGTAGAAACTACTTGATAAAGAATGGCGGAATTTTGTATATGGATTAGACTATCTCCATGTTCAAAACTGGGTGCAGGTTGGGTTTAATACAGGTTTAGTATTATAAGAAAAATTGAGTACCATTTGTTTTCAGCTTAATTTTAATCATATTACTTAGTTTAACCATATTATTGTGCACATATTTTAGTTACTTTCAACATACCCATGTACTTTATACAGGGTGGTCATCGAGCATTGATAAAGCGGCAAAGTACAAGAGCTGCGTTTTGACCTGCCCCTCTGGTTAGGCCACCACCAGACCCAGAAATAATTGTTTTGCTTTGGGGCATAAAAAATAATTGCAATATTTTGTATCATTTCATTTGTGTTATTCTGGCTAACATTTTGTGTCTAAAAATTTGCGAAACGAATATTTTAAATTGCATTAAAAACAAACAAATTTGATTTAATCTACTACTGTAAATACCGAAATTAAAACGAATTTTATGGAGTGCCTTTAATTAAAAATATTTACTTTGAAATTGCCGCTGTAGGAACACACATTTATTAAATAATTTTATTTATTTATTTATTAAATAATTCCCAACGAACTTTAGAAGTCCATTACAGGGAAAATATTACACTAACTTAAAAATAAACAAATATAAACAAATTTTTTTACAAAAATATAGAATTACAATACAGAATACAATACAAATAAAATTAATAAAATAGTCAAATTTAAATCAATTTTAAAACTAATTTCCGAATAAAATTAGAGTGCTTTTATTTAAAAAAAAATACAATTTAGTTTTCTTTTTAAAGAGTGTCAATTTTTTTTATATTTTCATACATATTTGGTAGGGTATTATAAATTATAACCCCATTGTATAATAATGATGTTTTACCAATATTGCTTTTAATATTTACTGCTAAAATACTTTCATTTTGCCTTGTGTCATGATTATGTACGGTATTTAATTTTTGGAATGTGATTTTTGATTTTTTTTCTTGAGTGGATATTGAATGAATAATTACACATATTTTTAGTTTATATATTTATATAATAAATATAATAATTAAGTAAAACATTTTAAATTTCTGTTCAGTTTATTTATTTTTATGTATTTTTTATCAAATACTTATTTTAATAATATAAAGTTATTAAAACTAATAACATTCTTTATTTGGAATAAATATAATTATTACAAAATATTATCACAGATTACTAATAAACCTGTCCGACTTTGCAATGAAAAATAATTATACCATATATCAAAAAAAGTAGGTGTGCAACCTAATGTATTTTTTCTACTACCGTGCGTAAAACACTAACTTTACACACTATGGAAGGTGTCTAAAATTTAACTTTTTTTAACTAGTGCGTAAAGTAAATTACTTTACGCACTAGTTAAAAAAAGTAAAAAATATGAATGATTACATTAATATGGATACCTGCATTTTTACTTAAAATTGGTCTGGTTGGCCATGGACAAATGGCGATTTCTGTTTGACGTATCTGAATGTTGACAATTTGTGATTTATGCCAGGTGTTTTAATGATTTTAGGAATTATTGAAGATTTTAATACGGTAAGTTTTGAGTTGTGATATCAAATGTGTTATATTGTTATGATTTCGTTTAATTTTATTTCAGATTTTTAAATCTCAACATTATGGACAGTGATTTATCGGATTTTGAGAACACTCCGCCGAATATTGCAGATTCTGCACAGGAAGCTACTTTGAATTTGCTTCCCAACAAGTCTCGGTTAATTTACGAGCAAAAATATACATTGTTTATGTGTTGGTGCAAGAAAAATAAAGTGACAAGGTACTCAGAAAATGTTTTGCTAGCCCTTTTTTCAGATGAATTAAAAAGCTATAAATCATCGACAATGTGGTCAATATTTTCCATGCTAAAGGCTACCTTGAAAATTAAAAATTCAGTAGATATTTCAACCTACCACAAGTTAATTGCCTTTCTTAAACAGAGAAGCAAAGGCTACAAAGCAAAGAAATCAGGAATATTTGAGAAAAGTCATTTCATCAAGTTTATTTTGTAGGCTCCGGATTCGAAGTTTTTAATGATAAAGGTAACTTTACATCAATTTAATTCTATTGGTAAGGTAAAATATCATATCAAAAATTATAGAAGTTTTACCTTAGTTCTTAATACTTTTAGATTCTCTATAAAATGTTTGTATTTAATAGTTATTATATATTTTATATCGACACGATTTATTATTTTAGGTTGCATTTATTATTGGCATTTCTGGGGCTTGTCGCAGAGAAGAACTGATGAAAATGACAATAAATGATGTTGAGAACAAGGAAACAGTCCTTATTATAAGAATTCCTGATTCAAAAAATGGTATGGAAAGAATTTTTACAGTTCTAAACCCAAATAATTCCATAAATTATTTATCGTACATTATAAAATATATGACATTAAGACCTCCTAATATTGAATCATCCAGATTATTTTTAAAATATGCCCAAAATAATTGTTCGAAACAACCTGTGGGCATAAACACATTTGGTAAGATGCCTTCTGTAATAGCTGAATATCTGAAATTGCCAAATCCAACATGTTATACTGGTCATTCTTTTCGAAGGTCATCTGCCACTATGTTGGCAAATTCTGGAGGAGACCTTATAACAGTGAAGAAGCATGGGGGATGGAAATCATCTGCCGTCGCAGAGGGTTACATTGACAGTACACTGAGCAAAAAAATTGACATATCGAATAAAATATTAACAAATGATGCTTCCTCTTCTAATTCCACTAGTACGTTTGACAATATTCCTGAAATCGAAATAAGTAATATTACATCAAATTTGTCTTCTGAAGTTTCAACCAATATAAATAAGCTAACTGATACACCATTTACATCTAGTTCTAATGTGGCTTGTAACAGCAGACGTGTGGATTGTGAAGATTCACAAGTAAATTCTAGACTTAAGAGCCAAGGATTAACTTTTAATAATTCTAATAGCTGTACATTTAATATTCATATAGTCCACAATTAAATTGAATATAAATCCGTATTTGTAAGTACATATATGAAATTTTATTATTGTTATTGTTCCTATAACTTTTGTTCTTAATAATTTTTAGATAACTCTCTTCCTTTAAGAAATAATCGACCATTTCAATACATAACAGCGACCCTGTATAACGTCCGGTAGTAGAAAAAATTGTGTATGCAATTCGTGCGTAAAGTGCCTTTTTTTTACTCATGTGATTTGCGCACTCGCCTGCGGCTCGTGCGAAAAACTTCTCATTCATAAAAAAAATGCTACTTTACACCCTTGTTGCATAAATAACTATTTTTTATTGATTTCGCAGATTATATGGATACAGTTTTGTTAAATTTAGAGGGCGACACCTGGGGTACCTTGCACACATTTAAAAATAAATAACTTTTTAGAGCCACTCTGTATTGAACTTTTAAATATAGAAAAAAGAAAAACACAAAGTCTTTCTCCACAAGTTTATTAGAATAGCTAGGCAAACCTAGAGTAATTCATAATAATTCGACATGTTTCGAGTGTAGAAACACTCTTCATCAGGAAAACAAAGTAAATAGTACAATGCCGATGTTGTTAGCAATAGAGAAAAATAAGTGGGATTGAGCCGTAATGGAGCTTTCAATAGTGTACACGAGGTGTAAAAAATGAATAGTCAGAAGACCGACAAGACTTCGGCATACTGGAAAGTCAAAGGCTAGTGCAAAAGCCCTGTCTTGGGCAGAAAAATGAAGAGGGCAAAAAAAAATTAGATATTTCTAACAGACTTTGTGAAAAGTTTCATTAAACTTTGTCGGAGACGGTGAAATGAGATGGAAAGAAAAAAGAAAAAATTGGTTTTCGTAAAATTCAAAGCATTTTTTAACTTCAAGTAAAATGCTGTTGGGGTACCACGATTGTTATGGCCCAGTTACCCCAGCAGGAGTCAAAGCAAACACATTGTCTGCAAAATTACAAGATATAAAAGATTTTTAAAAACTTTTAGTGCAAGCAGCACGTGTCAGAAGGGAAGAAGATTTATTTTACAATTACTTACGTAATTATGTATGTTATTTTCATCACACATGGTATTTATTGTATAGTCCACCAGTGCCAACTGCAACAGATCTTTATTTATTTGCTCGGGGACAAATTTAAATCTTTAGCCAAAAAGGTAATACTAAGTTAATTTTAATTAGATAATACTATGTAAATATCTAGTAGAATTATGGCAAACTTGTACTTTGATACAATAATAAATAAATAAACTTTGTTAGGTACTAGCCCTGTCTCAGTGAAGTTGACCTGACTAACAAAACTATTTCCTATTGATTGGTGTATTTTGTTAAACAAACTATTTTATAAAACAGAAAACCACCTTAAAGTTAAACATAACTTTCAAAAATATATAGGTATATTATACAGGGTGATTCACGTTGAGTGGCCTATTAGAAGATCTCGGAAACAAGTAAAGTTATATTTCTAAAAATTTGGTAGCGGGCATGATTGGCTTTGAACTTTTAAAATATTATATTTTGACGTTTGCATCACTTCCGGTTATAACGGAAGTTATGGCCAACTTTGCTATTTCAAATGGAATACCCTATATATTTTAGCATTTTTGAATACCTTATTAAAACCTAAGTAACTATTATTAACAATGATCTATACCTATCTCTAACCGTTTTTGAGATATGAATTATAAAATGCATTTTTTATGTAAAAACCTTACCGAGATTAAACTTCAGTAATTTTGAAATTAATAAAGCTAAACATTTAAAATTTTGTAGGCTTTTAATTAAAACATAGATCTTTTGACTACATTACTTAAGTTTCATGTTTTGCATACAGGGGATTTTTAAAAGTGTGCCATTTAGATAAATGTGCATAAGTCAATTTTTGCAAATGGAACACAATATTTTTTATTTTAGTAACGTGTAGAGAATCAAATTTCCTATCTAAACGTTTAATATGTCAGTATCAATATTTTCAGTCGTTTTGGAATTATGAGCAATTTAAAAAAAAATATCTTAAAATATGTGTTTGTGTTAAGTTCAAGTAAACTAGAATATGATAATAGGCCTAAGGCGAGTGTCAACTTTAAAACAATTTCAGTCAAAGCCTACTTTACTAATTGGTAACAAAGCTCAAAGTTAAACCAAAATCGGAATTAAAGTCATTTTTACAACATTAATGTCTTAACACAAACACATATTTTAAGATATTTTTTTTTAAATTGCTCATAATTCCAAAACGACAAAAAATATTGATACTGGCATATCAAACATTTAGATGAGAAATTTGATTCTCGTCTACACGGTACTAAAATAAAAAATATGGTGTTCCATTTGCAAAAATTGACCTATGCACCTTTATCTAAATTGCCATATTTGAAATACCAAAGCTGGCCATAACTTCCGGTATAACCGGAAGTGATAAAAACGTCAAAATATAATATTTTAAAAGTTCAAAGCCAATCATGCCTGCTACCAAATCTTTAAAAATATAACTTTACTCGTTTTCAAATCACCCTGTATATATTTTCAAAAATTTTGTTTTGTCATGAAATAAATGTACAAATTTTATATTTTGTGTGGTTAGTCCAACTCACTGGTAGTTGTGTGTGGATATAGTTGATAAGATTCATTCGGACATGAGTACAATGCAGGTAAGAATATAGATGCAGAGACAAGTAAGTATATTATATTAGGTAAGATAAAAGCAATGACAGCACTCTGTGTTCTAGGCCATCGTCTCTGAACAGTAAAAGCTATTGAAGCATGTAATGTTTTTTTTATACAGAATAGTATTACCTTTATTGACTGTTTAAAACCTTTATTCTTTTATGAACAACATAATATATTAGACTGCACGCTTGTCATAAAGCATTTCTTGTACTGCAGTTTATATAAGTGCAAGCTTATTTATCCACGGATAGTTGGTAGAATCGAGTATATTTTTACTATTACATGAAAACAAACTGAAACTTACACGAATACAAGAAATAAACATAACAAATTTTATTACTGTTCTTGTTGTTTCAATTATTTATTAAAAAAATAAGTTTGTTGTTGGAGAAACAGGTTAATTAGTTGTCAGAAAATAAACAAAAAGTTGACAAAAAATAATAATAGTTTGCATAGGGGGCTAGAAATAAGGGCTGACAGTGGTCGGTATCAACAGTCAGGCGTAGTTATAAATACCATGCGAGCAAATATTATTTGCATCAAAGAGGGCTTTGTGTGAATTGTTCAAGAAATTGAAAAAATTAGCGATGAATCAAATTACTTGTAACGACTGTCAAAGATGACGGAATAATTGATTGATTGGTAATTCAGGTAGTTACTCACACCCAACAGGTATTAAGCTCTACAGCTAATAATTACGTCCTTAGATGCAAGGCCCTCTTTGATGCAAATAATTTTTGCTCGCGCGGTAAAACCAGTAAATAAAAGGCAATTTTCTAAGTGTTTTGGTTGTACCTATATTGTTCAAGAAATGCGTAGGACGATAGCAGTACATAACATACAATGGCTAGAAATACACAAATATGATATAATATAGATATAAATGGTTAGGTAAGTATAGCACCCTTACTAGTAGATTTGAATAAGTACTATAGCGGGAATGAGAGCAGGCAATGAAATGACACAATTGTATTTCTCCCAACGTTTCGTTTTATATTAAAACTTTATGACTCTTGACCCTTTGACCATTGATAAAGTTTTAATACAAAACGAAACGTTGGTAAAAATACAATTGTGTCATTTGTCATAAAGTTTTAATATAAAACGAAACGTTGGGAGAAATACAATTGTATTGTGTCATTTCACTGCCTGCCTTCATTCCCGGTATACTTATTCAAATAAATATAAATATCATTCTCCATTATAATCAAAAACAGTTCACCTTCAGCTACGTGAATCAGTCACCCACAGCTTGGCCTTTTGACATATTTATTATTTTATACACTGGCATCAGCTGCTTGGCTACACAGCCAGCTCATAGACAATGTGACAATGTAGCACTTTAT
The DNA here is from genome assembly GCA_963969555.1 of Polydrusus pterygomalis. Taxonomy (NCBI): domain Eukaryota; kingdom Metazoa; phylum Arthropoda; class Insecta; order Coleoptera; family Curculionidae; genus Polydrusus; species Polydrusus pterygomalis. Next base: position 114,785,799 of record OZ018378.1, on the reverse strand, counting down.
CAAACCATTCAAAGCAACAGACCAGTTAATGTAAAATATAATTTCTGTGATCACAAACCAATATTTTTCCGAAAATCTCATTTATTAAAAACGTGAATATAATAATTTTGGAAAAATACATAGAACAGTTAAACTTAATTAATTTTTCCGAAAATCTTTGTTTTATGCGAAAAGGTATAAATTCCTGTCTATCTAACTTCGTCAATCTATTATTCCTCTGTGACAGAACCTTGACGTAGTACGAGTTTGCTCGTAATAGTTTAAGTTTGTCTTAAATATTGGTAATAGAAACCTGTAAAATTCTTAACTTTGTGGAAAACAGAAAATAATATTTTTCAATATTAATAATTAATTACTTCATATTATGAAAAAATTTGAAATACTAAAGGTCATAGGCGCCGATTCCGTAGGGGCTCTGGGGGCTTAAGCCCTTAGAGCCATATTTCTTTGGGGGCGTAGCCCCCATAGCCTAACCCCTACAGTACGTTTACATAATAATGATACTAATAGCAATTCGTTTGCGAACGTGCGTTACTTAAGATTTGATAATTTAATTTTTTTCTATAAAATTTATCTGCAGTTGTTTCCTTTTTTAATTTAGCAGGTTATCATATTTAAGAAAAAATTATTTTGTCTTTGAAAATTAAATTTTGCTAGATCTGGCAACCCTGGTCTGCCACTTAGCTGAGAGCACGTAGAGAATTTGGAAAGTCCCTGGTCTCAAGGTTTTTTGATTCCAAATTATATGTTACGTCCCATTTATTTTGCTATTATTCATTCTCATTTACAATATTTAACTTTAATATGGGGATCAACTTTTCCAAATTTGCTTAGCCCTTTACAAGTTTTACAAAATAAAGCAATTAAAAATATATATTGCTTGGATAGACAATATTCAACTAAACTTTTATATAAAAATTTTAATATTATGTCAATTAAGGATATTCACTTAATTCAAAATATTGTTTTTGTTCACCAAATTATATAGAAAAATAAACATTCAAATATAAATTTCAATTACAGACGTGACGTACATGATCATTTGACTAGAACTGTTTTCAATATTAATTTACCTTTAATACACACTAGGACAGGTCAGAACTCCATTTATTATCAAGGTATGAAATTTTACAACGAAATACCCAAAGAATTAAAATTTTTAAATATAAAACGTTTTAAAATGATAATTAAGAAAATACTTAAAAAAGGGGAAAGCTAAATTTTAAACTAAAAAATATTTTAACGTCACTTATTTTATGATTATTTATTCTTTTCAAAATTATTTATAAATTATGTCTAAACGATATTATTAGTTATATTATTTTATTAAAATAAATAATAATTCAATAATTTTATAATTGATTTAAATATTTTTATATTTTTTTTATTGAATATTATCATTTTAAGTATTATTGTAATTTACCTTGTATTTTAATTAGTTATATTTAACAATTATATTTTTAAATGTTGTTATAAGTAGAGGATCCCGCATGAACATAAAATGTTTTTGGGATTTTATTTGGATAAAATAAAAAAAAAAAAAAATAAGGTTGCCAGGTCTGGTGAAATTTCACTAGATTTAATGATTTCGAAACCAATCCAAAGTGATTTAGTGAAAACTTTCGTTAAATACCCCAGTTTTAGTGATTTTTCGGATTTTGTAGCAAATAAGATAAAGTCGTCTAAAATACAATACAAAATGCAATATTTTAAAAATATTTTTTTCAAAAACACGGCTATTTTTAATTATCCGCTCGATCTATATTTTCTACACGTTGGCAGCCGTGATGTCAGATCTGCGCATCACGCTTTACGGTTATTTTACCCAAAAAAGAGCGTGGCACCCAAAATTTTTTCGCCTGCTGCGCAAAAGAGCGCCTTCGACGCAGGAAGAATTGCGCCTTTGGCGCAAATCTTTTTGTCCGCTTTTTTTTTCAACATATCTGGCAACCCTAGTTGAGATCCGGGCTCCAAGCCCCCAGAGCAATTCCGAAGTTCCGGCGCCCCTGCTAAAGGTGTACAACAAATATCAATAATATAGTTTTTTTTTTGAAAAATGCCATAATCATTTGTTAATACTTAAATATCAAACATATTACTCTTTTCTTAAATGAACACTGTAAAAGAAAAAAAAAATTATTCTTGATAGAGCTACTAACTTTTCCAATGCAATTACGAACTTGAGACCTCCATTAGATAATTAATGTCACACTGTTTGGACAGTTTCTATTGACATGCTCGCATAGCCATTGTTTTATTATCGCTATGCACTTAAAGTAATTGCACTGGTAACTAGAACTACAAATTTTAGTCCAACGGTATAATCTTTGTGTTTGGTTTGTTAGCAGCATGTAGTATTTTTAGGAAAACAAAGAACTAACAAGGTGATCGACTGAATGGACTCCTCAATTTTTATTAAATTTGATATAATGGTACGTTACAAAAAAGTATTCACTTATAATCTCCCTAGCAGCAGAATTATCGGGAATTAATTCTGCTGCGTGGGAGATTCAGTAAGAAAATTTCATAAATTGGAGTTTTTTCTCATTGTAATTTTTTTGCTAAAATGCTACAAAAACGTATTTCCGGCGGCTTTAGTTAATTGTAATTAATTAGAGTTTTATGAATTTAGTTCATTTTAGCCGTTAGTAACTCATTTTTATTACTAAAATGTGAGAAACATTAAATAACAAATTTGTTATCTGAAATCCAATATCTTTTTAGTTTTAAATTCAAATAAAACTTTAAAAAACCTATTATGTCCGATGGGTTTAGTTTAATATGACGCACTGTATTTTTATAATAGAAGTTAATTTTACTTGTTATAGTAACTAAGGTTTATTACTAAAATTTCAGAAACATTAAAAACAATAATTCGTTTTCAACCATAACATCTGAAATGTCATGTCTACATAGTTTCAAATGAAACTTAAAAATACATATTTCCGATGAGTGTAGTTAAATTTTTGATGGGTCTCTTTTAGCCCCGGTGTTCGATATGTAAAGCAAATTGGTTAGTATCAATAAAAATTATAAGTTAGCAACAAAATGTATTTTGATTTTATTCTAAGTGACTTTTGCCAATATATATAAAGCACTTCATTTTTTACGGAAAAATTATCACATATTAATTTCATTAAGTTAATAGGAACTAACAAAATAATCGCGATAATCCGTTGCTATAAGCAACGTAAACAAAAAGGAGCTTTCTAATTGGTTAAAAATAAATTTATGTAATTTTCACTATAATTAATATTTTTAGTCACATACAGGCCTACCTACTATCTTCGCTAAATGGGGTGTCCACTTTCAATTAACTCTGGAAATATGTATACAATTTTGCCTAAAATCTTATTAGAAAGTCATGTTTTATTTTATTTTGTCAGAGGACCAAATAAACCCGAAGGTTTCTAATTTTACCATCCAACAATTTTGGTATTGTTCTGTTCTAATTTAATTAAGTATGTATAGGATTTTAATTCTTATTCTTATTACTGTTATATTCGCTTTGTATTAAGTGAAGATCCCATGTGTAATTTGTTAAATTTTTCATAATATGTAAGATTATTTTCATATATTTGGCGATTGTAAAACTTAAAAAACGAATCTCTAACATAACAGATTCTGTAGATATCTAGAGACTCTCTCTACAAATTCTGTCATATTCATTGTAATGTAAGTATATTATGCATGTAAGTTAAGTGTGCTCTATTGTATGATATTGATCGTTACTATTAGCTTTACTATTGTATTCTATATGTGTAAATGGGTAAATATTAAATGATAAGTATACTACGTGGGTAAGTTAAGTGTGCTCTATTGTAGGAAATTGATTGTTACTATCAGGTTTACTAATTAAATACTACATGTATAATTGGGTCAATGATATGTCCTGTATCAACCTGTATTGTGTAGTTTTCAATAAATAAAATAAATAAATAAAATATTGTGTCCCAATAAAGGATTGTCCTAATTCTGATTGTTTTTGTGGGTTATTGCTATAATTTTGAATCTGTGATTTGTTCCTATGCTTTCTCAATGAAACTCTGTATCTTGAACAATAAAGCTTGAGTTGAGTTAAAGAAGCATATCTTCGTCTGCTTTGGCAATATTTTTCCATGAGACAAATTCATACTTTAAAATAAGGAAACCAACGGATGTTCGATGACGTATGATATCGTGATGTCGCCTCTCGACTTATTAACCAACCTGTATAATATGTTTTTACTAAATTTTTACTTTTATCCTTATCGCACCAACGAGGAAGAAATAAAACTTTCTACGGTTACAGTTTTTAACATTTTACATTGTTTACAAAAACGAAGTGCGAAACATGCGAAAAATCTGAGTCACGTAAGATCTGCATACACATTAGGCTGGGCCGAAAAAGTGAAAAATTGGAAATTGCAAATGGTATATTTGCCAATATCTGACTATACATCTAAAAGTAATTTGTGGAAAATTTTATTAAAATCCGTAAATGTTTCGCCGCGCCCCTGTGACCTTGAAAATTAGTAAAAAGGCCGATTTTTCAATATTTAATATTTAAATCCAAAATTATAATTTTTTTGTGACTTCTTGTGGATGTGGTAATGTGTATAAAAATAATTTTTTCAATAAAATATTTTTCTGTTGGATGGAAATGACAAATTTGTCTCTGAAAACGTTAAATTACGTGTAAAATGAAGATTTTGAGGACAAATTTGTAATTTCCATCCAACAGAAAAATATTTTATTGAAAAAATTATTTTTATACACATTCCCACATCCACAAGAAGTCACAAAAAAATTATAATTTTGGATTTAAAAAATATTAAATATTGAAAAATCGGCCTTTTTACTAATTTTCAAGGTCACAGAGGCGCGGCGAAACATTTACGGATTTTAATAAAATTTTCCACAAATTACTTTTAGATGTATGATTGTATAGTCAGATATTGGCAAATATACCATTTGCAATTTCCAATTTTTCACTTTTTCGGGGCTTAATACACATTTACCTTTAGATCAGCAAGCAATAATCACGAAAGTGGCAAATTTATGGCCGAGCGCATGTAAACAAAGCTACACACGATTAGACATGCGCACAGCAACATTATCGTTTGACGAATAGGGAATTATACAGGCCCGGACTTTAAAATGTAACTTCTTGCTCAAGAAATTGAAAAAGTTGACCTACAGTTTATTTTTACGCCTAAATAGCAAAAATTTGTCCCAAATTCTTGCCAAAAAATTGGAATTTCTTCTGAAGTTTTGATTAAGTTGGGAAAAAAGGATGTGATTTTTGGCATCAGAATGTTGTTTGTTACCATATTTTTTAGGTAATCATATTTCCAATTATGTATTATATTACTACTCATATTTTATGGTTTTTAAATAGTTTATATTAGTTTATGTATGGTAAAAAATGGTTTATTTTACTTTTCTTACCAGTGGTTCATTCACGCACCACCGTTTTTTTGTATCTTTTAAAAAAAAATTGCAAAAAATGCAGAACTGCCTTTGTTAAGAAAAATAAACATTTTTTAAAAATATTTTTACCTTTGGGATGAAATGGGATAATATGTATTGTAGTAACATCACCTTCTTTGGCATAAAAATAAAATAGTTTAAAGGATACTATATTTATTTATAAACTAAGCATTTTGTCTTTGTTCGTGGTAGATTAAGAATTGAAAAATTAAATAAGAATGCTTAAAACTTCAACAGTGATTTCAGCCAAGAGTAGCCCCACCGAATATTAATTCAGTGCCCCAAACCGTTTCTCCTGTTGGAAACTCAGTAATTCATTACTTGATGCCTACAATGCTTATTGAACATAATATAACAAAACTTTTCACATTTATATTGTCTACAAGACATGTTTTCAATTAAATATATTCGACAACTTATTTTTAGAAGTAAGTAATTTATTAAACCCATTTTCTTTCTTTTGGTCTTTCTAGACTCCTTTATAAGTCTTTCCACATACCCCGTATGTTTTTGTCTTTCTTTCAATTTAACACTTTCAAAAATGCTATTTTATCATTACAACTTTTAATGCCATAAAAGCTCCATTAAGGTTTGACACCCACCACTATTATTGTTTTCTCTTTTGCTACAACCATCAGCAACATACATTCTGTCTCCTGATGATGAACGTTTCTACGTTCGAAACATGTAGAGACCTTTTTAACTAAGAATTTTTATTCTATTAAATTTTGTAGAGGAAGACTTCGTGTTTTTCTTTGCTTTTCATACTTTCAACTCCACTTTGAGTATGGACTATTTCTTCAAATTTAATATTTTAGTTATCACATTATCTTTCATATTGAAAAATCTGAATCTATTTAGTACCTGGCGAACAATGGAACAACTAGCGTGGAAAGTGCCGTTCAAAATTAGTTGCCGATTTTCAGAGAGCTCCATTTGTAGTAAAAAGGTAACCAAAAGAGACAATTATTTTTTTTACAATTAGTAATAATAGGTGGTGTTTTCAGATAAGTTACTTGCATAGACATTTAACTTCGGATCAGCAAATAATTGTCACGAAAGTGGCAAATCTCTGGCCTTGCGCATATAAACAAAGCCATACAGGAATAGGCATGCCTACTGCAAAATTCTCATTTAACGAATGGAAAAATAGACAGGTCCGGGTTTAAAATTTACAATCTCTTACTAAACGCTTATTGCTGGGGTGCACAGATTTGAAGCCCGTATTTTACGGGACAAGTTCTTGGTCAAGAAATTGTAATAGTTGATCTTTAATTTATTTTCACGTCTAAACAGGTAAAAATGTGACCCAAGTTATTGCCATAATTTATTGACAAGAAATTGGAACTTTTCTTGTCGATAATTCTAATTTTTTGACCAAGTTGAGGGAAAAGGTAGTGATTTCTGGTATTTTTCGTGGTTGCCAATCTATCCAATTTTGAGGTTAGAAAATCGTTTTTAAAGTTTTGTTTCTAAGATGTGTTTAAAAATGTTTCGCCGTCGCGTTTTTAGTTCGAAAAGCAAGAAAACAAGTCAATTAAACTTACCTTATCAAATCGAAAACAAAACACATCTTCGATGCAATCGCGAACCTAACCTCAAGCCAAATATGTTGGTAACATTTAACAATTTGCCAAACACTTGAGTACGTATAAAAAAACATTTTCAAGCACAATTTCTTGATCAAGTATTTGAAAAAGTTCTTGGTACCAGTCGTTGTTTATAGCACAATCTACACCATACACAAGTACACAAAAACTACAAATCCGAAATATTAAATAGAGCGTTCCTTTTAAAAATTTAACTCAGCTCAGCAATGATATTTTCCTTCGTTTTGACTTGTCATTGTAGAGTTATCAATTTTGTTTACTATATGAACGGGAAGAAAAAGAAAGGGGAAATCCCTTTCGGGTACTTATTTTATTACCGAGTTTTAATTTTTTAACTTTGTTTTCGTCCAAGTGTACAAAATGTTCTTGTCCTTTTTATGGTTTTAATATATATTTTTTACATTCCTTCGGGGCAAGTACATTAATCTTATTTGTCCTTCCTTTTTCTATTCTCAATTTATTTTAGCCCGTCGGTGCTGATGATGGTACTTTCTAGTACCAAAACATGTGCACTTCCCAATTCAATTGATTTTTCATATATTATTCGTGGAGATGACTGAGTTTCTTTTCCTATATCTTCACAGCTCCACTCTGAGATAATAGACTACTTCCGTAAAAATGATATTTTTCTCGTACTTTGCCCATCTATACTTTTTATACGATTTGTTCGGGAAGCGTTCCTTTAACAGATTAACCAAGCAAATATTTTAACTTTGCTATGCTGGTTAAAAGAAGCAAAAGTAAATTAAGGTAAGGTGGGGTAAATGCAAGATTGGGGTAAATGTGTTATTTGGTCCTATAATTTACGCCCTTGAGCGTGAGATGGCGCTGCATGTATTAATTTCGTAGTTAAAGTGTCCTCGTCCATTCTGCAATGCGCATATCTATGTTTGTCACTTCAGTAAGACGCTTATGGCTGCGAGATAAACACCTGATTTTGCAGTGAGTTTTCAAATAAGTGTTACAAATTTTGGTGCCGGCTATTTTACATTACGGAAAGTATTAGCAGGTAAATATGAGTTTACACGGTCAGATCGGGCCAATATATCGATTCAGATCAGAAATTATAATAAATACATTATTTACGACCGATTTATTTCATGTAGTACATTTGCCCCGAGAGAAATCGGTTTTGGGGTTAATGTAACATGTTTGTAGTGGGTAAATATAATAGGCTCTGTTACATTTACCCCATTATTTGTTTTCGTTTAAGACTTATGGTTGATAATTTTTTGTTTTAGGCGTCATGGTCAGAACATATATGTCAAAAAATCCCAAAGCCCAAAATACAATGAAAATGACTTAAAAAATGCAATTAGTTCTTATTTTATTGAAAATAATACCATTAATCATAATTCATTAAAAAGTTTGTAACTCCTTCAGTTATAATGGAATTTAGTTGAAATAAAAACCATATGTAGTAAAAACCGTTCCTTTTACATTTGCCACGTTTTCGAATCTCATATAGAGTACCTCTTGCAAATACAGGCAGCTATTACATTTGCCTCATTTGCTGGGGTAAATGTAATATGTTGATATTATTTTAAAAAAAATATGTTGTAAAAATGTAGTTTGAGCTTTTACGAAAATTCCTTCATAAATTAATTGCAAAATTACTGAACACCCCATGGTATTTTTTGCAAAATTTTATTTGAATCATTCATATTTTTTATGGAAGTCCAAAAGTCAACTATTCAAAAAACCAGTTGCATTTACCCCACCTAACCTTACCTAATAGCAAAGAATACAAGAAATTATCAGAGAAAACGTAACAATAAAAATGGCGCCAAGCCGGTTCTGGAGTGTATTGATTGATGTCGATAAAGAAAGAAATAATAAGAGGGTTGTGCGCTTGTCCGTCCCTATTCGGAGCCAAGTGATCTGACCGGCGGCGAGTCGAGCGTACAAACGATTTTTTTTCACCAATAAAACTTAACTTTTATTTGCGCACAGATCAAAAAGTATATAACTATGGTTACTCGTCCCATTGTCGATGCAATATTAAGTTTAAATGAATAGATTCTTGTTTAATACTAGACCAGCCATTGACAAACAAACTCCTTTCGATATAATAGCGTATAAAAGTTCTAAATTAAACTTTTGGAGTAATTTAATTTCCAAATACTTTTCATACTTTATCTAAAATAACCGTTTCCTGGACACAACAATTTTCTCGACGCCCTTTATTAACTTTTCCGCAAAGTAATATCGATTGGAAATGCTTTTAGCCGTATGCTTTTAAAATATTGGAGCGGAAAATTCGGGATAAATTTTCTGCCTGCTTGCTTAATAACACAAAAGCGCTTTCATTCGGTTTTTTGTATAGTTTGCACTATACATGTTACTGAAAATTGGGTTTTATAGTCAAATTTATTAGACCAACCAACGTTACAAGCAACCACACCGCCACTTAAACCTTTAAAAATTTAGACAGAAATTTAGTCATCAAATTAATGTTTTTGATATTCTTATAAGAAGCTATTGTTTCCCATTTCCGTCTGGCTGTTGCTCTATCTGTCTTGGCTAAAGACGGGCAACAGCAACATTGTATATGTATGTGCAATTGTACATTAATCATTAACCATGTTCAATATCGGATTAGCATATTGCATGACAAATGTTATCCGCCGACTGCGGAAGTTCTCCGAGTTTACGAAAATCGCTTTCACACGAGTAATGTACACACTTTTTTCAACGACCATAAAAAATTAGCACAAATAATTTGTAAGTATATTATTACCATTGTGTTAAACAAATTATTTGAACACTAGAGTTGAAAAATGTCAAATTTCAAGGCGGATTCCAACAGAAGCGTATATACTAAAATAGAAAAAAAAACAATGCTCCTTTTACACATTTTACCTTACCTAGTTGAGGTGATAGACTTTTTATCAGGTCTATGCCTAGTTCTAAATAAAAAAACAACTTTTTCTCCTATTTGCTTATGCTCATCCTACTATCTGTACAGTGAATAAATTTCGTTTCTGATTTTTTAGTTCCTTGCATCCTTTCAATAAAAGAGTAGCTAAGTATCCGTACTAAAACGACAAAACTAAACAATAACACTCATCTTTTAAGGAGTCATCGCTCATAAGTCATAAACTCATAACCTCAATGTAGATCGATAAAGATGGTGTTAAATATACACTCCCCGACAATAAATTCCGGACAAGAAAAATTAGTCATTTTGATAGTCCTGTAACTTTTTTATTTCTTTTCCGATTTTATTGAAATTTTGAGCAAAGTGTAGCCCTATGTTTTGAGAAGCTAGCCTAAATTTTAGATTTAAAAAAATACTGATGGCTCGACCAATATATAGGGAAAAACAAAAGTTACTTTTTTACCTCTATTTTCTTTACGTCCTGTGGAAAAATTGAGCGGTGAAATGTAACTTTGTTACATTTTATTTTAAAGTGTGACCCTTTTTTAACAGAATGTTTTTTGGTTCACCCTAATATCTGCTTTTTGAGAAAAGATACAGATAATTAAAAAAAGTAGTGCAATTTTTAAAATTTTATTTACATTTATAACGTTACTTATCTAGTCGCCTCGCTTTTGATTGCGTAGTAACGTTATAAGTATTGTCAGTAAACTGCCATTGCAAAAGACATTATTTAAAGTTTTTTGTTGTAAAAAAAATGAGACCAGAAGATGTGGCACGTGCTCTTTTACTGAATAATGATGGCCGTAATATACGGTATATTGCGGAATTCTTAGGCAAACCTAAAAGTACTATACAAGACGCGATTGGCCGATTTAGCCAAACTGGTGAGTATACCCGACGTAGAGGCTCAGGGAGACCACGCACTACTAATCAATGTGATAACCAATTTCTAAACTTAACTGCCTTACATGATCGTAATGTACCATCTACTGTAATTAGTCGCAGACTATAAGACGTACGTGGTACCACAATCTCTGCAAAAGAACCATCCAACGCAGGTTAAATGAGGCGGGATTGAAGTCCAGAAAACCCGTTGCATGTCCCAAATTACTCCCAGCTCACCCACACAACGGTTACATTTTGCACAAGAACATGAAAACCGGGGGATAAAAGAGTGATCGCAGGTACTATTTACAGATGAATCGCGGTTTTGTCTACGCTCACCTGACGGACCTGAACGGGTTTGGAGGAGACCATGTGAACGATACGCCCAATGTTGCATAACTCCAAGAATACCGTTTGGAGGCGGTAGTGTCATGGTGTGGGCTGGGGTAACCCAACATGCTCGTACAGAGCTAGTGTTGATTGAAAATTGTTCTATAACTGCTGATAGATACATCAACCAATGCTTGGCAGAACACGTGGTACCCTACGCCGAGTTCATTGGGCCGAATTTTATATTAATGTAAGACAATGCAAGGCCCCACGTTGCATGGGTTGTAACGGAATATTTAGATCAGGTTAACATTCAACGACTTCAATGGCCCCCGCATAGCCCAGATTTAAACGCAATTGAGCATATGGAATATGCTAGGTAGACATGTTCGAAATCGAAATTTAGAAACATTACCAGATCTGCGAGCAGCTCTTCTTGAAGAATGACAAAACATTCCTCAAGAAGTCATTCAAAACTGCGTTGCAAGCATGCCACGTCGCATGAGAGAAGTTATAACGGCACGAGGTGGCAACACGCGCTATTAAATTTTAGGATTTTCTTTAAGCTAGTCTATAAGATAATGTAACGGTATAAATGTAATTAAAATTTAAAAAATTGTACCACTCTTTTTAAACATCTGTATCTTTTCTCAAAAAGCAGATATTAGGGTGAACCAAAAAACATTCTGTCAAAAAAGGGTCACACTTTAAAACAAAACGTAACAAAGCTACATTTCACCGCTCAATTTTTCCCCAGGGCGTTAAGAAAATAGAGGTAAAAAAGTAACTTTTGTTTTTCCCTATATATTGGTCGAGCCATCAGTATTTTTTAAAATCTAAAATTTAGGCTAACTTGTCAAAACATAGAACTGCAGTTTGCTCAAAATTTCAATAAAATCGGAAAAGAAATAAAAAAGTTACAGGACTATCAAAATGACTTTAATTTTTCTTGTCCGGAATTTATTGTCGGGGAGTGTATAATGGTAGCTTGTTAATTAGGATATTTATGAGAGTCCTATATTTGATTTGTTTTGAATAATGCTCGCATTATTATTAAAATAAAGTTAATTACTTGCCATTTACTTGTCCCGTACCTACCTACCCTTAAACATTCTATTCTAGATAAGATATTGATAAAAAATGGAACTTAAATTATAAATCGGTATTTCATTTTTGCCCTATAGCCTTTTACCAAAAATATAGGCAGTGACGTAGCTCTCATAACCATGGAAACGACCAAAATACTGTATGGTCATTGGCGGTTTGCATTCGTTTCCATGGTTTCGAATAATAAGTCACTGCCTATTATATTGGGTTTTGAGTATAGCTAAATATTTTTTATAGGGGAAAAATAATAATAAAATAAAATAAAGATATTTTTTTTTCTGGAGCTCAACTCAGTTGAGAATGTTGTCATATTTAGTGGGTTACCTGACCAACTGTCCCTTTTTATATTTATCCGCGATAAAAATCGGGGTATCGTGTATTTATCATGAAAACTCCTAATGGTTCCCAGAATTAACGAACATAAAGTTTTTATATTTGCAGTAATGCCCTAGAGTACTTTATCCCACCCACCACTCCAATTCGCTCCAAGGGTCCCGTTTGATTGTTATTTTTTTAAATAGTTTTGCTTTTAAATTCGTCAGCCAATCAGTTGTTTTCCATTTCAACACACGTATTAAAAAAACATATTTCAACACGCGTGTGATATAGAGCACGTTCTAGCCAAGTAAACCGTGCTTTTTTTTCATTTTTATAGGTGATCTTAGGAAAATTTATTTTCATATTAATACATTATACACTATAATGAATAGGCAAATACATTTTTTTAATTCTGGGTTTTAACTAAATAATTATCAGGTAAAGCATATCAAAAATAATATTTGAAGAAATAGTCCATACTTTAAGTGAAGTGTACATTTGAAAGGAGAGAAATAAGACACTTTAAGTCTTCGTCCACTGGTATATTAAAACAAACAAAGTTTTATTGAAGGGTAAATTCTCTACATGTTTCGAATGTATATACATTCATCATCAGGAGAATATAATAAGGAATATAAGAAATACAATAGGTGTGAACAGTCCAAACGGAGCTACAAGATAATGAAAAGGTAGAGTTAGGTATTTGGAGAAACTTCAAACATAATGATATACCTAACCAGGTGCCATTCGTTAAGTATGAGCAGAAACCAAGTCAGAAAGTTATCACAGCAGTAAGTTATGTGTCAATGTAGAAGTATTTGTAATCAAGAGAGAAAGAAGCTGATTGTTGTGAAGGAGGAACAGAAAGAATTTTGTGTGAGGTATATATCATTGAAACAGCACCGTAAGTGTGGGGAGAGAAAATTATATATAAAATTTGAAAAACAGTAGATGTTATAAGAATTTTTTTTTCAAAAGATGTCTACATGACCAAAAAATCAAAAGACGACGGAAGTTAAGATTAATCTGATGAAAAACCCGTTTACACTCATAGAACTTCAGAAAGGCATAGATACTATGAAGTTCGGAAAGTCGCCAGGGGTAGATGACTTTTGACAGAACAGATAAAACATTTTGGGCAAAACACGAAACAGTGGCTATTGGACCTATTTAATCATTGTAAATGTACCTACCAGATCCCCAAAGGATGGCGAAAGTCAAAAGTAATAGCCCCCGAACTCCCAAGTAGCTACCGCCCCATATCCCTGCTGTGCCACATGTTCAAGCTCTATGAGCGCCTCATACTCAACCGGATTTAAAACCATTTGGACTCAAAACTAATTCCCCAACAAGCTGGCTTCAGACCAGAAAAATCCTGCACAGGACACCGAGTTCATACAGGAGGGATCCTAACAGAAATAAATAACGGGAGTAGCTCTGGTTGATCTTACAGCTGCATACGATACCATAAACCATACGGCCCTACTATTTAAATCCTACAGCACTATGATGGATTATAAACCAGTAAAAATCTTTGAGTCGCTCTTAACTAATAGAAGGTTCGACGTGATGCTGGATGGGAGAAAGAGCAGGTGGCGAACGCAGAAAAACGGCTTACCTCAAGGAAGTGTTTTAGCCCCACTACTCTTGAATGTCTACACCAATTCCTATTCAACCTATTCACCCCCCAAGCTGAACATTTTATTTATGCTGACGATCTTGGTGTCGGGGTAAAAGAAAAACCTTCGAAGAGATCGAGAGAAAACTAGAGTAAGCCCTAAATATAATGGGCAAATACTATAAAGAAAACTCCCTAAAATCGAATCCTGCTAAAACCCAGGTATGTGCTTTCCACTTAAACATGCACTTAGCACATAGAAAACTCAATGTATCCTAAAAGGGACAGAATCTGGAACACACTGAAAGAGCAAGATACCTAGGTGTCGTCCTTGACAGGTCACTAACATATAAAGACAGGCCACTGCAAAAATACCAGACACAAGGTCACGACTCGAAATAACCCCCTGAGGAAACTTGCAGGGAGCAAATGGGGTGCAAACCCGAGCGTCCTGAGGACAACAGCGGAAGCCTTGTGTTTTTCGACAGCGGAATACGCTTGTCCAGTGTTGAGCAGATCTAAACATGCCAGACAGGTCACGATCGCACTGAACGGGACATGCGGAATTGTAACTGACTGTATGAAGCCTGCCCTTGTACTCTTGTTATATCAGGCTGCGGGCTTTGCTTCCCCAGAAGATCGACGCGAGGCAGGTCAATATGTCGAAAGATTCAAACAAGTATTTGACGAAAGACACCTTCTCCACAACGTTGAGAAACCCCATGGATTTATGCGCAACACAGGAATGGAACCACCAGCGAACTTCCAACTCCAACAAGAACCGCCCCGAGGAATGAATCTGGAATGGAAGACATGGCGAACCCTTAATCGCATGAGAACTGGTGTTGCCCTCGTCAAATCTATAAGCTGGCAAAATGAAACATGAGAAGTGCCGACGAGGTAACCTGCGACTGTGGAGAAGTACAGACTACCGACCACCTAAGAACCAGGGTTGTTATGTTTAAAACAAAATGTTTTAAACCAGATGTTTTAAACATGTTTTAAACACGACCTGATGTTTTATTAGGTGTTTTAAACAGTGTTTTAAACAGGTGTTTAAAACATTTATTAAAATATACTGTTTTTTTTCTCAATGTAGTAGATGTCAAATATCACTTTTTTTTGTCTCATATCACCCAAAAAAATTAAAAAAAAAACACAAAAATAATTGGAACATACATATTTTATGGATATATATATTAACCTAAAGTTAAGCATTTAACATTTAACAGGACTAACACTAATAGCTTCAAACAAATAATAATGCAAAGTAAGCTTAAATATTAGTGTAGATCTTAAAAGAAACAGAGACACTAACAGTTTTAAATTTGTTCTATTTTCACTTAACGTGAACATAATTAAAAATTTCTAACAATCAATTTTATGAGTTTCCCCATATTTTAACGTAAAATTAGCCACTGAAGGCCACGCTGTAAATTCGTAGTTTACATTTAAAATTATTTTATTTTTGCTAAAACTTTTGTCAGACAGTTAAATATAAAATTGCCCATGAGATACAAATCGTCAAAGTTGAATTTATCTTTTTAAAACGTGTTTTAATCATGGGTATGTTTTGTTTAAAACATGTTTTTAATTGCCTAATAAAAAACATGTTTAAAACAAAAAAAACTGTTTTAAACAATAAAAAACACATCTTTTGTTTAAATATAAAAAAAAACACGTTTTTTTTCAACCCTGCTAAGAACTTGTATGCACTGTCCATCGAAATGCACTCTCGATGACTTATGGCACGCTAACACTGAAGCCGTGAATTTTGGATATGGATTCGAAAAAGTAAAGTAAGTATAAGTATTAGGTTTTCCTTGTTTAGCGACCATCCTCAAAATATACTCCAAAACCGGCTCGGCATGATTTTTGTTGTGGATTTCTTCATATGTATGAAGTCAGCAATGTTTATCAGCAACGTTTATGCAACAAAGAAAACAATTTTACTTTTTTTAGTGGCGAAGATTAAAATTCTAACATTTGGATTTATCGTCTTTAGTAAACTACCCCAAAGGAGTAAGTTACCTGTTATATACAAATTTTCAAAAAACCGAGAGAGAATAAAAAAGGTACAGAATATAAATCTCGAAAAATAGCGTTTGTAAACGAATTTTAATTTTTTTTAGTTGCGAAGATTGAAATTCTACCGATATGAGGTAGTTTACTAAAGACGATAAATCCAAATGGTAGAATTTCAATCCTCGCTACTAAAATATTTAAAATTCTTTTACAAACGCTTTTTTTTAGGCTTTTATCCTTTAACTTTTTTCCTCCGTGTTTTTTGAAATTCGTATGTACAGGTAATTTACCCCTATGGGGTAGTTTACTAAAAAACGATAAATTCAAATGATAAAATTTCAATCTTCGCCACTACAAAAATTAAAATTTGTTTACAAACGCTACAGGCGGAATTGACATGTACATTTAAAAAATCGTTGCTGGATAAACGGTGCTGATGAACATTGCTAACGTCACAAATATGATTTTTTGTTGTTTTATTAGCTATTGTGGGTGCTTAGTATTTATGGATTTCTAGTTTTTGTGTAGTTTAGTGACTAGGATACAATGACTAGTAAAGACCATTGTATGATTTTACTAGCGTGTATCCGGCATGCGTTGCAACCCGCTGGTATAAATACAAACCCGAACAAACCCGGTATATTAGTACCCGGCATGCCACTTTCTGAAATTGCACCCGTGCGAAGCCGGGGCGGGTCGCTAGTTATACAAAAAACCTTTCCCTTGAATCACTCTATCTATTAAAAAAAAAACCGCTTCAAAATTCGTTGCGTAGTTTTAAAGATTTAAGGATATATAGGTAGGGACGGACGGACAGACAGCGACGTTGTTTTATACTATGTTAAGATTATGCTCAAACAGGGGTAAAATATCGGGTATTTCTTATTTTTTGTAGGTACGTAAGAAGTAGTGATAGTTCTTTATATGTATTTTGTTTTATTATGATCATTTTAAACACATCTAACTAGGCCTAGGTCACACAAAAGCCCGGACCTGTCCATTTTCCCATTCGGTAAACGATTATTTTGCAGTGCGCATGCCTATTCTTGTGTTGTTTTGTTTACATGCGTAAGGCCATAAATTTTCCACTTTCGTTATTATTGTTTGCTTATCTAAATGTCTATGGACGCAACGAGTTTGTAAAAGTTCAATGGTAACACGATGAGTTGTGCATGAATTCTTTATATTTAGCTGTCCGGGATCAATTTAAAATGTGCTTACTCTTCAGGACGAGGGTGAATATTTGAAAATGGTTGTCAGGGATAGAATTTCCGTTTCAATATTATATAAATGATTTATTTTTCCCTTGGCACCCGAAATTTCAATTCATCTTTTTTTAGTTATGTACACATACGTTCAAAAATTTTCCTAAGCAGTGGCGGCTCATGGATTTTTAATAAGGGGGTGCACAAAAAGTGCGACAAATTTTTTAAAACAACGCACAGATTTAATCAATAGTTTAGGTATACTAAATACTATTGTAAGAGTCCCGTTTGGTCTTCACAAATTGAAATGAATAGGTTTGGTTGGTTAAGCAATAAGCAAACACTGCCAAAGATTTTAATGAATTTTATTTACTCATTCATTATTTGGACAGCATTTGTACAAGCAGTGCACCCGTTAATCTACTTTAATTAAACTCACTTAAGTCTAACACTAAATATTAAAATTGTTCAAAACTCTCTTAGTCTCTTATGAGATAGATGAGCAAAGGCTCAAAATACACGCGCTTTGTTTTGCGGGATATAATAAGCGAAAAACTCGAAACGCGAAATCTCTTACTCGAGATGAGAAAAAACCCAAAGATTTGAAAAGCGAACTAGAACTTGTAAGTGAAAATAAACGTGAACGTAAAAAGCGAAGACCGAAAAGCTTAAAATGCGAAATTAAACTTTGAAAATGCCCAAACCGAAAGACTTGAAGAACGAATTGGAACTGTTTTGTAGATTATACCCACTAGCCTTTCCTGTGCTATACGGTTTATCTTCGACCAATCATCGCACAGAACTTAATGGATTTTTGCAGCATAAATGGGGATAATGATAGGTACAATTATCGAGAGGCGACATCCAGACAAAAGGCCATTTTGCAAACCATTTATTTATTTGTTTAGGGAATTGAAATTTAGTAGATATGAAAGTAGATCTACGTGACTGGAATAGTTAATACATAATATATTGTATGTACAGGTATTTTGTTATTTATGTATAAATACAGACAAACATACAGTCAGACATATCGACAGATAGACGGAATCCTAGGAACCCTAAAACATCGACATCTGATAATATTTCAATTTTTTTTCGCAACTACAATACTTTCTATGCAAGGGTACTGAAAATGAGCGCGGTCAGGGGGGATGAAATGAAATTTTTATCAAAAATATCTATGCTCATACCCTTCTCAATTTTAGAGAAATAAGTGAGACAGCATATACTAGCCTGTTCATAAAGGAACTTTGACGGATTCAGGGGTGACATCCACCTGAGGTGGCGTCTTAAAGTCAGCAGCACAGAATTCAACTAAATAATTTGACATTAGGTTAGTTTTCCTTGTCAAATCATAACAACAGATTTACGTCGATTTGTTTTTACTTCAATAAACATTTAAACGTCTGCTGGATTATTTCAAAATAAAACTGCTTAATTCAAATTTAAAAGTGTCTTATTGCTTTATGAAAGTTACAAAACTATGGAGTTGTTCTGTCTTTTATGACATCTTATGAAGGTACGTTGAAAATAGTTGTCAAAATCAGGAATTTAAACTTATCGAGAAGATACAGTCAACGCTAATTCCAATATTTTTTCAAGTGACTGAAATATTA
Source organism: Polydrusus pterygomalis (assembly GCA_963969555.1). NCBI lineage: Eukaryota > Metazoa > Arthropoda > Insecta > Coleoptera > Curculionidae > Polydrusus > Polydrusus pterygomalis. The sequence goes on along the minus strand of OZ018378.1, from coordinate 114,766,726 downwards.
TCATCATTTTATCATAGCACTACCGTCTGTCTCGTATTCATGAATAATTCTATGGCGCGTGACCTTACAAAATCAAGATGGATTTATTTAATGTTGGTTTTACATTTGAACGGATTTTCTTTTATGAATATTAAATAATAAGTGCATTGCCTATTTTAATTCCTTGTTAAGTTTTTAAGTTTTATAGTGAAAATGTCTTTGTTCTTACGTTCCTGTGGATTCAAGTTCAACTATAAGTGCCGATAAAAATATTTCTGTTTTAACTTTCGAAAAAACAAGTAAATACAAACACAAATTACAGAAAATTAAACAGGTATTCTATGGAATAATTTGGATATTCGTAATTACATAGATTATATGCGTAAAGAGGCCTTTAAAGAAAGGTTTTTAAACCCTGGTTAAAAACCATACAAAAGATTTAAAAAAAACTCGATAGGATACATTATACATTGTCTGGTCGGATATAAGCCCCTTTATCACCATTTCTTCAAAGTCCAAAATGTACCGACACAGTATACAAGTTATCTTTTTGTTACTTTGAAATAAAAAGAGAATAATTATTTATTATTTTAAAAAATTCGTGACTTGGCAGAATAAAACCTTTTTTTCTGTGACAAAAATCTCAAAATACAAATGCCATTTTGCTTTGCTTCTCGACTATGCTGTCAAAATTTCATTTATTGCTTTTTATGAACAGGCCTATATTCTGTTTCACTGACTTCTCCTAAAATCTCAAAGGTCTAACCAATGGAGGACTTGAGGTAGGAGGCCGATCGCAATGCATTGGATTCGGTCCCAAATCAGCATCGGTAATTCAGCTTTACGAGTCGCCGTAAGATGGCGCTCGTGTTTGAGGTGGGCTATCAAATAAATGGTTTCTTATGGAAGCGATAACTATTTTTTTTTAAATTAGTTATTTAAGGAATAAATAAGGACATTTATCTGAATTTACCCTTATTTTGTTATACTTATTAGTAAACTCGGCCTGTATAAAGTTCCAACGATGCTTTGTTTTTAAAATACAGGGTATTAAACATTTAAAAATTTAAAATTTAAACATTTATTAACTTATTTTAACTTACCTTTGGAGCTAGAAAGATACTTATTTGGCTGCGTTTCCTTTCTGAAGAAGATCCTGTCTTACACCCCGACACAAAGCAAACTCTACTTTTATAAATTGTACCATTATTCAATATAAATGTAGAAATCAATTACAATACAACGTTATTTGTCTTGTCTTCAAACGTTATTGGTTATTTCGAAAATTTAAAATGTCAATTGTCAAAAGTTAAAGTCAAAAACGAAGAAGAAGAAGACGACACCAGCCCACCTGCGAAGCGAGAGCATCTATCGGCCAACCAGCGAACTAACCAAAAAACCGGGACAGAAATAGAAAATGCTGTCATTGTCGATCGGCCTTCTACCCTCTAGTTCTCCATAGTCTTGCCCATACTCTATTCATTTTGTCTTGAGAAAGATGATAGAGACTTACTTTATGATATTAGAAAAAAATAAGATTGGAAGTAAATTTTAAAAGTGACAAATCTGTCACATAATAAATAATACATTTTCTGAGGTTATGTTACGACAGAAAAGAAAATGGTTTGTCTGCAGTTGCACAGAGAAATAATAGGTAAAAGATGGAAGCGAAGTTTTTTTTACTGTTTTATTAAAAAATTACAACATACACTTGCTTTAATAAGACATCCATGCGCAATATCATTTGATGCGCGGATTGACCAATGGGCTAAATTTTGGTTTAATTGTTTTTCTAACATCTTTCTCAAGATAAAATGGTCAAACCTCAGTTAGTATGTCGTATTCAAAAATACTGAAGTTAAAACATTAATTTCGATCAATATAAAGTCTGTTCAATGAGCGCTGACCGTTACGTCATATTCTATATATTTGCGGCACGTCGTAAATTAATTTAGTCAGTTTGACTTAGGTACCTGTGGTAAAGGTTATGATTTTTCGTAGGCTTGATCTAGATAAAGACGGATGCATGTGAACAAGTAAAATATAAACGCGTTTATTCAAATTTTTAATTATTATTTTTATACTGTTCATAAAGTCAGAAACAAGTAGTTTATTTAGGGTAAAAGGTAACATGGGATGAAACATATGACTTTTTAAAATCAGTATGAAATTTTTAAATAATTTAAATTTACTAAAAGATAAATAAAACTCATTTATAAAATTTAAAATTGAATCATATATTTTTTCTTTAGTGCATCTCTAGTGCATCAGTCTATCAATTTAGTTTCAAATATTTTCCTCTTATTAATAAAATCATAAAGAAGAAAAGCTAATAAAAAATGACAAAACAACAAAATACAGTTTTTTAATTATTAAAATAAAAGGCTTTTCATCCTTCGTTGCAAATGGTGAATCCGGAATTTGTCGTTGTTCTAACCATGCAATAAATAATCTTCTGACCAACTTGTATGTGGAATTTATTCAATTAGACCAGAATGATAAGTGGCATTATCCATAATAATAAGCGACGGTTTTTCCAGATTTGGTAACCATTTCTCTTCAAACCATTTCTCTAAGTTTTCACTATTTATCGAACCATGATAATCACCACATTTCAGGCCAGATTTGAATATCAAAATTGCTTTATTCACAAATCCATCTGAATATACCGTACACCCTCTGACGATTTTTTTTAACTGTACGCAGAGTATCATATTGTCAACTTTGCCTAACAGCCCCTTTACTGTATATCCGGGTTTCATCCAGAAAAACAGGTTTTAAGGAAAATTGATAGTTGTCGTTATTCTTTCATACTATTAAAAAGTCTACTCGTTTTTAGGCTAGATGGAGTTGCTCTATTAAAAATCGCCTGTTTGATACATTACATTTAGGCCGTTTAAATTTTATTTTTTTTAAACAGTCCGGTAATGAACCAGTGGATATTTCAACACTATCAACGATTTTAAGGTCTAGTTACATTGAGCGAATGGCAATGTGTTCACTTGCTGTATACATCCCATCCCATTATTTACTTACTTGACCTTTAGATTTAACTTTGGGTTTGAACAAACCTGAGACTGAGACTAAGTGTCATTTTTACTTTACATTTTTTAAGTTAAGGTGGGAGTATCAACATGCTTGCCAACCTATAACCTATTTCGCGTAGATTTATTTATGTTTTGTAGCTTTTATACAAAATTTAAAGAAAATTAGCATCGACTTGATATTCTATAGGTAATAATTGACATATTTAAAAAATATCAAGGAATTTCATAACTTATTTTAGAAGAATTGTATAGCGAAAAATATCGGATAAGATTTTTTTTAACATTATTATGTCATTGTCACTCATTGTTCTTTCACTATACAATTCTCCCAAAATGAGCAATGAAATAAATTGATATTTTTGTAATATATCAGATACTACCTAAATAATGTACCGACGATATTGATTTTCTTTAAATGTTAGTTATTAAAATAATAAACTCAAAAAATCAACGCGAAATAGGTTATAGGTTGGCAATAGATTGAATGACGTTGAGAATTCAACCTTAAACACTATTTTGTTTATTTCATAATTAAATTCCGCTCACTTTTCTATATGGTTTTAATATAGGTTTTAGTAATCTATACAGGTTACTTTAGAATTTCTGGCAAATTTTATGTCAAAACTGTAATAATGTCACCTTGCATTTATATCTTTGTAGTAAATTGCAATAAGAAATTTATTTTTTCATCAAAGGATTTTTAATAAATGGTCAAAATTTATTATTTTTAGAGCTAATTTGAGTTTGTCGTCGAATACAGGATATTGAAAAAGTCAAAATTATCATTATCTTATTTTTTTATCTATAAAAGTACTAAGTAAATAAAGTTAAAAAACTTTATTTAATTCAGCCAGACATTTAATAATCTCTGTCAATGGAACTTCAACAGTTTTTGACTTACGTAAGGTACAGTTGTATTCGTTGAAAATGGGTACAAGTCTTACGACCATTATTTGCCATATTTGCGTAAATTCGGCTTTTATGCTCAATTTATTGTTTTTGAGGTTATAGTAGTGAAATGGCAAGCAAAGCATTGGCGTAGATATTAAAACGTCTAATAAAATGTAAAAAATATATCTGTACTATCGCAAATTTTTATATTCAACGCATCTATATAACAACAGCAACAACAACAATATAAACATCGAATGTTAAAACAATATCAACAATTATTAAAATTTAATATTTTGTCATATTATGACCTTCTTTTTCGAATACTTGAGCTAATCTGTTTAAAATTGAGTTAATACAATTTACAATAATATTTTGATCAAGGCCTCCCCAGCACTCATGAATTACTTCATATAATTCATTAGCATTGTGAGGTCCAAAATTTCTTTTGTATATTTCTTTTGCAATTAAACCCCAGACGTTTTCTATTGGATTAATATCGGGACTATAAGCAGGCCATGGCAGAACTTCTACATTATTATGTTGAAACCATTCCCTCACTGCATTTGCGGTATGAACCGGGGGGCAATTATCGTGCTGAAAGACGAATGAGGTATGTGAATATAGTTGTCCAACAGATGGTAGCATTATATGTTCCAAAACACGCATATAATGTTCGGCGTTGAATCTGCCCTTCAATCGCCATAAGACACCAGGCCCATGAACACAAATCCAACCCCAGACATTCACAGAAAATCGTCCAGGCCGAAAAGCAAGATCGCTAGTATACCGCTCTTCGAATCTTGTGTTGGCTGGACGGAATACACGGATTTGTCCATGATATGTAGACTGAAAAACCTTTTCGTCAGTGAATACTATCGTGTTCCAAAAATGATGGTCGCGGTATATATGATTTAGGGCGAAAAGCACCCGAGATTGCCTATGTTGATCTGTGAGCATAATTTTTTTCGCAGCTACGCGGTTTTTTAACTTTGATTCTTTTACTCTTCTGCTGGCTGTAGGTTAAGATCCAGGAAATCCGACATCAATGACAGCGTCTCTTGCAGTTCCGAAAGGAGTTGCCCTTAGATATTCCAGAAATGCGTCATCTTGTTCAGGATTGGTAATGCGGACCGGACCAGTACGAACCTTTCTTTTTAAAGGCGCCTCTTGCTCCCAATGTTGCTTAACTCTTAAAATTGTGTTCTTGCCTTTTACGTAAAAATTTGCTAGTGCCCGTATTGACCACCCATCTTCAATTCGGGCTATTATTTAAGCTTTTTCAAGTTCTGTCAAAAGACGAGGCATTTTTAAAATTTTGGCATTGACAGTCTTTTACTTTTTAAAAAGTCAAAATTAATCAACTCTGATTTACAATATAACAAATTTTCATGAATAAAACTGTACATTGACCCAAATATGGTTTCAATAGATTTTTTTGGTTATGATACAATTCACTGATACGTGTGCAGGCAAACATACTGTAAATACTTTATTTTATTCTATACAACAACTAACATTATGTTAAATACTTTTTTCCAATCGGTATTTTAATTTTAATGTTAAAGAAATACCCATTTTATCACTTTTTTGCTTCTACGGTTCCTATGAATCCTATTACTCAAATACAAAAATACTGCATGCAGAGTTACTTTACCTTCTCATCTTTAAATTAAAAATTAAACTGGATCTAATTTAACCAGTGCTTTTGTTTTAAATAGCAGAGATATTTTCTTTATCACAGTTAGTATGCATACCTACCAACTTACATACGGTTCGAAAACTTAAACCAATAACTGTTGTAACTTTCCTAAATTTCTAGCTATCGCTGTAATGTCGAATTATATTTTTATAAAACGAACTCAGATAGTTTAACAATAGTCAACATAAAAACTATTAAAATCTTAAATAAAGCATGTAAATAATTCCTTCGAATTTAAACAGCTCATTTTGAAACGTTAACAATATGAAAAGTTGTTTTTATTATTAAAGACTTTGTCATGGTGTCAGGGGTGTGGATACCCACCCAGGTCAGAAAAATTATTTCTACTTATTTTTCTTGAAACAGTAAAGGATTACCTATATAATGCAAAAATTATATATTATAAACTGAACCTTTGCGAAGAGACATTATAGAAGAAAAATTTAAAAAAAGTAAGTTTTCGACAAAAAGGTGGTTCAGATGAAATGCAACATACTTATTGATGAAATCCACTAACGTGCAAGGCACGCAATGATAATTATGATCCATAATGATTAATCGTTTAAAAAAAGAAAAAAAAATTGTAACCTGTTTTCAAAAATTCACAAGTACTAGGAAAACCCAAATTATTTGGCTAACCTATTATAATAATATTGCCTTTGGGTAATTAAAATATAAAAACAAAGCATAATTTTCTTTTAGAAAATATCAATAGGAACTAAAAAAAATGTTCATACAACATGTATACCTTGATATTATTCTCGAACAGTTTAAGTTGTCTTTTTATTTCTTGATCACGTTTTAGTACTTGCATTTTAACCTCATGTTTTTCTTTCGAAAATTTCACGCCATCAATATTCATCCAATGAAATACAGTCATTTCATAACGTTGCCATGGCAACCTTTGTAGAGACGAGACGAGACGAGACGAGACGAGACGAGACGAGACGAGACGAGACGAGACGAGACGAGACGAGACGAGACGAGACGAGACGAGACGAGACGAGACGAGACGAGACGAGACGAGACGAGACGAGACGAGACGAGACGAGACGAGACGAGACGAGACGAGACGAGACGAGACGAGACGAGACGAGACGAGACGAGACGAGACGAGACGAGACGAGACGAGACGAGACGAGACGAGACGAGACGAGACGAGACGAGACGAGACGAGACGAGACGAGACGAGACGAGACGAGACGAGACGAGACGAGACGAGACGAGACGAGACGAGACGAGACGAGACGAGACGAGACGAGACAATGGCACTCTCGAGCGAGAAAAACGCGTTTCTCGTCGAGACGAGATAAAAAAAATTTCTCGCCTCACGAGACGAGACGAGAATGAGCCAATTCTCGTCTCGTCTCGTCTCGCGGCATCACTAACAACAACATTCTTTCCCGTAAGCAATATGGGTTCACAAGTGGGTTAAGTGCCATATATGAATATAGCAAAGGCATTTGATACGGTGCCACATGATCTGCTCTTAAATGTGTTACATTCATATGGCGTAAGAGGCACCATGATAAATGTCTTTGAGAGCTACCTTAAGGATCATGAACAAGTAGTGAAAATCGATAATGTACACAGTGATCCGGTAACCGTACAAATTGGAATACCTCAAGGTACCGTCTTAGGACCAATTTTATTTATTACCTATATAAATTCCTTAGCTAATATTAAGCTAATAAGTATTAATAACGGAATAGTCATATCATCATAATAATAATAATAATAATAATAATAATAATAATAATAATAATAATAATAATAATAATAATAATAATAATAATAATAATAATAATAATAATAATAATAATAATAATAATAATAATAATAATAATAATAATAATAATAATAATAATAATAATAATAATAATAATAATAATAATAATAATACTAATAGAAATCAGCGGAATTGTCAGACGTGTACTAAATGACACCGACAACTGAAACTTGAACTTTTCCAAACCTACGAATCTACCTGCTTTCTTGCAACCAATGCCGAAACAGGATAGAAGCCATATCCAGATACAAAATCTGTGGAACCTGAAAATAATACTAATAATAATAATAATAATAATAATAATAATAATAATAATAATAATAATAATAATAATAATATTAATAATAGTCTTTATTAAGAATATAAATTATAAATTACAATTCTTAAAGGACGAAGTCTAGCTGATAAATATCAGCTACTCATATCATATGCTGACGACACAGTTGTGGTATTCAAGGGTGAAACTTGAACTCAAGTGAAAGAGTCAGCTATGGATGGTATGAAAAAAATTAAGATCTGGCTGGATTTCTTTAAATTTACCTTGAATACTAATACCAATACTAATTACATAGCATTTTCTCTTACTTCTCCTAATCGTCCTAATTTTAACAACATAAAAATTGAAAATCTTAAAAAGGTTATCTGTGAGGTAAACTCAACAAAATATTTAGGAATTACTATTGATAAACATCTTAAATGGGGAGCACATATCAGTTATTTGACAAACAATATTAGAAAATTAATTCATAAATTCTATATTTTAATGGAAATTATTGGCAGAAAACTAGTGCTCTCTATATATTAGACTTTGGTAGAATCTTTTATAAGATACGGTATAATTGCGTGGGGTGGGATCTACAAAAACTCACTAAAACCTCTAAATTATATCCTAAAAATAATCTATAAAAAAAACGCGACTCCACATATTTACTCTACAATTCAGAAATCCTAAATATTCGATCACTGTATAATATATTATTTCCGTCGACCGTGTATTTACAACCTTAATTAATGTATAAAAAAATCATACATTAATGGCCCCTATTAATGCATGATTTTTTTTTAATAATAAACGATTTTAGGCAACCAAACATACTACAAAGCACGCACTGCCGCGTACATAATGGCGTTGCCATAGTTTCTGTCGATGTCAATAAGTTTGAAATTCAAAAATTTGTTGTTCCACTAGAAATAAAAAATATTTCAAACAGCAAAAGGTTTAGAAAAAAATGGAGGACTTTATAAGTAGCAATTTAAATAAATTTAGTGTATTATTTTAAAAATTAATCCTTCTCGCGTGTTTTGATAATAAGGCACCCAAGTGCATATAATATACAACTTTACTCTTATTCTAATATATATACTCTATAAAAAACTTATATTTAAGATATAATAGTATATACTAGCTTTTAATTAAACCTTTATATTACTTATTTAATAACATTAACATTACTGTAGACTATAAAACGTTTATAATAATTATATAATATAAATCATGAGTAAAAATTTCTTTTCAGGAATATGTAATAATTTGTTATTATTGTTATGTAAATTTTTGGTCAAATGGATAATAATTATAGGTACTTACTGGCTATAACAAGTAATAATTATTATGTCCCAATATTTGCTGATCGATGACAAATTCCTGGTGTCATCTGTCGGAAAACAAGAGAATTATATATAAGAAAATGCCTCGACATTACAAGACGTATGGCCAATTGCACCAACGTCCACTTAAGGAGAGAAAAGTAAAGGAGCCCATAATATTTAAGTGGTCCTTATTTTATTTTTATTTGCAGCATCGTCTTTTGAGCCTTCCTTAGTAAGCTTTTGTTAAATATGGCAATGTTGTAGGAATATAGTAAATTTGATTTCTTTTATGGTAATTGGTGAAGCCTGTCTAAAAATGACAATGAAAATAACAAATAAATAACCTCTATTTTGGTCTCTGGCGAAATTTACTTTTCTAAAGAAGAACATGAAGTTAAAATGCAAGTACTAAAACGTAATCAAGAAATAAAAAGACAACTTAAACTGTTCGCGAATAATATCTAGGTATTTATTTTTTATGAACATTTTCTTAGTTCCTATTGATATTTTCTAAAAGAAAATTATGTTTTGTTTTTATATTTTAAATACCCAAAGCCAATATTATTGTGATAGGTTAGCGAAATAATTTGGGTTTTCGTAGTACTTTTGAATTTTGTGCAATATACAGACTGTCCGCGGATAGGGTTTACAATAGCACAACTGGATGAAAAATTTCATTTTTCGGGAAAAAGTCATTCTTGATAAAAAGTTTTGCTTGTAAAAAAAAGAAAAAATTTTGATTTTTTTATACAGGGTTCGCAAAAACTTTAAAAACATGATATTTCTCCAAGAGTAAACTACCTTTCTTTTTCATTTTTGACCAATTAGAAAACTTGTTTAGAATAACGTTTGTAATTTAAATCCGAGATTTAAAATAAATCTTCGATTTTTTTTTTTTAATTTTTAGAGGTAAAAGAATTTTTTTGTTTGGATAGCAGCATTAGCGGTCGAAATACATACATTATCAATGACACAGGGGTATCAAAAAGTTTTAAAATCTGATTTTTGGTGTTACCAGAAATACAGGGTGTTACAAATTCGAGGGCCACCATTGGGATCTGGGAAATGGTAATAGATACGGGGAAGTTTAAATTAGGGCAAAGTTGCGCAATTCAATGCCGATCAATATATCGTCAAGAAGATTTGTCCATTCCGAGTACTCCCGAAGATATTCGTTAAAATCCGAATTTAACGTTTTTCATTTATATGTTTTCCTGCGTTTATTTAAATAGATAATTGAAAATAAATTGAACCTTCTTATTACCACTTTTTCTCTTCTATTAGACTGTGGTATCAGATTTCGAATCCGACGTTTTGTCTCTGGGCCCCATCATTAATTTATTTTTTTTAAATACGGACCTGGATTTTTTATTTTATTTTTGGAATCACCAAGGCTGATTGCATGATATGGTTGCATTATTTTGATTAGGATTCAAAAGTTTAAGCTAATAAAAAGATCTTATAATATTGTTTTTGTTTATTTTTTAATTAGGTAATATAGGTATTTTAAAATCATCCTAACAATAATCTTAAATTTCTTAATAATGTTAATTCCTAGCGTAAAAATACACATAAGCTATAAAAAAAATGGTGATGTGGGGTGCTGATGGGCCCCAAAAAAAATTAAAAATGCAATAATTTTTACTTTGATGTCTAATCCCAGGAGGTTTAAATAAAATTAAATCGTAGTTAACCGTAGAAAAAAAATGGGCGAATTTTCATAACTGACAGTAAGAAATTTTTAACTTCAAGATTTTGTGAGGTGTTATAGGCTGATCTTTTAAAAATCTAAAATGCAATATTCTACTGGGGAAAAAAGTGATATGATAAAGGTTTATTACAGCTGTAACAGAAACTCAGTAACAGCTGCGCAAAGATATTTTGAAGATTACCCCGAAAGACAGCAGCCTAACAGAAGGTTCTTTCAAAAGTTGGATAAAAACCTACGCGAACACGGTAGATTTGAAAAACCCAGAAAAAAATATGGTAACCGTGTAACAGAAGCAGAATCCAACAATGTTTTACGCCAGGTCTGTATTTAAAACTTTGACTGGCTTTCTTTTAAAACCATGTAAACTTGGGTTTCCGTTTATTATTTTTTATAAAGTTTAGGAGCTATTTTATTTAGGGTACGGTATTATTTAGGTAGACAACAACCCTTCCACATCCACAAGGCAAATTTCCGTAGAATCTAACTTGCCAACCCTAAATCATGTTAAGGCTTGGAAAGTTTAAAAAAATAATAGTTTAAAACCATATAAAATTCATATTTCCCATGCGTTGCAAGAACAAGATCCTCAGAGGCGGTTAGATTTTTGTTACTGGCTACAGAATCAAATTGACAATGATAATAACTTTCTTAGGTCTATAATCTGGACCGATGAAACTAAATTTACCAATTGCGGTAATTTTAATTGAAATAATGAGCACGTATGGGCCGTAGAAAATTCTAGAGTTAATAGAAAAATACGCAAACAAGTACGCTTCAGTATCAATGTTTGGGCAGGGATGTTTGGAGACAAAATTCTTGGACCCATTTTTTTACCAGACAGACTAAGAGGTGCCGATTATCTCTTCCTTCTAAACACCCATTTACAAGAGTTCTTAGCTGAGATTCCACTCGCCAGACTACCAACCATTTGGTTTCAACAAGACGGTGCCTCGGTTCATGGAACAAGAGAGGTTAGGGAGTTTTAAATCATGAATTCCCAGGCAAATGGATAGGAAATCGAGGTGTGGCGGAATGGCCTGCGAGATCTCCAGATTTGACACCTTTAGACTTTTTTTTGTGGGGGGCTTTGAAAAATAAAATTTATAAACATAATGTTAATACATTAGAAGAACTTAGAGCTAGGATTATTGAAGGATTTAGGTCAATAAGGAGAAGGTCGATACAAAGGTCCACTGAAAAAGGAACAAAATTAATCCATGTATACGTGCAAACGGAAATCTTTTTGAACATCTTAGTCTTAGATAAAATTGATTCTTTTTAGTGAATGTGTAGGTACCTACCTACCATTATTTTCCGATTATTTCTAGAATTTAAGTAAAATATCATTAATTTAAAAATAAACAAAAACAATATTATAAGATCTTTTTATTAGCTTAAACTTTTGAATCCTAATCAAAATAATGCAACCATATCATGCAATTAGCCTTGGTGATTCCAAAAATAAAATAAAAAATCCAGGTCCGTATTTAAAAAAAAAAAATTAATGATGGGGCCCAGAGACAAAACGTCGGATTCGAAATCTGATACCACAGTCTAATAGAAGAGAAAAAATGGCAACGAGAAGGTTCAATTTATTTTCAATTATCTATTTAAATAAACGCAGGAAAACATATAAATGAAACACGTTAAATTCGGATTTTCTCGAATATCTTCGCAAGTACTCGGAATGGACAAATCTTCTTGACAGTATATTGATCGGCATTGAATTGCGCAACTTTGCCCTAATTTAAACTTCCCCGTATCTATTACCATTTCCCAGATCCCAATGGTGGCCCTCGAATTTGTAACACCCTGTATGTATTTTTAATTTCACAAATGAAATGACCCCGGAAATAACACAAAAAAATCTTAAAATAACAACATAATATGTATTATTAAGCCATTCCCTCACTTTAATTGCAAAATGCGCAGGGCATCCATCTTGTTGAAAGTATACATTTCGTTCCTAAATTGGAGAGGCAATTCTTCTAGGTTGTCAGAAAGGAATGTTTCCAACATTTCAAGGTAACTCCTACGGTTACACGTGTTTTCGAAAAAGTATGGGTCAATAATGCCATAATAAGAAATCGCACACCAGACATTTACTTTTTTGTAATATTGTCTTCTTGCAGGAATTCTAAAACGGGGATTATTTTCGCTCCAGTATCTAATATGCGCAGAAGACACTTTCCCGAAAATGTCGATTCATCGGAGAACATGATAAATTTATGAAAACTCCTGTTTTCACTTACAATTTTCTTTCCGACCCAAAGACAAAAATTCAAACGTTTGGCTTTGTCTCCTTCTTCCAACGTTTGATTAGAAGTTGGCTTAAATGGGAAATTTTGTTTGCCTCTCAAATATACTGAATATAAGTTTTTCTTACTACATCAAGTTCTTGAGCTCGGTTTCTTAATGAAAGGGTAGGATTGTCAGCAACAGACTGCAATACGATTAGGGAAGCTGCGTCATTCTGATCATAGTTTTTTTTAAATTGGAAACTGAACCAGTTCGCTGAAATTTATTTTCTTAATAATTTATGAAGTCCCATTTTTGAGACGTAAACGTTAGGGTATCTTTGATTCAATTTCTCCATCACAACGTTGTAACACCTATCGCCCGCACCGTAACATTGAACTAATTAAACCCTTTGTTCTAAGGTCAACATTTCCAAAAAAATCAAATTCTATTTGACAATTTCAAATTTCATACGTAAAGAAGAGTAATAAAAAGGTAAAAAAATTCCTTGTTTTTACAAAAGATGGTAGGAATGCATTTAAAATTTTAAAATAAGATACACACCACTCATTATAATAGAGTCTAATAAAATTTTATATTAATATTTTTATTAAGCAGCAAAATTTTCATTTACCATTGAAGATTTATTTTATCTCGGATTTAAATTACAAACGTTATTCTTAATAAGTTTTCTAATTGGCATTTTGGTCAAAAATGACAAATAAAGATAGTTTACTCTAGAAGAAAAATCATGTTTTTGAAGTTTTTGCGCACCCTGTATAAAAAAATTAAAATTTTGTCTTCGTGAATTGCATTTTTTTTACAAGAAAAACTTTCAAGAATGACTTTTTCCTGAAAAATGAAATTTTTCATCCATTTGTGCTATGGTAAACCCTATCCGCGGACAGTCTGTTTATAAATATTTATTGTTTATTTTTGTTCATGTTAAAACCAAGAATATTAGAGGGTTGTTAAAAAAAAAAATTAAATATGTTTTAAATAGGTAGGTACTTATCTATATTTAGGAAATACGTAAAAAATTAACAAAGATGTGTTTTCTATGGTTTTATTGTACCATGCGAATAAAAATTATTTGCATCAAAGAGGGCCTTGCATCTAAGGACGTAATGCTTAGCCGTAGAGCTTAATACCTGTGGTGTGTCAGTAACTACCTGAATTAACAATCAATCAGTTATTCCGTCGTCTTTGACAGTCGTTACAAGTAATTTGATTCATCGCTAATTTTTCCAATTTTTTGAACAGTTCACACAATGGGCTTTACGGAACAGCACCCTGTCCCAAGAAGTGGGAAGATCTTATGGAACATGCAGGACTATTCTTAAGAAGCAGCTATTTTTAAAATATCATTTGCAAATTTAGAACAATTAGAAGAAAGGATTATCCAAGAATGTGGTAACATTTCTCCAGAGATGCTGGTCACAATTTTGAAAATATAATGAGACGTGTGAATTTATGCTTGGAGCATGGCGGTGGCCAATTTCAGCAATATATGTAATTATTTTTCTTTTTCTTTCTGTATATTCTTGCTTTGTTAATTTCGTAAACAACAAAAATAAATTTGTATTTGTCTACTTATTTTATTACTCATTAGTTTGGCATATCATGTCATAATATGAATTTGACAAAATTTTAACCTAGATTTGGTTAGATATATCGTCCCCATATCATTGTGATCTAAACGAAGCCCTACGTTTTTTAATCCAAGCCCTCTTTTATGCAAATAATTTTTGCTCGCACGGTATTGTTGGGAATATGTTACAATAGCCTTGAAATTAAGTTTTATAAACATTACCTACTACATCGACACCTTAATTTTATAGTTGAAAGAGATCTGTAAAAGGAGCAACGCTGGCGAAAATTAAAAAAAAATAGGGACAACGCTGTGATATAAACTCAAAGCTCATATACAAAATATTGACACTAACATGTACTTTTGTAATAGGTAATAAGTTTTCTTCTGTTGACTTTTTTGTTAATATGGGACGTCTAAAATTTTAGGTATATTTAATACAAAGACAACAAAAAGCAATCATTTTTATAAAATATGTTTTGTTTGGTAATGATTATTGACATTCTGGCTATTGACTTTATACATTAATGGGATGCGAATATTTATATACTTGGTATTTGTTTAATAGTGATGTTAATTCCAATTACAGCTTTAATATGCTATAAATACAGTTATTTTTTCATTAAAAATGGTTACACATTTATCGAAACAACATAACGTGCACCCTTGTGTAATTTTAGCTAAAACTCTGGCAACGCCAACGAAATTACTTTTTAATGCCATTGGGAGAAACAAAAAGGTCACCCTTTGATGAGTTACGGCTTAAGGAGGCTTACCTATAAAATTATAAAATTGACATTTTCTGTTATTGCGGTCAAAAAGGGTGGAAAGGTAGAATTAACTGAAAAGCTAATTGAAACATATTATTCATATTATCTGATGATTTTTTTATTGGCTGGTAATTAATCTTAGTTTTATGTTTCTGTCACTGGACTAACAAAAATGACAGTTAAAAATAAAAATAATAATTAGTCGCATTTAGTGGCATTGCGAGCTTTTCGAGACAAAGGGAGCAGACTACATTTCAACGGTTTGGTTCCTAATGTGGCTAACTACAAAATTTTACTTTTTAAGCTTTCTGCGACTCATTTTTCGTAACTATTTTTCTTGCCTTGTTTGCTGAATTAAGATAGTCTAAAGGATTTCAAGCACAGAAGTCTTCCACTGTGACCCCGGAACAAATTAGGAACTTTATTGACAAAGCTACTGATGATTTTTTTTTTGCATAAGGTAAATATACATATTTAATCTGATCTATTCAAAAATTCAGATTCTTCTTTGCTTCAGGTCATATTAATTATTGGGATTATATTTGTATTTAATACTCCAAAATTAATGATAGTTCACAACCAATTTAGTTAATTAATTGCACTAATACTAGTTTAAGTGTTATTGACAAATCCAGGTATTCATTAAAAATCTCAAATTAATAAAATAGATTATTACTACTTGCAATAATGGCTATTATTCCCTCAGAATATTTCTTGGGAATAATAGCTATCCTTATTGACTAGTGGTATAATCTACTATTTTTTATTTTTCTAGTTTATACAGACCTTAATTTCCAGTTCCTAAGTTTGCGGTAGAGAGCATTCAACCATACAGCATACAGGGTGTCCTTGAAATAACTGTACAACGCTTAACCACAAATTCATTAACCAAAAATAAGGCGATCTAGGCAAACTTACCTATAGGCAATGATGCTTCGTTTTGCCGCTACGTGGCGCTATAAATTTCTCACATTAATAACGTTTTTTCGCAATAATTTCCAAACGCCTTTTTACGATGTTCAGTAATTTTGGGACTAAGAATAACTACTATTACACTGAGAAAAATTTCTTTCTGGTGGCAATTAAGAGATTTTTAACATTTCTAGTATTGGTTTTTTAATTGGATAAATAAGATTATAGTTCACTACACTAAATTACTCTTGACATAATTTTGTAAAATATTTTTGATTAATTCGGGCTAAAAAATCGAACAGTTTACTAATATTATATACTTTCAATTTTCTTAATAAATATTTTATTCAAGGAATTTAGATATTTGTTAGCATAGTATGCTATAAGAAATCTAGAGATTATAATTTAATACTGCAAATAAAACAGATATTCCAAAATAAATTTATTTTGCCAGAGTTCCGCGAAATAAATTTTACGGTAGGCAAGTTAGTTGGTGATTCCCAGAATTACGGCTCCAGTCGCAACGTGAGGACGACCGCGACGCGAAGCATTTAATTCAAAGCGCGCGGGTTGGTGTCGGGTGTCGGTATTTTCTTTTGTTTGTCTTCAAGTGGTCCAATTATAATAATATAGTTATGGATGAAATGGAGGAAATATTAAAAACCGGGGGGTAACCTATAGTACCTGTGTTTGTCGGTAAGTCATCAATTATTATACCTATTTTATTATCTAATATTTTAGTTGTTATCTACTAGGTAGGTATATGGTTCTAGAAGTGCCGAGCCGCGCCGGGAAGATGGTGTACATTATTATAATAATATGTATGTGTTGCGAATTGCGCTACGAAAATCCAACAATTTGATTAAATTTTCCAATGCGCACGCTGTATAACCGTACCAATTTTTCTACAAATAACATTTATTAATGCATTTATAAATATTCAATGGAATTTAAATCAAATTATTTTCAATAAGTACCTAAGTAGTTTGAGAAATCCTGTCCTAAATAATTGTATATAAAATATACCGCGGTATAAAATATGGCTGCCAAAATAAATATGAAAATAATTGTTTTATACTTGACGATTATTTAAAATTTAATTTTTTAACCAATAAATCAGAAAATGGTAAAAATAAAATACATATTCACACTAATTTAAGTAACTACATTATACAGGGTGTTTCACGGTAAATGGAACGTTAGAAGATTATAGAAAACGGGTCAATATCTCGGAAACTATTAAGTAAATATACTATAATAATATGCATTTTTATTAAAAAATAAATATAATTTTCCGTATAGAATATACAGGGTGGCTCATTAATAAGGGACGCCGGCTATAGGCATCTTAGGAACCGTTAATCGGACGACCCTGAGAAAAAAAATTGTTGGTAAATCAGCAAAGTCCACCGCTAGAGGGCGTAAATCCAACCTTGGAGCAGAAAATATTATTCTCAAATGCATGCAATAGTTGACTAAATAAAATCAACATATTGTTACAATTATAAATTAGGTTTAAAAAATATCTTGAGGGTTTAAAATTAATCTATAACTAATTGTTACAGTTAAATTAACTTATTTTAGCACAATAATACATTATTTCTAAAACATATTGTTCTATTTCTTACAATCTGATATAATTGCGCCAATAAAATTATATTATTTTTGGAATAACGCATTACTTTTGAGCAAAATTGATTTCGTTTTTGCAAACTATAGTATAGTTGTCACAAGAGTATTAAAATCTATTCAAAATAAAATATAATTACCACAAAGAATTATTATTCATTACATGAATTAAATCGTCATTGTGACAACAAAATTTTAATTTTACTAAATATGCACTATCCAAAAATCAAATAAATTATAATTTACGCAATTTAATTGTTATTAAACATTTTTGGTATAGTTGTGGATCAATTAAACCTTTATTGAAATTCCAATTAAATTATGTAATTCTTTGAATTCGGTTATTTAGTTGCTCGTTACCAACTCGATTATTTAGTTGGATGAAATATATCTGGGTATTGGGAATTAATCCTTTTTCTCAGTGTATTTCGACGTTAACGCTATCTTTTTTTAATACCTGCAAATTTAAAAATGGTGTCTGATTGGTAAATAAAAAATTGTCTTTTTGTAACCCCCCCCTGAATAAATGACTTTAATTGTTTCTCTGTTACTAGCTGACTTCATTTTGAAACTTTTTGTCTGTTATAAAATTTTAGCCAGATATGCAGTTTCTCTACAAAAAAATTATTTACAATAGCTTGTAATGCATCATTGCTGTTTATTCAGAACGAGAAAACATAAAAAAAGTTTTAATTCTGATTAACTACTAAGTAGTTTAATTCATATAACAATTGTTCAAAATGTTTACCGCATAAATACATAAATTAATTCTTTTCAAAAAATTAAACTGTACTTTGGGCATCGTGTCGGGCTTGTTTTTAAAATAATTTGCAACATTGATAATTACAGAAAGAAAATATTGTGGCATATCGGACAAGTGTGTAACTATTTTTTATATTGGAATACACAGGGATCCAAGTTAGCTATTGATAATTACTTTTGATTTAAGAGCGCTACCACAAAAAATAGTTCAGATGCGTTAGATCAGGGGACTTGCCGGCCAATTTACGGGTGCGTCATTACCTTTTCCGATCCATCTATTATCTATTATTATTTAAAAAATCTTCGTACGTTGGTACTAAAATCGGGTGGCACCCCGTCATACATAAACCACATTTCAGCACGAAGTTGCAATGGAAGATCGCAAATCGGGTAAAGTATTTTGCAAGAAGAGTAGATAGTTATCCCCATTTAACCATTTTGGCAATACAACTGGACCAATAATAAAATTGTCAATCATACCTGCTCGAACATTAATTCTAAATTCATGCTGGAAATATTTCTCCCTGATGGCATTCGAATTTTCGTCGCTATACACATGTTCTTTATGTACCTGTCCAATTTCCGTATTCCTGATCTCATGAACCAATCTTCGTCCGTAAATAAAATGTTCTTATGAAAAGTTGCATTTATTATTCTCATTGTTTGAATGAAAAAAAATATTTTGCACCTGTTGAACTTGATACGGACGGAGTAACTCCTCTAGTATAATGTTATTAATAGTACTTTTGGAAAGCGCCAATTCGAACCCCAAGCGTCTACCTACAGCGACATTTAGGATCATCTTCAATAATTATGTTTAAAACTGCCTCTTTGAGGTCCGGAGTCCTAGTTGTTCGTTGACGTTCTCCATTAACATTATTTTCATTAAAACTACCCGTTTCCATAAGTAGTTCCCTTTCAATACCCGCAAAAGTTTGATGAATCGGAATTTTGCAATTTGGATATTTGTCACGACAGACTCTGACACTCATAATATGTCCATTTCTCTCACATAATCCATATAAAGGGTTTTCCAATAAGAACGATATGATTTCAAAATGAAATAAAATTAAAATAATTTCAGATACAACAAAACGTTTTATATTATCTTAAAGTATAGTCGATAACATTTATGCTTTGAATAACACATCGTTTAAATGTCGTGTACACGAGCGAATTCGACGAACCCAATTTTCCATGACTTTATGCAATAAATCGGGCGTGATCTGACGAATGCAGGTTCAATGTTCAACCTGAATGCATCAAGTGTTTGTGGCCTGTTTTCATAAACCTTAGATTTCAAATAGCCCCACAAGAAGTAATCTAAAGGAGTTAAATCACAGCTTCTTGGAGGCCACTGAACAGTAGCATTCCTTGAAATTATCCTTTCGTCAAACTTTTCTTGCAGTATATCGATAGTTTCTTGAGCAGTGTGACATGTGGCACCGTCTTGCTGGAACCACATATCCTCCAAATCAAGTAGGGTTGGGCGGTTATTGGAAAATAACCGGTTATTGATTAATCGGTTATTTATTACGTCAGGTTAACCGAGACTAGGTTAACCGGACAAAAAATAACCGGTTATGGAATAACCGGTTAATAACCTTTTCCAATGTTTCTTCCCATTGTGCCTTTCAATTTACCGTTATGACACAAGAATACAGTCTTCAAAGTAGAACTTTTATCTCTATTTTTTTTTCCTATTCTAGGGTTATAGTCAATAATGAGATCAAAGACACAAATTAACATATAGGTATTGGCCATAGATATTTCCTTTTTTCTTATTATTTAACTAAAGTTCAAACACAACCCTGTTAATAACCGATCTTCGGTTATTGATAATAAATAACCTTTTGTCGGTTTAACCTGAGCAACAAA
Organism: Polydrusus pterygomalis; assembly: GCA_963969555.1. Classification (NCBI taxonomy): domain Eukaryota; kingdom Metazoa; phylum Arthropoda; class Insecta; order Coleoptera; family Curculionidae; genus Polydrusus; species Polydrusus pterygomalis. The sequence continues at coordinate 114,746,237 of OZ018378.1, read as the reverse complement.
AAAACGATTATTAACCGGTTAACCGATTTAAAAAAAACCGGTTATCAAATAACCGGTTATTTTTGCCCAACCCTAAAATCAAGTGCATCTAAATTTGGCCACAAAAAAATTCTTAACATCTGTCGATATCGTTCACCATTCACTGTAACTGCATCTCCTGCCTCATTTTGGAAAAAAAATGGTCCGATGATGCCACCATACCATAAACCACACCATACAGTTACCTTTGGCGAATACAAAGGCTTCTCATGAATCTGTTGTGGATTATTTTCACACCAAAAACGGCAATTTTGCTTGTTAACGTATCCACTTAACCAAAAATGAGCTTCATCTAAAAAGATAATTTTTTTTTTCAAAATTAGGATCCCTTTCAAGTTGTTCTAAACTCCAAGCAGAAAATTCTTAGCGCCGACGATGGTCCAGTGGCTTAAGTTCTTGGGTCAAAACAATCTTATACGTGTGTAAATTCAAGTCTTCCTTCAAAATACGCCAGGTTGTCGTTTTTTTAATCCTTAACTCTTGAGCACGACGAGGAATTGATAAATTTGGATCCACTGCAAGACTAGTTCTTACAGCAGCAATATTCTTAACAGTTCTTGCGTTTCGATGTCTTCTTGGTGTTTTTACATCGGGAAGAGTAAAATTATTTTCAAATTTCTCAACGATGCGACGAATGGCAAGCAAAGGAGGACGATTATTTACACCAACGTTTTCGTGACGTGCGCGATAAGTGTTCACAAAAGATCGTCTATTTTCGTACAATTTTTGGATAATAACCAAACGTTCCTGAAGCGCGTATTTAGCCATAATAAATTGTTATAGTTTACTGACAATAACTGACAACTGGTGACAGGTATAACTTTATTACCATGGTTACCATATCGTTTTAAAATCATATCGTTCTTATTGGAAAACCCTTTACTAGAAGTATGTCAACCTTCACAGCGATTGAACATTGTTCCATTTTGAATGACCAATACTTACTTATTCAATTTACAATAAACTGAACTACGAACAACAAGCAAACGCTATCGGTATATTAGATGAACAGAATATTTATTTTACTGATGCCCAGTGATTAGAAACAAAACAATTTTTTTTTATTGTGCGGAATTTAAACTTTTTTATGTTTTACATCGTAAATAATTTTTTTGTAGAGAAACTGCATGTCTGGCAAAAATTTTACAAGAGACATAAAAGTTTCAAAATAAAGTCAGCTAGTGTCAGAGAAACAATTAAAGTCATTTATACGGAGGGTTACTAAAAGACAAATTTTTATTTACCAATCACACGCCATTTTTAAAATTGCAGGTATTAAAAAAAGATGGCGTTTACGTCAAAACACGCTCTTAATAGGGGTTATTCTAAGTCTTAAAATTAGTGAAAATCGATAAAGGCGTTTAGAAATTACTGCGAAAAAACAATATTAATTTGAGAAATTTAGCGACCTGTAGCGGCAAAACGAAGCAACATTGCATATAGGTAAGTTTGCCTAGATCGCCTTATTTTTGGTTAAGTAATTTGTGGTTAAGCGTTGTACAGTCATTTCAAGGATACCCTGTATAACTAAGAAGATTATCGGGTTTATATCAATAATGTGCCAAATAAAGTTATATCAAAAATTAATTTTCATATTCGTTGAAATACAGGGTGAGGATTTTAAAGTGTTACAACGCAATATCTGAAAAACGGCTAGAAATATTTTAGTCAAATTTTGGGACGTGGATAGAGAGGTTGAGGGACAAATTTTAAAATATTTTTGACATTTACCCCCCCTCCAGATTTCATGTGGCTAGTGACAAATTTGAAATGTCAAATGGAAAGGTATTTTTTTTTCGATAATTCGATTCCTCGTCAATAATTACGTAAGTAAGCAGAAAATTGTTACATTTACTCTACTGGTTGCTTAGTTACGAATTTTTCAATAAATAAAATTGGAATACTTAAAACTATGATAATTCCTTAAATTTAACGACGATCATGCTTCAAAAGGTGTTCGAAATGACCCCCATCCATTTCTAAACATTTTGCAATTCTTTTTTGACATGAGTTGCGCACGCGAGTTAACATTTGAGGAGTTACTAAATTACATGCTTGTTGAATACGATCTTTCATGTTTTCTGGTGTGGTCGGTGGTGTAGCCATAACTTTATCTTTTTTAAATCCCCACAAGAAAAAATCTAATGGGGTTAAATCTGGTGACCTTGCAGGCCAATTTACAGGACCACCACGACCAATTCATCTGTTTCCAAACATTTCATTTAGTGTATCTCGAGCTTGTCGGGCAAAATGTGGCGGAGCACCATCTTGCTGAAACCATAGTCCTTGTTGATTTCCATTATTATTCAGAAGTTGTGGCAAATCGGTTTGTAAAAAATTATTATACATTTCTCCATTTAGGTGACGGTCAAAAAAATGTGGTCCAATGACTCTATCTCCGACTATGCGACACCAGGTATTAACCGACCAAGGATGTTGGTTTGGCAGAAATCTCATCCAGTGAGGATTTTGAGGTGCCCAATAGTGTAAATTGTGCCGGTTGACCTTAAATTAAGAAAAGGAAAATTGATTGAATTAGTACAAAATTAAAAATAAATCTAAATGTATGAGAATATTCTCTAAACACCCGTTAACGGGTGTTTAGATATGTATTTATCTATGTACACCTATCAAGTAGTGGATTACTTATTTTTGATTATTATAAGTAACATTAATCCATATTAATTTAAATAATTACCTGACCACAATTGGTAAATGTAGCTTCGTCAGAAAATACTATCTTTCTTAAAAATGCATTGTTTTCGTGAATTAAAGTTTGTAACCACGTACAAAATGTAATCCTATTTTGAAAGTCTTGGCCATACAATTCCTGATAAAGAGTTATGTGGTAAGGGTGAAAATTGTGCTTGTGTAAAATAGCCAGTACCGATTTTTGGCACATTCCTGAATCACGAGCAAGTTCCCTTGAACCAACATGAGGATTTACAGCTATTACACCCAACACTCCAACGGCCATATCGTCATTAGTTTTTGTTTGTCTTCTAACTCTGTTCTTATTTTTAAGGATTCCCGTGCTGCGACCTCGATCTTCTAATCGCTTAAATGCCATATGAGATTTTTAAATGGCGGGAAATCTAACAGTCCACAATTGCGCCGCTTCCCGGTAGTTTTTTCTACATTCTCCCAGAATTAACAACATGTCTATTTCAATGTCATAAGATTGTTCCATAATTGCACTGAATAATGAACTTTATCAACAGAAAATACGTTTGAATCAGAATCAGATTATTACTACTTGTTAAAGTCAAAAGTGGTTTCCTAGGATACAACATAATTAAAGGTTTGGATAAACAATAATCATAGGAGGTAGGTGTCATGATTTAAAATGTGTAGTTTTAAGTATTCCAATTTTATTTATTGAAAAGTTCGTAACTAAGCAACCAGTAGAGTAAATGTAACAATTTTCTGCCCACTTACGTAATTATTGACGAGGAATCGAATTATCGAAAAAAATAAATACCTTTCCATTTGACATTTCAAATTTGTCACTAGCCACATAAAATCTGGAGGGGGGGTAAATGTCAAAAATATTTTAAAATTTGTTCCCCAACCTCTCTATCCACGTCCCAAAATTTGACTAAAATATTTCTAGCCGTTTTTCAGATATTGCGTTGTAACACTTTAAAATCCTCACCCTGTATATAGTATAATTTTGATTTAATACAATTTGCTCTAATTCGCAAAATATACTGATAACTCCGGTTTGCCTTAACGATATTTGTCAAACTTGGTCTTTCTTTTTGACTATTTTTTATTGCTTGTTATTTTAAACACCTCTACTTATATGGATTAAAAAATAAACAGCCCAAACACTTTATTTCACAATGTTTTGAGCCGTCATAACTAAAAAGAGGGCATAAGATTAAAATAAAATGAAACCGTGTCTCATATTAAGGTACTTTCTTTTACTTAACCCAGTTTGACATTTCGCTATCATAGATTAATTTCGACGTTTCGTTTCTTAGTACCATCATCAAGTAGCTATGCATTTTTAAATACGGACACGTATTTTTTAATGCAGTTTCGTAGACCTTGTGTCTAATAAAATATTAATACGATACTACTTTAATCAAATATCAACGTTTCGGCCCCAATAACATCTTCAATTTTTATCTTCGTAAAGGGTTTAGGGGATACATCTAAGATGAAATGGGGGCACAAGATGCACAATTCGTAGTCGACTAATAAAACTTTTAAAAAATTGTGTATGCTTAAGACCACACGACAGAAGTGAAAACTTCAACAAGGTGAAATTAATAATATCAAATACAATTGTTCGGGTTTGTTCGGGTTTGTTCGTATATAACCGTATAATACTGTATATAACAAGACGTTAATTAGTATGAGACAATTATGCAGTATTGATTTTTTTTAATGAACTTTCATCACATCTTACGTCGAATATAGGGTGAAGTAAGGTATGTTCGTGATAATTATAGTTTTTTCGTTGCAAAGTAATATAAATGGCATGCGGTGGTTGTAATAATTGTCGGGAAACTAAGACCTCACATTTTGCTTTTCAATTTTGTTTCTTTTAGGTTAGGTTCGTAAGCAATCATAAAAATAACATAAACTGATACTGAATGCGACTGATGCAGCATGCTCTTTCATATAACGTTAATTCGGGTCAGTTCGGATTGAATATAGGAGTCGAATTCGAGCGTAACACAGCCGAGCGTTACGCGTGACGGCTCAGTTTAATTCAGTGCCCACAAAAGTGCTAAACGCGCCTAAAGAAGTTTTCACTTCAAAAATGTTTATACTTCCAAAGTATCAGTAAAAGATCGAAACGTAACGTTTGTGTTTTCTTGTGACGATATTTACAAAGAAGACGCATATAGTCGGATCTGGTCTTATCGTGCGGGTCATACGATTCAAGAAAGACATACTCAGTTTTTGTTTTCTTTACTTGCGTTTAATTTTAACCTCTAAATAAAATACGTAAGATAAATGAGACAGACTTATTCCATTTTGACATGAAAAAAAAGGATATGTATTTACTTTCCAGCGATTCTAAAAAAGCTTATAATAGCACCAGCTACGTTTTATTTTAAATATGTCAGTTTTGTGACTTTGACAGTTTGTGACAAAATGAAACAATTTTCTGGGTTTTTGCATCCCCAATCAAAAAAAATGGTACTTAATCTGATAAACTATTTTGAAAATGAAAGAAAAAGTGGAAATTCGCCAACCAATATTCAGGAAACAGTAGCCAAAGCACTGGGAATTAGTTTAAGGACTGTGCAGAAAATTGTGCATGAAACAAAACATAACATAATACCCACGAATACTAAAAAGTGTAAACGAAGAAAGCCAAAGACTGAGGATTTAAAGCGAAAATATTAAAATGGGAGTTCGAAATGTGATTTACGATTTATACAAATCAAAAACCCATGTAACTCTTCCAGTTTTACAAAAAACATTAAAAATTCGGGGTGTTTTGGAAATTGAACTTGAAGCGTTATCAAAATTAATAAAAAATTTAGGTTTTCGCTATAAAAAAGACTGTAACCGAAGATTTTTATGTGAGCAGCCACAGATAGTGAGTCAGCGTGTTCAGTTTTTAAAAAAATATACGGACAATTACAAATCGAAATTTAGAAAAGTGGTATTTTTAGACGAAACGTGGATATTTTCGAATGGAAGTGGTTCAAAATCTTGGCAAGATGAGTCTGTAAAAAGTGTTAAAATGAAAAAGGGGTGCGGTACGGGAAAGCGTTTTATTATTTTGCATGCCGGTTCTGCAACAGGATATGTTGCAGGTGCGAGTTTAATTTTTTCTTCAACATCAAAAAGTGCTGACTATCATGATAATATGAATTGCGAAATGTTTGAAAAATGGTTAAAAGTTCAATTGACACCAAATTTGGATGCTCCGTCTTTAATTGTATTAGATAATTCATCATATCATTTAAGAATTTTAAATAAGCCTACTTCATCTTGGAGGAAAAGTGATATTTATGAGTGGCTGGAAAGACACAACCAAAATCCTTTACCAAATATGCTTAAATCGGAACTCCTATCAATAGCAAAGTCTCTTAAAAAACCCAAAATATACGCGGTAGATGAAATACTGCGTGAATATGGTCATGAGGTTCTACGACTGCCGCCATATCATTGCCAGTTTAAGGCAATAGAATTAATATGGGCTGGTGCAAAGTCTTATTATGAAAAACATGTAGGTGATGGTCTTAAATCCGACCAAGTACAAATAGTTTGGCAAGATTCGTTAGATCATATTACACAAGAGTGCTGCAAGAAATCGGTGGAACATACAGAAATATTAATAAGGGATTGGTGGGATCGAGAACAAGTACTAGATGTCGAAGTAGCGTCAATGATAATTGCTCCATTCGAAGACGACTCAGACGACGAGGACTTTTCAGATTTTATAAGTGACGATGAGAGTTTTTAGGCTATAATTATAAACGGTGTTTTTCGTTTACATTTTTTAGTATTCTTGGGTATTATATTATGCTTTTTTTTCATGCACATTATTCTGCATAGTCCTTAAAATAATTCCCAGTATTTTCATTACGGTTTCCTGCATATTGGTTTGCGAATTTCCACTTTTTCTTTCATTATCGAAATAGTTTATCAGACTAAATGCCATTGTATTTTTAGGTTTTAGTAGTACAGCAGCTTCAAAATTGATTTCTGCAATATCAGAGGGCTTAATACCAACATCAATTCAGTCCACCAGCACTTACAAACATCCAAGCCCCATGTGCTCGCACTGACCGAGACAAAGGTCAGATCGTCAACGAACACCGTCAGCTATTTATATCCTGGATACGATTTTCATTTCCGATTTAGACGCAACTTTGGGGTCTGTCTCTTTATCCGAGATGATCTTTGCTGCCAACGAGAGGACACACTTGAACCAGCAGAGTTTGATGTAATGTGGTTTAAAATATCAACGCAGAAAATCACCAAGTTTATCTGCTGCCTTTACCGTCCTCCAAGTGACACCCATTACAGAGCACTCTTCTCGTCACTAGCAAACACAATTGACTTCTTGCAAACCAACCATCCTAATGCCGAAGTCGCTATCTTTGGTGACTTTAACGTCCACAATATCAACTGGCTCAAATACTCAAATACCAACGATGAACAGGGTCGTGAGGCCGAATCTTTTGCGATCAGTTCTGGTCTAACTCAACTCGTGGAAGAACCAACGCGAATTCCAGACCGAGATGGAGATTTTGCTAGTCTTTTAGATCTCTTTTTGACATCCAACCCTGACCTATACACAGTCACCGTTCATCCTCCATTAGGATCTTCCGATCACAAACTTATTTCAACTCTAAGCGAGCTGCCAATTTGTTCTGAACAACCTCCTAAACCTCGTAAAATTTGGCACTACACATCAGCTAGTTGGGAAGACCTAAGGGACCATTTTCGCACTTTTCCTTGGCTGGAAGTATGCTTCTCTTCAGATGATCCATCCGCTTGTGCTCAAGAGGTCTCCGATGTCATTCTTACTGGCATGGAAGCCTTTATTCCTTTCTCCAAGAAGCGCCCTTCAAATGGCAAGCCCTGGTTTAGCAAGAACTGCGAGCGTGCTGTCAGAGCTAAAAATCTAGCTTACCGACAATGGCGTAAAAATCCTACCGATGTGAATCGCACCATCTTTGTTACCGCTCGAAACCAGTGCAAGCAAACGATAGATCAAAACAAAGAGGCTCACAACATGAGGATCAAAAATAAACTTCTCGCCAGTCCTAACGGATCTAGGTCCTTTTGGTCAGTCGCTAAGGCCGTCAGTCAAAATTTTACCAAATCAAATATTCCACCGCTAACACGTTCTGACGGCACAATAGCAACCACGGCTGAAGATAAAGCGAACTTACTCGCAGAACTCTTTGCTTCACACTCCACGGTAGACTTTCAGGGAAAAACACCCCCGAACATTCCAGCAGTTCGATCGGAAATGACTGATATCGTATTCCGTCAGCGTCCTGTCAAACGAATTCTGAAGGGGCTCGATGCCAAAAAAGCTTCTGGTCCAGATGAAATTCCTATTATAGTGCTCAAGAAATGCGCCGATGAACTCACACCAGTATTTTGTGGACTTTTAAACTTATCCTACAAAAAAGGAATATTTCCATCTTGCTGGAAAAAGGCGCGAGTCCAGCCTATACCAAAGAAAGGCAAGAAAACCCTGCCAAACAACTATCGACCAGTCGCATTGCTTTCAGTTATATCAAAGGTGATGGAGAAAGCTATTAACCAACAACTTATAAAATACCTGGAAGGCCTTAAAATTATCAGCGACCATCAGTATGGTTTTCGTAAGTCCAGATCAACAGGAGACCTGCTAGCCTATGTCACTCATCTTTGGAGCAACGCAATCGAACATCATGGGGAGTCCCGGGCTATTGCACTGGACATCTCCAAAGCCTTTGACCGTGTCTGGCACGAGGGGCTCCTAAGCAAACTGCGTTCTTATGGTATGCCCGGTCGATTTTGTTCATGGTTGTCTAGCTTCCTCAAGGACCGCTCTCTGCAAGTGGCGATTGACGGGTTTCTCTCAGACACCTTCACCATCAATGCTGGTGTTCCTCAAGGGTCCATATTATCTCCCACTCTCTTCTTACTGTACATTAACGACCTTCTAGCGAAAACAGAAAATCCATTATATTGCTTTGCTGACGACAGCACACTTATCTCATCTTTTACTTTGAAACCTCAAACATCGGCTACTGACGCACATCTTCGCAGACAACATGAGGTATCACGCCTCAATAAAGACCTGGAAGAAATTTTGTCTTGGGGTGACAGTAACCAAGTCGAATTTAACGCTCAAAAAACCCAGGCTGCAGTTTTCTCTAAGAAGGTCAACATTGCAGAACCCGATATCGTTATGGCAGGACACGCAATTCCACTGACTTTGTCTATTAATTTGCTGGGTGTCAACCTGGGAGGAAATATGTCTTGGCATAATCACGTAGTGGCAATCGCCAGGGCAGCTTCTCAGAAGCTCGGTATACTTTTCCGTACCAAAAAGTTGTATACACCTCAACAACTTTTGACACTTTATAAAGCCCAGATTCGACCATCACTGGAATACTGCTCTCATATCTGGAGTTCTGCACCGAAGCATACCCTTCGGTTGTTGGATTCCATCCAAAGGAGAGCCGTTCGTCTAATCGGCGACCACGAGCTGACTAAGAACCTCGACAGCTTAGAACATCGAAGACAGGTTGGTGATTTGACTCTCTTCTACAGATAAGTAGGTATAGCGTCGCATGAGACGGAGGTCGATCGGTCCGGCCCTGTAAACTTAAAAATAGGGCCACCTAAAATACAGCCAAAATGGGGCCCCCTCCTGAGCATGTATTCACCACATGGGGGGCACCCTCCAAAGATACACACCAAATATTTATTATCCATTTTTTTTAAAACAAGAAAAAGTTTACTTAACGTGTATTTGAACCCACTATGAATAGAATTGAAGGCAAACGTCACAACCACTGCACCACCAACGGTTGAAGTAAAAATCAAACAGTTAGTTTAATGATGATGCTATGGGATCGAGAAGGAAATTATATTTTAAGAATTTACCAGATTAACAGCATTTAAGTAGTTATTGCTACGGCTCACGACAATTTTTTGTTTTTCTGTCTAATATACTCTAGACTCTATACTATACAAATTGTATTGGTTTTTTTTTTATATTACTAAACTAACATTAAAAGCGCAGGAATATCCTGCCTATAAAGTATAGTCTCCGTGCAGGCCAATACAGCTTGCTCATTGGTTAAAAAAAAAAAAGGAAATTTGAAAAAAAAAACATGACTAAGGGAGAAAAACTCGTATTTATTAAATAATATTTTATTTTTATACACACATAATTACATGCTATTCAAATAGTCTTGGTTTTTTTTTATACCCATAGGGTTCGGAACTGCCATCAGGGAGAAATTTTCGCTTAGTTGAATTTGGCCTGTAAAGTTTAGTTTCAGTACAGGTCAGTACTGTGTGATCCTTGGTTCGACGAATATGCTTGAAAACAATTGGAACTGGATCAGATTTCTGCAGAACCATTTGTTTAATAGTATCAAAATTAATTATTTGGGATGTTGCATAGTTAAGAGAGATACCTTTAACCTTGCAAACCACTTCTTCTCGTTGATTTTTAGTAGAAAAAAATTTGTACGCATAATTCTTAGGTCCACCACTGACAAATTCTTTTATATAAGTATCAGGGCCGTATACTTCTAATTCATCGGTCATATCACCAATAAATTGACCAGTTGTTACATCTGGTTCACTATCTCTGGAAACATATATTACAGAATCAGTATCATAATATAATACCTTATCACCAAGTTGTTCAAGATATGAATATAACTTAAGACGCGCCTGTGCTGTAACATATGCTGCAATAGCCACATTGACAGTGGGAAGTGGATCATAGACTTCATCCGTATGTTCATAGCTGACAATTAGAGTTTTTTCATTAACAGGAAGTAACCCATTAATTTGTATCCCAGGGTTAACAAACATTGAAAAAAATTCTGAAGGCTCATTTATAATTTTTGTCTTTGGCTGATTTTCTCTTTGACCAAATTTACCCCAAAATGAGTTGAGCATTAATTTTGCCAAGGATCTTAGACCGGGATTTTCAACAATCTGGATATATTCAAGTTTAACATCTTCTTGCTCGAGAAAGTCTTTTATATATTTGTTCTTTTCTTCTTCAGTCGTACATGTTTTTGGCCACCCTGATGCTTCCTGTTTAATTTTAATAAATTTGTTCATCATAGAAGTAAATAATCCACCGGTTTTATGACTAAACTTTTGCATGTTATATTTCCAGAACTCATGAATATTTAAAATTGTGTATCCCATCTCAATTGCTTTAACTATTTCATCTAAGATCCATGTTCCTTCAAGTGCCCTTTCGTCATCCGTATGATAGCATTTACCCAAGTTCTGCTCTTGACAACATGTGCTACAAAGAGGAAACATTAACTTATTGTTCATTTTTTGTGGAAGAACAGGGTGATACAAATCGGTTGGTGGAAGAATTTTACATTTTATTATCCCATCAATATTATTAAGATTAAGTTTTTTGCATTCATTTCCAACAATTACTGTAGGATGGCCAATAGGAAATTTACCATACTTGCAAACATATGGATAGAGGCTACAAACATCAACATATTTGATTTTCTCGTCAACCTTTGCTTCATAATACTCCCAGACATTGTCAGTGCGACCGCCGTAAAAGGCATTTCTCGGGTTTAAAGGTATCAAAGTCAAAAGCAAATGTTGTTTGGTATAATTTTCAATTTCTGGATTCTCTTTCAACAGTTCCCTAAAGCTGCATTCCCACATTTCATTGATTACAAAACCAAGTTCTTTTAATTTCGTAATTTTCATGTGAGTTGCTTCATATCGTAAATTAAGAGTATCTGTTGGATCATCTAGAAGAGGGTCATTTCTGCTAAATTTGTAACAATTAGGGCATCCATGGTAATAGCAACCTTGAAATTCAAAAATTTCATTTGTTTCCACACAATAACCATCAACTTTAACGCCATGCAAAACAATTTCTTTGCCTTTAGCAGCATGTAAAATGTTAATTTGTTTCTGTTGTTCTTGCCACAATAACCATTTAATTGCAATTTTACTTTGCCTATCCTTCCACCTATAACCATTTTTTGGTATAAGTCCTATCGTGTTTGGCTGTAGGAAATTTCTTCTAAACACTTTATTACATGCTGAAGCAATAGTTGTAGCTTCAGTAAACGGACATACATTGGTTGTAGTCATAAGTTGTTCCCTAAATTTTAAACATGCTTTAGTAAGGATTTCTACATCAGATACACAATAATCAACCAGTTCTTTTTGCATATCAAATTGTTCATTTTTGTGATCCTCATACCACTGAATAAATTTAGAATAATCACCTTCCTTCATGGTATCTGGAGAAAAGTATTTAATTGCAGGCATTGGTCCAATATAATTTTCATTTGCTTTGGTATTAAAAAGGTGAGGAAAATAGCCTTTCTTATAATTTTCTCCCAATCCAAATGCATTGGGTAGTTTGGTCAGAGCCATAGGGAAATAGTTAAGAGAATCAATAAACTTAACGTTACCAACTTGCATCATAATAATTGTAGTACCACGCATTAATAACTGTGGTTTCAAATCGGTCTCTGTTAACATATAGTTTAAAATAAACTGATGATCAAAGGCTTGGCCGTTATGAGCAATTACCACTATATGTTTAAATTTTTTTCTTAACTCCAACAAATTACGTGTAAATGAGCCAACTGGGTCTGAACCTTTAAGTTTTTGTAATCTCACATCACACTTTTTACATATAACCTTCTCCTCTGAGTTTATACATACATCGCAGCACTGTTTGTAAACACAGAGATTTGGCCGATGAAGTAAAGATCCATCTTCTAATAGCTCTTCCTGTCGAGTCTCCAAATCATAAAATACAAAGAGCACATCTTTTGTTTTGGGTTTTCCTGTATCTTGTTGAATATAACATAAATGATTTTCAGGAACATGTGTCTGACATACCTTGCAGAAAATTTCATTGCAGAAGTGTTTTCTATTACCCTTAATGGTTTTAAAACAGCGTTTACAACTTCGAACCTTCTTACAAACAGTACTTTTTTCCCAGGACCCTATCATTAAGTGATTTTCGTAACATATTTTTCCTCTAAAATATCGATTGCAGTTATCGCATTTAATCTTAACTTGACCTTCTGCACATTTTGGAGTTTGTAGACAACCAGGACATGTCCCTCCACATCTATGGACATTTTTATGGTCGTAAGGAACGTGACAAGTTTCGCAAAAATAAACACACCCAAAGGCAGCAGTTAGAGAAGTAATTACATTAAAATGACCTTTATGATGTAGAAGGTTAAGTCTATTTTTACTTTCAGGAGCCCCCTCAAAAATAGCAGTTCGGCCCTTCGACCCATAGCGGTAAACAACTATTTTATAGTCCTGTAGAAACTCTTGCAATTTTTGCAATTCAGGAATTCCTGCTCCTTCACTAGGAATAGTAACTCCTGCCAATTCAAGTAATATCTTTGCTTTTATGGTCTGAATTTTTCCTGTATCTCTTCTAACTTTAGAAAAGTCTCGATCCTTTGTCACATTAGCAATGGCTACTACCAAAGCTCGTGGTAAACACATATTATCGGAATTATTAATAGTACTAATTCCCCTCCTCATACCGCACTCCTCTTCAAAAGTGTTGTATTTACCTCCTCTCCCCATTCCAGTTGGTAGACGTACACTTGTTACACGAAGACAAAATGATTCCGTATTAAGGCCAGATGAATTGGACTGATAAACATTACTTATAATATTCCAAATATCTTCGTAGTTTATTTCTCCAGCAGGTTTAAATCTAAGCCAACCTTCACCTCTTGTAAATTCTTTTGAACAGAAACTAAATCCCACATGATCCGATTTTTCCAGATGTTCTGTAGACCTTTGTATTACCTGATTAATACCCTCCTTAACCCATCCAATTGGTTCGACACCCTCAGGCACAGGTTTTAACTTAAACTCCATAGTACGGCCGGTAATATTGTATCCATGAACCTTCTTGGTCGCATCTTTAATGACTATAAACTTTTCCATTTTCAGTGAGCTTTCACGTTCACACTGTTTGACGGTTGAGTTTGATATGATTGATTTACTCGTTAGTACTCATATTAATAACCTCAGCTAACAGTAAAAAAAAAAGTAGCGAGGGTAGAAAATAAGAGAATGTTTTCAAAATATCCTCCAGAAGTATAGTATGAAGAGTGAATTCAAAATATCTTTGATTATGCTTGGAAGACACCTAAAAAAAATTAGAATTTTATATTATATTATACCAATAATCAAAAAAATGTTATCTACCAACGTTTATAATTTTCACATTAACCATAAATAAAAAATGTGAATATTTTATTCGAAATTTTTAAATAATACAATTTAAGCCTAATAATCCTTGAAGTTGCATAACGTACTAATATGACGTAGGAGTGCTTCTTACAACTATGCTCCACTATCCCACTAACCTCAAACCTAGAGAGGATATTAGCAGTAGTAGTATTATTCCATACATTTGTAGAAGTATAATCGTTAAACATAGGGTAAACATGAAAGATCTGTTTCCCGTCATACTTTAAGAATAATGTATAAGACTCATAAGAAAACATTAAATTGTAAATTTAAAATGATTTATTTAACTATGTTTAAATAATTTGATAATAAACCAATAACCCTTATTCAGTGAGCTGTATAACAGAATGAAAGATTTTTCTAAGACGGCATAATATTGATTCGTAGCTAAGTATCCCGCTTTTGGACGCTGATCTTACAACTTTGCTCGCGAGAGAGGATGTCAGTAGGGTTTAATATATTCTTTTACACAATTTTTTAACAACGAAATCACCACTGAAAGGGAAAAATCAATAAATAAACTTCCCTTTAACATTATAGCAATAATATGTAATAACTCAACAGAAATTTAAGGACGGGCAATTTAATAAAAGAGAAAAAATATTTACTTTAAAGACCACCTTTTATACCAATAGGAGCCATCCCTGTTTAATACGTATATGTTTAAACTTCATTTGTTATCCCAGTCCATGAAGGATGGCCGATAGACAGTTTTTAATAGCCAACAGACAACAATTTTCCCTGATCATGTCTTTGGGACATATGGAAAACACTGTATATACCAGCTCTTTAATGGTGACAACCTCCTTTGTAGAGAGGGATTAAAGAACACCAGAGCCAATACGTCTCCCCTCGGAAGGGTACCTGTCGTGTTTCCATGCGGAAAAAAGTCAACTATCCCTTTATACCAATAGGAGCCATTCCTAATCAATACGTATATGTTTAAACTTCATTTGTTATCCCAGTCCATGAAGGATGGCCGATAGACAGTTTTTAATAGCCAACAGACAACAATTTTCCCTGATCATGTCTTTGGGACATATGGAAAACACTGTATATACCAGCTCTTTTATGGTGACAACCTCCTTTGTAGAGAGGGATTACAGAACACCAGAGCTAATACGTCTCCCCTCGTAAGGGTACCTGTCGTGTTTCCATGCGGAAAAAAGTCAACTATCCCTTTATACCAATAGGAGCCATTCCTATTCAATAAAAAAGAAATAATTAAAAGCATAAAATAATAGTAACAATAAAATTCCGTAAAAAATTCAAATAATAAAAAATAACCTCATAATAAGCACTGTACCTAAAGTTAACATAATTTTAAAAAATATTGATTTTATTTTTAAAATGGTCAAAGTCACGGGGTTCTGCGACAGAGAATACTGCTATTAAAATGGGTTCTTTGAATAATTGCGCAAACAAATTTCATAGTTTTACCTCAATAAAAAAAATTTTATGCTTGATAGTGGCTATACTTTGTAAAGTTTTACAGGTTTACATTAATTTACTTATTTATCTAATTACATTACAACAATTATTTCGTTTGTACTTTTACTGTAACAACCCCAATTTAAAAACTAATATTCTACCCAAAAATAAAAAAAATTATGAAAAATAGCAAACGTTGTTTTACCTTTTTACCCAAACAAAGTATAAAATATGTCTTAAAGCACCCTACAAGTATCCAATTGACTTTCGATAAAATTTAAAAAATTAAAATTAGAAAAAAAAATATCATAGGAACAACAATTTTAATAAAAAATTAAAGAAAACATTTTTGCCTTGTCTTTTTTAAAATATATGTATTTAAGCAGCATACACCTCTCCTGCCTATAAATTGTATACCTAACGGTTTACCCAAATTAAAAAAAATTATATTTTTAAAAATATCAGAAGGACCGCACAATTTTAATCAAATTTATAAAAAAACATTGTATATCCCGTCCCAAAACCAATAAATGCCTTTAAATACCCATACTTCTACCCCTTAGTTCACTCATACATTTCCTACCTACCTATAAGTTTTTTCAAATTATTTCTAAATCAAAAAATAAAATAAAAAATTAGAATAACAGGGCATACGATTTTAATACAAGTTGAGTAAACCTTACCCCAATACAATCCAACTGTTTAAATTTCCACGTGTTATGATACCAACTACTTACTGAAGAATATGGACCACGGACTCCTTCACTTCCTTTATACCCACCAGAAAAAAGAGTGGGAGGATTAAAAACGAAATATTCTTTTATATCGTTTCCAATCCAACCCAATATATTGAATTTGAACCACCCACTTTTTATGAAGAGTGTAGGGATCCTCTAAATATACACAAGCTATATTTCTCAAAAGGAAGTAATGCTTGGAATGAGAAGAATCTATCTATTCCTCCTACCCTTTAACTGTATTCCTATCAAATTTTATCTAAGTTAAAAATTTAAAAAATATTAGAATAAGGGTACAATTTAATAAAGTAAAAATAAAACAGCTTTTTTACCTCGTCTTTAAAACTATATGCGTTTAGACACCCTATACATATTCCCGTACACATATTAATTTTATACCCCCTAATTGCCAAAAAGCTATTCCTAAATCCAAGAATAAAAACGGAGTATACGATTTTAATACAATCTGATCAAAACTTACCCCAATAATATCGAAATATTTTTCACGTGTTACGATACACTTACTGAAAAAATACATGCTGCTTCATTTCTTTTTATACCCACCAGAAACCTTAAAGAGTGGAGGGAATGAAAAACATATATTGTTCGAGATTATTTCCTTAAAAATCCAAATCCAATATATTAAATTTGAATCCTCCCACTCTTTTTCTATACCCTTTTTAAAATTCATTCATATTCACTTATCTGAATTATCTACCCTACCTATTTTAAAACTAGACAAGACATACTGAAGAAAATCATCGAAATCATGATTTTTAAATAAAACAATAAATCCCCCTACCAAGCGGTCAATCCAAATCTCATTTCTCTAGTTCTCGTGCGGATCGTGGTTCATCGGCCGAATGTCAGGAAGCAACTGCAATGATTAGTAAGCGCTTTGCGCGATCGAAATATCGTTTTGTTTTAGGATAAAATAAAAGTTGAGTGTTTGTCTTTGAATTTATATTGTGGATTTATTTATTATTGGATTTGAATGAACGGTAAATAAACTCTTATCAGAAATTAACAAGGAATATTAATATCGTAAAGTTAAATAAAAAACTAACAAAATAATTTTATAAGTCCCCCCTCCTAAAATTAAAAAAAAATTATTTTTAAAATTTAGCTTGTCTACAGAATAAAGTAGTGAAATTAAATTATTTCCTAAAAAAATATGCAGATAAATTCGAATCTAAGTGTCCAAAGTAGACAGTTGAAAAGTTTAAGCCGCAATTATGGCAAAGTCAATAAGAGCAGATTTTACGGAAAAATCGCGTAAATTCAATAATAGTCCCATTTTCAAAGCTATTTTTACGCGGTTTTCGGTAATATCATAAGTTTCATGTAGGGAGGGAGTTGCTACGGGAAATTGCAAAATTTTTTTTGAAAATTTTCAAAAATTTTTCCTTTTTTCGAAAATTGCTTTTTATTTTTCTTGCAAGAAATTCATAAAAAGAAAAATAAAAAGCAATTTTCGAAAAAAGGAAAAATTTTTTGAAAATTTTCAAAAAAATTTTGCAATTTCCCGTAGCAACTCCCTCCCTACATGAAACTTATGATATTACCGAAAACCGCGTAAAAATAGCTTTGAAAATGGGACTATTATTGAATTTACGCGATTTTTCCGTAAAATCTGCTCTTATTGACTTTGCCATAATTGCGGCTTAAACTTTTCAACTGTCTACTTTGGACACTTAGATTCGAATTTATCTGCATATTTTTTTAGGAAATAATTTAATTTCACTACTTTATTCTGTAGACAAGCTAAATTTTAAAAATAATTTTTTTTTAATTTTAGGAGGGGGGACTTATAAAATTATTTTGTTAGTTTTTTATTTAACTTTACGATATTAATATTCCTTGTTAATTTCTGATAAGAGTTTATTTACCGTTCATTCAAATCCAATAATAAATAAATCCACAATATAAATTCAAAGACAAACACTCAACTTTTATTTTATCCTAAAACAAAACGATATTTCGATCGCGCAAAGCGCTTACTAATCATTGCAGTTGCTTCCTGACATTCGGCCGATGAACCACGATCCGCACGAGAACTAGAGAAATGAGATTTGGATTGACCGCTTGGTAGGGGGATTTATTGTTTTATTTAAAAATCATGATTTCGATGATTTTCTTCAGTATGTCTTGTCTAGTTTTAAAATAGGTAGGGTAGATAATTCAGATAAGTGAATATGAATGAATTTTAAAAAGGGTATAGAAAAAGAGTGGGAGGATTCAAATTTAATATATTGGATTTGGATTTTTAAGGAAATAATCTCGAACAATATATGTTTTTCATTCCCTCCACTCTTTAAGGTTTCTGGTGGGTATAAAAAGAAATGAAGCAGCATGTATTTTTTCAGTAAGTGTATCGTAACACGTGAAAAATATTTCGATATTATTGGGGTAAGTTTTGATCAGATTGTATTAAAATCGTATACTCCGTTTTTATTCTTGGATTTAGGAATAGCTTTTTGGCAATTAGGGGGTATAAAATTAATATGTGTACGGGAATATGTATAGGGTGTCTAAACGCATATAGTTTTAAAGACGAGGTAAAAAAGCTGTTTTATTTTTACTTTATTAAATTGTACCCTTATTCTAATATTTTTTAAATTTTTAACTTAGATAAAATTTGATAGGAATACAGTTAAAGGGTAGGAGGAATAGATAGATTCTTCTCATTCCAAGCATTACTTCCTTTTGAGAAATATAGCTTGTGTATATTTAGAGGATCCCTACACTCTTCATAAAAAGTGGGTGGTTCAAATTCAATATATTGGGTTGGATTGGAAACGATATAAAAGAATATTTCGTTTTTAATCCTCCCACTCTTTTTTCTGGTGGGTATAAAGGAAGTGAAGGAGTCCGTGGTCCATATTCTTCAGTAAGTAGTTGGTATCATAACACGTGGAAATTTAAACAGTTGGATTGTATTGGGGTAAGGTTTACTCAACTTGTATTAAAATCGTATGCCCTGTTATTCTAATTTTTTATTTTATTTTTTGATTTAGAAATAATTTGAAAAAACTTATAGGTAGGTAGGAAATGTATGAGTGAACTAAGGGGTAGAAGTATGGGTATTTAAAGGCATTTATTGGTTTTGGGACGGGATATACAATGTTTTTTTATAAATTTGATTAAAATTGTGCGGTCCTTCTGATATTTTTAAAAATATAATTTTTTTTAATTTGGGTAAACCGTTAGGTATACAATTTATAGGCAGGAGAGGTGTATGCTGCTTAAATACATATATTTTAAAAAAGACAAGGCAAAAATGTTTTCTTTAATTTTTTATTAAAATTGTTGTTCCTATGATATTTTTTTTTCTAATTTTAATTTTTTAAATTTTATCGAAAGTCAATTGGATACTTGTAGGGTGCTTTAAGACATATTTTATACTTTGTTTGGGTAAAAAGGTAAAACAACGTTTGCTATTTTTCATAATTTTTTTTATTTTTGGGTAGAATATTAGTTTTTAAATTGGGGTTGTTACAGTAAAAGTACAAACGAAATAATTGTTGTAATGTAATTAGATAAATAAGTAAATTAATGTAAACCTGTAAAACTTTACAAAGTATAGCCACTATCAAGCATAAAATTTTTTTTATTGAGGTAAAACTATGAAATTTGTTTGCGCAATTATTCAAAGAACCCATTTTAATAGCAGTATTCTCTGTCGCAGAACCCCGTGACTTTGACCATTTTAAAAATAAAATCAATATTTTTTAAAATTATGTTAACTTTAGGTACAGTGCTTATTATGAGGTTATTTTTTATTATTTGAATTTTTTACGGAATTTTATTGTTACTATTATTTTATGCTTTTAATTATTTCTTTTTATTGAATAGGAATGGCTCCTATTGGTATAAAGGGATAGTTGACTTTTTTCCGCATGGAAACACGACAGGTACCCTTACGAGGGGAGACGTATTAGCTCTGGTGTTCTGTAATCCCTCTCTACAAAGGAGGTTGTCACCATAAAAGAGCTGGTATATACAGTGTTTTCCATATGTCCCAAAGACATGATCAGGGAAAATTGTTGTCTGTTGGCTATTAAAAACTGTCTATCGGCCATCCTTCATGGACTGGGATAACAAATGAAGTTTAAACATATACGTATTGATTAGGAATGGCTCCTATTGGTATAAAGGGATAGTTGACTTTTTTCCGCATGGAAACACGACAGGTACCCTTCCGAGGGGAGACGTATTGGCTCTGGTGTTCTTTAATCCCTCTCTACAAAGGAGGTTGTCACCATTAAAGAGCTGGTATATACAGTGTTTTCCATATGTCCCAAAGACATGATCAGGGAAAATTGTTGTCTGTTGGCTATTAAAAACTGTCTATCGGCCATCCTTCATGGACTGGGATAACAAATGAAGTTTAAACATATACGTATTAAACAGGGATGGCTCCTATTGGTATAAAAGGTGGTCTTTAAAGTAAATATTTTTTCTCTTTTATTAAATTGCCCGTCCTTAAATTTCTGTTGAGTTATTACATATTATTGCTATAATGTTAAAGGGAAGTTTATTTATTGATTTTTCCCTTTCAGTGGTGATTTCGTTGTTAAAAAATTGTGTAAAAGAATATATTAAACCCTACTGACATCCTCTCTCGCGAGCAAAGTTGTAAGATCAGCGTCCAAAAGCGGGATACTTAGCTACGAATCAATATTATGCCGTCTTAGAAAAATCTTTCATTCTGTTATACAGCTCACTGAATAAGGGTTATTGGTTTATTATCAAATTATTTAAACATAGTTAAATAAATCATTTTAAATTTACAATTTAATGTTTTCTTATGAGTCTTATACATTATTCTTAAAGTATGACGGGAAACAGATCTTTCATGTTTACCCTATGTTTAACGATTATACTTCTACAAATGTATGGAATAATACTACTACTGCTAATATCCTCTCTAGGTTTGAGGTTAGTGGGATAGTGGAGCATAGTTGTAAGAAGCACTCCTACGTCATATTAGTACGTTATGCAACTTCAAGGATTATTAGGCTTAAATTGTATTATTTAAAAATTTCGAATAAAATATTCACATTTTTTATTTATGGTTAATGTGAAAATTATAAACGTTGGTAGATAACATTTTTTTGATTATTGGTATAATATAATATAAAATTCTAATTTTTTTTAGGTGTCTTCCAAGCATAATCAAAGATATTTTGAATTCACTCTTCATACTATACTTCTGGAGGATATTTTGAAAACATTCTCTTATTTTCTACCCTCGCTACTTTTTTTTTTACTGTTAGCTGAGGTTATTAATATGAGTACTAACGAGTAAATCAATCATATCAAACTCAACCGTCAAACAGTGTGAACGTGAAAGCTCACTGAAAATGGAAAAGTTTATAGTCATTAAAGATGCGACCAAGAAGGTTCATGGATACAATATTACCGGCCGTACTATGGAGTTTAAGTTAAAACCTGTGCCTGAGGGTGTCGAACCAATTGGATGGGTTAAGGAGGGTATTAATCAGGTAATACAAAGGTCTACAGAACATCTGGAAAAATCGGATCATGTGGGATTTAGTTTCTGTTCAAAAGAATTTACAAGAGGTGAAGGTTGGCTTAGATTTAAACCTGCTGGAGAAATAAACTACGAAGATATTTGGAATATTATAAGTAATGTTTATCAGTCCAATTCATCTGGCCTTAATACGGAATCATTTTGTCTTCGTGTAACAAGTGTACGTCTACCAACTGGAATGGGGAGAGGAGGTAAATACAACACTTTTGAAGAGGAGTGCGGTATGAGGAGGGGAATTAGTACTATTAATAATTCCGATAATATGTGTTTACCACGAGCTTTGGTAGTAGCCATTGCTAATGTGACAAAGGATCGAGACTTTTCTAAAGTTAGAAGAGATACAGGAAAAATTCAGACCATAAAAGCAAAGATATTACTTGAATTGGCAGGAGTTACTATTCCTAGTGAAGGAGCAGGAATTCCTGAATTGCAAAAATTGCAAGAGTTTCTACAGGACTATAAAATAGTTGTTTACCGCTATGGGTCGAAGGGCCGAACTGCTATTTTTGAGGGGGCTCCTGAAAGTAAAAATAGACTTAACCTTCTACATCATAAAGGTCATTTTAATGTAATTACTTCTCTAACTGCTGCCTTTGGGTGTGTTTATTTTTGCGAAACTTGTCACGTTCCTTACGACCATAAAAATGTCCATAGATGTGGAGGGACATGTCCTGGTTGTCTACAAACTCCAAAATGTGCAGAAGGTCAAGTTAAGATTAAATGCGATAACTGCAATCGATATTTTAGAGGAAAAATATGTTACGAAAATCACTTAATGATAGGGTCCTGGGAAAAAAGTACTGTTTGTAAGAAGGTTCGAAGTTGTAAACGCTGTTTTAAAACCATTAAGGGTAATAGAAAACACTTCTGCAATGAAATTTTCTGCAAGGTATGTCAGACACATGTTCCTGAAAATCATTTATGTTATATTCAACAAGATACAGGAAAACCCAAAACAAAAGATGTGCTCTTTGTATTTTATGATTTGGAGACTCGACAGGAAGAGCTATTAGAAGATGGATCTTTACTTCATCGGCCAAATCTCTGTGTTTACAAACAGTGCTGCGATGTATGTATAAACTCAGAGGAGAAGGTTATATGTAAAAAGTGTGATGTGAGATTACAAAAACTTAAAGGTTCAGACCCAGTTGGCTCATTTACACGTAATTTGTTGGAGTTAAGAAAAAAATTTAAACATATAGTGGTAATTGCTCATAACGGCCAAGCCTTTGATCATCAGTTTATTTTAAACTATATGTTAACAGAGACCGATTTGAAACCACAGTTATTAATGCGTGGTACTACAATTATTATGATGCAAGTTGGTAACGTTAAGTTTATTGATTCTCTTAACTATTTCCCTATGGCTCTGACCAAACTACCCAATGCATTTGGATTGGGAGAAAATTATAAGAAAGGCTATTTTCCTCACCTTTTTAATACCAAAGCAAATGAAAATTATATTGGACCAATGCCTGCAATTAAATACTTTTCTCCAGATACCATGAAGGAAGGTGATTATTCTAAATTTATTCAGTGGTATGAGGATCACAAAAATGAACAATTTGATATGCAAAAAGAACTGGTTGATTATTGTGTATCTGATGTAGAAATCCTTACTAAAGCATGTTTAAAATTTAGGGAACAACTTATGACTACAACCAATGTATGTCCGTTTACTGAAGCTACAACTATTGCTTCAGCATGTAATAAAGTGTTTAGAAGAAATTTCCTACAGCCAAACACGATAGGACTTATACCAAAAAATGGTTATAGGTGGAAGGATAGGCAAAGTAAAATTGCAATTAAATGGTTATTGTGGCAAGAACAACAGAAACAAATTAACATTTTACATGCTGCTAAAGGCAAAGAAATTGTTTTGCATGGCGTTAAAGTTGATGGTTATTGTGTGGAAACAAATGAAATTTTTGAATTTCAAGGTTGCTATTACCATGGATGCCCTAATTGTTACAAATTTAGCAGAAATGACCCTCTTCTAGATGATCCAACAGATACTCTTAATTTACGATATGAAGCAACTCACATGAAAATTACGAAATTAAAAGAACTTGGTTTTGTAATCAATGAAATGTGGGAATGCAGCTTTAGGGAACTGTTGAAAGAGAATCCAGAAATTGAAAATTATACCAAACAACATTTGCTTTTGACTTTGATACCTTTAAACCCGAGAAATGCCTTTTACGGCGGTCGCACTGACAATGTCTGGGAGTATTATGAAGCAAAGGTTGACGAGAAAATCAAATATGTTGATGTTTGTAGCCTCTATCCATATGTTTGCAAGTATGGTAAATTTCCTATTGGCCATCCTACAGTAATTGTTGGAAATGAATGCAAAAAACTTAATCTTAATAATATTGATGGGATAATAAAATGTAAAATTCTTCCACCAACCGATCTGTATCACCCTGTTCTTCCACAAAAAATGAACAATAAGTTAATGTTTCCTCTTTGTAGCACATGTTGTCAAGAGCAGAACTTGGGTAAATGCTATCATACGGATGACGAAAGGGCACTTGAAGGAACATGGATCTTAGATGAAATAGTTAAAGCAATTGAGATGGGATACACAATTTTAAATATTCATGAGTTCTGGAAATATAGCATGCAAAAGTTTAGTCATAAAACCGGTGGATTATTTACTTCTATGATGAACAAATTTATTAAAATTAAACAGGAAGCATCAGGGTGGCCAAAAACATGTACGACTGAAGAAGAAAAGAACAAATATATAAAAGACTTTCTCGAGCAAGAAGATGTTAAACTTGAATATATCCAGATTGTTGAAAATCCCGGTCTAAGATCCTTGGCAAAATTAATGCTCAACTCATTTTGGGGTAAATTTGGTCAAAGAGAAAATCAGCCAAAGACAAAAATTATAAATGAGCCTTCAGAATTTTTTTCAATGTTTGTTAACCCTGGGATACAAATTAATGGGTTACTTCCTGTTAATGAAAAAACTCTAATTGTCAGCTATGAACATACGGATGAAGTCTATGATCCACTTCCCACTGTCAATGTGGCTATTGCAGCATATGTTACAGCACAGGCGCGTCTTAAGTTATATTCATATCTTGAACAACTTGGTGATAAGGTATTATATTATGATACTGATTCTGTAATATATGTTTCCAGAGATAGTGAACCAGATGTAACAACTGGTCAATTTATTGGTGATATGACCGATGAATTAGAAGTATACGGCCCTGATACTTATATAAAAGAATTTGTCAGTGGTGGACCTAAGAATTATGCGTACAAATTTTTTTCTACTAAAAATCAACGAGAAGAAGTGGTTTGCAAGGTTAAAGGTATCTCTCTTAACTATGCAACATCCCAAATAATTAATTTTGATACTATTAAACAAATGGTTCTGCAGAAATCTGATCCAGTTCCAATTGTTTTCAAGCATATTCGTCGAACCAAGGATCACACAGTACTGACCTGTACTGAAACTAAACTTTACAGGCCAAATTCAACTAAGCGAAAATTTCTCCCTGATGGCAGTTCCGAACCCTATGGGTATAAAAAAAAACCAAGACTATTTGAATAGCATGTAATTATGTGTGTATAAAAATAAAATATTATTTAATAAATACGAGTTTTTCTCCCTTAGTCATGTTTTTTTTTTCAAATTTCCTTTTTTTTTTTTTAACCAATGAGCAAGCTGTATTGGCCTGCACGGAGACTATACTTTATAGGCAGGATATTCCTGCGCTTTTAATGTTAGTTTAGTAATATAAAAAAAAACCAATACAATTTGTATAGTATAGAGTCTAGAGTATATTAGACAGAAAAACAAAAAATTGTCGTGAGCCGTAGCAATAACTACTTAAATGCTGTTAATCTGGTAAATTCTTAAAATATAATTTCCTTCTCGATCCCATAGCATCATCATTAAACTAACTGTTTGATTTTTACTTCAACCGTTGGTGGTGCAGTGGTTGTGACGTTTGCCTTCAATTCTATTCATAGTGGGTTCAAATACACGTTAAGTAAACTTTTTCTTGTTTTAAAAAAAATGGATAATAAATATTTGGTGTGTATCTTTGGAGGGTGCCCCCCATGTGGTGAATACATGCTCAGGAGGGGGCCCCATTTTGGCTGTATTTTAGGTGGCCCTATTTTTAAGTTTACAGGGCCGGACCGATCGACCTCCGTCTCATGCGACGCTATACCTACTCAGATATTTTCATGGCAAGTGTTCGACAGATATTGCCCGCTCGATTCCACCTAGAGTAATGCATAGCAGAAACACACGACGAACCACTGCCGCCCATCCCTATGTGGTTCAACTTAGTACACCCCGAACATCATTGTTTCAGAACTCTTTCATTTGGAGGACGTCATCTTTGTGGAACGGCCTTTCTGAGACCGTGTTTCCAACCGAATATAACCTCCAACGATTCAAGAAAAACGTGAATCGCTTTCTTCGCACACGCACCGCTCCCAGAGCGCCTTAAAGGATTTTCCTATAGTGCTTGTGCTCGATCATAAAAAAAAAAAAAAATTGTTAAAATAAATTGCACTGTTTATTATTGTCGTTTTTAATTAAAGGGTACAGTAGGTATATAATTAAAGATTGCATAATTTTTTTGTAACTTTTTCAACTCCTCTGTACATAATTTTTACAAAACTATACAAAACTAATAATATTAGGTATATGTGGCTATCATCGCGATAGCTAAAATAATGAAACTATTTTTCCTTCCTTCGGTATATTTGTAAATAATCTCACAACATTTTGATAGCCTCTGTGTTGTCTAATTTGACGCATATGATCAGTGACCTTTGGACCCGCACGTTAAGACTAGATCTGACTATAACAATTTTTATATAACGATCCTGATTAAATTGAATCGACAAATCTGCTGTTTACACAAATTCATGAATGATAAGGGCTTATTTTAACAACAAACCTGATGACAACAGCTAGAAAATAAAACCTCGGATTCAAAATCTCGTCACGCCAACAGATAGCAAATGAAAAGTAACAATGAAAATGTAAAACTTTCGGAACTCGGAATGGACAAATCTTCTTGACAGTATATTGATCGGCATTGAATTGCGCAACTTTGCCCTAATTTAAACTTCCCCGTATCTATTACCATTTCCCAGATCCCAATGGTGGCCCTCGAATTTGTAACACCCTGTATGTATTTTTAATTTCACAAATGAAATGACCCCGGAAATAACACAAAAAAATCTTAAAATAACAACATAATATGTATTATTAAGCCATTCCCTCACTTTAATTGCAAAATGCGCAGGGCATCCATCTTGTTGAAAGTATACATTTCGTTCCTAAATTGGAGAGGCAATTCTTCTAGGTTGTCAGAAAGGAATGTTTCCAACATTTCAAGGTAACTCCTACGGTTACACGTGTTTTCGAAAAAGTATGGGTCAATAATGCCATAATAAGAAATCGCACACCAGACATTTACTTTTTTGTAATATTGTCTTCTTGCAGGAATTCTAAAACGGGGATTATTTTCGCTCCAGTATCTAATATGCGCAGAAGACACTTTCCCGAAAATGTCGATTCATCGGAGAACATGATAAATTTATGAAAACTCCTGTTTTCACTTACAATTTTCTTTCCGACCCAAAGACAAAAATTCAAACGTTTGGCTTTGTCTCCTTCTTCCAACGTTTGATTAGAAGTTGGCTTAAATGGGAAATTTTGTTTGCCTCTCAAATATACTGAATATAAGTTTTTCTTACTACATCAAGTTCTTGAGCTCGGTTTCTTAATGAAAGGGTAGGATTGTCAGCAACAGACTGCAATACGATTAGGGAAGCTGCGTCATTCTGATCATAGTTTTTTTTAAATTGGAAACTGAACCAGTTCGCTGAAATTTATTTTCTTAATAATTTATGAAGTCCCATTTTTGAGACGTAAACGTTAGGGTATCTTTGATTCAATTTCTCCATCACAACGTTGTAACACCTATCGCCCGCACCGTAACATTGAACTAATTAAACCCTTTGTTCTAAGGTCAACATTTCCAAAAAAATCAAATTCTATTTGACAATTTCAAATTTCATACGTAAAGAAGAGTAATAAAAAGGTAAAAAAATTCCTTGTTTTTACAAAAGATGGTAGGAATGCATTTAAAATTTTAAAATAAGATACACACCACTCATTATAATAGAGTCTAATAAAATTTTATATTAATATTTTTATTAAGCAGCAAAATTTTCATTTACCATTGAAGATTTATTTTATCTCGGATTTAAATTACAAACGTTATTCTTAATAAGTTTTCTAATTGGCATTTTGGTCAAAAATGACAAATAAAGATAGTTTACTCTAGAAGAAAAATCATGTTTTTGAAGTTTTTGCGCACCCTGTATAAAAAAATTAAAATTTTGTCTTCGTGAATTGCATTTTTTTTACAAGAAAAACTTTCAAGAATGACTTTTTCCTGAAAAATGAAATTTTTCATCCATTTGTGCTATGGTAAACCCTATCCGCGGACAGTCTGTTTATAAATATTTATTGTTTATTTTTGTTCATGTTAAAACCAAGAATATTAGAGGGTTGTTAAAAAAAAAAATTAAATATGTTTTAAATAGGTAGGTACTTATCTATATTTAGGAAATACGTAAAAAATTAACAAAGATGTGTTTTCTATGGTTTTATTGTACCATGCGAATAAAAATTATTTGCATCAAAGAGGGCCTTGCATCTAAGGACGTAATGCTTAGCCGTAGAGCTTAATACCTGTGGTGTGTCAGTAACTACCTGAATTAACAATCAATCAGTTATTCCGTCGTCTTTGACAGTCGTTACAAGTAATTTGATTCATCGCTAATTTTTCCAATTTTTTGAACAGTTCACACAATGGGCTTTACGGAACAGCACCCTGTCCCAAGAAGTGGGAAGATCTTATGGAACATGCAGGACTATTCTTAAGAAGCAGCTATTTTTAAAATATCATTTGCAAATTTAGAACAATTAGAAGAAAGGATTATCCAAGAATGTGGTAACATTTCTCCAGAGATGCTGGTCACAATTTTGAAAATATAATGAGACGTGTGAATTTATGCTTGGAGCATGGCGGTGGCCAATTTCAGCAATATATGTAATTATTTTTCTTTTTCTTTCTGTATATTCTTGCTTTGTTAATTTCGTAAACAACAAAAATAAATTTGTATTTGTCTACTTATTTTATTACTCATTAGTTTGGCATATCATGTCATAATATGAATTTGACAAAATTTTAACCTAGATTTGGTTAGATATATCGTCCCCATATCATTGTGATCTAAACGAAGCCCTACGTTTTTTAATCCAAGCCCTCTTTTATGCAAATAATTTTTGCTCGCACGGTATTGTTGGGAATATGTTACAATAGCCTTGAAATTAAGTTTTATAAACATTACCTACTACATCGACACCTTAATTTTATAGTTGAAAGAGATCTGTAAAAGGAGCAACGCTGGCGAAAATTAAAAAAAAATAGGGACAACGCTGTGATATAAACTCAAAGCTCATATACAAAATATTGACACTAACATGTACTTTTGTAATAGGTAATAAGTTTTCTTCTGTTGACTTTTTTGTTAATATGGGACGTCTAAAATTTTAGGTATATTTAATACAAAGACAACAAAAAGCAATCATTTTTATAAAATATGTTTTGTTTGGTAATGATTATTGACATTCTGGCTATTGACTTTATACATTAATGGGATGCGAATATTTATATACTTGGTATTTGTTTAATAGTGATGTTAATTCCAATTACAGCTTTAATATGCTATAAATACAGTTATTTTTTCATTAAAAATGGTTACACATTTATCGAAACAACATAACGTGCACCCTTGTGTAATTTTAGCTAAAACTCTGGCAACGCCAACGAAATTACTTTTTAATGCCATTGGGAGAAACAAAAAGGTCACCCTTTGATGAGTTACGGCTTAAGGAGGCTTACCTATAAAATTATAAAATTGACATTTTCTGTTATTGCGGTCAAAAAGGGTGGAAAGGTAGAATTAACTGAAAAGCTAATTGAAACATATTATTCATATTATCTGATGATTTTTTTATTGGCTGGTAATTAATCTTAGTTTTATGTTTCTGTCACTGGACTAACAAAAATGACAGTTAAAAATAAAAATAATAATTAGTCGCATTTAGTGGCATTGCGAGCTTTTCGAGACAAAGGGAGCAGACTACATTTCAACGGTTTGGTTCCTAATGTGGCTAACTACAAAATTTTACTTTTTAAGCTTTCTGCGACTCATTTTTCGTAACTATTTTTCTTGCCTTGTTTGCTGAATTAAGATAGTCTAAAGGATTTCAAGCACAGAAGTCTTCCACTGAGACCCCGGAACAAATTAGGAACTTTATTGACAAAGCTACTGATGATTTTTTTTTTGCATAAGGTAAATATACATATTTAATCTGATCTATTCAAAAATTCAGATTCTTCTTTGCTTCAGGTCATATTAATTATTGCGATTATATTTGTATTTAATACTCCAAAATTAATGATAGTTCACAACCAATTTAGTTAATTAATTGCACTAATACTAGTTTAAGTGTTATTGACAAATCCAGGTATTCATTAAAAATCTCAAATTAATAAAATAGATTATTACTACTTGCAATAATGGCTATTATTCCCTCAGAATATTTCTTGGGAATAATAGCTATCCTTATTGACTAGTGGTATAATCTACTATTTTTTATTTTTCTAGTTTATACAGACCTTAATTTCCAGTTCCTAAGTTTGCGGTAGAGAGCATTCAACCATACAGCATACAGGGTGTCCTTGAAATAACTGTACAACGCTTAACCACAAATTCATTAACCAAAAATAAGGCGATCTAGGCAAACTTACCTATAGGCAATGATGCTTCGTTTTGCCGCTACGTGGCGCTATAAATTTCTCACATTAATAACGTTTTTTCGCAATAATTTCCAAACGCCTTTTTACGATGTTCAGTAATTTTGGGACTAAGAATAACTACTATTACACTGAGAAAAATTTCTTTCTGGTGGCAATTAAGAGATTTTTAACATTTCTAGTATTGGTTTTTTAATTGGATAAATAAGATTATAGTTCACTACACTAAATTACTCTTGACATAATTTTGTAAAATATTTTTGATTAATTCGGGCTAAAAAATCGAACAGTTTACTAATATTATATACTTTCAATTTTCTTAATAAATATTTTATTCAAGGAATTTAGATATTTGTTAGCATAGTATGCTATAAGAAATCTAGAGATTATAATTTAATACTGCAAATAAAACAGATATTCCAAAATAAATTTATTTTGCCAGAGTTCCGCGAAATAAATTTTACGGTAGGCAAGTTAGTTGGTGATTCCCAGAATTACGGCTCCAGTCGCAACGTGAGGACGACCGCGACGCGAAGCATTTAATTCAAAGCGCGCGGGTTGGTGTCGGGTGTCGGTATTTTCTTTTGTTTGTCTTCAAGTGGTCCAATTATAATAATATAGTTATGGATGAAATGGAGGAAATATTAAAAACCGGGGGGTAACCTATAGTACCTGTGTTTGTCGGTAAGTCATCAATTATTATACCTATTTTATTATCTAATATTTTAGTTGTTATCTACTAGGTAGGTATATGGTTCTAGAAGTGCCGAGCCGCGCCGGGAAGATGGTGTACATTATTATAATAATATGTATGTGTTGCGAATTGCGCTACGAAAATCCAACAATTTGATTAAATTTTCCAATGCGCACGCTGTATAACCGTACCAATTTTTCTACAAATAACATTTATTAATGCATTTATAAATATTCAATGGAATTTAAATCAAATTATTTTCAATAAGTACCTAAGTAGTTTGAGAAATCCTGTCCTAAATAATTGTATATAAAATATACCGCGGTATAAAATATGGCTGCCAAAATAAATATGAAAATAATTGTTTTATACTTGACGATTATTTAAAATTTAATTTTTTAACCAATAAATCAGAAAATGGTAAAAATAAAATACATATTCACACTAATTTAAGTAACTACATTATACAGGGTGTTTCACGGTAAATGGAACGTTAGAAGATTATAGAAAACGGGTCAATATCTCGGAAACTATTAAGTAAATATACTATAATAATATGCATTTTTATTAAAAAATAAATATAATTTTCCGTATAGAATATACAGGGTGGCTCATTAATAAGGGACGCCGGCTATAGGCATCTTAGGAACCGTTAATCGGACGACCCTGAGAAAAAAAATTGTTGGTAAATCAGCAAAGTCCACCGCTAGAGGGCGTAAATCCAACCTTGGAGCAGAAAATATTATTCTCAAATGCATGCAATAGTTGACTAAATAAAATCAACATATTGTTACAATTATAAATTAGGTTTAAAAAATATCTTGAGGGTTTAAAATTAATCTATAACTAATTGTTACAGTTAAATTAACTTATTTTAGCACAATAATACATTATTTCTAAAACATATTGTTCTATTTCTTACAATCTGATATAATTGCGCCAATAAAATTATATTATTTTTGGAATAACGCATTACTTTTGAGCAAAATTGATTTCGTTTTTGCAAACTATAGTATAGTTGTCACAAGAGTATTAAAATCTATTCAAAATAAAATATAATTACCACAAAGAATTATTATTCATTACATGAATTAAATCGTCATTGTGACAACAAAATTTTAATTTTACTAAATATGCACTATCCAAAAATCAAATAAATTATAATTTACGCAATTTAATTGTTATTAAACATTTTTGGTATAGTTGTGGATCAATTAAACCTTTATTGAAATTCCAATTAAATTATGTAATTCTTTGAATTCGGTTATTTAGTTGCTCGTTACCAACTCGATTATTTAGTTGGATGAAATATATCTGGGTATTGGGAATTAATCCTTTTTCTCAGTGTATTTCGACGTTAACGCTATCTTTTTTTAATACCTGCAAATTTAAAAATGGTGTCTGATTGGTAAATAAAAAATTGTCTTTTTGTAACCCCCCCCTGAATAAATGACTTTAATTGTTTCTCTGTTACTAGCTGACTTCATTTTGAAACTTTTTGTCTGTTATAAAATTTTAGCCAGATATGCAGTTTCTCTACAAAAAAATTATTTACAATAGCTTGTAATGCATCATTGCTGTTTATTCAGAACGAGAAAACATAAAAAAAGTTTTAATTCTGATTAACTACTAAGTAGTTTAATTCATATAACAATTGTTCAAAATGTTTACCGCATAAATACATAAATTAATTCTTTTCAAAAAATTAAACTGTACTTTGGGCATCGTGTCGGGCTTGTTTTTAAAATAATTTGCAACATTGATAATTACAGAAAGAAAATATTGTGGCATATCGGACAAGTGTGTAACTATTTTTTATATTGGAATACACAGGGATCCAAGTTAGCTATTGATAATTACTTTTGATTTAAGAGCGCTACCACAAAAAATAGTTCAGATGCGTTAGATCAGGGGACTTGCCGGCCAATTTACGGGTGCGTCATTACCTTTTCCGATCCATCTATTATCTATTATTATTTAAAAAATCTTCGTACGTTGGTACTAAAATCGGGTGGCACCCCGTCATACATAAACCACATTTCAGCACGAAGTTGCAATGGAAGATCGCAAATCGGGTAAAGTATTTTGCAAGAAGAGTAGATAGTTATCCCCATTTAACCATTTTGGCAATACAACTGGACCAATAATAAAATTGTCAATCATACCTGCTCGAACATTAATTCTAAATTCATGCTGGAAATATTTCTCCCTGATGGCATTCGAATTTTCGTCGCTATACACATGTTCTTTATGTACCTGTCCAATTTCCGTATTCCTGATCTCATGAACCAATCTTCGTCCGTAAATAAAATGTTCTTATGAAAAGTTGCATTTATTATTCTCATTGTTTGAATGAAAAAAAATATTTTGCACCTGTTGAACTTGATACGGACGGAGTAACTCCTCTAGTATAATGTTATTAATAGTACTTTTGGAAAGCGCCAATTCGAACCCCAAGCGTCTACCTACAGCGACATTTAGGATCATCTTCAATAATTATGTTTAAAACTGCCTCTTTGAGGTCCGGAGTCCTAGTTGTTCGTTGACGTTCTCCATTAACATTATTTTCATTAAAACTACCCGTTTCCATAAGTAGTTCCCTTTCAATACCCGCAAAAGTTTGATGAATCGGAATTTTGCAATTTGGATATTTGTCACGACAGACTCTGACACTCATAATATGTCCATTTCTCTCACATAATCCATATAAAGGGTTTTCCAATAAGAACGATATGATTTCAAAATGAAATAAAATTAAAATAATTTCAGATACAACAAAACGTTTTATATTATCTTAAAGTATAGTCGATAACATTTATGCTTTGAATAACACATCGTTTAAATGTCGTGTACACGAGCGAATTCGACGAACCCAATTTTCCATGACTTTATGCAATAAATCGGGCGTGATCTGACGAATGCAGGTTCAATGTTCAACCTGAATGCATCAAGTGTTTGTGGCCTGTTTTCATAAACCTTAGATTTCAAATAGCCCCACAAGAAGTAATCTAAAGGAGTTAAATCACAGCTTCTTGGAGGCCACTGAACAGTAGCATTCCTTGAAATTATCCTTTCGTCAAACTTTTCTTGCAGTATATCGATAGTTTCTTGAGCAGTGTGACATGTGGCACCGTCTTGCTGGAACCACATATCCTCCAAATCAAGTAGGGTTGGGCGGTTATTGGAAAATAACCGGTTATTGATTAATCGGTTATTTATTACGTCAGGTTAACCGAGACTAGGTTAACCGGACAAAAAATAACCGGTTATGGAATAACCGGTTAATAACCTTTTCCAATGTTTCTTCCCATTGTGCCTTTCAATTTACCGTTATGACACAAGAATACAGTCTTCAAAGTAGAACTTTTATCTCTATTTTTTTTTCCTATTCTAGGGTTATAGTCAATAATGAGATCAAAGACACAAATTAACATATAGGTATTGGCCATAGATATTTCCTTTTTTCTTATTATTTAACTAAAGTTCAAACACAACCCTGTTAATAACCGATCTTCGGTTATTGATAATAAATAACCTTTTGTCGGTTTAACCTGAGCAACAAAAAAACGATTATTAACCGGTTAACCGATTTAAAAAAAACCGGTTATCAAATAACCGGTTATTTTTGCCCAACCCTAAAATCAAGTGCATCTAAATTTGGCCACAAAAAAATTCTTAACATCTGTCGATATCGTTCACCATTCACTGTAACTGCATCTCCTGCCTCATTTTGGAAAAAAAATGGTCCGATGATGCCACCATACCATAAACCACACCATACAGTTACCTTTGGCGAATACAAAGGCTTCTCATGAATCTGTTGTGGATTATTTTCACACCAAAAACGGCAATTTTGCTTGTTAACGTATCCACTTAACCAAAAATGAGCTTCATCTAAAAAGATAATTTTTTTTTTCAAAATTAGGATCCCTTTCAAGTTGTTCTAAACTCCAAGCAGAAAATTCTTAGCGCCGACGATGGTCCAGTGGCTTAAGTTCTTGGGTCAAAACAATCTTATACGTGTGTAAATTCAAGTCTTCCTTCAAAATACGCCAGGTTGTCGTTTTTTTAATCCTTAACTCTTGAGCACGACGAGGAATTGATAAATTTGGATCCACTGCAAGACTAGTTCTTACAGCAGCAATATTCTTAACAGTTCTTGCGTTTCGATGTCTTCTTGGTGTTTTTACATCGGGAAGAGTAAAATTATTTTCAAATTTCTCAACGATGCGACGAATGGCAAGCAAAGGAGGACGATTATTTACACCAACGTTTTCGTGACGTGCGCGATAAGTGTTCACAAAAGATCGTCTATTTTCGTACAATTTTTGGATAATAACCAAACGTTCCTGAAGCGCGTATTTAGCCATAATAAATTGTTATAGTTTACTGACAATAACTGACAACTGGTGACAGGTATAACTTTATTACCATGGTTACCATATCGTTTTAAAATCATATCGTTCTTATTGGAAAACCCTTTACTAGAAGTATGTCAACCTTCACAGCGATTGAACATTGTTCCATTTTGAATGACCAATACTTACTTATTCAATTTACAATAAACTGAACTACGAACAACAAGCAAACGCTATCGGTAATTTAGATGAACAGAATATTTATTTTACTGATGCCCAGTGATTAGAAACAAAACAATTTTTTTTTATTGTGCGGAATTTAAACTTTTTTATGTTTTACATCGTAAATAATTTTTTTGTAGAGAAACTGCATGTCTGGCAAAAATTTTACAAGAGACATAAAAGTTTCAAAATAAAGTCAGCTAGTGTCAGAGAAACAATTAAAGTCATTTATACGGAGGGTTACTAAAAGACAAATTTTTATTTACCAATCACACGCCATTTTTAAAATTGCAGGTATTAAAAAAAGATGGCGTTTACGTCAAAACACGCTCTTAATAGGGGTTATTCTAAGTCTTAAAATTAGTGAAAATCGATAAAGGCGTTTAGAAATTACTGCGAAAAAACAATATTAATTTGAGAAATTTAGCGACCTGTAGCGGCAAAACGAAGCAACATTGCATATAGGTAAGTTTGCCTAGATCGCCTTATTTTTGGTTAAGTAATTTGTGGTTAAGCGTTGTACAGTCATTTCAAGGATACCCTGTATAACTAAGAAGATTATCGGGTTTATATCAATAATGTGCCAAATAAAGTTATATCAAAAATTAATTTTCATATTCGTTGAAATACAGGGTGAGGATTTTAAAGTGTTACAACGCAATATCTGAAAAACGGCTAGAAATATTTTAGTCAAATTTTGGGACGTGGATAGAGAGGTTGAGGGACAAATTTTAAAATATTTTTGACATTTACCCCCCCTCCAGATTTCATGTGGCTAGTGACAAATTTGAAATGTCAAATGGAAAGGTATTTTTTTTTCGATAATTCGATTCCTCGTCAATAATTACGTAAGTAAGCAGAAAATTGTTACATTTACTCTACTGGTTGCTTAGTTACGAATTTTTCAATAAATAAAATTGGAATACTTAAAACTATGATAATTCCTTAAATTTAACGACGATCATGCTTCAAAAGGTGTTCGAAATGACCCCCATCCATTTCTAAACATTTTGCAATTCTTTTTTGACATGAGTTGCGCACGCGAGTTAACATTTGAGGAGTTACTAAATTACATGCTTGTTGAATACGATCTTTCATGTTTTCTGGTGTGGTCGGTGGTGTAGCCATAACTTTATCTTTTTTAAATCCCCACAAGAAAAAATCTAATGGGGTTAAATCTGGTGACCTTGCAGGCCAATTTACAGGACCACCACGACCAATTCATCTGTTTCCAAACATTTCATTTAGTGTATCTCGAGCTTGTCGGGCAAAATGTGGCGGAGCACCATCTTGCTGAAACCATAGTCCTTGTTGATTTCCATTATTATTCAGAAGTTGTGGCAAATCGGTTTGTAAAAAATTATTATACATTTCTCCATTTAGGTGACGGTCAAAAAAATGTGGTCCAATGACTCTATCTCCGACTATGCGACACCAGGTATTAACCGACCAAGGATGTTGGTTTGGCAGAAATCTCATCCAGTGAGGATTTTGAGGTGCCCAATAGTGTAAATTGTGCCGGTTGACCTTAAATTAAGAAAAGGAAAATTGATTGAATTAGTACAAAATTAAAAATAAATCTAAATGTATGAGAATATTCTCTAAACACCCGTTAACGGGTGTTTAGATATGTATTTATCTATGTACACCTATCAAGTAGTGGATTACTTATTTTTGATTATTATAAGTAACATTAATCCATATTAATTTAAATAATTACCTGACCACAATTGGTAAATGTAGCTTCGTCAGAAAATACTATCTTTCTTAAAAATGCATTGTTTTCGTGAATTAAAGTTTGTAACCACGTACAAAATGTAATCCTATTTTGAAAGTCTTGGCCATACAATTCCTGATAAAGAGTTATGTGGTAAGGGTGAAAATTGTGCTTGTGTAAAATAGCCAGTACCGATTTTTGGCACATTCCTGAATCACGAGCAAGTTCCCTTGAACCAACATGAGGATTTACAGCTATTACACCCAACACTCCAACGGCCATATCGTCATTAGTTTTTGTTTGTCTTCTAACTCTGTTCTTATTTTTAAGGATTCCCGTGCTGCGACCTCGATCTTCTAATCGCTTAAATGCCATATGAGATTTTTAAATGGCGGGAAATCTAACAGTCCACAATTGCGCCGCTTCCCGGTAGTTTTTTCTACATTCTCCCAGAATTAACAACATGTCTATTTCAATGTCATAAGATTGTTCCATAATTGCACTGAATAATGAACTTTATCAACAGAAAATACGTTTGAATCAGAATCAGATTATTACTACTTGTTAAAGTCAAAAGTGGTTTCCTAGGATACAACATAATTAAAGGTTTGGATAAACAATAATCATAGGAGGTAGGTGTCATGATTTAAAATGTGTAGTTTTAAGTATTCCAATTTTATTTATTGAAAAGTTCGTAACTAAGCAACCAGTAGAGTAAATGTAACAATTTTCTGCCCACTTACGTAATTATTGACGAGGAATCGAATTATCGAAAAAAATAAATACCTTTCCATTTGACATTTCAAATTTGTCACTAGCCACATAAAATCTGGAGGGGGGGTAAATGTCAAAAATATTTTAAAATTTGTTCCCCAACCTCTCTATCCACGTCCCAAAATTTGACTAAAATATTTCTAGCCGTTTTTCAGATATTGCGTTGTAACACTTTAAAATCCTCACCCTGTATATAGTATAATTTTGATTTAATACAATTTGCTCTAATTCGCAAAATATACTGATAACTCCGGTTTGCCTTAACGATATTTGTCAAACTTGGTCTTTCTTTTTGACTATTTTTTATTGCTTGTTATTTTAAACACCTCTACTTATATGGATTAAAAAATAAACAGCCCAAACACTTTATTTCACAATGTTTTGAGCCGTCATAACTAAAAAGAGGGCATAAGATTAAAATAAAATGAAACCGTGTCTCATATTAAGGTACTTTCTTTTACTTAACCCAGTTTGACATTTCGCTATCATAGATTAATTTCGACGTTTCGTTTCTTAGTACCATCATCAAGTAGCTATGCATTTTTAAATACGGACACGTATTTTTTAATGCAGTTTCGTAGACCTTGTGTCTAATAAAATATTAATACGATACTACTTTAATCAAATATCAACGTTTCGGCCCCAATAACATCTTCAATTTTTATCTTCGTAAAGGGTTTAGGGGATACATCTAAGATGAAATGGGGGCACAAGATGCACAATTCGTAGTCGACTAATAAAACTTTTAAAAAATTGTGTATGCTTAAGACCACACGACAGAAGTGAAAACTTCAACAAGGTGAAATTAATAATATCAAATACAATTGTTCGGGTTTGTTCGGGTTTGTTCGTATATAACCGTATAATACTGTATATAACAAGACGTTAATTAGTATGAGACAATTATGCAGTATTGATTTTTTTTAATGAACTTTCATCACATCTTACGTCGAATATAGGGTGAAGTAAGGTATGTTCGTGATAATTATAGTTTTTTCGTTGCAAAGTAATATAAATGGCATGCGGTGGTTGTAATAATTGTCGGGAAACTAAGACCTCACATTTTGCTTTTCAATTTTGTTTCTTTTAGGTTAGGTTCGTAAGCAATCATAAAAATAACATAAACTGATACTGAATGCGACTGATGCAGCATGCTCTTTCATATAACGTTAATTCGGGTCAGTTCGGATTGAATATAGGAGTCGAATTCGAGCGTAACACAGCCGAGCGTTACGCGTGACGGCTCAGTTTAATTCAGTGCCCACAAAAGTGCTAAACGCGCCTAAAGAAGTTTTCACTTCAAAAATGTTTATACTTCCAAAGTATCAGTAAAAGATCGAAACGTAACGTTTGTGTTTTCTTGTGACGATATTTACAAAGAAGACGCATATAGTCGGATCTGGTCTTATCGTGCGGGTCATACGATTCAAGAAAGACATACTCAGTTTTTGTTTTCTTTACTTGCGTTTAATTTTAACCTCTAAATAAAATACGTAAGATAAATGAGACAGACTTATTCCATTTTGACATGAAAAAAAAGGATATGTATTTACTTTCCAGCGATTCTAAAAAAGCTTATAATAGCACCAGCTACGTTTTATTTTAAATATGTCAGTTTTGTGACTTTGACAGTTTGTGACAAAATGAAACAATTTTCTGGGTTTTTGCATCCCCAATCAAAAAAAATGGTACTTAATCTGATAAACTATTTTGAAAATGAAAGAAAAAGTGGAAATTCGCCAACCAATATTCAGGAAACAGTAGCCAAAGCACTGGGAATTAGTTTAAGGACTGTGCAGAAAATTGTGCATGAAACAAAACATAACATAATACCCACGAATACTAAAAAGTGTAAACGAAGAAAGCCAAAGACTGAGGATTTAAAGCGAAAATATTAAAATGGGAGTTCGAAATGTGATTTACGATTTATACAAATCAAAAACCCATGTAACTCTTCCAGTTTTACAAAAAACATTAAAAATTCGGGGTGTTTTGGAAATTGAACTTGAAGCGTTATCAAAATTAATAAAAAATTTAGGTTTTCGCTATAAAAAAGACTGTAACCGAAGATTTTTATGTGAGCAGCCACAGATAGTGAGTCAGCGTGTTCAGTTTTTAAAAAAATATACGGACAATTACAAATCGAAATTTAGAAAAGTGGTATTTTTAGACGAAACGTGGATATTTTCGAATGGAAGTGGTTCAAAATCTTGGCAAGATGAGTCTGTAAAAAGTGTTAAAATGAAAAAGGGGTGCGGTACGGGAAAGCGTTTTATTATTTTGCATGCCGGTTCTGCAACAGGATATGTTGCAGGTGCGAGTTTAATTTTTTCTTCAACATCAAAAAGTGCTGACTATCATGATAATATGAATTGCGAAATGTTTGAAAAATGGTTAAAAGTTCAATTGACACCAAATTTGGATGCTCCGTCTTTAATTGTATTAGATAATTCATCATATCATTTAAGAATTTTAAATAAGCCTACTTCATCTTGGAGGAAAAGTGATATTTATGAGTGGCTGGAAAGACACAACCAAAATCCTTTACCAAATATGCTTAAATCGGAACTCCTATCAATAGCAAAGTCTCTTAAAAAACCCAAAATATACGCGGTAGATGAAATACTGCGTGAATATGGTCATGAGGTTCTACGACTGCCGCCATATCATTGCCAGTTTAAGGCAATAGAATTAATATGGGCTGGTGCAAAGTCTTATTATGAAAAACATGTAGGTGATGGTCTTAAATCCGACCAAGTACAAATAGTTTGGCAAGATTCGTTAGATCATATTACACAAGAGTGCTGCAAGAAATCGGTGGAACATACAGAAATATTAATAAGGGATTGGTGGGATCGAGAACAAGTACTAGATGTCGAAGTAGCGTCAATGATAATTGCTCCATTCGAAGACGACTCAGACGACGAGGACTTTTCAGATTTTATAAGTGACGATGAGAGTTTTTAGGCTATAATTATAAACGGTGTTTTTCGTTTACATTTTTTAGTATTCTTGGGTATTATATTATGCTTTTTTTTCATGCACATTATTCTGCATAGTCCTTAAAATAATTCCCAGTATTTTCATTACGGTTTCCTGCATATTGGTTTGCGAATTTCCACTTTTTCTTTCATTATCGAAATAGTTTATCAGACTAAATGCCATTGTATTTTTAGGTTTTAGTAGTACAGCAGCTTCAAAATTGATTTCTGCAATATCAGAGGGCTTAATACCAACATCAATTCAGTCCACCAGCACTTACAAACATCCAAGCCCCATGTGCTCGCACTGACCGAGACAAAGGTCAGATCGTCAACGAACACCGTCAGCTATTTATATCCTGGATACGATTTTCATTTCCGATTTAGACGCAACTTTGGGGTCTGTCTCTTTATCCGAGATGATCTTTGCTGCCAACGAGAGGACACACTTGAACCAGCAGAGTTTGATGTAATGTGGTTTAAAATATCAACGCAGAAAATCACCAAGTTTATCTGCTGCCTTTACCGTCCTCCAAGTGACACCCATTACAGAGCACTCTTCTCGTCACTAGCAAACACAATTGACTTCTTGCAAACCAACCATCCTAATGCCGAAGTCGCTATCTTTGGTGACTTTAACGTCCACAATATCAACTGGCTCAAATACTCAAATACCAACGATGAACAGGGTCGTGAGGCCGAATCTTTTGCGATCAGTTCTGGTCTAACTCAACTCGTGGAAGAACCAACGCGAATTCCAGACCGAGATGGAGATTTTGCTAGTCTTTTAGATCTCTTTTTGACATCCAACCCTGACCTATACACAGTCACCGTTCATCCTCCATTAGGATCTTCCGATCACAAACTTATTTCAACTCTAAGCGAGCTGCCAATTTGTTCTGAACAACCTCCTAAACCTCGTAAAATTTGGCACTACACATCAGCTAGTTGGGAAGACCTAAGGGACCATTTTCGCACTTTTCCTTGGCTGGAAGTATGCTTCTCTTCAGATGATCCATCCGCTTGTGCTCAAGAGGTCTCCGATGTCATTCTTACTGGCATGGAAGCCTTTATTCCTTTCTCCAAGAAGCGCCCTTCAAATGGCAAGCCCTGGTTTAGCAAGAACTGCGAGCGTGCTGTCAGAGCTAAAAATCTAGCTTACCGACAATGGCGTAAAAATCCTACCGATGTGAATCGCACCATCTTTGTTACCGCTCGAAACCAGTGCAAGCAAACGATAGATCAAAACAAAGAGGCTCACAACATGAGGATCAAAAATAAACTTCTCGCCAGTCCTAACGGATCTAGGTCCTTTTGGTCAGTCGCTAAGGCCGTCAGTCAAAATTTTACCAAATCAAATATTCCACCGCTAACACGTTCTGACGGCACAATAGCAACCACGGCTGAAGATAAAGCGAACTTACTCGCAGAACTCTTTGCTTCACACTCCACGGTAGACTTTCAGGGAAAAACACCCCCGAACATTCCAGCAGTTCGATCGGAAATGACTGATATCGTATTCCGTCAGCGTCCTGTCAAACGAATTCTGAAGGGGCTCGATGCCAAAAAAGCTTCTGGTCCAGATGAAATTCCTATTATAGTGCTCAAGAAATGCGCCGATGAACTCACACCAGTATTTTGTGGACTTTTAAACTTATCCTACAAAAAAGGAATATTTCCATCTTGCTGGAAAAAGGCGCGAGTCCAGCCTATACCAAAGAAAGGCAAGAAAACCCTGCCAAACAACTATCGACCAGTCGCATTGCTTTCAGTTATATCAAAGGTGATGGAGAAAGCTATTAACCAACAACTTATAAAATACCTGGAAGGCCTTAAAATTATCAGCGACCATCAGTATGGTTTTCGTAAGTCCAGATCAACAGGAGACCTGCTAGCCTATGTCACTCATCTTTGGAGCAACGCAATCGAACATCATGGGGAGTCCCGGGCTATTGCACTGGACATCTCCAAAGCCTTTGACCGTGTCTGGCACGAGGGGCTCCTAAGCAAACTGCGTTCTTATGGTATGCCCGGTCGATTTTGTTCATGGTTGTCTAGCTTCCTCAAGGACCGCTCTCTGCAAGTGGCGATTGACGGGTTTCTCTCAGACACCTTCACCAT
Organism: Polydrusus pterygomalis; assembly: GCA_963969555.1. Taxonomy (NCBI): domain Eukaryota; kingdom Metazoa; phylum Arthropoda; class Insecta; order Coleoptera; family Curculionidae; genus Polydrusus; species Polydrusus pterygomalis. The sequence goes on along the minus strand of OZ018378.1, from coordinate 114,702,771 downwards.
CAATGCTGGTGTTCCTCAAGGGTCCATATTATCTCCCACTCTCTTCTTACTGTACATTAACGACCTTCTAGCGAAAACAGAAAATCCATTATATTGCTTTGCTGACGACAGCACACTTATCTCATCTTTTACTTTGAAACCTCAAACATCGGCTACTGACGCACATCTTCGCAGACAACATGAGGTATCACGCCTCAATAAAGACCTGGAAGAAATTTTGTCTTGGGGTGACAGTAACCAAGTCGAATTTAACGCTCAAAAAACCCAGGCTGCAGTTTTCTCTAAGAAGGTCAACATTGCAGAACCCGATATCGTTATGGCAGGACACGCAATTCCACTGACTTTGTCTATTAATTTGCTGGGTGTCAACCTGGGAGGAAATATGTCTTGGCATAATCACGTAGTGGCAATCGCCAGGGCAGCTTCTCAGAAGCTCGGTATACTTTTCCGTACCAAAAAGTTGTATACACCTCAACAACTTTTGACACTTTATAAAGCCCAGATTCGACCATCACTGGAATACTGCTCTCATATCTGGAGTTCTGCACCGAAGCATACCCTTCGGTTGTTGGATTCCATCCAAAGGAGAGCCGTTCGTCTAATCGGCGACCACGAGCTGACTAAGAACCTCGACAGCTTAGAACATCGAAGACAGGTTGGTGATTTGACTCTCTTCTACAGATATTTTCATGGCAAGTGTTCGACAGATATTGCCCGCTCGATTCCACCTAGAGTAATGCATAGCAGAAACACACGACGAACCACTGCCGCCCATCCCTATGTGGTTCAACTTAGTACACCCCGAACATCATTGTTTCAGAACTCTTTCATTTGGAGGACGTCATCTTTGTGGAACGGCCTTTCTGAGACCGTGTTTCCAACCGAATATAACCTCCAACGATTCAAGAAAAACGTGAATCGCTTTCTTCGCACACGCACCGCTCCCAGAGCGCCTTAAAGGATTTTCCTATAGTGCTTGTGCTCGATCATAAAAAAAAAAAAAAATTGTTAAAATAAATTGCACTGTTTATTATTGTCGTTTTTAATTAAAGGGTACAGTAGGTATATAATTAAAGATTGCATAATTTTTTTGTAACTTTTTCAACTCCTCTGTACATAATTTTTACAAAACTATACAAAACTAATAATATTAGGTATATGTGGCTATCATCGCGATAGCTAAAATAATGAAACTATTTTTCCTTCCTTCGGTATATTTGTAAATAATCTCACAACATTTTGATAGCCTCTGTGTTGTCTAATTTGACGCATATGATCAGTGACCTTTGGACCCGCACGTTAAGACTAGATCTGACTATAACAATTTTTATATAACGATCCTGATTAAATTGAATCGACAAATCTGCTGTTTACACAAATTCATGAATGATAAGGGCTTATTTTAACAACAAACCTGATGACAACAGCTAGAAAATAAAACCTCGGATTCAAAATCTCGTCACGCCAACAGATAGCAAATGAAAAGTAACAATGAAAATGTAAAACTTTTGTGCGTGAAATTTGTAAATAGCGCATATACAATGGCATGGCATGGTATACCTCTGGTTACATCATTCTGCATTATTTTGGTTTAAGGATCATTGGCGTACCGACCTTGATAAGAGTGGGGGAAGCTATTAACAGTGTAATAATTAAAATCGCTACAACTTCTAAATGAATTATCCGACTGTAGATACTAAATTTCAGCTTCTTTGGAAGAGAAAGGTAAATACTTTTAATTGCCGAATCCAACGATACACGATAGTTTCTAATAAAATTGCTAGAGAGCGCAATTTGTAATAATAGCTAAGCTAAGAGAGATGTGTAACGAAAATCATCATCAAACATTGAAAACATTTAAAATATAAGGCAACCCTATAGTTTTGATTAGGTCAGAAGTAATTCAAAAAGAATCAAGGATAAACTTTTGTCAACACCTATCAAAATTAAATCTGCCGATTTTGTTTCTCGGCTTCCTAATATGATGTTTTAAAAAATAAATCTAGATTTATTTTTTAAAACATCATATTAGAATTATGCCTAAATTAGAAGTTTTCCATGATTATGTCAGTAATTCTAAAGTAGTTTTGGAGCCATCGGAGTAATGAGTAACAATTCTACACATAAAAGAATCATAAAGTTTAAAAATATTTTTTTTGTCCTGGCCACGAAGCTATAAAACCAATAATTTCTTCGATAAAAGTGTTAAAAATTATTGTTTCGGCAATAACTCTGAAACCAACAAAGATATCGAACTGCAGTCTTCACATTTATTTTTGTAAATTTAATCTTATTTATGATGTCATAGTTATACCGTATGATTTGAATTTTGGGGATAAAATCGAAAAAACTGTTATTAATACAAATTGCGCCCTCTAGCAATTTTATTAGAAACTATAGTGTATCGTTGAATACGGCAATTAAAAGTATTTACTTTTCTCTTCCAAACAAGCCTAAATTTAGTAAAATCGGATAAGTAATTTAGAAGTTATAGCGATTTTAATGATTACACTTTCAATAGCTTCCCCCACTCTTATCAAGGTCGGTACGCCAATGAGCCATTAACCAAAATGATGCAGAACTGTCTAGTTTTTCTAATGATGTAACCAGAGGTATACCATAATATAGGAATTTTCGGAATTTGAAAAATTAATTTTTAATTGTGCCCCCTTGTGGCGGAATGTGGAACTTAAAAATAATTTCCAGAATTTTCTCATGACCACTTAAACCATAAAAAGTTTTTCCCCAAGTTTCAATGCTTAGTAGTTTCCGAGATATAGCCGGTGGCCACCCTTAATGAAACACCCTGTACAATACAAACGACACTTTTTGATCCTTTACGTATATCTTCGAAAGTAATCGGCACTTTTCAGAGTCGACTTCAAATTGGCTGTCAATTAATCTTGGGTGTATATCTCCTACTGTTTACGATGATAAAAATTGAAAACTTATTTTGCCCACCTGAGGCTAAACTGAGAATTAAAAAAATCTAGTACCCCCCCCCCCCCCCCAAAAAAAAGGCCTTTAACTTATCATCGGTTACGCATCTTAAAAACAGCTAGTGCAAATATAATGTTTAAACAACGACAACAGAGCAAAATAAACCTTTCATTACCCTTTATCATAACAAGCCGACAAATGCAAAGATCCACCAGATTCCTCACGAATTCCACAATAAAACCACGTGAAAATATACATCAATTTTTACTCTATAAAAATATTCCATAACGAATAAGACTCCATAGACTCCATTTGTAACTAATGAGAATTTACCAGTAATATGAAATCACATAATGCCGGTTTTAAGAAAAGCTGTTGACTGGCAGCCAAACTTTACAATCTAAAAAGTAGGTATATTATTGGGAATATTCCACACTGGTGTACTCTAGAGTCTGCAAGAAGTACGTGTATATAATAAATCTCTATCCCAAGGCAACTTTCCGAATCGATGGAAATTCACTCATATAGTTCCGTTTTTAAAAACTCCGACACTCTATAACTAACTATGGACCTATTATTAGCAAGATTAGTCTGATACCAAACATCTTTAAATCCCTTGTTAATGCATAAATCCGTCACGACTGATTTACTTCTCTACCGTGACTGCATTGCGAATGCCTTGGAGGGGGAGATGCATTGTTGATTTCATCTACACTGACTTCTCCAAGGCATTTGACAGTGTGGACCATGGTATCTTACCTCTCAAGTCTAATGCATATGGTATTTATGGTACGTTTTTTGACTAGATCAAATCATACCTTTAACCTTACCAACAGAAACAAATGGTTAAAGTAAATAATTATTTTTCTCCAATAATTAACGTTACTTCCGGAGTGCCAAGCTTGCACCTCTTCTTTTCAATCTCTTTATTAACGACATTGATAAATGCTTTAGGAGCTCCGAATTTAAAATGTTTACAGCTGATCTAAAATTTTTCCTGGCCACTAATGATAGTTCCGTCGTTAAGCTTTAGTTCGACATTGATCGCTTGTCTGATTCGTGTAGGAGGAATAGATTGAGCCTCAATGTAAACAAATGTAAATATATTTATTTTTCTAAGTCCCGAGGCTCTCAGCAACATCATTACTTTGCAGATAATACATTTCTTGTAACAGTGGATGTAATAATTAGAGATCTTGGGGTCCTTTATGATTCTTAGATAACTTTCAATGATCATATACATCACGCTACCTGTAATCTCGCTTTGAGAATGTTGGGATTTGTGAAGCGGAATACTAGGGATTTTCATGATATTTGATGTTTAAAGGTTCTCTATTTCTCTTTGGTAAGATCTCGTTTAGAGAGTAACTATTTAATTTTGGCTCATTTTTTTTATTAAATATATTGTTAAGGTTGATAATGTTCAAAAGAAATTTTTAAACTATGTTTCATATAAACTGGATATCCCTAAGGATTTAATAAATTACAATGCATTGGAAGCTTATATTAACATTTAGATCCTCTTTAGGCGAAGAATCAACTCCGATATAATTTTTCGCATGGTGTTATTTATGGTTCGATTGATTGCCTCGAGATCTTGTCTCAATTTAATTTTTACAATCCTCCACGATTGTTGAGAGAGAACAGAATGTTCGAGCCCCAACAACACCGTACTCTATATGGACAGAATTCCTCGATAAATCGAATAATGAAGAATGTAAATAACTTTAATGATAAAGACTTGTTTTTGATATTCAAAGATTCACTCAAAAATAAGCTAAAAAGTATTTTATGAAGTATGAACGTTTCTGTTTTGTCTCGTATTTTATTACAGATAAAATGTGTACTTATATTTTTATACAGTGTCACCAGTAAAGTTAGCATCTTATGGGATTTTTTTTTATTAATAGCTTTAGTAAAAAATTTGACTTTGGCATCAAGTTCTGCTTCGATCGAGATGAAAATTAAGCAAAAAATAGTAGTCACGTGATTCGCATTATCTGTCAAATTTTAATTTTTTCCAAGAAATAATTCAAAAGTGGGGTTTCTAAAAATATCGAAAAAAGTTATTAGAAAAATTTTTTTTTAATGCAGGTGCTAGCCCACATGCAAAATTTCAGCTGCAAGGGATAATTTTGATTTTTTACCTATATTTTGTAAATTGCCCAACTTTCGCAAAATAAAACTCAACGCAACCTACATAAAATTTCTCAGTTTTGACAAGGCTTTATTTCAGATACATTTTCTTTAAATGTGTGTTTTTCTACAAAATCAAAATTGGGCTATTAAAATTTGGTCGCATGATGCAAAATTTATTTGTTTTTGACCCTGTATAAGATAACTTCATATAATAAGTATTTTTAAAAACATAGATTGTGTCTGAAAGTAATACACGTTAACGTTATTATGACATAGCTTAATAATAAATTATAATATAGGGGTTTTAAATTAAGAGCAATTATCACTTGCCGCATTTAGGTAAAAAGGAGTGATAAACTACAAGAAAACTATTGGATAGAATTGGTTAAAATTTGGAATTTAGCTCCGAAATTTGATACTACATGACTATATTATCGCCTTCAAGTTTTTTAAATTAGAAAACAAATTTTCAAAATAAATTTTTTTTTTCAAAATTGATAAAATGGAGGTGATACAGTAATGTAGTATCAAATTTCGAAGCTAAATTCCAAATTTTAACCAATTCGATACAATAGTTTTCTTGTAGTTTGTCACTCCTTTTTACCTAAATGCGGCAAGTGATAACTGCTCTTAATTTAAAACCCCTGTATTATAATTTATTATTAAGCTATGTCATAATAACGTTAACGTGTATTACTTTCAGACACAATCTATGTTTTTAAAAATACTTATTCTATGAAGTTATCTTATACAGGGTCAAAAACAAATAAACTTTGCATCACATGCGACCAAATTTTAATAGCCCAATTTTGATTTTGTAGAAAAACACACATTTAATATTTACTTATATACAGTGAGGACCTAAAGTCCGTCCCCCCCCTCTAACTTCTAAACCGTTCGGTATATTTTAATGAAATTTTGAACGATAATATTTGAGCAAGTCTTGCACTTTTTGATATACCAATGACAGCTTTAAATGTCAAGATGACAGCTGGGTCCGCTTTTGAAATATTTTTTTAAATGGAACACCCTGTATATTATTACATTTTTAAATTCCACATAAAATTATAATTATTTTTTATTAAATGCATTATTAGTCTATACTTCATAGTTTCCGAGATATTGACTCTCGAAAAGTGACATTTTTGAAATTTGACAGCTTATTACCTTCTAACAGTACGTCTTAGAGCAAAACGGCTTACATGTCCCTATCTTCAATTTTTATTATCTTCCCAAAAAAATCAACTTCCAGTTAAACCGGAACAACTATATTTCCTGCTTTCTAGTTACATCCGGTTTAACCGGAAGTTGATTTTTTTGGGAAAATAATAAAAATTGAAGATAGGGACATGTAAGCCGTTTTGCTCTAAGACGTACTGTTAGAAGGTTATAAGCTGTCAAAGTTCAAAAATGTCACTTTTCGAGAGTCGATATCTCGGAAACTATGAAGTATAGACTAATAATGCATTTAATAAAAAATAATTATAATTTTATGTGGAATTTAAAAATGTAAAAATATACAGGGTGTTCCATTTAAAAAAATATTCCAAAAGCGGACCCAGCTGTCATCTTGACATTTAAAACTGTCATTGGTATGTCAAAAAGTGAAAGACTTGCTCAAATATTATCGTTCAAAATTTCATTAAAATATAACGAACGGTTTAGAAGTTAGAGGGGGGGGGGACGGACTTTAGGTCCTCACTGTATATATACTTTAAAGAAAATGTATCTGAAATAAAGCCTTGTCAAAACTGAGAAGTTTTATGTAGGTTGCGTTGAGTTTTATTTTGCAAAAGTTGGGCAATTTACAAAATATAGGTAAAAAATCAAAATTATCTTATGCAGCTGAAATTTTGCATGTGGGCTAGAAACTGCATTTAAAAAAACTTTTTCTTATAACTTTTTTCAATACTTTCATAAGTAACCTCACTTTTGAATTATTTTTTGAAAAAAATTAAAATTTGACAGATAATGCGAATCACGTGACTACTATTTTTTTGCTTACTTTTCATCTCGATCCAAGCAGAACTTGATGCCAAAGTCAAATTTCGAATAAAGTTATTAATAAAAAAAACCCATATGATGCGGACTTTACTGGTGACACTGTATGTTAATTTTTTATTATTTCGTGTTTATTTTATTTTATACTCTTTATAGTATTGGTTAGTTAAATAAAAATTATTGTAGCCTGAACTAGTCCCATAGATAAATAAATAATGATTAAATGAAATATCTTATTAAAACGCAAAACCTTAAAATCTCGAATAGTTTTGGTTGCATACTGTTACAGTGCAAAATGCACTGGCAACCGTATATTTTGTATCGTGGGTCAGTAGCGGATCCAGGATTTTGCTGAGGGGGGGGCGACTAAGTTTTAGAAATGAAGCGCCGTAGGCGCGAAAATGCGCCGCAGGCGAAAAATTTTCGCGACCACGCCCAAAATCAAAAATTCACTCTGAAAAGAAATGTTGAAAATAAGTTAAACTAAAAACTGTAATATCTACCTACCTACAAAGAGACGAGCAGGATAGTGTCGAGAGAAAAATTTTCTTGACCACGCCCAAAATTTCTCAAAAATTTACTATAAAAACTGTTAAAAATAAGTTAAACTAAAAACTCTTTTTTTATAAAGTTGTACCTTAGACATAAACTATCTGAAAGATTATTTGGGAAATTTTCTGAAAAACTTAAAAAAAGATTTTTATTCATTAAGTCAAAAAATTGTACCTAATTCATGCAAATCTGAAAATCTTAGTTCAATCTGGCCTTTTGAAGTATCTAAAGTATCATTGAAAAGCTGCTGATAATGAAGTTTCTACGAAGGTCTGCGTGTTTGGTTTGTTTTAATTTTAATGTTGTAAATGCCGTCCCCTAATATTTGCCGCCCTGGGCTTCAGTCCTTACAGCCCGCCCCCCCCCCCCTAAATCCGCCACTGCTACCAGTTAAACCATATGCATTTATCATAAAATAACAGTGTTGATCTTTTCTTTTATTTTTAAAACATGACAATAAATTTATTTATATCATTGGCTGGCTTGTTTTATAAAATATTCTATTATTTCTATTATTAATTATGTGAAGTTGAAATTAAGGTTTTTCTTATATTTATTTCACAGGAATTCGCGAATGACATATTTGACTTTAGGTGTGGTTAAGAAGTCTCAGGGGGGGGGGGCGAAACCCCCGTCGCCCCTCCCCTAAATCCGCCGCTGTCGTGGGTGTTAATACATTTGCAACATTTAATACAACAAATAAAATTTATTTGCCGCAGGTCACTGTGTGTATAAATGTACATTTTAGACCCAAACCGAATAAAATATGTTGACGGCTCATGAATTTATAAGGTTGATAAATAAGTACCGCTTGTTGCATTATTAATATTGTATTTTAGTTCCAGTAGGTCGAATCCTTGGCGCTTTTTTTGTATTCAGGATTTAAAAAATATTACCAATATATAGTTAGGGCCATGTACTATATTTTCTTTTGACGACTGAGGACGCTACCTTGGTTTGTCTATTCGTATCCGGACAAAAGAAGGTCAAACCTTTAACTATATATTCCTTGAGCAAAAACAATATGACTCTTATAACGCCATTTTTTATTTTTGACCCTCATGTTCATTCTAACTTTGAAATACCAAACTGATTTTTTTGGGAATAGTTCGAGTATTTAATAGGAAATTAATTTCCAATTTAGTACATTGCTTCAAGATAAAGACCTGCATCTTTTTGGAAAAACAGAACAAAAAACAATTATCAAACATTCAAAATAGGGGATTCCGGTGCCCGCTTACCCCACCTATTTTTTAGTACGTGCACGAGTGACTTCCGAAATATATTTTTTCTGGTAATCATTTATTTTTGATTATTTTTTCTCTCAAAAAAAATGTCGATAAAATGATACGTTTTGAACATAATTTGAAAAGTAGGGCTCCTTAACGGATGCCGACGCGGCTTACTGTAATCTCATAATTTTCAAATGCTAAATCAAGTAAGCCGTTGTGGCATTACCATGGATACAAGAAATAATTAAGTACAACTTTGCAATAGAGAAATTGCTCGATATGACCCAATTTTTTTGAAAACACATGCGAACTAATAAAAAATTTGAACCTTTGAAACAATATATGGTTTCAACCTAAATTGCTCTCTAGCTTAAAATATTCTTTCTATTAAATGATTATTGCTTAAAATTTGAACCATATACACAAAATCTTTCATACACCCCCACACTAAATAGTTCAAGGGAGTAACGTCTGGGGAACCGGGTGGCCATTTAACAGAAGCATCTTGGCCTTGACCAATCCAGCGATTAGGAAAGATTTGGTGTAAATAGTTCCCAACATTTCTAGCAAAATGCGGGGGAGCACCGTCTAGTTAAAAAAACAAAATATTTAGTCACACTAGAGGCGAATTTACACATTTACCTTTACATCCGTACAACTTATCAGATGCGCAAACAAAAGTTAAGTTTTATGGGTGAAAAAATACGTCTTTACGTACGGCTGGCCGGTCAGATTCCTTAGGGATGAGCATGCACACAACGCCCTTGTTACTAGGTTTCCCTTCGCTATCGACATTATATAAATACACTCCAGAACCGGCTCGGCGCCATTTTTGCTGTTATGTTCTCTCTGTGGATTTCCTTGTATTCTTTGCTATTAGGTACCTACTTTCCTTTTTCTTCTTTTAAACAGCATAGCTAAGTAAAAATGTTTGCTTTGTTGTCGTTAAAGGAACTTTTTACGAATAAATCGTATGAAAAATATAGATGGGCATACTTAATCGCGGCCAGGAAGAAAAAAAAATCTTTGATAAGTTATAATTTTAAAAGGAACGCTCGACTTAGCCGTTGGCTTTGCTATTTAACAGCTACTAAATGAACTTGGTTATTGTTGATTGTGGGTGTTTAATATTTTAGATTTCTAGTTTTTGTGTATTTGTGTATTGTCTAGTTAAATGAATTGTGTTAGTGCTTTAAACAATAACTGGTACCGAATTTTTTTTTAAATTCTTGAAAGAAATTGTACCTACTTTAAAATGTTGTTGTACACGTACCCAAATTTTTGGCAAATTGTTAAATATTACTGTTTACCAACTAATATTTGACTTGAGGTTAGGTTCGCGAAAACATCGAAGATTGCTGTTTTACTTGTTTTTTATTTTTTATTTGATAAGGTAAATTGACTTTTTGAACTAAAACCACGACGGCAAATCATTTTTAAAGATATTTTAGAAACAAATCATTAAAAACGATTTTCTCGCCTTAAAATCTGATTGGTTGGCAGCCACTAAAAATACCAGAAATCACTACCTTTTTCCTCAAGTTGAAACAAACATTAAAACAAGTTCCAGTTTTACGACAATAAACTGTGACAAGAACTGTTTACAAGTGAAAATAAATTGAAGGTCAACTTTTACAATTTCTTGAGCATTTTCTTAAAGCCTAGACCTGTCTATTTTTCATTCGTTAAATAAAAATTTTGCAGTGCGTATGCCTTTAACTGGCCATAAATTTGCCACTTTCGTGATTATTGTTTGCTTATCAAAAGGTAAATGTCTATGGTTTTGAAGCAATAGTAAAAATGAATGACCAGTCAAATTTCCTGGTAAAATTACTGCTACGTGAAGAAGATAAGGAAGGCAATAGAATTATTTCATTTAACTGGTTTAATACCTACTACAGGTTCTTACATTATTTTTGGCTAGTCCTTACTTTGCTATCGGTATTGTCACCTATTGTAAAGTTTTAATTAATTATATCTTTTATCCATGGTAATGCCGCAAGGCCGGACTTGATTAAGCATTTTCAAATTATGAGATTACCGTAAGCCGCGTTGGCATCACTTAAGGACCCATACTTTTCAAATTATATCCAAAAGGCATAATTTTATCAAAACTTTAGAGATAAAAAAACCAAAAATATATGATAACTCGAATAAATATTGTTTTCTGAAAATCGATAGGAAATATTGATATTTTTGACAACTTTTTTGAAAGAAAAAGTCAATATTTCCTTGCACTTCGTCGTTGCTATGCAACGGAAAATCACTGTGAGGAAATATTTATTTTTGTACTGTACGGAAATGTTATTTCTGTACAGTTGTTTGCAAACTAAAAAAATGATTGAGAATTACAGCTGTATTCATAAAAAAAAGTTTACAAGAAGGTTAGGCTAAATGTCACTGTCCCATAAGAATTTCATTGAAAGTTATCAACACACGTAACCTCTTTGTACGCCTTTTTTATGAATACAACCGTAGTTGTCGAAATTTAAACACATTATAACATACATTTTAAAATTAATTATTTGATATATTAACAGTTATTTGACAATTAGTACAAGTATTAAACATTGGAGGAACATTGGAACTATTACTTTGTTGAATATTTTTAACACTAATAATTTTATTTGTTTGACAAGAATTGGGTATTGGGAAAACATCAAATCTAGTAGGGTTATTTTGTTGATTATTATCTGCTGCGAAAATTTTATTTGCCACCTGTACTTTATTAGTAAGAGACTCTTCTATATATCCCTCAGCGACGTTTAATGATTTCCATCCGTCCAGCCTCTTTAAGCTAGTTATATCTCCACCAGAGTCAACCAAGATCGTGACAGAAGACCGACGAAAACAGTGGCCGGTATATTCGGTCGAATTTGACAAATTCAAATATGCAGCTACTATTTTAGGCATTTTTCTAAATTGGTGTATTCCTACTACCTGTTTACATCCTTTTCCGTTTTGGCACTTAAAGAAAAATCGGATATTATTCATGTCTCCTGGTCTTAAAGCCACATACTTGCGGTAAATATTTAAGTACATTTCATTTACTACAAATGATCTTGATGTATTCGTTTTAGAGTCTGGTATTTTTACTAAAAGCTTGGATTGTAGGTCTTCTATATCTTGTAAAGTCATTTTAACTAACTCGTCCATTCTACAAGCTCCGGAAATACCAAATATTACAGCAACCTAAAACAATAAATAAATATGTAAATAACCCGAATAAAAATTGAAGTTATGGGACTTACCTTAATCATTAAATATTCTTTAACTGAAGCTTCCTGTATAAATGTGTAGATTTGTTATTTAGTTAAAATCTTGGATTTTTTTTCCTATAGCCTTCATCCTTCCGTTTCAATAATGAACGAAGTTTTCGATATTTCGATATATCCACATTATGTCTAATTGCAAGGGTTGCTTTCAACATTGAATAGTTCGACCATAAAGTTAAAGATTTCATCTTGGCACCAAGCTCCATAACAACATTTTCTGAGAAAGAACATGCATTTTTATTCTTCCGATATTCCATAAAACGATTGTATGAATAATTATATTTTTCTTTGGATTTTTTTGGCAATAAATCCAATGAGGCAGTATTTACTGCTTCCGTAAGTTCTGGGGGAGTTCCGGAAATGGAACAGTCATCATCACTCATCATTTTAAACGACAAACTTTTCTTGCGTCAAGTTTGACAATTCAATATTGCTTTATTTCCATAGTTACAAAACCAATACCTATTTCCTTGTTGGGAATAAAATAATTACAATAATGTTTATTTTAAAAATTATAACATTGATTGTATCTAATAAGTTCCTATCGATTTTCGGAAAAATAGTATGTTTACCTCGTAGAAAAAGCACATTCCCGGACTCCCTATTGCCAGTCTCGGCTTGCGCCTCGACAGGCAACCTTTACGGTCGTCTGGGAATGTTCAGCTTTTCCTACTAGGTATACAATGTACTATTGGAAGTCACTGTCGTACTTACTAGAAAATAGGTGGGTCAACAGACACTGGACACCTTATTTTAAATATTTGATAATTTTGAAGAAGTAGTCCATACTCAAAGTGGAGTTAAATGTATAGAAAAAAGAAAAGCACAAAGTCTTTCTCCACAAGTTTATTAGAATAGCTAGGCGAGCCTAGAGTTTTTTTTATAATAAATCGACATGTTTCGAGTGTAGAAACACTCATCATCAAGAAAACAAGGTAAATTGTACGTAGATTTTCCCTTCTGACACGTGCTGCTTGCAGTTGAACTTCTTTAACAAAAAAATGTAACTTTTTTAAGATGTTCTAGTAAAACTAAAAATTAAAAAAAAATGTATCTATTAATTTTGCACACAATATGTATGCTTTAACTCCTGCTGGAGTTACTGGGCCGTAACGAGCCTGGTACACCAACAGCATTTTACTTCAAGCTAAATGATGCTTTGAATTTTACGAAAACCAAATTTTTTCTTTTTTCTTTCCCTCTCATTGCACTACTTTTACATGTCTCCGACAAAGTTTAATGAAACTTAAGATTTTTCACTACTTATACCCAAATAATTTTCACAAAGTCTGTTAAAACTCTCTAATTTTTCTTTCGCTCCCTTCATTTTTCTGCCCAAGACAAAGCCTTTGCACTAGCCCTTGACTTTCCAGTATGCTGAAGTCTTGGCGGTCTTCTAACTATTCACATTTTTTTACACCTCGTGTACACCATTGAAAGCTCCATTACGGCTCAATCCCACTTATTATTTTCTCTATTGCTAACAACAACAGCATTGTACTATTTACTTTGTTTTCCCGATGATGAGTGTTTCTACACTCCAAACATGTCGAATTATTATGAATTACTCTAGGTTCGCCTAGCTATTCTAATAAACTTGTGGAGAAAGACTTTGTGCTTTTCTTTTTTCTAGCTATGTACCAAATTTAAAATTAATATCTTATTCAATACTCGAATTATTAAAAAAAAAAATCAGTTTTTAATTTCAAACTTTAAATATTAAACATGAGGGCAAAAAATTAAAAATGGCAATAGAAGGCATAATACTTTTGCTTATGGAATATATGGTTAACGGATTGACCTCCGTTTTCCGGACACCCTGTACAATCAATCCCCAGTAGTTAGTGTTACTCTCCGTCCATTTTATCTTTATTCAATCTTTTTATGCTAATTAGCCTACTTTTGCCTTTAAGTTAGGTGTAGAACAAAAAGTTTAGGGAACACACGATTTATGGTAGGCAGTCGCAGAATGGAGAAAAGGGCGTTTCTCAAACCATTAAATGTTTTGCTGACAACTTTTTTCGGAAGTAAAGGTGATTTAAAAAAATTGAAAAGTGTTAACACATACACTGGACTTTTAATTTCAACGTCACTAGTTTTATAATTTATATTGAACGACTCGATATTAAAATTCATTTAGCGCCACCTTGCAACACTGCTTAGCACTAAGGCTGTATCAGCTGACTCTAGACAACTCTTTGAATCCAAATTGTTTTCTGATCCCAGCAGAAGCACTAGCAATAAGCACAGTTTGAGATAATGAAGCTTTATCTACTTTCAAGGAAGTCTACAATTTTTAGGATAGTGTTTTATTTCTTTTTAAGAAAAGCTACAACGCATATATCCCCTTGGGAGTAAATAATATGTAACAGCCAGTATAACTGAACACTAGAAATAACTATTAGGGAATATGACTTTTAATGTATATTATTCATATAACGCTAAAATGGATATTGATTAGGTCAGCAAATAAAGAAAATTAGTGTGTGGATTTAAATCTACCTGTTATAAACATAAAATCAACACCATTACCATTAACCACAATTTTAATAATATCAACAGTATACTAATTTAAAAACTTGACTATAATTAGTTTTATAGTGGAGAATAATAAAAAAAAAGCGCAATTATTAACTAAATATTTTTAAATATGAAACTTGCAAGTGTCTGCGAAGTACAATTTAAATTTTTTATAGGTATATTAAAGTTTTCTAAAATATAATTTTAAACTTACCATATATTACAATAATTATAAAAAAATATCGTTGCATAAGCAGTAAAAATAAGCGATGAAACTAAGAACGCACTATTTTACACACGCATGAAGCCGGGGCGAAAAGCTGGGGAAAGCCTTTTCGTGACGCAGCGTTACGAGGCGCGCCGGCAGCAGGAGACTGGCTAGGACTAGAGCAGAGCGATCGCAGGACGCAGCTTCTGAAGTCAGTTGGAGCATGGAACGACCAAGATGCGAAAGGACTCTGATGAGATGCCTGAAGCCATCTAAATACTGTTTAATCTCTATATTCTCCATGCTTGGTTACATTTTGAATCGCTACGATATCATTTTAATACATGCTTGCTTACCTACGGGTCATGTAGGACAACATACTCATGATCAGTTTATGTGAACCGTTATCTTATTTAATTAACTCAATTAAGTTTACAATGTCAGTAGCATTACATAATATAATGTTAAGGACAATAATGTCTTGATATAAAAAACAATAATTGATTTTGTTTATTTCTGAAAATAATATATTATCTAAAACTAAACACTTTAATGATTTCGCGGACTTTTTAAAATATTTATTTTGTTAAAAGGCACTTTTACATAATTATGTAACCAATGCAATTTCTGTTTGTAAGATATTATGAACTCCTCAGTGATAATAATTTTTCACAAATTACAATATAATTCATAGAAAATAGGATTATTTAACAAGAAAAAAGGAGTATAATTTATTAATGCAGCAATGGCGAGTCATTACCAATTATACCAAGTCTTTACAAGAACAAACCTTAGACGATTATGACAAGTTTTAAAAATATAACGAACGCTTAAAAATATTTATTACAAATATTACATTTAACATAGGATGAAATTTTTAACTGCAATAAATTCAGTATTAGAAAGCCTCTTTATTTGCTAAAAAATACAAAACTACGACGCGTTTATTTATAGTTTGGCATACTTTTTTCGTGTCTTCGTGAAATTTACCCCCTTTTTGGGGTAGAAACTGTCCCTAACTTTTCTTTTTCAAATATATTGTGATAGCTCATTGGAAAAAAAGGTAATACGGCCCACTATTTTTTTGCATTTCGGGATTGTTCGTTGAATCTAGAAAGCCAGAAAAAACTGGCCAAGCAACAATTGACACTACAATTATTTAGGTTTGCCAGCACAGACTGTTAAAAAAAAAGGAAACATGTTATTGCTAAGGTGGTTCGTTTACGCATTCCATTGGTCACTTCATTTTCGGTTTAAAAGAAGTTCTAGTTCTTAGTTATCTGTTGCGCTGTTTAAACCGTTACTTTATAGTAAGATTTATTTTTGCTGTACTGAAATGGGTTATTTAACTGAATCACACAAAATCGAAATTTTAATGATGATTGGATTGGGCGACAAATCGCGTACTCAAGCAGAAGTAGCAGCTTTATTTCACGAAATACACCCCAATCTACCACCAATTTTCCAAGGCACCATCAGCAAAGTTGAAGGACGTTATCGTAAAGTGGGCCACGTCAGGGACATAAACAAAATAAGGCAGCCTGGACTAATTGATGAAGACACGCAATTAAGCCTGCATTCAAGTTAGTAAAATCACGTCAAATGCGTCAGTATAAAATGTTAATGGTACAAGAGTTCCTGGAAGTTGATACGGATCGCAGTCTTCAGTTTTGTGAAGTGATGTTAAATGCACTTGATTATTATTTAGTAGATTTGACCTGGATCCTTTTTCCTCCAGTTGAGTGTACTTTTGTACTAAATGGTGAAGTCAATAAACAGAACTGTCGATATTGGCCCGCAGAAAATACTCACTGGATGCAAGAAACACACACCCAGCTTCCACAAAAACTTAATGTCTGGGCAGGCATAACTGACAACCGCGCCATTAAGCCAATATTTTTTGAATGTAACTTAAATGGCTATACATATCAGGATTTTTTAGAACGAGAACTTACTCCAGCTTTGACTGCTTTATTTCCACCATGCAGAAGCAGATCTTTATAATGATCAAATATGGATTTAGCAGGATGGTGTTTCGTCTCATTACGCCATAAATGTATATATGTATATATATTTAAGTAAAGTTTTCACAAATTATTGGATAGGAAGACGGGGTATCAATAAATTGCCGCCACGATCACCGGACCTTAATCCTCTACATTATTTCCTTTGGAGGTCACCTAAAAACAAAAGTTTACAGAACAAACCCAAAAAACTTAGAGGAACTTAGGCAACGACTTATACAGGAAATTCGCCAAATAACCCCGGAAGTCAAGAATACATTTTACTTTAAATAAGCCAAAAAAAAATGGGCAATATTTCCAACAATTTTTACAATAACGCAAATTGCGTTTACATTGCCGAAATACAAAAGTAAATAGTGGGTCGTATTCCCTTTTTTATGTATCTTGCAATGAGCTACCACAATGCATACCCCTACCCCAAAGGAAGGGTAAATTTCATGAAGACACGAAAAAATATGCCAAACTATATACAAACGCAGCTGTTGTTTTGTATTTTGTTAGCAAATAAAGAGGCTTTCTAATATTGAATTTATTCCAGTTAAAAATTCCAACCTGTATAATATTTTATTGGGTTTGTTTAATAAATTTTTAAAAAAATATTAGGATGAAATAAACTATTTTCGATACAAAATCCGAATCAGGCAGATATACAGGTATGGCAAGCGATTTTTGAATACAAAGTCTAAAATATAGGTACAGACACATAGATTTGGCAAGTGGTTTTTTGAAATAAAGCCTACAGCAGAGAGGCATACAGTTCTGAAAAGCGATATTTTAACACAAAATGGAATGTTGAAGCGATTTTTAAATATAAAACCTAAAGCAGACAGTGATACAGCTCGGGCAAGCCATCTTTTAATACAAATTGGTTACAGGCAGATATATAAGTCTGTCATGCAATGGTAAGTATATAAAAACTAAAGCAGACCTAGCAATCGATCTTCAGAGAGAGATTCAAAATCTATAGAAGACTGACAAACACGATAACATTTAGGTTTGGCAAGCGATCCATTAAGGTTATGGTCCAAATATCACCATCACTAACCACGGTTAACCGCCACTCATGACAGATCAACCATAAAAATCTGGTTATATTCGGGATCAAAAATCACATGCTGGTTAAAAACCCATCCTCTAATTTTTAAAAGTTTATGACAGGACGCTAATTTACACGAATGCATACACTTTACTTCTTCAATTTAAAACGTCTATCATTAAATCTATATATTGTATAGGTTAAGGCAAATTACCGGCACAATCTAGCTTTACGCTATACAGGGTGTTTCAATAAAAACTCCCAGGCCAATTATTTCGAAAACTAAAAGCGACATGTAAATTCTGTAAACGCCAGTTTTTAGCCTCTATGATTGGCTTCACAACTGTGTAAAAAATGTGTTTGAATAATACAAGATGTAGGTGGCGCTACGGTGCAAAGACATTTTTCGATGACAGGAACGTTTGTAGTAGTAGTAGTAAAAAGATTTATTTAGCACGTGGCTACATGATACATTTTAACAAGTTTATACCCTTCTTTTTTATTTATTTTTTGAATTAAATGACCTTTTGAAACTTTATTTGTCCTGTTGAGTTAATAAGAAAGATTTTAAACTTTTTTAAAAAGATTTTAAACTTTTTTGATTTTTAATTGACTTGTTTAATTTATTAAATTCAATAAGACCCTTATGAAAAACTGATTTATATGCAATATTTTTTGAAAAATTATTAAGAAAAAAATTATTGTTATTTCGTGTTAAATAATTATGTTGATCACTATTTAGAACAGTCAATTGCTTTAAATGTGGCGGTAACAAATCATTTTGAATTTTAAAAATAAATATTAGAACCAAAAATAATACTAAATTTTTTACATTTAACCATTCTAATTTTTTTAACATCACATTAATTTTTGTATATCTATCCATATTAAGTAAAATTCGCATTGCTTTATTTTGTAAAAGTTGTAATCTATTTATTACACCTTCATCCGCCATAAACCAAATTGTAGAACAATAAAGAAAATGTGGTAAAATTAAAGTATTGTATACAATTTTTTTTGAATAAAATTTTAAATTTAAACTAATTTTTTTAAAATAACTAATTTTTCCCGTAATTTTGTAAATTAAATTATCGAATTGGTTATTAAATTTTAATTTTGAATCAATCAATATACCTAAATATTTAAAAGAATTGACTATTTCTAGTTTATCACCATCAATTAAAATATTTATATTTGTATAATTATTTAAATTTACACCCATAACCATACATTTTGTTTTAGAAACATTTAATTTTAATTTGTTAACTTTTAACCAGTTTGACAATAGAATCAGTTCTGAATTTAAAATTTCCAAAATTTCCAAAAGATTTTTACCGCTTATATAGATAAGAGTATCATCAGCAAACATTTGTATTTTAAGAAATTTTAGGACTAATGACATGTCATTAATGTATAAAATAAAAAGTAAAGTCCCCAAAATATTTCCTTGAGGTACTCCTATGTTATTAAATTTCTTTGTTGAAAAAAAATTACCAAATGTTGTCGTTATTAAAGATAATTAATTTTTGGTCAAATTATGTCCCATAAAAATTTTTGATAAATCCAACATGAAAGGAGATTTTTGGGGTTAAGTTTTTTTTTTAATAATTTTAAAGAGTATTTTAATTATAAATATTTTTAATGTTCTTTAGCAGATTTTAATTTAATTTTGGTAATGATAATTTCGTGATAAAACGCTCGTGTAGCGCTAAATTATTACGTCCAGTGACGTCTCATGGGGCGCCTTACCAAATAATATTGGCAAAAAATAAGACGCCACTGAGTTTTTGGTAATTTTTATATTTTCTCGGATTAAGCAACTAAAAATATCCTTTTCTTGTCTATTAAATTGTTTTCATATCTTGCTTCGTTTTCGAGAAATAAAAATAAAAACAATTTTATTGCATATCTGTGGAAAACAAAAATCATTAAATAATTAATACGTTGTATTTTGTGTTGTTTAAAAGCATTAAAACATATTCAAAAATAAAATTAATAGATGTTTTAAATTTTAGGAAAGAACTGATGAGAAATTATACAAAATTATTAATTAAAATTAGAACAATTCCAAAACTATTTAATGGGGTCGAATGAGGTGTTCAAAAGTATTGCCGTTTTCATATACACACATAAATTAAATCGATATAATAATTCGGTTCTGCAAACTCTCAATACTGTGTTTCGATTGATAGCAAAAGATACAAGGTATTAATTATTTAATGATTTTTGTTTTCCAGAGATACCTATGCAATAAAATTGTTTTTATTTTTATTTCTCGAAAAACAAGCAAGATAAGGAAACAATTTAACAGACAAGAAAAGGATATTTTTAGTTGCTTAATCCGAAAAAAATATTAAAATTACCAAAAAACTCAGAGGCGACTTATTTTTTGCCAATATTATTTGTTAAGGCGTCCCCTGAGACGTCACTGGACGTAATAATTTAGCGCTACACTAGCGTTTTATCACTAAAATTATCATTACCAAAATTAAATTAAAATCTGCTAAGGAATATTAAAAATATTTATAATTAAAATACTCGTTAAAATTATTTTAAAAAAAACTTAACCGCAAATATCTTCTTTCATGTTGGATTTATCAAAATTTTTTATTGGACATAATTTGATCAAAAATTAATTATCTTTAAGAACGACGACATTTAAAAGTTCCTGTCATCGAAAAAATTCTTTGCATCGTGGCGCCACCTACATGTTGTATTATTCAAAAAACATTTTTTACACAGTTGTGAAGCCAACCATAAAGGAAATGTTGCTTTTAGTTTTCGAAATAATTGGCCTGGGAGTTTTTATTGAAACACTCTGTATATACTGCTACTAAACCTACAGAAAACCTTGCTATATTATTAATTCAGCCCAATTAACTATTTATTATTTAGTATAGCCAATAGTTTACTGTAATTAATGTAATGCCCGACATCGCTATTAAACTGTTTATCTGCAATAAAATGAAACCGGTTTTACCAGTGTTCAGCGTTCAGTCTATATCAACCTTTATGTTATTAAATTCAGTTTAGTGTTTCACTCTCGTCTTGCTTTTTCTCGTATCGTCTCGTCCGCGCGAGACAAGACTAGACGAGGACGATAACGAGACGAGAGTGTTCCGGTCTCGTGCGAGACGAGACGGGAGTACTTTCTGCGAGAATCTCGTGAAACGAGACAAAAATATGCGAGAACGAGAAATCTAGGAAACTCTTAAGATTTTGATTAGGATTTGCGAACTTTAAAAAGAATCCAGTTAATTAGCTCGATAAAAAAGCTATCTTTATTACCGATCTTGCAAGGTGACCAGGGAAAAAGCGGGAAACGTTGCCGAAACAATAGAAATAAGGACCAAAAGAAAAATGAATTATTTTTTTTTATAACTTTTATAGTTTTTGTCGACATGTTTGATACAGAGAACTGTTTGATAAACGATTTCGCCAATTAAGTATAATATTATGCCACTTTCAGCAAAATGTACGGAATAAACTACATACTATTTTGATGGTGTCCAGTTGTCTCTCGGAATTGCTCTTAATAATTTTTTTTTCTATAAATAATAACTGGCCGGAAATTTTATGGTAGATAAAGTTTCTTAAATTGTTTTAAGGAGCTATTGTAATTTGATTTGCATTCGTTTTGTGCCTTGAATATTTAAAAAGGGTCTATCTTACTTTTAATATTATAAAACTCTATTTTTGTATACATAGAGAACCCTAAAAATATGATTCAAATTTAAAGGCAACATCACGAACCGCGAAGGGCACCGAAGTCGTTCGTTTCCGTTTGAAGTCGGTTCCAAGTGTATTAGTTAGATAATATAAGTATTATTATTTTGGTCATGCGTGAGTTGAGTGTTAGCATCGCCGTGCCTGAACTGCCAGATTTTAACTTTAGGAACTTTTTTGGAAATCGTTTTAGTAATAATAGAAACCCGTATGTACTTTTAGCTATTGAAGATTTTTTTTGTGACGTCATATTGCGAGAATGAGAAATGACGAGACTCTCACGAGACGAGACGAGAAAATATCTTGCGAGATGTTAGCGAGGCGAGATTTGAAAAATATCTCGTCTTGATTTACGAGAGTTTTTAAAACAGGCGAGATTTCTCGTGCCGTGAACACTAATTCAGTTATTTGGTGTAAATTAAAAACAGTCGTGAACTTGTGCCACCCTAAGAAGAAATAAAATATTTTTTTAAATTTAAATACGCGTTTTTGATTGAATTATAAATAATAAAATATTGGTTTGTGATGCAGGAAATATTAAAATAACGTGTTGATTTTAAAAAAAAATCGGATATCATTTAAAAAATAAATAAATTGGTTGTCGTAGTTCGATGTATTATCTGTCCATTGATAAACCGTAAATTATGCTCCCCTAAATTGTAACAAGAATCTGAGAACAAACATACACCTACATAGGTACATATTTTGTATTATAACTCAGTGATTTTTTTTAATATAGAGATGATACGCTAAAACGATTGTTTAGGTAATATCCTAATGATAAATTAAGGTAGGTACAAGAAATAAAACTAATAATAAAAGTTTAAACAGACAATACATATAATCCAAATAAGTTTAATTTATTTACACTCGTTCTGAAAATTCTGTAATAATGCGAATATTTTTCTTAAATTCTCTGTATACTCTTCAATTCCTTTGTTTTAATATTTTACAATTAATTTTACAGAGAGTTACTGAAGAACGGCCCGGGGATACTGAAAAGCAGCTTCTTGAGTTAGTTAGGCACGAAATAAGGAATATCCCTTAACAACATTACTACCCTTTGCCTTAAGGCTATTGAGAATTCTTTGATCTTGAACTCTTTGCGGTTTAAATACTGCAATGCAACTGCTAATTGAGAGTTTTTAAAAAAGGTTTATTGATATAAACGCAATCAATAATAATTTATTTACCTAGTATATTGGAATTGCAATTTTTGATGGTGGGTTTTAGAAGCACCTATATTATACCTATAAGAATTAATATCAAATAACAATAATTATAAAATACACCTTCATACTTTTCTAGCCAATTAAATACGATCTTGCTGTCAATTGTAATCTAAATAAACAAACAAACCTGAATGAGATTGTCCGAGAATGGGAACCATGTTATTTATATTCTAAATATCCTTAAAAGGTTAGATCTTACAAGATCTGTAAAAGTCATACTTTTTCTTTAACAAATAATTTTTTCTGGCAAAAAAGTGAAGATAAAGGGGTTCTCAATTGGACTTGCATTAGAAGACTTTTCTTGTTAAGCTGATGCTGCATAAATAGTTTTACAATATCTACTGCTTTGAATTATACACTAAAGACTATCTAGGTATTACAATATGTTTATCCGTAAAATTATATAATGTTATACGTTTCAAACATTTAAAAAAGTTCTTTTAAAAAAATCAATTTTCATACGTCCGTTTAGCTTTGGTGTGCGACATGCGATGTTCGCCCAATGATCTGGTACCTATAGATGGCTTATGTCATTCATAAACGCTATTAAAATGTGTTGGCAACATCGTTTGTAGGAGAGAGGCGGTGAAGAGCTAGGTGGGACAGGGAGTAAGGATTACGGTGAATGTGACCTTGCTACTCTAGTTTAAACCTAACCTACAAATAACCTGAACTGTCTATTTACACATCTATAAAAAGTAACTGTAGAATTATTATTGGCTAAAGTCTCGCATACTTAACACTTGCGACTCATCTTAGTCTTCAAAAAATATTACAAAACACTTAAAACACAGCAATTATTACACAAAACTGTAGAAAATTTCAGGACGCTGTCAATGAAACATGAAACAGAAATGGGGATGGTCGATAGGTTCATTTGTTGTTGATTCATCTATTTACCAGGTCATTGCGTCCGGCTAACCTTTTTTTGCGGCACTTTCATCGCTAATATATAGGTTTTTCTTCAAACGTCAATAAACTTGACGTTTTTCTACTAATTTTTTGACGTTAAAGTTCTACTTTTTCGTCAGAAGGCGGTTGCTTTTGGCAACGGAAGAAAAAGTAAATACTTGCCAATAGCAGCGGAAGTAAAAGTATGACTGTGTTCTCATGACTAAATATGTATTAAATAATACCGTACAGGTAAATTCTGAGTCTGACATTTTAATTTGAAGTAAATGTAGTTTTAAAAAATTCTATTTTTAAAAGGATAAAATAAAAATTAAATAAAGTTACGCAATAATGAATGCTGACACTTGTCAAATCGAATGGCACGTCGCTATCAAACAATATAATAATAAATCCATAGTAACGCTAGCCCCTTCTCAAAACTTAAAATTTTTAAATAAAACAATTAAAACATTTTGTATCTTTGTGTTTTCATATTTAAACAACGTCTGAAGAAAAAAAAGTATGTTTTATTCGGAGTAAAAGCAACTTCTTATGACTCGTCCGTAATTGCCGGACTCACTTTGTTCGTCCGGCAAACCTACAGACTCGTCAGAAAAGTATCGCTTTTACTCCTAATAAAACAATATACTATTTTAGTACTTCGCTAGTATCAAATAAACTTAGAATTTTTTTTTATCTATTTAACTATACTATTATATAAAATTGTAAGTAACTGACTGACTGATTCATCATCGCCCAGCCTAAACCACTAATCCTAGAATCATGAAATTTCGAGGATGTTTTCTTCTTATAACGTAGGCATCCACTAACAAGGGGTTTTTCGAATCAACCCCTAACTGGGTAAAAACGGGGGTTGAAATTTTTATAGGAATTACTGTATCTCAGAAACTAAAATTGGTGGAGGTCTAAATTTTTTTTATATAAGTTTCATTAATGAAATCAGAATATACGTTGTTCGTCAATGTTTTAAAATTCAGTTCAGTGTTGAAAAAAGGAGTATAGCATCTATAATTTTATGCTATATTGCTGAAAACTGCTACTATGCTTACTCTGTTAATATAAGCAAGTAACTACGTGTTTTAATTTTTTTTTAATTTTGCCTTTCGGGGGTAAAAGGGGTGGGGCAAGTTTCCAACGCAACCACAAAAAAAAAAGATATATAAATAAAAAAATGTAGACAAATTCTTCGCTTGGAACAAATAAACACTGGAAGGCAAATGTAAGACCTAAACAAACAAATTTAAGATAAAGATCCGGCACCTTTCCTGCAATAGCAGTACTGTTAAATTCGCCTTTAGTGTTTTTTCAACGACCCATGTTACTTATGTCACACACAAAAACAAAATGAGCATGAACCGTCCGAACGATAAGTAAGGTTCAACGCCAACGATTGACTCCCGACTGATTAAAATGTTGCATGCATCAAATCCCTCAAATCAAACATAGTTTTAAAATTTTGGCATATTTTATACAATTGATCAGTAAAGTAATCCAATTTGATTATTTTGTGTAAATAATAGTATAAATCATAAAACTGGGTGACAAATTAATTAAAATTTAAATCAAAAAATATAATTAAATAAATGAATTCAGACATTCTTTCCTGTTAATCAATTGAATCTTTACTGAAACAGCAATGAATATTGTCCTTAGCTTATTAAATTTATTCAAAAATTATTTGGGATCAAATAAAAAACGATTGAATTATTACACATCGAAGCCAATTTTATCATTATTGATTATATAGGAAAAAAAAAGCACAAGAGTCTTTCTCCACAATTTTTAATTCAGAAACTAGGCGAACCTAGGATAGAATCGACATGTTTCGGGTGTAGGAACACTCATCATCAGGAAAATGAAGCAAATAGTAAAAAGCTGATGTTGTTAGCAGTAGAGAAAATAAGAAGTGGGACTAATCCGTAATGAAGCTTTCAATGGCATACATGAGAAGTGAAAAAACTTATTATAGTCAAACGACAGAAAACATTTCAACGCACTGAAAGGTCAAGGACCAGTTTAAAGCACACTGGCTTGTGGGTGGGAAATGAAGAGAAAAATTAGGAACTAATGAATAAACGACTTTGTAAAAATCATTTTAAGTGTACGTGGTAAAAAACCTTTAGTTTGATTCAGCTATTGCGGAGAAGTGTGAAAGTCGTCAAGTAAGAGGGAGAGAGAAAGAAAAAATATGTTTTTTGTAAAAGTTGTGTAGATGCTTTTCATTTAGCTTGAAATAAAATGCCGTTGGGGTACTAAGCTTGTTACGACCCAGTTACCCCATCCGGAGTCAAAACACATTTGGTGTTAAAAGTAGGTTTTAAGACATTTTCCTTAAAAATTAAAAAAAAAAAGAAATAAAGTTTTGTTTTTATAAAACATCTGCAGAAGAAGTTCGCTGCAACCAGCACGTGTCAGACCCAGACGGGAAAATGCTGAGCCGTAACAAGCTTGGTACCCCAACGGCATTTTATTTCAAGCTAAATGAAAGCATCTACACAACTTTTACAAAAAACATATTTTTTCTTTCTCTCTCCCTCTTACTTGACGACTTTCACACTTCTTCGACATAGCTGAATCAAACTAAAGGTTTTTTACCACGTACACATAAAATGATTTTTACAAAGTCCTTTATTTAATAATTCCCAATTTTTCTCTTCATTTCCCACCCACAGTGGCTTTGAACTGGTCCTTGACCTTTCAGTGTGTTGAAATGTTTTCTGTCGTTTGACTATAATAAGTTTTTTCACTCCTCATGTATGGCATTGAAAGTTCCACTTCTTATTTTCTCTACTGCTAACAACATCAGCTTTTTACTATTTGCTTCATTTTCCTGATGACGAAAAATGTCGATTCTATCCTAGGTTCGCCTAGTTTATGAATTAAAAATTGGGGAGAAAGACTTTTTTTTTTCCTATATCATTCAACTCCACTTTAAGTATGGACTACTTCTTCAAAATTATTGACTATGTTATTTAGTATAAATTGAATAAAATATTTAGTATAAACTGATTAAAATATGTCTGGTTCTGGTCTAAAAATTGGTTCCTTTAATATAATACGAATGTACGTGTACGTGTTTTTCATCTCTTTAAAATTCACTTAGTAGTTGAAAACAGGGGTCTAGCCTATTTTGAGGAGGTACCTACCCTATAATAACTTATTTTAACTTTAAGCTTTCAAGCAGAAAATTGGTATTAAGCTTACTCTATTAAAATAAGCAAGACGTGTTTTGATGTTCTGTGAAAGTTTCCCCAATAGGAGATAGAAATGGAAGGGATAAGTTTTGAATGCAACCGCCAGAGACAAAGATATAAAAATGAGTAGACGAATTCTTGGCTTAAAACAAATGATCACGTATTCAGGCATTTCCGAAAATTTTGCCCCTAGGGGGTGGTAACAGCGGGCGAAAGAGTTTTATATAATAATATAAATATTTTTAATAATTAATATGATATATTATATATTGGAATCTGATACTGTTAATATTATTTGAATAAAAGGTTAAACTAGACCCGATTTAACCAGTGTTTTCATTTTAAATAGCAGATATATTTCCTTTATTACAGTTTTTAGTATGTATGTATGCCTACTTACGTATAGTTCGAGGCTTAAACCATTAACTGTGGTAACTTTCCTAAATTTCCAGCTATCTGTCTAATGTTGGATTATATTGCTTTAATAAAACGAACTAGGATAGTTTAACAAAAGAAAAAATGATGAAAACTAGGAAAACCTTAAAAAAATCATGTAAATAATTTTTTCGAATTCAAATAGCTGATTTTTAAAGGTTAATAATTTGAAAAGTTGTTTTTATTTTTTAAGACTATGGCGTGATGCCAGGGGTATAGGTAAGTACCTATCTAAATAATAATAATAATAATAATAATAATAATAATAATAATAATAATAATAATAATAATAATAATAATAATAATAATAATAATAATAATAATAATAATAATAATAATAATAATAATAATAAAAAGATATAAAAATTTTTAGAACCACACCAACGAGCAGGCCATCTTGTCACTGACCGATGTGCTCTAGCTCTAAACCCAGAGTAGAAACCTGTGAAAAAGAACAAATAATAATAATAATATTAATAATAATAATAATAATAATAATAATAATAATAATAATAATAATAATAATAATACCAAGACATAACCAAAAACAAATAATGACGCTCAGAAAATACTTTAATGATGAAGCCACTAATAACCAGTTATATAAAATCATAAAAAAACTAGACAAAAAATCAACACCGCTAAATCTAGCACAAGAAAATAACGGCGAACCAGAGGAAGATAACCTCGAGGATAAGTGGAAAAGAAAGGAATTACATGGCAGATATCCAGCATTGCTGGCACAACCACACATCAACAAGGAAGCATCCCTCATGTGGTTAAAACTTGGATATCTATTTCCCGAAACCGAAGCATTCATTATTGCAATACAAGACCAAGTCATTGCGACACGCAATTATAAAAAATTTATAATGAAAGAACGTATCCTAACAGATAGATGCAGAATGTGCAAAGAACAAACCGAATCCATCGATCACATCATAAGCGGATGCCAAACACTAGCCCCAAAAGAATACACCAAAAGACACGACAATGTTGGCAGAGTAATTCACCAAGAGCTCTTAAAAATCCACGAACCGACAATCACCGAAACAATCCCATACTACAAATATAACCCAGAAAGCATCCATGAAACAGAAAACTATAAGATATACTGGAACAGAGAAATAATAACGGATCTTCCCTTACAACACAATAGACCAGACATGGTGTTCACTGACAAAATAAACAAACATACTTACCTGATCGACTTCTCTATCCCGCTTGCCGCAAACCTACAAAAAAAACATAGAGAAAAAATTAGTAAATACTTACCTCTTGCCAACGAAATAAAAGAAATGTGGAACCAAGAAAAAGTGATGGTAGTACCAATCATCATAGGTGCAACTGGAGAAATACCACACACACTCTTCGAAAACCTAAAAAAACTAAACATTAAAGAACAAATATACTACCAGCTACAAAAAGTTGTTCTTATAGAAACCAGCGGAATTGTCAGACGTGTACTAAATGACACCGACAACTGAAACTTGAACTTTTCCAAATCTACGAATCTACCTGCTTTCTTGCAACCAATGCCGAAACAGGATAGAAGCCATATCCAGATACAAAATCTGTGGAACCTGAAAATAATAATAATAATAATAATAATAATAATAATAAGTATCATCAGACAAGAGAAAAATAGAAACAACTAAAAAACACAGCCCATCCAACGAGCCCCCTTGGAAAACACGAATATACTCCAAAATAGAAGAACTGAGAAGAGAGCTGTCGCATCTGAAAGAGATCGAAAAATCAGAACGGGAACTAAACGATAAAATGCGAAATATAAAGAAGGAACTTTATAAGAAATACAGAATAAAACAAGAAAGAGATAAGATAAAGACCATTGAAATAATTAAACAACAAATAATGGCAAAAGCGCGCAGAGTTAAAAGATATGAAAAACGATCGAAGCAATTCCAACAGAATAAAATGTATGCACAGAACGCATCCAGATTCTACAAAAGTGTCCTGAACAAGAATATAGATAAGTCAACTAAACCGCCCACAAAAGCCGAAATAGAAAATTATTGGAGAAACATATGGGAAGAAGAAAAAACACATAACGAAAATGCCACCTGGATCAAAGAAGAACATCAGCGCAATCACACTGTCAAGGAGATGGAATGGAAAGAACTGAGTGCAGGAGAACTCGAAGCAGCGTTGACAAAGGCGGCTAACTGGAAGGCTGCTGGAAACGATGGCGTAACCAATTTCTGGTTAAAAAGACTCAAATCAACTCATAAGAAGCTTCTATCCTGCTATGATGACATGATCAGAGAAGCAAAGGAAACTCCTGACTGGTTAGCGAAGGGAAAGACGTCTCATTCCAAAAAATGAGAAAACGCAGCTAGCGAACAACTACAGGCCCATCACCTGCCTCAACACCGTGTACAAAATAATGACTAGCATTATAAAAGAAAGACTTTACACGCATCTACATGAAAACAATTTACTACCAACAGAACAAAAAGGCTGCATAAGAGATACATATGGCTGTAAGGACCACCTCTTAGTAAGCAAGATGATTGCCGAAGATTGTAGAGAATGTCACAAAAATCTCTCCATTGCTTGGATAGACTACCGTAAGGCATTCGACAGCCTACCCCATAGCTGGCTATTGGAATCGCTAAAAATAAACAAAACATCAGAGACAATGATATCCTACATTAAAAAACTGATGACACAATGGAAAATCGACCTCCATCTGACCACAAACTCTGAAGCCATCAGTGTCAAGAACCTTAAAATTAATTGTGGGATATACCAAGGAGATTCGCTGTCCCCGCTACTCTTTATACTTGCACTGACCCCACTCAGCGGTCTATTACACAAATCGCACACCGGATACCAGTGCAAGAAAGAAAAAACCAAAATCAATCATCTTGTATACATCGATGACTTGAAGCTGATAGCCAAAGATGACAGTGAGTTGAAAACGCAACTGGGCATAGTAAAAGAATTCAGCAACGATATATGTATGGAATTTGGAATTGAAAAGTGTGCCAAAATAACAATTAAAAAGGGTAAAATATTCAAAAAAACGAATATAAAACTAGACGAAAGAACAGTCATCCGATCCCTTGAAGAGCATGAAATCTATAAATACCTGGGAGTAGAAGAAAATGAAAATATCAGTCACAAACGCATGAAAAAGAAACTTACCCAAGAATACATGAGAAGGGTAAGAGGAATCCTCAAAACTGAGCTCACTGCCAAAAATAAGCTGTCAGCCATCACAACATTAGCAGTCCCGGTGGTGCAATACAGCTTCGGAATAATAAAGTGGACGTTGGCAGAAATCAGAGCAATAGACAGAAAAACCAGAAAGCAGATGACTATCCATGGCGCATTACATCCAAGATCTGATGTAGACAGACTCTATGTTCTAAGAAAAGATGGAGGCAGAGGACTCACTAACATAGAAACCAGCCACGAGATTGTAACTCAAGGACTCGCAAAATACCTGGAATTAAAACAGCATGACAAATATCTGGGGATGATTTATAGACGCGATGCGAGGAAAGAAAAAGGACACGTCAACCAGATCCCAACTGATACATCAAGAACGGCAAATACCCCTAGAACAACTGGAACGAAAGAAGTAAAGAAGATCAAAGCTGAAATCAAAGAGAAAAAGAATCAGGAAACGATTAACCGATGGAGAGGAAAAACTATGCACGGACAGATACTCAAAGAAACAGAGAAAGAAACCGTTGATAAAGCAAAAACCTGGATGTGGCTTAACCATGGAGAACTGAAAGTGGAGACGGAGGCACTTATTACTGCATGTCAAGAGCAAGCGATCGCAACCAACTATCTCAAGACCAAAATTCTGAAAACTGGTACAGACCAAAAGTGTAGACTGTGTCGGGCAGAAAGCGAGACCATACACCACATTGTCTCAGGTTGCTCGATCCTTGCCAAAAACGAATATCTTGAACGTCACAACGCAGTCGCCGCCCACATCCACTGGAACATATGTAAAAAATATGGAATCAAAGTAACCGAAAAATGGTACGACCATAAACCTGACCCGGTGGTAGATACAAATAAGGTCACACTGATATGGGATCTCAAAATTCAAACTGATCGATCTATAACGGCCATCAAACCAGATCTTGTAGTAAAGGACAAAGTACAAAAGCAGTGCCTAATCATAGATGTTTCCATCCCCTCCGACTACAATATCACCAAGAAAGAGGCAAATAAGAGACTAAAATATCAGAGCCTACTAATAGAAATCGAGAGAATGTGGGGCATGAAGACAAAAGTTATCCCGGTGGTCATAGGAGCAACAGGGCTCATATCACATTATACACAATCGATCATTAAAGAGATCCCGGGAAAACATCACCTACTCAGCATACAGAAAACTGTTCTTCTGAAAACTGCCCACATTGTACGTAAAGTGTTACAATAATGTCATCGCCGATGGAGAGCTTACCCTAGGTGCACGGTGTGCACCCGGTGAACTTCACACTCACCTTGCCATAAGAAAGATCTTATGTGAAAAGTCGAAAATAATAATAATAATAATAATAATAATAATAATAATAATAATAATAATTTAGATGTAGATTTATACTTACCCATGCAAAAGTCTATGTTGTTAGACACGTGCAGCATAGTCCGTAGGGTTTTAGGCGAAACTTAACTTTAAGTGGTTTACAACCACACCAACGAGCAGGCCATCTTGTCACTGACCGATGTGCTCTAGCTCTAAACCCAGGGTAGAAACCTGTGAAAAAGAACAAATAATAATAATAATAATAATAATAATAATAATAATAATAATAATAATAATAATAATAATAATAATAATAATAATAATAATAATAATAATAATAATAATAATAATAATAATAATAATAATAATAATAATAATAATAATAATAAATATAAAAGTTTATTCAAATAATTTTATTTATATTTTTCTTGAATCAAAAAAGGATTATCTACAATCTACATAATGCAAAACTTATACATTAAAAACCTAATCTTTGCGAACGAAATAGGTTTTTGACAAAAAGAACGTTTAGATGAAATACAAATTATTATTTATCGATAACATCAACTAACATGCAATGCACGCAATAATAATACTTATGATCCATAATGATTTAGGCTCCTTTTATACTGGGATTCTGAATCTCGGCTTCACATTTAATGTAGCGCTTAAGCGAAGCGTTTAGACGGGCGTCTTCTCGGAAACAGAATCGCCATTCTAAATTTCGGAATCGCACGAATTTTAGTCGCCCGGCTACGGGATTCGAATAGGCGACAGGTCTAGCATTGGTTTATATGTAAGCATTTTCACTGCGATTCTCGTTCAGTAGCCTCTTGCCAGCTCCGTATTAAGGGGCGTTTCTGTTAGGTTTACGAATAAAGAATTCAATATGGATGTTTTATAAACTCTTTTTTACACACAGTTCATATCGTCAATACAGGCACGTCCAAGCTTATGAGATACTTCGACAGAAGTGTATTCGAATAAAACAGGCACACTGCACTGGGTGGAAGTGGTTAAAGCCATTTTGTCTTTTAAGATATTGTGTAGCTCGTCAAAAGACCGAATTAACATTCTAAAATAGTTGAAACAATTCTCAGAGTGTTCTCTTAAATTTTTATACAGTAAAACGTATCCTCTTGCTGTATTACGTTCGCTGATTATTGGATGAACCCACATTCTACGTTTCCTAAGTTTTTTCTTTTTTTTACACACCATCTGATAATAATATAGTAACAGGGCTTCTACTGCATTCATTTTAACACTGAACAGAATCGTGCGGCCCTGGAATTAATCGCCTCTCCACAAAATTGCCGAAACCGCGCAAGATTAGAAAAGTATGCATTCCGAATCTCGTTAGAATTCACGTGAGATTCTGAATCCCAGTTACTTAATCTGCATTCAGAATCCCAGTATAAAAGCAGCCTTTATGTCCAAAAAAATTTAAACCTGTAAATTCTTCGTCAAATGAGTAATAGTTGTAGGTACTTACGGGATACACAAAAGTAATTTAAATTCATTCAAAGCAAAAATAAAAGACACCAAAACCACTTAACACCTTTAAAACATAATTAATTGTAACAAAAAGCACAAAAACGCAATTCATTACTCGATGTGTGGGCTCATGATATTACAAAAAATAACGTTGCTGATTTTTTATAAAAAATAGTTTTAAATTTCTTTACTTTATTTGCAGCTTATTTCAGTTTATACATAAACGCTGCAATTCGTAATAACAACATAGCAAATATATATTTTTTTAATTTACTAAATTGTGCCTTAAAATTAAAGTGATCACCCGGTAAGTCTTTTATGATCAGTTGATTAATTCTTAATTTCTTGAATTGTGTCTAAAATGCATGGTTAAAAGGATGAATGAACTATTCAGTATCAAAAATAGGAAAATAAATTGACAACTTTAAATAAAGCAACTGATAACTAGAAATAAGGTCAAAATGTTTTTCAGTTTAAAAATAACTATATTTATGTCTTCTATTCTACGCCAGATTACAAAGAATTTTTATTTTGAAATGGTTATGTCAAGTTTCTACCTTCAATGTGAAATTTGCGCCTCAGTTGTTGTCCATTAGTGTGACATAACTTTAAGGGTAAACCTTGAACTTATCATAGGTTACATTTATTTTATTAAAAAATGTAATATCATACTCCGCATCGTTAATGAAGGTTCCTATTTCCTTCCACTCATGCGTTAACGACCTACGCATTAAATTTGAGTATTGCAATTAAGAAAGTTTAAGTGAAAGATTACCGAAGTTATTACGTGTATTATGTGTGTAAGGATTTAACTTCGTTTGAGGGTATTTATATGATGAAAATTTACTCTGAATTTGTTGGAAAGAAACGCTGCCACAAGAATATTATTTTTTTTAAAATTAAAATACTTCTGAGTGATGATAACGGTCCTAGATTCAATTAAGAAAAATACAGAAAACCGGCCACTTTAAAAAGACATTTGACAATCTCGGATCGGGGTGATTGAGGGGCTGGCGACGTCAAAGTTTCGCTGGTTAAACTGACAATAGTTCGTTTACATTTATAAAATGTTTATTATCTAGTTGAAGATTTATCTCAAAATAAAATTGTTTATTTTAAATCTTAATGTTCATATTTTTCACAACCTATAAAACATTCTTTTATGAATTAAAAAGAACCGATTGTCAATTTGTCTTTAAGTCACCGAACATCGCTCATCCCTTAACCAGACCGCTAATACCCTTTCTATCCTTGTCTTTATATTCAGAATACATTTTTGTTATCAAACTAAAATAGTTACAATTATAAACTTTCTTTCCTTGAAAAATTACTAATACTGGCAACATCGCATTGTTCGCGATCCGCAATTTTTTTTGTAGTTCATCTTTTGTGATAGCTTATTATTTGATACATTTAAAGATTTTAAGAATCATAATATAGTTGATTTACGTGTTACAATACTTATACAAAGTCTATATTTAAGGTGTAAATAGTACCTACTCTCTTTAACCCATTAACGCCCAGTATTATTTTTTGTTAGTTATTTTGGATATTTTTACTTTTCTGAGTTAATATAAGTAGGAATTCACAAAAAAAAAATATTTTACAAAATATCTTACGTCAGTATTTAAGAAAATTACTGCTACCAAATGGTGTCACTGGGCGCATATGATACTATAAAATACAAGCATTTACAATTTTAAATTACATATTTATTCATGGAATTTATGGAAATATTAAAAGTAAATTTTTACATTGTGTGATAATTGGTAAAACAGACTACACAAAGACCTACATCACACTTAGAACACATTGTTCTACCAAAACTCTTGCAGCCAGTTCCAGCGCAATGGCGCCGGCGTCTATTACATGGAGCATACCGTCATATCGAATAACTGGCAGAAGTGTGCGTGAAACCGACGCTTTTGCAGGACCAGTTGATTTTGCCGGTACACCATAACGTGCTTACTATACTTGGACCAACTCCCTTCTAAACTCTATGTTAAGGGTTTTGTTGTGATTCTTCCTATACAGAAACCATGCATTGTTTACTGCTGCATCGATAATCCAGGTAAAGATTGGCCAGTACCACTTTTTGCGGTGTCGACATTGGGATCAGGAGGCTCGATACATATTTCGTCTATTTGATTTTCCACATCGTCATTAGCGTATGCCATGGCTAAAGCTTCAGACAATGAAAATCCACGCCTGTCAAAAAATATATATAGATAGTGAAACCGCCCAGTGATACCATATGGTATCAGTATGTTTTGCGCCCATTTTGTAAAGTCAGGGGAATTTTGAAAAATAAGATATACGTTATAAAAGGCTTTATATGCATTAGGTACTTAGTCAATATCAATATTCGTATTTAAAAAAAATATATTATCACTGAAAAACTATACTTACTCCAAGCGAATGTCCATATTTTTCTATTGACGTAAAATGAACGGTAAAATGGCACATGTTTTTTGCTCACAAATCGACAAAGGTACTCAAAGACAGTTAAAACACAACTGAAGATGCTTTCCGCAAGTAACGCACTAGTCAGAATTATTAAACAAAGGTGTAGTTTTCCATTGGCTTTCAGTTCAAGGTAATAACGAGTTAATATAAGCATTTTTTATTTTATGCTTATCTGGTATTAAAGAAGTAGATATTGGTGGAGATACAGAGCGTCCGGAAATAATAAGAAAAAAAAATTTAGGGGATATCTAATTCTACACGGAAAATAAATGCTATCTCTTCCCATAACATTTTTTCGAAAATTGATTATTAACGCAGTTACACGGTGTTAAAGTTAAATTTTATTTGCTATTTTTTTTGCAATACCTTTTGCCACGTTCATAATATTTTGACTGTACTGGAACTGGACTGGCAGGATCGCTATGTACTGGAACTATCGGGTTGTTGGCCAATTGAGATATTTGAGGGCTTGTATAAAAATGTATATTAAATTAAGCACTACATTTTTGGTATATACAGCTTCTATGACTATATGACTATAATGATATAATGATATTTATAATCATCCTATATCCAATCAGTCTTTCTATAAATACTAAACCTAAGTTGGACTAGACCTTAAACAATACATGTATAGTTATTGTTATACATATATGTTATGTATATTTTGTTTAATAACATATAGGTTATACCCTGTGTCAATGATGATATGTGATTTATAACAATAACAATGTTTAAACATTACTTACTAACATTAAATATAACAATTATAGGGTGAAGGTAAAATAGCGGTGAGAACCCTTATCTTTACCCTACATGACGAAATTTCGTATATTGGGCTTTTTCGGGATGAGGAATACAAATTTGCACACCGTTTTTTCGCATTTTGTAGAGGGCGCCACATAGGAGCCTATACTTTAATTTGAATGGTCCCAACTTTTCTCTCCTACACTGTATGCTCATTTTGACTGAATATTTTTATTTTCCTAACCTTTTGACATAAAAAAGGTATACTACTTTTGTTTCGATAAATCTAAACCTTTTTTTCGAGAAAAACGCTAAAATAACATGGCTTGCATGTGATGAATACGAAATCATTTGAATTTATTTTTAACCTTAAACATAGCATAGCAAAGGAAGGAATATTCCATGGAGTTCGTCGGAATTTTTTAAGAAGAAATAATTCATGCATTGAAGAGGAAGGACGCTACTTTGGACCTTTGATTTGATTGTTCCATTTATTGTTCTAGTAACTTTAAATAAAATTTAACTTTAACTCCGTTAAAAATCAATTTTCGAAAAAACGTTATAGTAAGCATTTATTTTCGGTCTAGGATTTTCCCATATTTTTTTGCTTATTATTTCCGGACACCCTGTATAGATTCAAGCATAGCATCCATTTTGGAATAAGTGTTCGTACTCTTGCAGGACTAAATTCTTCTTTACTGAAGGCTATAACTCTCAATAAAATTATTGGATAGAATTTTCCGTGTTGTATAAAATATCTAATGTTTCACCCTCGTCTCGCTTTTTCTCGTCTCGTCTCGTCTCACAGGAAACTGAATCACTCTCGTCTCGTTTTCAGAGAGAATCTTGTGAGCTAAGATAAAAATATGCGAGAACGAGAAATTTTGCAAAATCTGAAGATTTGGATTAGGATTTGCAATAAACTTTAAAAATAATCCCG
This sequence comes from Polydrusus pterygomalis, assembly GCA_963969555.1. NCBI lineage: Eukaryota > Metazoa > Arthropoda > Insecta > Coleoptera > Curculionidae > Polydrusus > Polydrusus pterygomalis. Next base: position 114,665,182 of record OZ018378.1, on the reverse strand, counting down.
TTAGTATCACTTGAAAAAAAAGCTATCTTTAGTACTAATATTGCAGTGTTGCCCAGGAAAAATCGAGGCACGTTGCCGAAAAACTATAGAAAAAATAACCACAAGAATAAATTAACATTTTTTAATCTATACTTTTTCTCGAAATTTTTTATACAAAGAGCCATTTTTGATTAACGATAAACGTAGTAGCGAATTGAGTATAATATTACGTTAGTTTCAGCAAAATGTAGGTAGTAAACTACATACTATTTTAATGGTGTCCAGTTGTCTCTGGGAATCGGTTTTAACCATTTTGTTTCTATAAATCATAACTGTCCGAAAATTTAAAGGGAGATAAAGTTTCTTTGCTTGTTTTAGGGCGCTATGGTAATTTGATTTGCACTTGTTTTTAGACGTTTGACGCTGGTAACTGATCTATTTTTGCACTTACGTGCTTTCTGTTCCGCCACAGCAGGAAACCAGCGTTCCCGTTTTGTGCCGTGAATCGTCAAAAAGAATGTATCTTACTTTTAATATTCTATAATTTGAACAACGTAGTAATACTAAAATGTGTGCGGCTGTCATTTACGGGCTCATGAATACTTGCCCCTTAGGGAAACCACGCATCATCAAAAATACAATATCATTACATAGATTTAATAACTCTATACCATCGATTTATAAACTCTCTATTCAATTAACGTCTCGCTAATACGGTTTTAAATATCCCTTTATTAATAACCCCGAGTTGTTTTTCCAACGCCAATGAGCCAAAGCTATGAATGAACCATTCGCTTATTTTACTGGGCCTACGAAAACAGACGCTTACTAGGTTCTTCTCTTTCTACTTGATTGGGTCTAAAATTCGCTCTTTTTCTATTTCATGTGCTGATTAACCGGTTGGTGATTTTGGACTTTTTCCACCTCTGAATAATAATAATAATAATAATAATAATAATAATAATAATAATAATAATAATAATAATCATCTTTATTTCAAATCATGGTACAAGTAACATAAAATGAAATGAAGTCAAAAATCGAACATTCTTTACAAATCTGGGCAAAAATCCCTCAAACTATAGGGCTCTAAATCTATTAACAATGTTTTAATTTCTTTTTTAAATTTGTTATGTGAGGTGATCCCTTTTAACCGACCTGGGAGAGTGTTTAACATTTTTATGCACATATAGCTGGGGGATTTTTCAGTTAGAGTCAGTTTATGAGCTGCATAGTTCACATCTAAGGTTCTGGTGTTGTACTCGTGTTTTGATTGTATGTCAAAAAGGTTTTTATTTTTAAATATACACATCAAACATTCGTATATGTACACAGCATATACCGTCATTATACCCAAAGTTTTAAACACAGATCTACAACTTTGTAAATAGTTCATTTTTTTAATAATTCTAATAAGTCTTTTTTGATCCACAAAAATTTTCTGGGTCATGCTGTCTCTTCCCCAAAATATAATACCATATTTAAGTACCGACTCGAAATTAGCATAGTACAAAATTTTAAGTGAGCTTTCGTTCATATATTTGCTAATAACCCTAATGCCATAACAAATAGAGTTAAGTTTTTTAATTAGGTTGTTAATATGACATGCCCAGTTTAGATGTTCATCTACATGGATGCCCAAGAACCTTGCATTACTGACTATGTTTATTTCTTTATTCTCAAAGTTTAAATTTAATGGCTTTACTATTTTTGATTGTTTTGTCCTAAGCAAAAGCACCTTTGATTTTTCTTTATTTAAAATTAATTTATTGGTCATAAACCAGTTTGTAACTAACCGAAAAAATTCCTCAGCCATTGTTACTAAATCTTGCTGGGATTTATCTCCAATGATCAAATTTGTATCATCCGCATACTTTACTATATGTTGGTTGGGCGAGTTAATTAATAGATATAAATCATTAACAAACAATATAAAAAGAACGGGACCCAGTATACTTCCCTGTGCTATTCCTACACTATTCAGTAACAATTCTGATCTCGCATTCCTTCCCTCTTTTGTTACAGTTACAACTTGTTTTCTCTCATTTAAATATGATGTTAACCAAAGTTTTACATTTCCTTTTATACCGTATTTTTCTAACTTTTGTACTAGCAATCCCCTATCCAAACAATCATAGGCCAAACATACAAGTCTAGGAGTATCCCGAACGCCAATTCGCCCCTCTTCAAATGTTTCAGAATTTTTTTTATAAAATCATAGATAGCCGTTTGAGTTGATTTTCCCTTTAAAAAGCCATGCTGGCACTTACTGAATAAATTACAGTGGTTTAGAAACTTTACTAATCTTGTACTCATAGCCATCTCAAATACTTTTGAAAAACCTGGTAATAAACTTATTGGCCTATAATTGTTCAGTACCTCGGGGTCACCATTTTTATATAAAGGTTTGATTAGCGCTATCTTCAAGTGCTCTGGAAATACTCCAAAACTAAAAGAATTATTTATGATGTAGCACAGAATATTTTGCAATTCACTAGCTGCTATTTTAACAATGCTTGTAGGAATTTCATCAATGCCACTACTGTTTTTATTTTTTAGTTTCCGTGCTATTTCACAAACTTCTTTCGGGGTTACAGGGTTCAGAAACATAGAGCTTACATTCTCATTTATACCACACGTAAAAGGAATTTGTATTAATTTACTCAATAAATCAGGAACAATTGAAAGTAAGAAGTCATTATACTTGTTAGCAATGTGCTCAGATTCCCCTTCTACTTTAATTTCAGCATTTACGTTATGCCCCTTTATTTCTTTACAGATAGCCCACATGCATTTTGACTTATTGTCTGACCCTTTAATCCTATTTTCATATTGGGTTGCTCGTGCATTAATAAGTAAACTATCATATGTTTTTTTTTCGATGTTATACCTTTCCTTATAAGAACAGTCATGTCTCGACAAAGTCAGTAAAATATCTAATCTACGTTTACTCTCTTTAATATTTACATCTTTATACAATACTTGATTTTGTTTCTTACCACTCAATTTCTTTGGAAAATGTTGATAAAATAAATTATTAAAAACTTTCACAAATGCATTCCACTGCCCATTAATATTATTTTTTTCAATGTTATATACCTCTATCCAGTCTTGTTCACGTAAGCTACACAGAAAGTCAATTTTATTTTCATCAGAGAATATACGTTTGTAATTTAGAAAATTTTCTTTGACCTGCTCCATTTTAAAAGTGACCTTCTGTGCAGTGTGATCCGAAATAAAATTTTCAAACACTATTGCCTGTATAAAGTCAGCGTTTGTCAATATATTGTCTATACAACTGGCTGACGTACTTGTAATTCTTGTATTTTCCGATATAGTTGGAACTAAGTTAAACGAGTTCATTAAAGACAATAAATCTGTCTTTTTCTCATTATCCATAACCATTTCAATGTTAAAATCACCTGATATAAATATGAGTTTATTTTCCTTAAAAATATTCATTAATAGTTGTTCAAGTTGTTTTATAAAAACATTCATATCACCTGTCGGTGGTCTATAAACAGAAACTATAATTACTTCGACCTTTCCATATGTACATTCAACCACAGCACATTCAAAAGCACCACTAATTGATAGTTTATTCAATAGACTCCTAGCCCTACACTTAAGGTTATCCTTACAATATATTGCTGACCCGCCATGCTTTCCTTCTTCCCTACAAAACATTGACTTTAAGTTAAAATTATTTATTGGCATACTCCTTAACAGGTCTTCAGACTTCCAGTGTTCTGTGATGCACAGAATTTCCCAATCTGTATGCGTTTCTAGCATGTCATTAATTCGATCGACTGCATTACCTATTGATTGTACATTTTGATGAATTATACTTATTTTATAGATATTGTTATTATCTTTTTTCGTTTTTATAAAAAACTATTTGACTGAACTTGGGAGTAATTAATGTTTCTTTGGTATTGTCCTAATCGTCTTTGGTATACAGGGCACTTTAAATCTCTTGCTGAATGTTGGCTTTCTTCCGGCTTTAATTTCAGTTTAGTACAATTTGGGCACTTTTTATTTCTGGCAATACAATCTTTGCTTTGATGCTCTCCACCACATTTATGACAGCATTTTCTTTCCTTGCAGTGTTTGGCCACATGACCAAATTCTGCGCAATTAAAGCAAATCGCCAAATTGAAATATTCATGGACATATACTTTCATTAAATCCAGGTTAATTTTTGGCTTTTTCAAAAACCACTTAGCAACATCTGGTGATGCTTGAAGAATCCAATTTTCTTTGTTTGGATTTCTGCACGTTCTTTTTGCCACAATTTTTATCTTGTCGGATACTGCATATCCCAAATCCTTTTCTATTTCCTCATTAAGATTAACAATGTCTTCTAGAAATTCTTCATTTGTTAACCCCTTTCTTAAACCCGTCACCATTAGCATAGGATCTATATTTTGTGTCTCTTTGATTTTTATATTCGTTTTATCTTTAAGGGCGAGTCTGAGCTTCTCCCGTTGGTCCTTGTTATAGCTTTCCATTATTACTGCACCATGTTGTAAATATCTAATATTCTTGAATCCTCCATCTGTATTTTTCGATGATATATTTTGCTTAAGTTGTTGCATTGTTTCAGTGGCGTCTGTGATGTTGTCTATTGTTATCATAGTTTCTAATTTTTTTCCATTTTGGGTGTGGTCCATGTCTTTTCGTTATCGGTATTTGTTTGTAGCGTCGGATTTGTTTTGTAAGCACTAACATCGGCATATGTTTTTACCTTTGTTGTCTGCATTTCTTTATTGTCAGGATTAATTTTAGTTGGCATATCTGTGTCAGATGTTTTATTGGGCATCTTCATGTCTTGTCTATGATACTTTAACAAGAAATTTTCCTTTTCTAGAATGCCAATCTTATGAATTAATAAAGTCAGTGATTTATGGATTTTACGACTAGTATTATTTAAACCGATCCTCCTTTGATATATTCTTCTCATTGTCTTTGTTTACCATATCATCAATTTTATCCAGAGATGCAAACACCTCAAATATTATGTTTTCTATATTGTATTGTTCATTTTTTAGTGCACTATGAACAGTTTGTTCGTATTCTATATTACGTTGTGGGGGTGTGGTCAGTGATAAGTTCCTGTCACACTGTCTTTTACATGTCTTGTCTGATTCTGGGGTAACAACGGATCTATTTCGTTTCCCAGAAAATTCAGTTTCCTGAGAGCTTTCTTCCAAATTGGGATTTTGTAAGGTTTCTTTTGACTATACGGGTGGGGTGCGTGTTACAGAGTTTCTAGGTTTAAACACTAGATTAGGCTCGTCATGTATTTCAGCGATAACAACCTCCTTAAAAACACCGTCGTCTTCATTCAAATTATTTTCTGTCTCCTTATTGAACGACCCTGGTATTTGCCTATTTTCATTAGCTGTATATCTGATGTTCTTCTTATCGGAATACGTTTTTATCGATTTGTTTATGTTTTGAATTCCAATGATTTTATCGATTTCACTTTTTGATAATTGACTCATTGTACCTGTTGAGAAACTCCTAATTTTCCCGGTACCGGCTACAGCTTTTCTATTTCTTTTTTGTTCACTTTCTGTATCACCATCACTACTATCTTCCATACCAAAACGCGAATTTAAAACTCAGAAAAACGGCGGCAATAACACAATAAAAGAAGTAGTTGTTGTGTGTAGAGATAATCTTCCAGTTCCGATTCTGAATAGATCGCAATCGCCTAAAAGGTATATTTTTAATCAGTGGCACGTGCGTAGTGCACACGTAAAAGTTATCGACTTATCGTTATCGTTATCGACCTAATAAAAAATTACCTTTATTATACAGTATATATACAGTGTTACAACATGTTATCGAAATGTTTACGGTGTAGCATCATCGGGCTTGGGGTCAATTTTTTAAGGGAATCGTTTGGACTTATCCTACCCTGTCAACACTTAAAAATTGTAAAAAATATTGGACGGCCTAAACCGGTTTTAAACTTATTGACCAAACTGGCAAAAAGAGATTTTAAATGACTGTTTAAGTTTAAAGTGAAACTCTATGAAAAGTACTGTTGGCTGTGCGGTTTGTTTTATTTCCCATGCCTGTACCTACCTGAATATTGTTTACTCCAGATGAAATCGGAAAACTGCTCGATAAAAAGTAACAACACGTATCGTTCATCTAAAAATATATTAATGTATTGATTTTTATATTATCGTATATAATATTTAAAGAGAGAAAATTTTGCCGGTAACATTTTCGACTGGTATGAAAGTTTGTTGCTTGGAAATTTCATGAGCGAAATTACTAAAATGCAACAAAATTGAATAAAACCAAGAGAAAATTTTGCCGATACAAAATTTTTTCTCGAATGATATTAGAAAAGACGAGAAAACAATAAAAACACACTGTTTATTTAGCAAACTAGATACTTTATTTATTTATTACTAATAGTAAACGTACAGTTATTAGTATTATTAGTATTATATATCTGTACCTGAGAGCCAAACTGTATTAACTCCATTTTTGAAAAAAAAAACGGTATTAAGCTTTATTATACTAAACTGAACCTGCTCTTTTACGTGGAAAACAGTATTAAGCCACACATATTATATTTTTGAAGTTAGACAGTGTTAAACTGTATCATATCCTTAGCCGTGTCCGAGCAAAAGAGTATTATGGAGTTAATACTGTTAAAGGTATTCCAAATATTTTCCGAGCAAAATAGTATTATGGAGTTAATACTGCTAAAGTTTGATGTGTGGATTTAATACAGTTTTCAGTGCGTTTATAGTTTGGTTTAGAAGTGCACGTGTGTTGTTTATTCTGCCACAAAATGACAAATAGAACAAGTAAAATTTTGAAAATGGCTTTAAAAACGTCGGACACACTTTCTGTATTTGAATCATTACCCATACAAAATGCTGTTTTCGGGGAAAGTGAAGAAAATAGTGGTGTCCCAGTTCCTAACCTCAAAAAAAGTAAGTAGAATATTTTTTTAATACTAAACTAGACACATGTATGAGAAATACCTGCACAATAGTTTTACTATTTTTTATTGCTGTTAGTCAAAGGAAAAAATATAATATTATTAGCTGCGTTTTAATTTTTTTTTGGATTTAATACTGAAAATAATAATGATATTGGGAGTTAATACTGTTGTTGTAAAATTATTACTAAATAACGTTTGGATTTAATACCATTTGTCCCAAATATTTGTACCAATAAAACTTATTTTAAGGTGTGCCATTTAACCAAAATATTTTAAAACATAAAACCAACATGGTCCCCAGGAACAATAATAATGTATGTACACAATTTTACTTTACTTTTAGCTCTATCTGGTAAAGGTAATATTCAAATTGAATGTCAAACCGATGTAAATGAGAGTTACATGCAATATATTCCCGATGAAAACGAATGCCATAATAACACCATGGAATGTGACCAAATTCTCAGTAAAACCACAGACACTATGGAAGCATTGATAAAACCTCAGGATGACCCTGAAAGTATAAACATGAAACGACAGTTTGTTGCATCCATGGTAGAGTGTGTTCCAATATTGCGTATACGAGCGGCAAATGGAGAGAGAACTGGTAAACGACGTTTTACCAGAAACTACTTTTTGGATATCAACAAGATTCGAGTAAATGTTTGTCAAAAGTTTTTCCTTTCTACTCTAAGTATTTCGGAAACCCTTGTTACAACGGCTATTAGAAAGAAATCTGATGGTGGAATAGTAGAAGATGATCAAAGAGGTAAACATATCGCAGTAAACAAATCTTTCGAATTTGTAAAACAAGGAGTTCGAGACCATATTCAGAAGTTTCCTGTAGTAGAATCTCACTATACAAGAAAGCGCTCAGTTCGAAAATACTTGGGAAATGATTTGAATATAAATCGAATGTATGAGCTTTACAGAACAGACTGCCATGAAAACAATGTACCCGAAGAAAATATTGCCAAAGGTTGGTTATATTCGAGCATTTTTAATACTGAATTTAATTACTCGTTCAAACTGCCGTATAATGATACCTGCGATGAATGTGACAAATTCTTGTTAGCTAAAACTGAGGCAAAAGAAAATCTGGAAAATATTGACATAATGTACCAAAAACACCTCGACGAAGCTGGTAAACGATACGCATTAAAAAGAACAGATAAGGAGACAGCTATACAAAGTAAAGGAAAAATAAAGTTTGTTACTGTGGATCTACAAAAATGTCTCCCTACGCCTTTACTTTCAAACCAACAGAGCTTTTATAAGCTTAAGTTGTGGACATACAATTACACTATATCAGATGCTGCTGGAAATGTTACAACGTGTATCATGTGGGACGAATCTAAATCTGGACGTGGGGCAAATCAAATGGCATCAGGTCTTCTTAAATGGACAGATACTTTAGGTGAAAGCATAGAAGAGATTACTATCTGGTCAGATAATTGCCCGTCACAAAATCGTAATATGATTATGGTAATGGCATACTTCTGGATTTAAAAAACCCATCCAAATATAAAAGTGATTAACCACAAATTTCTGCTACGGGGTCACACGCATATGGAGGTCGATGGTGACCATTCCTTGATTGAAAGAGGAAGAAAACGAACCCCATTTTTGAAAGTGATGACGCCCTGGGACTGGCAGCAACTCGCATGGCTTTGTTGTCGGTCAAAACCTTTCAATGTTGTTAATATGGAATTATCTGATTTTAAAGATTTTAAATCATTGTACACTTCTAATAGTTCACCGTTTGTTGTGCGTAAGAAAACTGAAGAAAATGTAGATTTTGGCATGTCGCACGTGGTTCACTTACAAGCACGTACTGAAAATATAGGTGTATTGTATGTTAAAACAGATTTTGCGGCAACTACGTTTGACAGTGTCGATCTCAAGAGAAATGGCAGGCGTGCTGCTTTTCCTGAGTTTTTACCGCTAATACGTCAGCAGGCAAATGAAATCTTAACCAAAAAATATAACCACCTACAGTCTTTGTTGCCGTGGGTTCCAAATATGTTTCACAATTTTTACAAAAATTTAGCGTATTCCGATAAGGCAACGGACGATATTTAATTATAAATAATTAGTTGCAGTTTACTGTATTTTTTACCTTCTTTTCATTATAAAAATAATAAATAAATAATTTCAAAACAGGTTTACAGTATATCATTGCCCATATTAAATCCATTTCATTTTTGCATTAACTCCAGCGAATGACTTAATACCGTGTATAATCCAGATAATGTTAGGGCCAAATAATATTAACTCCAACCTATTGTCTTTTTAATTACTTTTTTGACAAAAATTATAAACCATTTTGAAAGTTAGGAAAGAAAAAAGTTAGGGCTGACCACAATATATTATTTAGTTTTGTTTAAAACAAAGGTTATTAACAAAATATTTTTTATATGAATTTAATGTTTATAAAAATTTTAAAACTGCTCTCCTGTAAAATTTCATTATTGTGAGTTAATACAGTTTAGCTCTCAGGTACAGATATATTGTACATTCTTTTCTATCAAAGCATGGTTTGGAATATGATTGACTTGCATTTGAGAAGTTGAAGGTCCACATGCTTCATTTGTTGTTCTGAGATTTTCGATGAGCTTCAGATGATGACTAGGATCTAGCTGCAGATATGGTTTCAGGGAATTTGCGTTTGAATGGCCTGTTAACGTAATCAACTCTTGTTCCCCAACACCTTGTTTAAATAGGGCAGACGCAGCGAAAGATCGATGAGAACGATTTGTTATTTTAAACTTCTTCGTATCTATTCCAATTATTTCCGCTGAAGTTTTGGTCCACTTAGATAAGTACTGTATTTATTCCTAGTGAAGTATTTTTTGAATTAACATCCCTTATGCCAGTTTGGATGAACGGAGAGAAATAGTCTGTCTGTGAAAATGTTTGGTCCTTTTTTTCCAATAATTTTAAAAATAACCTTACAGGGCATAAGTCTTTGTTTGATGAATTTCTTACCAACCATTTGGTGTTTGTCAATCCTTTTGACCCACCTTGAGCTGTCTTGGAAAATATGCTGTTATATTCAATTCGTCCGGTAAATTCTCCCATGGTATCAAACTCCTTTTGAAAATATTGAATTTTGCCATGTACGGCCTCTCCAAGCTAGTTCAAATGAACAGAGATGGAAAAACTTCTTTTGTGCTTCATCGGGGTTTTCTTCATTGTAGCTTTGAATTATTGTTAGCAAATCTTTGGTAGATACTGCTTTTGAACTTACTTTTCTCTTTTCCTGACATCTTTAAAGCTGCTTTCTCTTTGGGTCTCTTGCCATTTGCGCATTTTTAAAGAAAATAGGGTCAATCTTTATTTCGTATTCTGTAAAATACATTTTTTGAATCATTTTTGCTGTAGTGTTCCATATAGCCTTTACAGAAGATCATTTATAGTCTTCGCCGTTACCATTCTTCATATTAAAGGCATATTCTTCGAGGATTTTCGCTAGTTTTTCCAGATTATAATTTCTTACCATTAGAAACTCTGAGAGCTGTGCCCAAATTGAGTTCTTGAATTTCTATGTGTTAAGTGGTATATTTTCAGCTATCAATTGTTTTCTTTCTTATATAGATTGGCACCCAAATCTTGCATTTTCGTTTAAATTGCTCATTTGGTCTTTTTCAAACCAGGATGACATTTATCAGACTAACAATAGTTTTTACCTGATAAAACCATCTTGTTGATTTTGTCCAAGTGTATATAATTAAGAGTTTTTTCATACATAATACCACAAGAGAGAAAATTTTGCCGGCAAAATTTTCCAATTGTTATGAAAGTTTGTGGCTTCGCAATTTCGCGAATGACATTTTTTGTTACAAAACCACGAGCCGTGAGTGGTTTTGAAAAATGTCACGAGCGAAATTGCAAAAAAGCAACAAACTTGAATATAAAAGAGGAAAATTTTACCTAAAAATTTTTTTCTTGAGTGGTATTCGTCAAGACTATTTCACGAATGATATTAAAACTAGGTATATGGGTGAATTATAAATTAATTTTAATCCAAAAGAATATAGGAAAATGAAAACATAAAAACTACTTATAATTATTAACAATATTGAATGTGCAGCTTTGATATATAATTCCATTTTTATTCGCATTCTCGTTTTGGTTGGAGACATTTATAGCAAGGTTTGGGGGACTCTACATAGCATTAATACTATACTTGTTGGTACACTACAAGATGGCAGTTGCTCGTTATTTCTCCTGCAATTTATTAAATCGGAATGATGTTTTGGATCCATCTGGAGATAGGGTTTAAGAGAGTGAGCACTTGCATGACCTGTTAACTTTATTAACTGTTGTTCACTTACTCCTTGTTTTGTAAGAACTGATACCGCCGAGGAGCGATTTGAGTGATTAGTTATTTTATTTCTCTTTGTATCGAGTCCAGTCTTCTCAGCTGAAATTTTGGTCCATTTTGCAAGGGAATTAATTCCTAATGGTATGTTCTTAAACCAAGGGCCCTTGTGCCAGTTAGGATTGGGGATTAAAAATAACCACCTGTCCGTTGTTATTTGGTGAGGTGGCTTAGTCAAAAGTTTTTTAAATAACCTTACTGGACAAAAATTTGACTTAATTTTGTTTCCTACTAACCACTTGCTGCTAGCACAGCTTTTAGATCCACCCTGTGTAGTCTTAGTAAAAATCGGATTATATTGTATTCTACTAGTAAAGTTGTCCATAATATTGATTTCTTTTTTAAAATAATGAATCTTGCAATAAGTGGCCTTGTTTCCTCCCCACGCAAGCTCAAAAGCGCATATGTGGAATTTTTTTTTTGTAATCCGTCTGGAGTTTCTTCATCCCAAAGTAAGGCCATGTTATATATGTCTTGTTTGCCTAATGCCTTTGCACTTACTTTTTGTTTGGTCAAATCTTTTTGTAAAATTCTTCTCTTAGTATTACGTGCTTTTTTAAAACGTATGTCACTAAAGGGATTAAACGAAATATTAAAGTCATTAAAATATTTTTCCTGTACCATTTTGGCTGTACTATTTTAGATAGACTTTATGCAAGTTTCCTTATAGTCTTCGCCGTTTTTTCTTTTCATATTAAATGCCCAGTCCTCCAAAATTGTGGCTATATCATTTATAGTAGTAGTCGAAACAAATTCATAATTACGCTCTTTACAAAAATCTAGAAATTGGTTCCATATCGACGATCTGGTTTTTATGGTATTTGTTGGAATTACTTTTTCCACGGCAGATTTTATTTCACTGATTGACCTGTGACCGAAGCGAATGGTTTCACACATACTTTGGTTAAAATAAATAAATTTACGTGAGATTACAACCTTTCAAAAGTAACAGTGACAATCTACTGTCAGTAATAATTAATTACCAGTCTTAACAATGAACGTAACTAAGATAACAAAATTTTGCCGATTAAAAACTATTCTGCTTGCTATTTTCTGAAATCGTGATTGGTCAGTGGGGTCGGCAAAATTATGGAGGTAGTGGTTTTTCCGATCAAAAACAGGTAAATATCTAAAAATGCTACATTTTGATTGGTCCAAATTATGATGAGTGAAATAGTCACTAGAAAACAGGCCGTTGCTATGATATTTTGCCAGTATAAAATACTCTAGTGAAATAGTCCTTTTAAAACACTTCCAATTTTGTATAACTGTTTAGTTCCCAGTGTTTTCATCACATGCCGCCACTAACTAAAACCCATCCGTACCTTTATTAATAATAATAAAAGTATTATTTAAGGAGCATCCAGAATCAGTATTGCCAATAGTTGGCGTTCATTGGGTAAAATCATCAAAATAGCAAAAATTGTTAAATCTGGCAAGCCTGTAACAAATAGAACCAAACGCGTTTAAATCCAAATTTTGCAGAAGATTTTTTATGACATCATATTGTGAGACACGAGATTTAGAAAAAATCTCGTTTCGATTTCCGAGAGTTTTTTAAAAGTGAGAAATTTCTCGTCTCGGGAAAAGCACTAAAAACATTACTTTCCTCTATTATTGTAAAGTTAAGAGCAGTTATCACTTGCCGCATTTAGGTAAAAAGGAGTGACAAACTACAAGAAAACTATTGGATAGAATTGGTTAAAATTTGGAATTCACCTTCATTTTATCAATTTAAAAAAAAATAATTTATTTTGAAAATTGTTTTCTAATTTAAAAAGATTGAAGGCGATATAGTCATGTAGTATCAAATTTCGGAGCTAAATTCCAAATTTTAATCAATTTTATCAAATAGTTTTCTTGTAGTTTGTCACTCTTTTTTACCTAAATGCGGCACGTGATAACTGCTCTTAATAACGTTAACCCAACAGACAAAAATTGGAAATATGCTTTTTCATAAAGTATAAACCCTATAACTTCATATATTTAGTGCGGAATTTCTCCGCACGAGTCTGCCGCTACGACGACGCGTAGTGCCGGTGCCGACGCCGAGTGCAGGGAAAACCTTTTTCGCACGTGTCAGGTACAATAGTTTTTCTACAGACTAGCGGAAATAAGTAACACATATTTCAAAGAAATTTAATAATTTTTAATTAACTATAACAATCACATAATATGTAACAGTAACTAATTCTGAGAAAAAAAGTAATAACTACAAGTTATAAGTAATTGATATATTATTGATTTTGACATAATCGTGCCGAAAAATTTTTCCGCAGTAGTGTGGAAAAACCAATTTTCCGCACGGATTTTTGACATAATCGTGCCGAAAATTTTTTCCGCACTAGTGTGGAAAAATCAATTTTCCGCACTGATATCCGTGCGGAAAATTGTTTTTTCCACACGTCTGTAGAAAAAAGTATTTTTTTCACTACTATAACATTTTCCGTCTAAAATACGTTGGCTTCCATAAACGATATATTATCCTTTCTTTCCTCCGGAAGGGACGCGACGAGTGAATATTAAAAGCTCTTTATCTGTTTTCTAAAAAAAGGTTATTTTAAAAAAATGTGTGCCGGTAAATTGCGCTAAATAATTAATTCCTAATTTAAAGTTTAAAATATCCTGAAAAGTAATTTCAAAAAGGTAATAAATTTTAATTGGACGTTTCCAGGGCTTTGTTTTTGTTGTTATGAGAAAAGTTTTAAAAGGTAAAGCAGGTATTTTTTGTCTCTAAAGGTATTAGCTTGCTGCTAATGAGGACAACATTTATTTACTTAAACGGCTAATGAAGGTAATCGAATAAGTTAAAAATAATATAAAAAAATTAGGCTTTCTTTAAAAACGCACTTAAAAGTAAAGTTAAGTACTAGCACTTAAAATCTGTTATTATTCTTCAAATAATATTATACTTTATATACATTCTTGTGCATTTTTAAAGTCGGTCCTATTTTTTTATGAAAAGATTTTACCTTCAAATATCTTTCGTTTCCTTCCAAATCAAAATTTTCCTAATTTATCAGACTTTAATTGATCACATTACTTACTTGCTTAAATTTCTTCGCCAAATTTTGTGAAAAGGAGATTTTCGTTAAATAACTTCGCTGAAATTAAACGAGTTATGCATAGTTAAGTAAAAGAAAATTAGGGGCTTTATTGCGAACGAGGATAGAGGTAAATATTGAGAAAAATATCAGTTAGGTGGTTATTCTAAAGGTTTAGCTAATTTTGTTAATGGAGTGTTAAAATTTTCCCTGATTTAAAATAAAATAAAAATGTATAAAGAGTATGCAGCTTTTTATTTATCAGCTGTTAAAATTCTTGTTGCTTTCAAAAATAGGAAAAAATCTACCAAACTTTTCTTGCTTATAATAGAACTTACAATTTTTTAAATATACAGTGTGTCCACTCTGAGATAATGGTATACTTCCGTAAAATACAGTGTGTCTGCCTAAGTGATAGCATAATAATATGGAAACCTTTTTGTTATTAAATTTACAGAAAAGGTTACTTTTTATAAAAAGTTTTGTCTTCTACACTAAGGAAAATGATCTAATACAAGAGGTTTGCTATGGCATAATGAGTATTGATAGCTTATTTTGTATTAACCCATCTTAATCTTAATCTTAACATAGTATAAAACAAAGTCGCTATCGCCCGTCTCTCCCTATATGTGCTTAAATCTTTAAAACTACGCAACGGATTTTGAAGCGGTTTTTTTTAAAAGATAGAGTGATTCAAGAGGAAGGTTTTTATGTATAATTAGCGACCCGCCCCGGCTTCGCACGGGTGCAATTTCAGAAAGTGGCATGCCATGTACTAATATATCGGGTTTGTTCGGGTTTGTTCGGGTTTGTTCGGGTTTGTTCGGGTTTGTTCGGGTTTGTTCGGGTTTGTTCGGGTTTGTTCGGGTTTGTTCGGGTTTGTTCGCATGCAACGCATGCCGGGTACACGTTAGTATTAAATAAATTGCTATTGTGTCTAACCCGCTTTAGTATCATATCAATTCCAAATTTTCTAGAACATTGTTTTTATTGGTAGTAATTAGTTCCATTAGCAGCACAGTCTTGTTAAATAATAAACTACTTTTTATGCAGCAATTTTGCTAGAAAATAAATTGTATCTTCTCAATGCGATACATTTTGTTCCCAGTAAAGTGCTTTTTCTACAATTACAAAAGCAGAACAGCGTCCCCAAAAACGAATTGTATCAGTTAGTTATAAATCACGTGATGTTGGTTGGGGTTCGTAGCGATAACATTTTTTTTTGCGCAGGTGACATCGTTGTGCGGATTCTTCTAGCTGTTCTGTCTGGATTTGAATTTTATTGATCGGACCAATTCCTGTTTCAATTAATTTATTTTTACTTTGTATTTAAGTTTTTTTAAACTTTGCATATGACATAAAGCAATAGAAGATTCTTATTTCGCACAACCCATCATTAGTATTGATCTTTATAATCTATGGGCAAATTTTACAATCTCAGTAAACCATGTTGCATATTAGATAATCATATGCAATGGTAAACAACAAGAACAATATCACACTAGAAGCTATTTAAATTTTTGAGAACTAATGGGAAGAGGAAAGTCCAACGACCACGTAAAAAATAAATAACCTTCACCAAGTCATTTCTATCATAAAACAGAAGAATCTGATTTCAAGTGATGGATCTACTTCTCTTGACAACAGTCCGTCAGGGGTTCCATTGTTTATAATGAGAATATATATTATAAACAGTAGAAAAGGCACACCTTCAGCTAACCAGAGCTAACAAGTTTTGCGCTGACGCTTCAAAAAAGAACCAATAATTTTTGTATAACTTTGGACATAAAAATCCTTATTTATCAATAACATTCAATGCATAAGATTGTAATTTTTTATTTTCTAATATACAGTGTCACCAGTAAAGTCCGCAGCATATGGGATTTTTTTGTATTAATAGCTTTATTCAAAATTTGATTTTGGCATCAAGTTCTGCTTCGATCGTGATAAAATTTAAGCAAAAAAATAGTAGTCACGTAATTCGCATTATCTGTCAAATTTTATTTTTTTCCAAAAAATAATGCAAAAGTGAGGTTATTTCTGAAAATATCAAAATAAGTTATAAGAAAAAGTTTTTTAAATGCAGTTTCTAGCCCACATGCAAAATTTTAGCTGCATAAGATAATTTTGATTTTTTACCTATATTTTGTAAACTGCACCACTTTTGCAAAATAAGACTCAACGCAACCTACATAAAAGTTCTTAGTTTTGACAATGTTTTATTTCAGATATTTTTCTTTAAAGTAGCGCCATATTAAATGTGTGTTTTTCTACAAAATCAAAATTGGGCCATTAAAATTTCGTCGCATGTGATGCAAAGTTTATTTGTTTTTGACCCTGTATAAGGTAACTTCATAAAATAAATATTTTTGAAAACGTAGTTTGTGTCTGAAAGTAATACACCTTAATATTAAGACCGCAGTGTCTTCAGTAAAGTGTTTTTTCGGTGGAAAATAAATTTTAGTTTAACAACGTAAAGTTTATCTATTTTCGACGATTTAATTTAAAACCCCTATATTATAATTTATTATTAAGCTTATCTCATAATAACGTTAACGTGTATTACTTTTAGGCACAAACTACGTTTTTAAAAATACCTATTTTATAAAGTTACCTTATACAGGGTCAAAAACAATATAATAAACTTTGCATCATATGCGACGAAATTTTAATAGCCCAATTTTGATTTTTAGAAAAACGCACATTTAATATGGCGCTACTTTAAAAAAAATGTATCTGAAATAAAGCATTATCAAAACTAAGAAGTTTTATGTAGGTTGCATTGAGTCTTATTTTGCAAAAGTGGTGCAATTTACAAAATATAGGGAAAAAATCAAAATCATCTTATGCAGCTGAAATTGTATGTGGGCTAGAAACTACATTTAAAAAAACTTTTTCTTATAACTTTTTTCGATATTTTCAGAAATTACCCCAGATTTAAATTATTTTTTGGAAATAATTAAAATTTGACAGATAATGCGAATCACGTTACTACTATTTTTTTGCTTAATTTTCATCTCGATCGAAGCAGAACTGGATGCAAAGTCAAATTTTGAATAAAGCTATTAATAAAAAAAAATCCCATATGATGCGGACTTTACTGGTGATTCTGTATTTGTTTAACACCAGCAAAAGCTAATAGATTATCAAATTTTATTGATAATTAAAAATCATTTGTATAAATTATAAATAATTATGTTCCCAATACAGATTCTTGTGAGTTTTATTTTAATATTTTCGATTTATTTGAAACATCATAAAGAAAACATTTGAAATTCTTGCAATTTAAAATATATTTTGTAAATAATTTCTATAATGCAGAAAAAAGTGTTTCTTGTATCGAAAGATGGACAACCAGTTGCCTTAGAGACTAAATTTTAAACTTAAATTTTAAAACAATAATATCGCCGAAATCCTGAATTATCATGTCCCGAAAAAATGTAAGTGAAAGAATGCGCTTAATAATAAAACAAATAATACATCAGGACCCAAATTTCATTGAAATCGAACACACGAGATACCTATGTGAACATCATTTCGAATATCGATAATCGCATTACCGTGCGAATATCTATCCAAATATAATGATTCTGTGACGTCACGCAGTTTCCATAGAAACCAAAGCACAGTTTCAAAAAGGATAGTAGGGCAGAAGAGAGAAAGGACATGCGCTTGCAGAAATCATGCTGCGCTAATATGGCTGCCTATTTTCATATCAGTTAGATGAGAGTTTGTTTGAATCGGAAGCTGGATGTAAAAAATTCCAGTAAAAATGACGAATACTAATACGTGCTAGTTTGTAGTGATACCGCCAAACGCACGCAGTTACTTAACCGAAATATGATAGTGAGCCTTGTGTTGGTTTCTAGTTTTATGTTGACCCAAGATACCTTTGTCTCTGCAATACGTAAGTGTACCAATATTACTTTTATTGTTCCATGCCGAGTCAAACGATTCTTAGGACTTCTCTACTTTCTCGCGAATTTCAAAGTGGTTCAAATTTAATTTAAGACATTAAATTAATTCTAGAAATTCTAACAATTAAAAGATTAACTCACCGACGCAAGTAGGTTGTCAAATTAAAGAAGTTGTTAACAAGTATATTCCACGTTACTTTCCTTTAAATTTTAGTCTGAAAATGTCCGGTCATGCCCTGACTTTGGTACCCTCTAATTCGAAAAGTATTTGCTGAAAGAATTTGAAAAAAGTCATGGTTATTCTACCTTTTAAAACCTATAAAACTTTTCCTAATTTTTACTAGATACTTTTTTTAGGGGATAAACCACCCCAAAGTAATATTTTTAGCTTTAAAAAGGACAGGGAATTTAAATGGAATAAAATTTCTTATCCTAAAAATTACTTACTGAGTAGTAAGTAAAATGTAGAAATATTGATGACCATGCAAAACGATAAATAAACAAAAATTAATTTTTAATTGGTAATTTACTTTACAATTATTTTTTTTAATCGTACCCTAACAAGTGGGGTGTTGAATAAAAGAGTTCGTCAAATAAAATGGGTCACCATTTTTTATTTAATTTTTAACTTTAAAATAGCGCCTCAAATAGGGTTTTAAAAAATAAAATTTAAAAAGCACCTCTATCTCAAAAAAATATTGTTTTTAGGGACATGGAATCGTATGGTCATACACCATGTGTAATATAATGTCTTGACCATCAGTTCTTTAAATATGAGCTATGGGTAATTGCGGCTCAAACGCAGAGTCCGAATTTTGGCTGATTTTTAAATAAAACGAAAAGAAAGGGCAAATACATCACTAGCCTTTAACGCCCAGAATTGTAAAAATACGATCGGTTATTTCTACTGAATAACCTTAGTAACGTTTTTTAACTCACAGGAAATAAAAAAAAACTTTTCACTGAAGCAGTAATAATTTGTACATATTTTTATACAGGGTTCCCCATTTAAAACGAAACGGGCTAAATATCTGGTTTCACGTTAATTTAAAAAAAAAACGTTCGGACCCGTCGATTTTTATTTCGAGGGGGACATCGCGTATATTGTCAATCTTGTTACTTCAAGCCCCTAGGAGGGAGGGGGGGGGGGGGGTAAGATCTAAATCTTAAAAGGATACCCCTATTTTATATAATTTTTTTGGATTCTGCATAAAATTCTGAACATTTTTTAATAAAAGCATTATTAGTCTATACTAAACAGTTTCCGAGATATTGACTCCTGAAAAATGAGATTTTTGAACTTTGACAGCGTCTAGCTTTCTAACTGTACGTCTTTAGAGTAAAACGGCTTACATGTCCCTATCTTCGATTTTTATTATCTTTCCAATAGTGTCAACTTCCGGTTAAACCGGAAGTAATATATTTCTTACAACCTGGAAACTGTTTAGTATAGACTAATAATGCTTTTATTAAAAAATGTTCAGAATTTTATGCAGAATCCAAAAAAATTATATAAAATAGGGGTATCCATTTAAGATTTAGATCTTACCCCCCTCCCTCCTAGGGGCTTGAAGTAACAAGATTGACAATATACGCAAAAGATGTCCCCTCTCGAAATAAAAAATGACGTGTCCGAGCGTTTTTTTTTTTAAATTAACGTGAACCAGATATTTAGCCTGTTTCGTTTTAAATGGGGAACCCTGTATATCAAAAGAACATGGGCGTAGCAGTAATTTAACCTATAGTATGGTTATCTAAATATACACATATTTCCAAAAATAATTTTCAAAAAATTGGTCTTGGTTGTTGCCGAAATTAATCTGCAGATTTAGCTTTTCTTCTCAAATAAGAGGGTAGGATGTATTATAAAGGGTGGTCTGCGAAGGGTGGAGATAACCTTTTATTCTTAACATGAAATAATAAATGTCACTGTATATTAGCATATATGTTTACATCTTTTTAGAGTGGTTTTTGGTAACTAAAAGAATTGCCACTTATATGAGTAGTTTTTAAATTACATCCGGAAAGATTTTCGAGATCACGAATACTTGAAATTTATTTCGAATCGAAGACAAGGTATACATTAGGCCTGGGCAAAAATTCGATATATCGATATTTTTATCGATATATCGGTAAATATCGATAAACGATATTTAAAAAATAAAATATCGATATATCGATATTATCGATATTCGATTGGAATTTCAATATCGTCCTTATGACACATTTAAGGACCAATATTTAATTCAATATTTTTTCTTCATGTTTTCATAATTAGAGTCTGCCCTTGAAATAAAGGTACGGAGTTTTACAGGGCACATAAGACAATATTGATATACAGTGTCACCAGTATAGTCCGCATCATATGGGATTTTTTTTATTAATAGCTTTATTCACAAAATCAAAATTGGGCTATTAAAATTTGGTCGCATGTGATGCAAAGTTTATTTGTTTTTGACCTTGTATAAGGTAACTTCATAAAATAAGTATTTTTGAAACCGTAGTTTGTGTCTAAAAGTAATAAACCTTAATATTAAGACAAAAAAGAACACATTGTCTTCAGTAAAGTGTTTTTTAAGTGGAAAATAAATTTTAGTTTAACAACGTAAAGTTTCTATTTTCAACGATTTAATTTAAAACCCCTATAATATTATAATTTATTATTAAGCTATACCATAATAACGTTTTTGTAGAAAAACACACTTTTAATATGGCGCTACTTTAAAGAAAATGTATCTGAAATAAAGCATTGTCAAAACTCAAAACTAAGAAGTTTTATGTAGGTTGCGTTGAGTCTTATTTTGCAAAAGTGGTACAATTTACAAAATATAGGTAAAAAATCAAAATTATCTTATGTAGCTGAAATTTTACATGTGGGCTAGAAACTGCATTTAGAAAAACTTTTTCTAATAACTTTTTCGATTTTTCAGAAATAATAATAATAATAGAATTATTTTTTGGAAAAAATTAAAATTTGACAGAAAATGCGTGATCCGCACTGCCTACTATTTTTTTGCTTAATTTTCATCTCGATCGAAGCAGAACTTGATGCTAAAGTTAAATTTTGAATAAAGCTATTAATAAAAAAAAATCCCATATGATGCGGACTTTACTGGTGACACTGTACCTATTTATAATATAATATTTTTATGTTTTATCGATATATCGAATAACAATATTTAAAAAATAAAATTTCGATATATCGACTATATCGATATTTTTTTAAATATCGATATTTGATATTGGAATTTCATTATCGCCCAGCCCTAGTATGCATCTTTAAATATTCGTGAACCCAAAAAAATGCCCTCGCCTATCAGGATTACCGTCCAATAACTCTTGTAGGGATGAAGCTTCTCTTTTTTTTTAAATTAGATATGGTGGGTTGGTGAGTAGTGTAGTTGCGCTCAAGTTGTATGCTTGAGCTATGAGAATCTCTCTATAGTGATAATAAGAGGTTTGTTTTTTTCTTCTCGGCTATACCAGGAGGACTATCTGTAATAGTTCGAGAAGTTCTTAATCTAATCGTTACCCTAGATACTGTCGATTGACCTATTTCCAGAATTTGCCTGCTCTTATAAATAATATTTAAATAATGTGTTACCACATTTTTTTAAAATAAATTTTCATTCAAAAATATTTTATAGATGAACTAAATTGTGTTGTTGCTTTGGTGGAAAAATATTTATTTAAATGTACAGGGGTAACATTTAAACTAAGTAAATATTGACCAGGAAATCTATGTTCTTGAAATAAGGATTTTCTTTTTTCCGTGTAGTATTTAGATTCTATCTATTTACTACAAATAGTACCAATGATGCTACTTTTTCATTTTTACGATAATAAATGTGTAATAATATTTATACAAAGTAAGAAACATAGATATTGACCAAATGACCTTTAACAATTTCTTAATTCGAATGTGTGCTTCAAGATATGTAAACCCAATTAACTACTAATTAACTAAATAAATGTGATATATAAACATTTATCGTAAACAAAAATTATTTATAAATCTATTAATTGTAACCAGTAGCGGATAAACGAAGGGAAGCAAATTAGGTAATGTGTAATTTCCTTAATTTTATACCAATTTTCCCACAAATTTTTTCCTGCTATATGTAGTTTTTATATCTTTTTCCTTTATAGGTTATGAAAAAAATCGTTTATTTAGTATAAAATCTATTTAAAAACATTAACAACTTTGCATCAATAGTAAATAAGATTAATTGAATAAAAGAAACGTAAAGCAATAATTTAAGTATTCTTATCGTATATACAGGGTGTTTCATTAAGGTCGAAGAGCAGCCATATCTCGGAAACTATTGGGCATAGAAATTCAGGGAAAAAAATTAATAACTAAAGTGGCCATGAGAAGATCCTGGAAATAATTTTTAAGTTCCGCATTTTGCCGCAAGGGGCGCAATTGAAAAGTAAATTTTAACATATTAGATATCTCCGAAAATTGCACGTTAAGGTATATTTTTAATAACACCATTAAAAAGCTTGGACAATTTTGCATAATTTTGGTCCCATGCTTGTTGGCGTACCGACTATCGTAAGAGTGGGGGAAGCTGTTGAAAGTGTAATCATTTAAATCGCTGTAACTTATAAACCACTTATCCGATTTTAGCAAACTAAAACTTGTTTGGAAGAGAAATGTAAGTATTTTTAACTGACGTCTTGAGTGGTCCATGATGCTTCTCAATAAAAATACTAGAGGGCGCAATTTGCAATAATAACACATTTCTTAACTTTATTCATTTATTTCAAATCATACGGTATAATTATGATACCATAATCGAAAAGTAGATGAAATTTGCTACAAAAAATGTCAAAACCGCAGTTCGATATCTCCATCCGTTTCAGAGTTATTGCCAATAGAATCATTTTTAAAACTTTAAATGAAGAAGCGGTTGTTTTCATAGTTTTGTGATCAAGCACTCCATGACAAAAAATATTTTTAAACTTTATGGTTAGGTAGGTTTGTTTCTCAATATTCCAATGGTCCAGAAACCACTCTAGAATTAATGGCAATCATGGAAAACGTGTCATTTAGGCGTAACTCTAACAATATGATGTGTTTTAAAAAATAAATCTAGATAGCTGTGAAATAAAATCTGAAAGTTTCCATGGAGATAAAACAAATAATGCAAATAGTTGTCAACTAGTTTCATTTTGAAAGGTGTTGACAAAATTTTATCCGTAATTTATCTTAAACTTCTTGATAGAAAATTGTGATACGTACCCTTCAAACATGGCTTATACCAATGCCGAAGCTTACGATATGCTGGCCGTATATTTTGAATGTTTTCAAAATGCGCCTATAGCGGAACGCGAATATGCTGTCAGATATCCTGAACGAAGGCACTATGGCATAGAAGTATTTCAGCGACTGGCAATATGCGTAAGGCAAACGGGAAGTGTACGACGCATTTCAGTTCCTTTTAGAAGACGTCCAGTAAGAAATGAAGTCAACATTACAAACGTTCTTGCGTACGTAGAGGCCGATCCGCATTTAAGCATAAGATACATTTCTTAAGACCTAGGTATAAGTTGTACTGCAGTGTTCCGAATTCTAAGGGATTTTAAGCTGCATCTCTATCATATAGTTTTACATCAGGCGCTATCAGAAAGTGATTATGACAGACGGCTCGACTATTGCTATTGGCTAAGAGAGATGTGTAACGAGAATCCTCAATTCCTCTCCCACGTGTTATGGACTGATGAAGCTACTTTCAGTAGCTGTGGCAGATTTAATTTACACAATATGCACTATTGGTCACAGACAAATCCTCACTGGATGCGCGAAGTGGATCACCAAAAGAGATGGAGTGTTAACGTGTGGTGCTCAGTATTAGAACACAGAATTATCGGACCGTTTATTTTTAATGATTATCTAAATGGTGAATATTATTTAAACTTTTTACAAAATTACTTGCCTATCCTTTTAGAAGATGTTCCTATTGGCCTAAGAACATCCATGTGGTATCAACATTATGGATGCCCAGCACACTTTTCGCATATGGTCCGTGATTTTTTAGATATTGGATACCCAAATCGCTGGATTGGAAGGGGTAGTTTGTTTGCTTGGCCACCTAGATCCCCGGATTTAACTGTGTTAGATTTTTACTTGTGGGGGCGAATAAAAGACATTGTTTATAGAACGCGACCAACCACACGAGAAAACATGATTGAGCGAATTGTAAATGCACTAAATTCGATTTCACAAGCTGAAATTGAAACAGCTGTCTCTAGTTCTAGAAAAAGAATTAATCGTTGTATTTTGCATAACATTTTGAACATTTATAAAGTCTTTCAATTGTTTTCCCAAGAAGCTTTCCATGAATATTGTTTCCTTCAATAGTTTCCGATAATTATTTCAATACTGTTTTATGGCCCGTTGGCCTTGAAACACGCTCCAAATTTTGTATTTTACATGATTTGGACTAGTCCTAAGCCTAGATAAAGTGTGAAGGAAGGCACGGAGTTTGACATTGGAATAATGAGAAACAAACCTACCTAACCATAAAGTTTAAAAATATTTTTTGTCATGGAGTGCTTGATCACAAAACTATGAAAACAACCGCTTCTTCATTTAAAGTTTTAAAAATTATTCTATTGGCAATAACTCTGAAACGGATGGAGATATCGAACTGCGGTTTTGACATTTTTTGTAGCAAATTTCATCTACTTTTCGATTATGGTATCATAATTATACCGTATGATTTGAAATAAATGGATAAAGTTAAGAAATGTGTTATTATTGCAAATTGCGCCCTCTAGTATTTTTGTTGAGAAGCATCATGGACCACTCAAGACGTCAGTTAAAAATACTTACATTTCTCTTCCAAACAAGTTTTAGTTTGCTAAAATCGGATAGGTGGTTTATAAGTTACAGCGATTTAAATGATTACACTTTCAACAGCTTCCCCCACTCTTACTAAAGTCGGTACGCCAACTAGCACGGGACCAAAATTATGCAAAATTGTCCAAGCTTTTTAATGGTTTTATTAAAAATATACCTTAACGTGCAATTTTCGGAGATATCTAAAATGTTAAAATTCACTTTTCAATTGCGCCTCCTTGCGGCAAAACGCGGAACCTAAAAATTATTTCCAGGATTTTCTCATAGCCACTTTAGTTATAAATTTTTTTTTCCTGAATTTCTATGCCCAATGGTTTCCGAGATATGGCCGCTCTTCGACCTTAATGAAACACCCTGTATACAAGAAATATGGGATAGTAGGTAGTTGTAGAAATTGTATGAAAGTATTATATAAAAAGAATTATTAAATGATAAGGAAAACATTTAAAAAAAATGTATTAAGAGCCAATACTTATTATTAGTTATTATAAGGACATATTCTCCATTTTATTTTCTTAATTATAATTCGTTTATTTTTTGCAATCTTCAAAAAGAGGCCAAACAAACCTGTCTTTGGATAGCAATTACATACAATTTAAGTTTAAAAAGTTTTTTAAAATTATTTGATAAGGTAGTTATAAAACCAAAAAACAGAATTTGGTCAAATTTGCCTATATTTCTATTTCTGCTTGTATTAATTTATAAATTTAACCTTTTTTTTAACGTAAAACTGTTTTTCAATTTTTCTCCACAGATGGGTATTTGGCCGATTTTTAAATAAAACAAAGAAGTAACGAAATATTGATCAAAAAACGAAATTTAATAAAATTCATTGATTGCTAGTTGTTAATTCACTAACTGCCTTTTCTTAAACGAATTGAGACATATAAACGCTGAACTGGTCAAACTTTTTAAAGTTAGTTCTTGGCCCAGATTTCGATTATGCCATATATAAATCAATCAGCGTCTTCGTTTGTCTTGAATAGACAAAAACGATATGGGAACAATTTGTTACAAGAGCGAAGCCGCCCGTACAAGCTGGCTGATTTATAAATTGTTAAACTTTAAAATATATGTTATTACGTAAAAACTAACTTCACTTTAAAAAAAAATATTGCCAAAACACAATACACAAACATAATAACACAAGTTCAAAAAGTAAATGGACAGAACAATCTATAGTTAATGAATGAAGTTCCATAATAAATATTATCCTATTTATCTATATATTATATATATAAATGAATGTTTGTCTGCCTGTATGTCCCGTATGCGTTCCTATACCATTTATCCGATTACGATGAAAATTTGTTGAGTTGTTGTGTGCAGGCAGAGGAAGGTTTCGGCATAAAAAAAAGTGTCGCAAGGGATGCCGGGTACTAATAAATGATAATATAAAATGTTTGTTGACGCGATGGTGAACCCGCCTTATTATTATTTCTTCAAATTTATTTTAGTAAGTAGCGTAGTAACGCGCGCAGGGTATAGATATACTATAAGTCGGAAATAATAGTCAGTGACGTCAGTCACTAGTTCGGAAATAACACAACAAGAGCGGCTTAAAATAATAAATAAATCTGGTATGCAATGCTCGCAAAATGCCGCTTGTTCTAATGGGGGCACCAGTGTGTCGACACAAAACGTGCATCGCTGTCAAATTCATTGTGGCCCGTATACTGGAGCTTACGCGGAGCATTTCAAGCAGCTCTATTTTAACAGAGGTTCGCGATCGACGGACGTAATTGTACTGATATTTTACCAGATGGACGTTGCAACGTTGCAACAGTAAACGAGCATGAGCCTTGTCGAGACGAGTTGAATAGGTGCGCTTGCGGGTTTAGGTTATTGTTGTTGTGTCAAAATATTAATTTGTAAAATGAAACAGAGCGAAGTTTCGACAAGTCTTGGCCCCCCTGCGAAAAAAGTGAAAAGACATTTAACTGTGGCCGAACATGCGTTGGTAAAAACCGTTTATGAAAGTAATCGCGCTCGAAATCCCGATTTAGGCGCGGAGGATGCAGCAGAATTGTGCGGAAATTTAACACAATTGTCTTCTCGGACAGTTTTCAGATCCCTTTACGTTGATACAAAGAAGGAAAAAAGGAAACAAGCGGTAGAAAGAAAGTAATTCTAGATGATGACGTAAAATATGCAATTCGCCGGAAAGTGCACAGTTTTTTTTTAGAAACGAAATGCCAACCCTAAATAAAATCAAAGCTGAATTAAATGCTGATGAATCTTTACCCAAAATATCCTTTGGAGTTTTAAAGCGAACATTACGCGATTTAAACTTCCGGTATTTAAAGCGAAATCGCAAGAGCTTTTTAATTGAAAAAAATTAGATAGTGTTGTGGCGAAGAAATTTTTTAGAAGAAATACGTGACTATAGGCTTAAAGGTAAAAAAATATTATACCGACGAAACATGGTTAAATGAGGGACACACCCGCTCCAAAGTATGGCAGGACTTAAATATATCAAATTCACGTCAAGCATTTCTTGACGGGTTTTCCACTGGTTTGAAATCTCCTTCCGGTAAGGGCCGTCGGTACTGATTATTACCCACATAGGTAGCAACTCTGGTTTTTTGGTTGGTGGTCTTAACGTTTTCGAATCTAGGTAGACTGATGGCGACTATCATAAGGATATGAATGCTGAAGTGTTTGAAAAGTGGTTCTCGTCCGTACTGATGCGCGTGGAGCCCGGTTCGGTAATCGTAATAGATAATGCGCCGTATCACAGTCGGCGAGTAGAAAGAATACCCACTACTGCTTGGCGAAAAGCCGACATAATCGACTGGTTAAAATCAAAACACAACATACCATTTGGTGAAAATATGCTTAAAGTACAATTGCTTGATATTGTCCGTGTTCATAAAGACAAGTATATTAAATATGTTGTCGATGAAATGGCGCATAAACGTGGTGTTACTCTATTGCGATAACCGCTCCATCATTGTGAATTAAACTTATATGGGCCCAGCCCAGATAAAGGGTGAAGTTGCGAGAAAAAACACAACATTTAAATTAACTGACGTTAAAGTTTTGTTAAATGAAGCTATTGATAACGTTACAGCTGATAATTGGCAGAAGTGTATCGGACATGTGATAAAACAAGAACAAAAAATGTGGGATTTGGATAATACGGTCGAAGTTGTAGTTGAACCTCTTATTATCAATCTTGGTTCTGAAAGTAGTGATAGTAATGATTCTGAGTCAAATTCTGATCAAACCTCCGATAACGAGTAATAATTAAACTTAAAATTTTTTTGATTTTTGATTTAAACTTTTGTTGCAACTTTTAATATGATGTTTTATGATAAGAAAAACTCCTTATCATCCAGGACTATTTTTTTCCTAGGCTTAATAAATACATAGTACTACCTACTATTTTTGTTTGTATTACAATTTTTGTTTCTTATTACTAGACAGACATAATTTTGAATATACTTTTTTTTTGCATATTTTGGACTAAAATCATGCATATATGCGCATAAACTTAATTTTTTTAAGTGCCCAATTCTACTTATTACTATTCCATTATACAGGGTGATTGGTAATTCGATACATTCCTCGCAGGAGGTTATAGTAGAGGTCATTTGTGATTTTTTTTTCTAATTATGACCTATTCCGAAAATGCTTGGTTTTCGAGTTATTTTAAATTTTGTTTTTTTTTCAATAACGCATACCTTCCTGCCTAATTTATTTAATTTTAAAAAATTTAATTGATATTTACTTAGTTTTGTAATTATTTTGCAAACTAGAACTCTTAGCAATACTTTATTTTTACAAATAATTAAGTAACTGTGTCACAGATAACAAAATCACACGTTCAAACTTGAAAAATAGCAAAACTAAGCACTTCGTTGCATTTTTGTACCAATTTTATTTCAACAAATTATTACTGCACCCAGTTAACAAATCATTCTGAAAACTATTATTTTAATTACTTAAGATCTTGCTAAAAATTATGCCCCCTTCTTCTAATGCACGCACGTGCCCGTTTTCTTATTTGCGCCCGGGTTACCCTGATCGAAAATGTTTGCCTAAGTGTTACAGCGGCTTCTTCAATGCGTTGTATTAATTCGTCCCTCGTTTGTATTTCTCGATCATAAACCAGTTCCTTCATCCAACCCCATACGTGAAAGTCTAACGGAGTTAAATCTGGACTCCTCGCAGGCCATTGTATGGGACCTCCCCTCCCGATCCACTGATTTGGAAAATTCTGATCGAGATACTCCCTTACAGTTAGTCGATAATGTGCCGGACATCCATCTTGCTGGAATATCAAGCTCTGGCGAATATTTAGCGGCACATTCTCCAGTAGAGGTGGCAGGTGATTTATAAGGAAGTCTTCGTATCCTTCGCCATTTAAAATATCTGGCAGGAAATGTGGTCCGATTACCTGATCGTTTATTACTCCAAGCCAGACATTAACACTAAACTGTATCTGGAAGTTATGGTTTTTCGTTAGATGTGGGTTTTCCTCAGCCCAGTAATGAGTATTGTGGTAGTTGGTTATCCCTTCTCGATTGAACTTGGATTCGTCGGTCCACAAAATTCTTCTGAGGAAAGTTGCATCTTCCATATCGGCGCTTAAGATAAATCTACAGAAGTTCATTCTTCTTAAAGGATCATCTTCATGCAACTTTTGAACCGGTGTGTAGTGATATGGATGTTGTTCCGCTTGGTTCATTGTTACCCAAACTTTCCACTGCGACATCCCCAGACGCGGAGCTACAATGTGTATGCTGGTTGTCGGATCAGTCGGATCTTCCTGAAAAGCTCTAAGAATATCCTCTTCATCATTAGGATCGTAACGTGGAGGAGCTCCTGCGTTATGTTGGTTGCGGTGTACCGTCCCAGATTCACTGACCATTCTATAGGTGTTCGCAAAAACACGAATATTTGGAACACGTCTGTTTGGAAAGCGACGCTGGTCTTCGCGACGCGCTACAGCGCCATTTCCTTCGCAAAGTCCATAAAAGTAAAGAATATCTGCATATTCAGCATTCGAAAATGTAGCCATTTCAGCAAGTAAGATGCTCAGCAAACGTTACGTTACTCAGAATTACTTAAAAAATGCAAAATACGAAAGACTTAAGAAACTCGATATGACAGCAACGCTACCATTTTGACAAACAACAATAACGAGTGCACGGCCAACTTGCTTATTTTTGTTTAGATGCGAATAATGAATCTGAAGACTAATAGAAAGAAGAAGTTTTTACAATGATTTGTTAACTGGGTGCAGTAATAATTTGTTGAAATAAAATTGGTACAAAAATGCAACGAAGTGCTATATTTTGCTATTTTTCAAGTTTGAACGTGTGATTTTGTTATCTGTGACACAGTTACTTAATTATTTGTAAAAATAAAGTATTGCTAAGAGTTCTAGTTTGCAAAATAATTGCAAAACTAAGTAAATATCAATTAAATTTTTTAAAATTAAATAAATTAGGCAGGAAGGTATGCGTTTTTGAAAAAAAAAACAAAATTTAAAATAACTCGAAAACCAAGCATTTTCGGAATAGGTCATAATTAGAAAAAAAAATTACAAATGACCTCTACTATAACCTCCTGCGAGGAATGCATCGAATTACCAATCACCCTGTATAGTTATTATAAAAATTAATTAACAAAGCAATTGATCCGCCACTGGAATTTCCTTCTCTCTTCCCTTACCCCTCTTGGCGCGTCATAAAGCTAAGAATGAGTCACTGACTATTATTTCCGACCTATAGTATTCTCAGACCAAGCACAATAGACAAAGTTATTTACATTGGGCCATAAAAACAGTTTTATGTTCACAGTATAAGAATTTGGTCTGAGATAGTATTAAATAAATGCTTATGTAGCAACCTTAGTTTGTGGGAATTGCGACATAAGGTAGAACCATCTCAGGTTCGTTGCAATAATAATATGCTGATATGACATTAAACTCCTAATCATAGGCGTCGTATCTCCAAATAATTAAAATGCATAGGGTACTTATACAGGGTTAGGAAAAATTACCAGAACGGTCGATTATTTCAAAATATACAGGGGTTATCAAAAAATGTATTTTATAAAAAATGTAGGGCTGTTAAAAATCTACATATCGGTGATAAATTGAAATATACAGGGTCGCCCACAAAGTTGTGGAGAATGATTGTTATATTTTTTTAAATGGAACATTATGTATATTTTTACATTTTTAAATTCCACATAAAATTATAATTATTTTTTATTAAATGCACTATTAGTCTATACTTCATAGTTTCCGAGATATTGACTCTCGAAAAGTGACATTTTTGAACTTTGACAGCCTATAACCTTCTAACAGTACGTCTTAGAGCAAAACGGCTTACATGTCCCTATCTTCAATTTTTATTATCTTCCCAAAAAATCAACTTTCGGTTAAACCGGATGTAACTCGAAAGCAGGAAATGTAGTTGTTCCGGTTTAACTGGAAGTTGATTTTTTGGGAAGATAAAAAAAATTGAAGATAGGGACATGTAAGCCGTTTTGCTCTAAGACGTACTGTTAGAAAGTTATAAGCTGTCAAAGTTCAAAAATGTCACTTTTCGAGAGTCAATATCTCGGAAACTATGAAGTATAGACTAATAGTGCATTTAATAAAAAATAATTAGAATTTTATGTGGAATTTAAAAATGTAAAAATATACAGGGTGTTCCATTTAAAAAAATATAATTATTATTCTCCACAACTTTGTGGGCGACACTGTATATTTCAATTTATCACCGATATGTAGATTTTTAATAGCCCTACATTTTTTATATAAGACGTTTTTTGATAACCCCTGTATATTTTGAAGGAATCGACCGTTGTTTTAATGATAATACAATATAAATAAAACAATTTTAATAGGTAAGTAACACGTTGTAAACGAACATTATTAATTTAAAATGCAGTAACAATTAAATTGATGGAATCATCATAATTTTCTGAAGTAGAATCGTTTTCAAGTTGAATTACTATTGGTGCTATAGGCGATAAAACAGGGATATTCCATTTCTACATTAACATGAGCTTCGCAATATTTCCATACATCGCTACTTATGTCGTTAATTACCTGCCGAATATTATCATGAACAGCTGTGCTTAAAATTAAACTAATACGTTGACATTGAACATGTAAATCTTTGTTTCTCAATTCCGGACTTGTTGCGCTCTCGAAGGCCGACTCCTCCGAGCATGTTGGCAATAATATAATTTTAAAAAGCCATTGCTGATAATAGAATGTACCAAGTAAAAACGTATCTGTCCAAAACCACACAGTTATAAACCAAAATTAAATACGTAAATTATAGCAAATATGTTAAACCACCTACTCCACTGTCCTTTTCCTTAAGAAACTATTCATAATTGACATGACAGTGATGATGGCTCAATGATCTTTTAGCAGGTAGATAAGAAATATCGTGATTCGCTGAAAATATTTCGCTTTTCTTGTCTAGAACCTATAAATTTTCAATTGCGTTTGTCTTAGTATCATTCACAGATTAGGAGACAGTGTTCGAGACGTGCATAAATTTGGCACGATTGTCAGTTCTACCAAATTTTCGGGTTTGTTAATATAATATATAAGTATGCGAGAAACACTTGTTTGTTAATTAGTTGTTTTTTAACAATGAAACCCCTTTTTATTTTAATTTTAATAATTTTTTTCTAAATAATATTTCTTAAGGACTAAAAAAGCTATAATAATATTAATGTTGTTCTTTCTTCCACACTCAAAACTTCTTAGTTTAAAGTATATTTGTAAACTAGCTTTCAAAGAGAGTTACTGACTAATATGTTAGAAACTAGTTGCAGCCATCAGCAAAAATAAAAAGAAATATGACTCCATTGTTTATATTCGCTTAGCTTTGTTGTTAATAAGAATAACGATAAGAAAAAGGGATTGAGAAGTAGAAACGAGGAGGTGTTTGGCAGTTTTTGCGATGTACTCGGCGCGAATACATTGTTTGCATATTATTATAATTTTGAATAAATAATTAGTTTACTTTACTTTTAAAAAGTGGCTTTATTTTGTATTAATTCTAACAAATCAGAAGTAGGGATTATACTCGCATAATACCCACAGGACAGTAGTGCAATTGGATGCAGTGATAGTTCACTTAGTGTAATTGGATGCAGTGACAGTGCACTTAGTGTAATTGGATACAGTGATAGTGCACTATGTCTACCAGATCCAGATGGCAAACGCACACGCCGGAAGTTGTGCACGAACATCCGGAATTAATTATTGATGGGACCGTCTCTCCCACCCTGTCCATTAGTGGCGAACAGCGCCGCCGAAAAAGGACAAAAAGAACGACCAAGAGATCACATAAAAAGTCAAGTCGAAAAACGAGAACTCACTCCAGCTCACGATCATCGAGTTCATCAAGTTCTTCTACCGCTGATGACCAAAGTAAACGAAAAAGGAAAAAGAAGAGACATGGTTTTAAAAACAGCATTAATTTTAGTAACCAGATTAGCAATGGCGAAGAACAAATGATTCCTATATTCGATCCCCAAAAGTCGGCACAGTCGGTAGAAAACTGGGTTCGCCGTGTTGATGAATTGGCAGAGTTTTATCATTGGAATGACTTGATGGTGATTAAATTAATAACCCGTCGATTAGTCGGTATGGCCCGAAGATGGTACGACTCTCAAGATCAGCTGGCGGTGAATTGGACAAAAATGAAAGAGCAATTAATTAAGCAATTTGCGAAACCGCTACCGTTTGCAAAATTACTTTGAGAAGCCTCGTTATATGAAACGCATAATGGTCAAGACTTAAGTGAGTACTGTTTTAATAAATTGGATAAATTAAAAGCTTTAAGGTTACATATTCCGGAAAGCTATTTGGTTGACGCAATAATAGGAGGAATTACCGATGAAAATATTGCAAGATCGGCACGATCATCGCGGTTTCTGGACACTAATGAGTTATACGGATATCTAAGTACACTGGGACATGTACCACAAGTTAGTCGAAGTGCTGGTACGAGACCATCTTCTGGAAGCCTCTCATCCCGTATTGTCAGAGTCGAAGAAACCAAGAGAAAGGAAATTCTATGTTTTAATTGTCAAGGACCGCATCGTGTAAGAGATTGCCCAAAACCTAGATTGGAATGTTTTAAATGTAAACGTCTTGGTCATAAACAAAACAATTGCCCTGAAATAAATCCAAAACAAGATAACCGTAAAAATTCATCATCATAAAGCCCAACACAGTAAATAGAAACCCGGAAGTGTTTGTACTTTAATTCGACGAAGTGTGGCCGTAGACCTAGGACTTGAACTGGAAACAAGAGACATTCAGGTTTTACGCGGTTTTACAGGTGATCCTGTACTTAAATTCAGTTGGTAGTCTTAAAGTGTTAAAGTGCACTTGCGTTTAGGCCAGCCGAGCGCGATGTCAAAAATTATCGTGATAGACGATACTCAAATGACTCATGATTGCATCATCGGCCGATACTTTATTAATTTACCGAACGTAACGTTATTTTGTTATTTAAAGTAGGAACCGACGTGATTGTACGTAAGCTGGGAATGAACGTTAAACCAGAGTTGTGACTTCGAATGTTTTGAAATACGAGAAGACGGAAAAAGTAAAATAAACCTTGGCGAGTTTACCAACGAACAAAGACTCATTTATGAACAACTTTTAGATGAATTTAAAGATAGAATTTCGACATGTATGGCGGAGATAGGCAAAACTGACACAGCAAAAATCTAAATCAAACTAATAACAAATGATCCAGTGGTATATAGTTCATATAGATTACCACTTGCAGAAAAGGAAATATTACGAGGGATGAGTTATTACCCAATAATATTATAAGGGAGTCAAATTCTGCTTATGCTAGCCCTGTGTTGTTCGTTAAAAAGAAAACAGGTGACGTAAGATTGTGCGGCTATGCCATGATAAAGCTGGACACATGAGCGTAGAAAATACACTGATGAGAATCCAAATCAATTATTGGTTTCCTAAAATGCGACGTTTTCTTACGAAATATATCAATGCCTGTTTGAATTGTACATATTATAAGAATAAGAAAGGTATAATGGGAAAATAGTTAGTATGTTAGAGACAACAAGTGTTGAAGATAAAACAGAGAAAAGAAACACATTCGCGAAAGAAATACAAAGCGCTTTGAATTCGGCATATAATAAAAGTATATTAGTACAACTCCAGTAGTTCAAGCACTGTTTGGATATCAGACAAGGTCGATAGCAGAAGGTTGTTTATTAAACTAGATACAAACGACTGTTGATAGTGTTGATCGTCTAAATTAATATCGCTGATCTTAGAAATAAAATTAAAGAACACATTAGTGACGACCAGAGTAAACAAAAATAACTCTATGATAAAAACAGACGCGACGCAACTAATTTCAATGTGTGTGTATTAATAACAAGTTATGCCAATACCGAGGAGAGCGAGAAATTCGGTACTACCAAAGTTCAAAGGAGCGAAGTGGTGAATGTTCTATGCAACGATAGATATGAAATAGAGGACCTACGAGAAGGGCAATGTAAGCGTAATGTTCGTATGGTAGTAGCTGCTGATAAAATCAAGAAATGGATTGCTATGATGGACATGTAATTGTCGAAGGCCGTTACTGCCTGTATCTGTTGACACGTAATTGTCGAAGGCCGATACTGCCTATTTATGTTGAAATTGAGTTGAGGCCAATACTGCCTATTTATGTTGAAATTGTCTATGAGGCCGATACTGCCTATTTAAGTTGAAATTGAGTTGAGGCCGATACTGCCTATTTATGTTGAAATTGTCTATGAGGCCGATACTGCCTATTTATGTTGAAATTGAGTTGAGGCCGATACTGCCTATTTATGTTGAAATTGTCTATGAGGCCGATACTGCCCAATTATGTTGAAATTGTCTATGAGGCCGATACTGCCTATTTATGTTGAAATTGTCTATGAGGCCGATACTGCCTATTTATGTTGAAAATGTCTACAAGGCCGATACTGCCTCTTTATGTTATATTTGTCTATGAGGTCGTTACTACCCGT
This sequence comes from Polydrusus pterygomalis, assembly GCA_963969555.1. NCBI lineage: Eukaryota > Metazoa > Arthropoda > Insecta > Coleoptera > Curculionidae > Polydrusus > Polydrusus pterygomalis. The sequence goes on along the minus strand of OZ018378.1, from coordinate 114,628,983 downwards.
TCCTTTTAAGTCGACACGCAATCGTCTGAGGCCATTGCTGTCTATTTCCTAAGATGTATCCGTTTACCTTTTACGACATGGGTGGTATGGGACTTCCACCCAGTTGAGGATGGCCGAATGTTAGAAACTAGTTGCAGCCATCAGCAAAAATAAAAAGAAATATGACTCCATTGTTTATATTCGCTTAGCTTTGTTGTTAATAAGAATAACGATAAGAAAAAGGGATTGAGAAGTAGAAACGAGGAGGTGTTTGGCAGTTTTTGCGATGTACTCGGCGCGAATACATTGTTTGCATATTATTATAATTTTGAATAAATAATTAGTTTACTTTACTTTTAAAAAGTGGCTTTATTTTGTATTAATTCTAACAAATAATTGAATACTGATATAAAAAGAACATTTTTAATAAAAAGAACTTAAAGAATTAAAAAAAAATAGATCTGACAACCCTGGTTGTGAGGTCGGTCTCTTTAAAGCCTGTTAAACGCTTTTTTATGTCATCAAACTGAGTTTGGATAAATTATACGTCATCCAATTATTCGCGCAAAATGATTTCGTTGTTCCGATAACTTAAATAGAAAATAACAGGAGACGTGACTAGACAGATCATTCCGGTAGATGCCGGCGCATCGACCTTCAGCGAATCCCTGCCACTAGCCAATTTAATATGACGTATATCGCTGGTTACGCTAATATTTATTTTAGAACGCATTTTGTTTATTTATTTTCTTAGTAAATATGTAATTCAAAATTTTAAAAACTAAAACCGTAAAAGTTTTTAGTTTTTCTACCTCTATGCATTAGGAAATAAATCAAAATTTAGTGAAAAAGCTCATTACCTTTCCTAAATAATGTTTTTAACTTTTTCAATTTTCTACTAGTGTTTGTGAGAAACTATTCTTTAAAATTGTTGGAAAATTGATTTGGAAACTTTTATACACCGTAAATAAAATGTTATTAGCAGAGAACTTAGAAAAATTACTTTCCAATTTAGTTTCCGTGCTTTATGTTATAGAAATTTCAACGAAACCTGTTAAAACGTTGAAATTAGAAAAAACTTTTTCATTTGTGAAATAAGATGAAAGATGGGTTTTTAAAAACATTTTAGTAAATTAGCGAAAAGTTTTTGCAAATAATTTAGGAAAAAAAAAAATAAAAAAAAATTGTTCGCAAAGTTAAAAAAAATTCTGGAGTGAAGAGTAATAAAAAATACATAGAAAGCTGAAGGCGAAACTACCGTTTTGCACTGGCCTGGCCTTTGTGTACAAAAGGAATAGTGTATAACACGTTTGAAAGTACCTTGTCACACTCGTTCGACTTTTCACAAAAGTCTCACTTATATGAAAAAAGTAATTTTCTAAACTTGTAGTACATTATACTGTTTTACACTAGTTCAATTAGTGTTCTTCGCCTTCGGCGCAGACCCACAAACGTCTTACTGGTATGAAAAGAGTTATTTTCAAAACTTGTAGTACAATATACTATTTTGAAATAGGGTTTTACACTCAGACATGTAATATATAAGGAGATCAAACATTTCATTCATAAAAAACTATTTATTTACAATCAGACATGCTTCCATAGTTTCAGATAGTTAGAAGGAGATGGCATTAAAAAATGGCAACACTGTAAGCTGTAAAAACTCGCTGTTATATCTACAGTGCATTGGCATGCGGTTTTTTTGGGATCAAAAACAATCCATATAATTTGCAACATTTACTTCAAATATAGAACTATCTAAACCAGTGCTGAATACATTGCAACATAATCTGAATAACCTCACCTACCATCGAAATATTAATCCGGGGTTAGAATAGTCGGATTTCTTACACACTACGCACTAGCGAACCATTGTATTTAATTATAAATAGCACTAAATACCTGGTTCTATTTCGAAAAAATACTAAAAATTATTCAACAATGGTAATAGACCACAAACACAGCTCATTAACACTGTATAACGTTAAATAATGAAAATGCAGGGTCAGGTGTAGCAAAACCGTGCGTACAGCGTTGTCATAGTGATTTTCCTAAAACATTATAATTTAATATCATTAGAAAACTATAAATAATTTGACTAGAAGAAAATTTAAAAATTACAAATATATTTACTATATTATTTTTACTGAATAGGTACGATTTTTTTTTTAATATGACCAAAACCATTTTTTATACTCTAATTTTTTAAAGTTTAGATATTAATATTTTTGTTATTTGCCTTACTTAACAAAGGTGTGAGGATAGATATTCGGGAATAAAATCACCACTTTTTGTAAAATAATGTCTCAAAACGCTATTTTGCTCAAAAAGGTCGATAATTTTGTCCATTCCGCACCTTAAAAACCAAGGCATTTTTTTATGCTAAAAAGTAAGAATAAATTATGCATTATATATTAACACAACTTAAATTACAACAGATCTTCAAAAAATATATCTTGTGTGAATAAAATACTATCTTGAAAAAAACTAAGAGGAAAATTTATTGACCCAAATATAAAAATAATATATTAATTATATATTTTTCATCGGTAAATGCCCCTAGAATATTTTAAGGAAATTAAAATTAAAGAACGTTTCGAGTCTTTATAAAAAATAGACTAAAAATATTAATTGGGTGCCTCAACTTTTTTTTTAACCGTTTTTACAAAAGGTGAGGACTTGACACTTAAGGTGCGGATTGGACATCGTATATGATTAAATTTGATTAAATCAATATAAAAAGGTAAAGAACTATTTATTAAAAACCAAAACGTAAATTCCAAATAAGTACTTTTTCTTTCCTCTTCATTCATGATCTAACACAATTTAACAAAAAATTTAAGATAGAAAAATGGAAAACACATTTCTAAAAATAATACAGGGTGTCCGAAAATATGTGGGAAGTATCTCGGATTTAAACAGGCGACATTAAAATCACATCACCAAACATATTATAGTTAGTTTCATTATTAGTTTTTAAGAAGTACGTTTTTATGTCCATTCTGCACCTATTTGTCCATTCCGCACCGATAAATACTTATTTATGTCAAATACGCACCCAACTGTTCAATCCGCACCAACGTAAAACAGGCACGGAATGAAGGGTGCCGAATGGACATTTTTTGACTTTTTAATTTATTCACAAAATCTGGCAACGCTGATTCGAATTATTCTTAGGTTATATTTTGCCGACCTAAAAATGCACCATACCATAATCTATTTTTATAAAAGAAATATGTAACGTAAACGGAAACTGCGGTGCAGAGAGGACACGCAAGAAAGTGAGCATTTTTTGCTTTCTTTTTTTAATTAACTGTTTTGCCAATATACCGGGTGATTCAAAAGTACTTTGACAAACTTTGGGAGGTAATTGCTGGCAATATTTTAACATGAAAAGTTCTTATAAGCAGTGGTCCTTGGCGACTTCGTTACGGAGATACAGGGTGTTGAAATGTTAAAAGAAATAGTAATAATTTTTAAATAACTCCTTAACGAGTTATTTTTTTTTTAAGAAATTTTGTGTATTAAATAAGTATCTAAGGACACTTATTTTCAAAGTACAACACGTTCGTAAATTTAACCAGTGGCGTCGGTACAAAATGTTACTATCATATTTTTTGTGAAAACTATGCTACACCATTGACTTATTTTATTTTAACTTTTTTCTTATAAATCCCCCCTTTATTTAGAACAAAAAAGATCACGTGTGTTTTTTTGATACGAGGGACGGTTTAAGCGTAAATTATTATTTTATTTGAATATACACAAATATTAAAAAATGTGTTTTAAACTGATCAACCACTCAAATAGTTATTACAGTATTTTAACGAATACCTACATACATACTTACTAATAAACAAATATGTATATGCCTAATGAATGTATCTGAGGATGCCTATTTTCTAAGTATAATACGTTTTCAGTGGCATACATATTTATTTATTAGTATGTTATTTTTTAATATTTTGTATTTTGACAAGGCGGCTTTGGAAATGCTTTTTTTGTCGATAAATTAAAATATATTTGACAGTTAGTTACCATTAAAAATAACAAAACTGAAGAAATAAAACTCAGTGGTAAAACTGTCAAATATATTTTAATTTATCGACAAAAAAAGCATTTCCAAAGCCGCCTTGTCAAAATATAAAATATTAAAAAATAACATACTAATAAATAAATATGTATGCCACTGAAAACGTGTTATACTTAGAAAATAGGCATCCTCAGATACATTCATTAGGCATATACATATTTGTTTATTAGTAAGTATGTATGTAGGTATTTGTTAAAATACTGTAATAAATATTTGAGTGGTTGATCAGTTTAAAACACATTTATATTTGTGTATATTCAAATAAAATAATAATTTACGCTTAAACCGTCCCTCGTATCAAAAAAACACACGTGATCTTTTTTGTTCTAAATAAAGGGGGGATTTATAAGACAAAAGTTAAAATAAAATAAGTCAGTGGTGTAGCATAGTTTTCACAAAAAATATGATAGTAACATTTTGTACCGACGCCACTGGTTAAATTTACGAACGTGTTGTACTTTGAAAATAAGTGTACTTAGATGCTTATTTAATTCACAAAATTTCATAAAAAAAAAATAACTCGTTAAGGAGTTATTTAAAAATTATTACCATTCCTTTTGACATTTCAACACCCCGTATCTCCGTAACGAAGTCGCCAAGGACCACTGTTTATAAGAACTTTTCGTGTTAAAATTTTGCCAGCAATTACCTCCCGAAGTTTGTCAAAGTACTTTTGAATCACCCTGTATATCAAAAAACGGGTACTTACCAATATCTTAAAGCGGCGCACAACACTATAACAAAACCAGAAATGATAAAAACGCACTGATGCCAAACTGACGCTGTCTTAATGTGTGGATTTCGTAGGTGCGGAATGGACACTTTTCCGGGGTGACAGTCCTAGAAAGCTAATAGTGCAAAGACTATTGTGGGTTATCTCAGTTATGTCATTGAATATTTTAGTAGAAAGAATAACCAAATCTATGATATATTGTTTTTATTAATAATTGTATTTTGATCAAACGATTAAATTGTATCCAATTTAGCAGTTGCTACGTATGACAGGTGCGGAAGTGGACAAGAAGGCTCTTTTTTTAAGAAAATTATCGGGTTATTTCATTTATTTTGTACTCTAAGTGTACTTTTTATTGAAAACTAAATTAGTTTATTTATATAAATAATTGCTTGGGCATTTATATGAATTTTTGACTTTTTGAACAATGAAGGACAGTTGTTTTGGCAATATTAAAAAAAAATCGTCGTACATATATTGCGACCAATGCATCTAATATACTTAATACAACCTTTGTTTGCAACATAGGCGGTAGATCTAGGGAAATCAGCAAAATTTCGTCATCATTGATTTCTGGTAAAATGATTTCTGATCGGGATAAAATGTAAACAATGGAGTCTCTTTATATATTACATGTTTGTGGATTTACGGCATGACGAATCGAATTCATGCCGTAATTAGGGCTCAGGGGCGGCGAAACCTTTTTCCCTGAATCCGTGTCTGCCATGAGATATTAAAAAACTTTCGTGGTTCTTCGTAACTTTTTCTTAAACCAAAGCGTTTGGACAGTTGATACCCACATGTGACATTAATAGCTGATACTGGGTTCTTCTTAAAAGTTACCATTTCAGTAATGGGCCGTGGCAAGCTCACGCATCACGTCTCATGTACTAAATTTTCTTGATGTTTATTATTAAAGTTAAAAGGTGAGCTGAATAAACCAGTTTTTTTCAATAACAAACATTTCATTTATCATAATTTGCCATTATCAATTTAATAATATTAGTTTATTCATTTTAATTACGGCACAATAGGTTGCCAAACCTTGCGCTCACTGAGAACTAATCCAGCTGTTTGTAGTTAAAAATACATGGCATTTTGGCGGCTTTGTACTACACTGCGAACGTAAATTATAATATGGTCACGCAGCATTGAACGCTTGCGATTGGCTCTTCTACAATATTTAGGCGCAGGGTTGTTCATAGCGTTTTCCATTGAAGTGTATTGCATGTCAAACGCATTTCTATGTATTACCAATGAATAACGCTATAACTTTGATTCAATCGCACGTTAAGTTCGGTGTTTCAATTGTAAATAAAATTAACGCTCTATTTTTCCAATCCATTTTGCTAATAAACCATTAAGACCCTCGTACAAGTTTAAAATATGGTGAATGCTATAGTAAAAGAACTTAGTCCAATCCTGTCTCTGTCGCCAACATCTTTACGTAATAGCTATTTACCTAACAAGTGCGGAAAATGAATGAAAATGAAAGGAGTCTGCCGTTCACCGAACGACGCGTAGCGGAGTTCGGTTAAGCAGCCGAGTGCAGGGAAAACATTTTCCGCACGTGTCAGGTATAATAGTTTTTCTACAGACGTGTGGAAATAAGTAATACATATTTCAAAGAAATTTAATAATTTTTAATTAAATAAATAAATAAATAAATAAATAAATAATGACTTTATTGTAATTTCAAAAAAAAAAAGTTAAAATTACAAATGGCGGAGTTGAAGCTCGGCTTCCTATCTCAACCGAAATACACATTTAACATATACTAATTTATTCACTAAGAATTAACGTTATTATATAAAGTTTATAAGGCTATAATATCTAAGTAAAAAACAAGATATACAAGTACACACAAAAAAAAAAAAACAAGAGAAAATGAGGACGAGGTGCGAGTACTAGTAGGAGTCTACAGAAATAAGGCAATATTTTGTCTCGCAAATTGCTTAAACCTATAACTGGAAGAGATTTTAAAATTAGTAGGCACTTTATTGTAGATTTTCGAAATTTGGTAGCTAAATGAGCGTTCATACAGAGATGTAGTGTGAATAGGTGGAGTTATCATAAATTTATGTCTAAGTTCTAAATTATGTACATCATTCCTAAACCTAATCTTATTGTACAGATAATCAGGACATGTTTTATAAATTATTTTATTAAATAAGACCAAACTATGTAGCATGCGTCTCTCATTCATTCTTAGCCAGCTGATTTCACGTAGTTTAGCACTCACACCCCTCTCGCGGGCTCGAATACCACCTATCAATCGCACACATGAATTCTGCATTAGTTGAATTCTTTTAGCATCAGAATCCAAAAGACAGGGACCGTACAATACATCGCAATAATTAAAATGTGACAAGACAATCGAGTCGCACAAAACTTTTCTAATATTTTCGCTAAGTAGAGCCCGCTGGTTAAATATCAATTTAAGATTAACAAAAGCCCTCCGAATAGAACTGTTAACATGCCCCGAAAACCTCAGATCAGTGTCCATCAGGAGCCCCAAATTCTTAGCTGTAGTGCAAGTAGCTAAAACTTCATTGTTCAAGCTAATCTGCAAGCGATTTTCATACTGGTTTCGACATTGTGGCCGGCCAAACAGCAAAACCTGCGACTTAGAAGGATTTATGGTCAAGCAGTGGGCCTCTGATGCCCCCCTGAGAGCATTGAGATCATGCGTCAGTCTATCATTGGCCTCTGGGATTTGATCCGGCGTAAATGAGAAGTATAACTGTGTGTCGTCAGCGTAAATGTGAAGGTTCGAATACCTCAGATACGTTATAAGTTGTGACGTATAAAGAGAAAAAAATAATGGTCCAAGTATTGAGCCCTGAGGTACGCCACACGTAACAGCCATAGAACTTGACGCCACACCATTCATCTTTACCATTTGACTTCGACCAGTGAGATAAGATCTAATAAGAAGTTGTGAGTTATGATCAAACCCCAAATAATGAAGTATAGCCAATAAGAGATCATGGTTTAGTCGGTCAAAGGCCTTCGAGTAGTCCAGGAGAACCAGTGCCGTGAGATTGCCCCGATCCGAGGACTCCAGAATGTCATCAGTCACCTTTAAAAGTGCCGTTGTGCAACTATACCCCTTGCGAAAACCAGACTGTACAGCTGGCAGAATTTTATGCAATGAAACATATTCTCTTATCTGTTGTTCAAGAATCCTTTCGATGACCTTAGAAAGAGTCGGTAATATACTGATAGGCCTTAAATCTTTTAGCTCACTTGGAGAGGAAACTTTTGGTAACGGGAGCACATAAGAAGTCTTCCAGCTTTCTGGAAAAATTTTGGTTTCAATACAGAAATTCACCAAATGGGTGATAACAGGTATGATATGAGGACAACAGTAAGTTAACATAGTTAAACCAATGCCATCACTACCAACAGCCTCGGATTTTATTGAGGATAGAGCCCCTTCAACGTCCTCAATGGTTGCCAGTTTGAATTCAAAACCAAGAGCATCGTTCTTTTTACGACTACGATAAAACCTCAAAGTTTCAGGATCTGGATCACTGGAATGAGCATTTTTGACAAAAAAATTATTAATGTCATCAGCGGTACCCAGGACTTCAGGCACTTCCCTTTTAGCCTTAGAGTAAATATCAAGTTCTCGCAAAAGTTTCCAATTGTCCTTTGGCCTATTGTTTTGGACACGGTATTCAAGATATGCTTTTTTTTCCCTGACTATTGCCGTACTTACAAAATTTCTTAGTTGTCTATAAGACTCCCAGTTAGCAGCGGTCCTATTTTTTTTGTATTTAGATAACGCTTTATCTCGTAGAGACATAGATAATTTTATATTTTGTGTTAGCCAAGGAGCCTTTCTCTTGGTAATACGAGATGTTTTTATCGGTGCATGTAAGTTAAAAAGCTCTAATAGGTAAGAATTAAAGGTATTTACTTTCTGATTAATATTAGGTAAGTAATAAATGTCATTAAAAGGTATATTTTGGAGGTCTCTATAAAAAGCCACGCGATCAAAATGTCGATAATCCCGATATGTAGCAAGAAATGGCTGTTTTTTAAAACTTTCAAGTTTTAACTGACATTTTATTAAGAAGTGATCAGAGCCATCAAAATTTATATCGACCCCAGAACCCCTTACCAAATCCGTATTAGAACATAGAATTAAGTCTATAAGCGTTGCATTGTTCGCTCCCTGTCTAGTCGGCTCATTAATAAGCTGAGTTAAGTTATATGCTGCTAGCAGCATCAGAAAACGTTCTGTATGATTGCAATGTAAATCTAAAATATTTATGTTAAAGTCCCCCGTGCATATAAGATTATTGCATTCTAACAAATTTTTACAAATATTTTCTTCAAACTCGTTAAAAAAATCGTGTATACCATCATAACCAGGTCGTCTGTAAATTACACCAAAAATAGTACTTATCTTTTTTACTTTAAACTTAATCCAAATCTGCTCTGCATAGGCGGATTTGTTATCAGATATTTCATTAAATTTTATGTTATCTCGTATATACAAGAGAACACCACCGCCACGCCCGTTGGCACGATCTTTCCTCACGAGTCTGAAGCCACCAATACTCACCACCTCGTCAGGAATTACCTCCGTTAGCCAAGATTCAGTAATAGCTAAAATATCTATATGATTATTTAAGATGTAGTCCCTAATCCTATTAAGCTTTGGCATCACTGATCGTATGTTTATATGAGCTATGTTTATATTGTTGTTATTTTTATTTACATTGTAAGCCATCGACCTTTAAGGTAATCTAAACAATTTCTAAAAATTAAAACATTTAAATATTTGAAATGAGCGTTTATGGTTCATTTTTTATGCTATCAATTTGTGCCGCAGTGATAAGCCGAATTATTGGCCCTCCATCGTTTTTTCTTGCTAACACATTTTCGTCCTTGCACCAAATATATTTATAGCCGCACAATTTAAGTTCTTTGGCTTTGAACAATAGATCACGAGCATTTTTCGACAGGTCCGGATTAAGGTAAATATTTCTCTTTGCTAGGGCAGGAATTCCACACTTGATAGTGTCAAGAGGAATCGTTTTACGCTTTTTTAGTACGTTATCCTTTAGGCTGCGGTCATTAAAGGAAACTAGTATCGGTTTTTGATTCTTTTGACTTGGCAAAACTTTAAATGTGAAGTCGTCCTCCGACACGTTGGCGTTTAGGGCATCGAACGTCTTCATAACATCAGCCTTGCAATTTTCATCACCATTCAGTCCCACAATAACAATGTTATTGCCTCTTTCACTCTGTATATTTTTAGTATTACTCTTAATGTAACTTATTTCATTTTCTAGCTCCACTAATCTCGACTTAAGATGACCATGATCTTTTCGAAGACTTTTATTCTCATTTCTTAGCGTTTGAATGGTGCCCTTCATTTCTTCCATTATAGTACCATTAAATGTGACGGAGTTCTTTAAATCGTCAAACATTTTTTTCATGACTGTCAAAATATCATGATTAGAGGGATTGGGAACATCAAAGTAGCCCTCAAATGTATCCGCGTAGTTATTCAGCATGCCGTTTGGCTGCACGGGAATGGAAGGAAATACACCAATCATGCTTCTTCTATTATCTGAAGTAGATGAAAACACGCCAATTCCGCTCCTTCGGTTATCAGCTGCTGCTCGGCCAGGTATGTTGTTTGTTTGTACAATTTCGTGTTCAGGCTCTGAGCATTCCGTGCAGGCCCATTTTTGTGATGTTTTTCGAAGTTCATATGTAGAAAATTCCTCATTGCTGAGTCCAGAACAGTCTTTATGAAACCACTGGTTGCAGTCTCCCGCACACTGAATCTTGTAATGAAGCTTAGTAATATTTCGCTTGCATTGGATGCATATCAATGTTTTTTTCTTGGTTTTATTTGACATCACTACAATTCCTATTTAGTCCAACTCTGGTACCGTGTAAGATTAAGAAATAGCAAAAAACGGATTGTTTATATTATCATTCAGGTTTAAGAGTCGGAATATTAGGTACAGATAGTAATTAACCGGCAGATAAAGTTAGACCGAAGCCAATCCAGAGTTCAGAAACAGGCGCTTCCAGACTGAACTGGATTCTTAAACTTATTATATATATTAACTAATTAACTCTAACAATCACATACATATGTAACAGTAACTAATTCTGAGAAAAAAGTAATAACTACAAGTTATAATTGATATATTATTGATTTTGACATAATCGTGCCGAAAAAAATTTCCGCACTCGTGTGGAAAAACCAATTTTCCGCACGGACTTTTGACATACTCGTGCCGAAAAATTTTTCCGCACTAGTGTGGAAAACCCAATTTTCCGCACGGATATCAGTGCGGAAAATTGATTTTTCCACACGTCTGTAGGAAAAATAGATTTCAATAGGGTGCCATAACTGACAGGTAAAATTGTAAGTATTTTTTTTTATTTATTTATTTTACGTCGGCCTTTTTCCGCAACGAGGCCAATCACCGACGCCAGGGAATTTGTCACACACTATCTGGTAATTTTGCCGAATCCCTCTTTGTCGAGGGTAGGGTTCTTTAACGTGCCAACATCCATGACACGGGGCCCACAGTTTAACGTCTCTTCCGAAAGACGGCGCCACCTCTTAAACCAAATTCCAAATTTAACATCGACGTTGCCGGCACCGGGAATGGAACTCGGGCCTACGATCTGTAAGGCTGCTGCGCTAACCACTAGACCACAACGTCGACTTAATTGTAAGTAATTGTACTAAAAAAATGGGTAATTGGCCGATTTATTGAATAAAACGAAAAGTTAACGAAATGGCGAGATACAAAATATACTTATTAAAACAAAAGTAAATACAAAGTAAACATAGTAAATAGAATGGCAAATTAAAACCATAAGACACATATCTTTATGCCAGAAAGGTAAATCTTAAGAAATTCAGGTCACACTTATAAGAGCATATTATAGGTATTAACAATCATACTTCTCACAAAACTTAATTGCTCGTAGACATTTTCTAGTGGAGATAGTTTCTTTGACCAGGGTGAAATTTTTTTTTAACGAAAAATCACATATTGTGGACCCTTGACTTCAAGATAAAAAAAATCCACAAACAAATCGGGTAACAAAGGCTAAAAGCTTTTCTATATACAAGAAAATTGTCAAAAAAGTAAAAATTTACCAATTCTTCGCTAATTTTTATTAACAAAAAATATAGTTTATTAACTAAACTGCTGAACAATTCAAGCGGACCGAGCAGGATACAATAATTTTAACCCGAATGTATTCTGTAATCCTATATTAATTACAATGGCATTCCTGTGCTGCTCCAGTTTGTTAATTTTTTAATAATTATACTTAATGATGTAAACTAAACTGCTGGACAATTCAAGTGGACCGAGCTAATTGTTAAGCTAACTTTAGAGTAAAATAATTCACGAAAGAATAAAGACATCGATGCACGGTTTGCAAAATTAAAAAGATAATTCAATTCTTATTATGCCTGTTTTTTCCGATTTTTTTTACTTCAAACATCTTACTGTCTACAAGGTGCAAATGAAGTATGTTTTTTACCAAAGTTTCTAAGTACCAGATTTCCATAAAAATAATTTTACATTATATTGGATGACATTTTTTTAGTCTCCTCGTTCATGACATTTCGATTTTTTCTCAACCCCTGTAAATTTATTTTTGTCAGTAGGCCTTACAGTATTTTGTAAGTTGGTAAGTGATTATAACTCCCTAGGACTACCTCTTTTGCAACGACATTTTCATTTCTTGCATTTCGTGGTGATCAGTTGAGTGGTGTATCCATAATCGGTAAGTATCCATTGACGGGTGACTTAAATATCATCCTTAAAAGAATTTACATTTGAAAATCGCGTATGCAGGATGTATAACTGTTTCTGATCCATTTTTTAATAAACCTTTTTATTAATATCATTATAAAATACCGGTAACAAATAATACATATTTTTCTGACAAAAATATTTAATTAGAGCAAATAAAAAAGTAACAAAGTTGCAAAATAACACAAGATTTATCTGAAAAAATATACAATGATAATACGAATCTGTTTACTATTAATGGAACCATTATTAGCAAATAAGAAATTTTAAATTATATTATAATCGTTACTGATATGCTTACATTATTAGTTTGCCTTAAAACCCTTTAACGCTTGGTGGCTACATATGTAACCACCTGGAAAAGCACGGAAATAATCAAATCAATATCTCGGCAACGAAGTATCTCACGTTTTTGAAAAAAAAAATGGAGGTATGAATGCGGGTTTCTAAAGTAATTTTTATCAATTGGAGTACGTTAAGCAATTAACGGCAGTGGCTACGTACGTAGCCACTAAGCGTTTAGCGACACAGAATACCTGGAATGTTTGGTGGCTATATTTATAACCACTTTTTAAGAAGTAAATAAATCCACTTTACGCTTCAACACAACTTTATTTTTCTAAAAAACAATACAAATAATATTATAAAAAAAAAACTATTTAGGTATTATAAACTAATTAAAAACTTTTGGCGAAAAGTAACTATATTGCCAATATAAAAGGATCTGAAATGATAATGCTTACTGTTTATGAAACGGTAAAAAACATTCCAAATATAAACTTATTTTGCATTCTTTGCATTTTATACAAGATCGTTTAACTTTTAATTTTTAAATAATTGGGGTGGCTGCCCAGTTTTAGAAAACGTAAAATCATCTTTTTGACCCTCATCCTCGGAAGAAGAATTGCTGGATACATCATTTACCAGAGATCGAATTGCTGGATACATCATTTACCAGAGTTCTCTTCTTTGGCGTATCAGGGACAAAATTTGGATCTCCAATTGAATCATCACTATCAGCCATGTTCTCCTTATTTTCATCCTCAATTACATTACTACTTGTAGAGGGCTGAACAGTACACGTTTGTTTATTTCGACTCGAAAAATTTGCATTATGTAGAACAATTTTTTCATCCTCAGCGTCACTATCTCCACCAATATCCGAATTTATGGCTTGGTCATCTAGATCTCCGAAAATTTGGTCCATTTGATCAGGATCTATATTTTCCCATTCATCAAAAGTATATTTATACATCATTTTGAAACTTATCTAAAAATAAATAATACAGGTAAATGTTTTTGTGACCTCTATAATTTCTCGTCAAAAATTTAATAAAAAGAAAAAATCATATACCTTTTACAAGAATACCTACACATTTTTTGTAAGGGACTACTTAATTTATAGTATTAAAAGATTTTATTTTTAATAAAATACAAGATATAAGTGATTCGGCTAAGATGTCTCAGCTAACCTAATTGCTGGTTGTAATTTTTTTAAATTTTATATTAAAAATATTTTTTAAATGTGAACTAAAACTTAAGAGTTATTATTTAATAATTACTTACCTGGTACTCTGTCAACCAAACAATATTTAATAAAAATATTTAATTAATTTGGCCGTTTTTCTCTAAAAAACACTAATTTTTGGAGCACGTGGTAACCTGCGGCTTTGAATGCACAACTATTATAAAGTGGTTACATGTTTAGACACTTATTGAATATGCGTACGCATATTTGGCGGGAACGGCTGCATCGAAAAGGTGGTCACATACTTAGCCAGAGAACATTTAGCGCAACTGATATTGATCATAAGGATCACAGTACATTGAAGTAGTAACGAATTATCGACCTTATAAAAAGTGGTTACATATTTAGCCAGAGAGCATTTCTGCAAAACTAACGAAAATTTTCTTGAGCGTTAAAGGGTTAATATTAACGCATTCAGTTTAGGACAATCGTGCAATTTTAAAAAATAATTATGTCCCTTGGAGACATGTCCAAAATTAACAATAGTGTTACCGTGGTACCTACTGCAACGTTACCCAGGCAAGAAATGGTCGTTCAAAGGCACGATTTCTGGATAATGAAGGCATACAAAGTGCAAAAAAAAATTAATTAAAATCGATTATGGGTACGCCCCTAATCACCACAAAATGCAAGAAATTAAAATGTATTGGTCGCAAAAGCGGAGGTCGTAGAGAGTTATAATCACTTTCCAAAACCCGTTCTTCTAAAATACTGAAAGGCCTGCTAACAAAAATATCTGAAATTTATAGGGGTTAAGAAAAAAATTAAAAATTTGATGAACGAAGATGGATATCAAAATTTTGAGATATTATTTTTCCTTTCTAAATAACAGATAAAGAAAATGTGATCCAAAACAATTTTAAATTATTTTTGTAGAAATCCGGTACTTAGAAACTTTGGTAAAAAAAAAACATAGTTTGCACCCTGTAGACAGTAAGAGGTTTGAAGCCAAAAAAATCGGAGAAAACAGGTATATTTAAAATTATATTCTCTTTCAAATTATGCAAACTGTGCATCGATATCTTTATTCGTTCGTAAATTATTTTACTTCAAAGTTAGCCTAACAATTAGCTCGGTCCGTTTGAATTGTCCAGCAGTTTAGTTTATATCAATAATTCTAATTAAAAAATTAACCAACTGGAGCAACACAAAAGGGAATGCCATTGTTATTAATATAAGATTACAGAATACACTCCGGTTAAAATTATTGTATCCTTTAGACTAAAAATGACAAAAAATATAATTCTATCTTTATTGAATAGATTTAGAAAATAACAATTTTAGAAAAGGATGAAAATATTCTGTTTTATTTATTTTTAACAAAGCGCAGGAGGCAGGAGTTTCCTTAAATTAGAACATGTCATGTCAGACGCTATAGATTTTTAAAATGGAGTGGTATAGATACTTATAAAATCACTATTTCATCGATGTGAGGTAAAAATATTAGGTGCGCGTAAAAAAATTTCGTATTTATTTCAATTTCAATTAAAAAAATATGGCGTCCGTATAATATTTTTCCTAAAGGTCATAATTTCCAAAAGACGAGGACTGTTTGGGTATAAAGAAAATATTTCAGTCATTACTATAACCCTAAAGCCTTCTAGACTTTAAGTACAAAATGTAAGAGTAATATATAGTTCACCTCAGAAAATGTTCACATTGTAACCTGAGCATGAAGATATATTAAAGAAAAAACGAAGTAATTTATTCTTCATTTATGGGCCTAAAAGATTTTTGAGCTTTAAGACCCAATATAAGGTAAAAAATAACCTGTTTTGGCGTTCATTACTGACTTTCCTTAAACCTAACTATCAAGGCGATTTATAAGGTAAAATATCTACTATTTTGGATCATCTCTTGGACCTCTTATATTTTCCGACTTTAAAGACGTAAGTTCGAATTACTTTCTTTGGACCAGAAAGTTAGTTTCTTTGGCCGATTCGTTCTAAAAGACTATTTGGAATTAAAAATACACTATTTTTTACTTAAATAAGTCATTTTCTCCAAATTGGAGGTCGCTAAAGATTTAAATGTTTGTTGACTTTATTGTTTTAATTATTTTTGCAAATATTTTCATGAACAATAAAATTATTAAACTGTGCGCGTTTGCACACTCCCTTTAAAGTACCTATCTTCACCCTTGAGAGTTAACGATACATTTTCACTGTCCTAGATTTTAGTGGCATATAGGTATGTACATTGAAATAAATTATCATTTCCTTAGGTTCGCATTTTCCAACTGTTAAAAGCTTTTGCGTGTATTTCCCTTAAATACAAAAAATTATCTTGTCTTTGGTGGGTAGTTATATTCACCTAAGAGTCCCTATTTAGCAGTAATTTAATCTTTGGCAATATAAGCAGATAAGATGTTATAAATATACCTCAAACGGCTATTGTAGTTAGTTGGATTGTAGCCACCATTTCGAAAAATTGTATTTTTTTGAATAAGTTTTTTCATTAGACCGTAACGTAATTGGCGCAGTCGGTAGGATTGACAGGGGTAGTTTTTGATTCGAAACGCGTGGATCGGGAAAAACCAGTGTTTCGCTAGCCTTTATGGAAAATTCTGAAAAAATCTTGCCCAAGTGGAAACCGTCGACTTTTAGTTTGTTCTTTTTAAACCCGGCAGTGACAATCAAAAAACGAGCCTTTTATGTTAATCAGTGTCAATAAAAATACGTCAATAAAAATACTTAAACGAACACAAAGTTGAGTGAGGGTGCAATCTGCTCCAAGACAAGGAGGAGAACAAGAATCGTCGGATACTGAGTGCAGTGGGAAGAAAAAAAATCGTCAAAACTCTATAGGTAGGTCCAAAGAGAAGTAGTCGTAAAAAGGAATCCATAAAAACCATTATTTTAGCATTGTAACTTCCTTTTGTAGATTTTCTTTTCATTCCTCTTGAGTGTTAAGTGCTTGATTTAATCTTTTTCAATTTTTATTATTTTTGCAAATTTTGTTTTACATTATTTTCGTTAGTTTTTCAAACCAGAAGACCTCGCTGAATTATTAGGAAATTTGGCAATCGCGCCAGAATCCTAGCAAGTTAACTTAATCGAAAATTTTATTGGAAACAATATATGGCGAACGAGAACCCAAATTATAACCTAATTTTAACGGCAACGCGAAGCAATTAGGCTGATTTATACGTTTATGCGAACACTTTATAGAAAATTATTAAAATCGCAATAATGCCAAAGCACAAATCAATATCTGTCTGCTTGATACAATCAATACAATAGTAAATTAACGGGTAGAGCCGCCGATTTAATAGCTTCACGTATGGAACTAAATACTTGGCAGCTGACGTTCTAAAGACTGTTTGGTACAAGATATAATATGCAGGCGGTTAGAGAAAATTGCTCTTATTCAAAATTTCGGTCTTAGAATCCAAGATTTCAATACAAACAGGACTATATGAGTACAAAAAAATGCCTATCGGTTTAAAGAATGCACCTGCGTCGTTTCAGCGCGTCATGAATAACATATTACGCGGCTTTCAAAATAAAATTTTCTTAGTTTATCATGATTATATCATAATTTTCTCAACATCCCTACTGGAACATATTGAAAGACTAAAATCTATATTCTAAGGCCTCTGGCAGTCAAATTTTAAAATCCAATTAGATAAATCAGAATTCTTGCATAAAGAAGTCAATTATATTGCATAAAAGTTACAAACGACGGAGTAAAATCTAACCCACAAAAAACTGACGCAGTCAAAAACTTCTCTATTCCTAGAACACAAAAAGAAATTAAATAATTTCTAGGAGTAGGTTATTATAGGCAATTTATAAAAAAACTTTGCTAAAATATCCAAACCTTTAACTGTTTGTTTAAAAAAGGGAGAAAAGGTCAAACATTCACCAGCATTTATTCAGTCATTTAATCACTCAAAAGATCTTTTGATTAATGCCCCAATTTTAAAATACCCTGATTTTACACAACAATAATTTATTCTTACAACAGATGCTTCAAATATAGCATCAGGAGCCGTTTAATTACAATCTACACCAACAAATGATAACCCTATAGCATATGCTATAATACTAGACTCATGCAAAGACTGCGAGCGTTAAACAAATTTCGAAACAACAAAACTAACGAAAATAACTCCGTAATCTAACGACAAACGCAATTAGAGCAGAAAAAAGCCTATTTGATCACCCGGTTACAAAATACAACAAAGGAAAAAGTGGAGCTTAAAAAACTTGACATCTGCAAAAGAAAAACATATGAACTTTCTTAGACACTACATGATCCTGACAAAATATAAACAATCATTTTGTTAATGTCACTAGTGCCAATGATTTTCCCAATCCTGAATTAATTCAACATTACTCTAACAATATTTTAGTAAATAAAATCTTTACAATTAAACGTTGATGATTTCGCGATTATGTGAGTATGTGACTATTAAATCAAAGGCTATTGGTCATGATAAGTTAAATATAACCTTGCTTTTATTGTGCTGTCCATTCTGAATCCCTTACATTAGATATATAGACTTTTAGAAGACAGCTACAGTCAATTAAACCTAAAAAATCTTGATGTTGATGACGTAAGTCGAACCCTTGAAGATATCGAAAATCAAGAACCCACAAGTTCAAATATACCATCATATAAGGTAAAATAATTCAAGATATTCAAATAATTTCACATGCCGAAAAGAATCAATCGGATTCACAACATGGTACAGCCGGTAATGAAACCCTTAAAAAAACACCAATACTAGACGAAATAATCAATCATAAATTAAATCAATTTATTGTTTAAAAAATTCCCATACGACGCCTATGTAATAACTAAATACGAAAGCTGTGACGGGAATAGAATAATTCAAGCTGTAACTCCAAAAAACACACAAGCGATAATTACCTTTCTCAAAGAGAACTTGCAAGATAAGACCCATTTACATTCATTTCTTATCGCCAGAACTTAGAAATCATTATCAAGACGCTCTAACAAAGCACCTTTGTAATTTTAAACTCGCAGAATGTACAAAGCTAATAAATAACGTAAGCGAAGATGAACGAAAAATGATTATGAGATATTCTCATGAAGGAAAAACAAATCACCGTGGAATCCTAGAAACGCTAACGCGATTAAAAATTAATTATATTATTGAAAATCAATAAAATCGGATATTACCAAATTTACTAATAATTGCGAAATTTGTCAAAAAACAAAATATAATAGAAGACCCCTTGATCACCCCCCTTGTATTAACAGAAACGCCATCTAAACCTTTTAAAACTTTACATGCTGACATTTACAGTATAAAAAAAAGTGGTACAGGGTTATCCAACCAAGACTAGACAAGGCGATTTTTTGACTTTTCCTGTACTTTTATAAAAAAACTGAAATAGCCATCTTAAGTCATTTTCTCCCTCGAATTCGAATATCAAAAAACAATTGAACATCAAACAAAAGTACTAGGGGTCACTTTGATATTTTTTTTAAATGGGATGCCGTATTTTTAATGAGCTTATCCGATTTCTTATATAAATTTTGATCTAAAATGTTGGATTTTTAATTCAAAAAGGCCTTTTTTCTTCAGTTTTAAATTCGGAAAATGTTCGTCTACCGTACGATTAATACCTGATAGATGGATACCGGTTTCACCTGTTCACCCTTTAACCTGCTTTAAAGCGTCCGTCAGTTAGACAAAATAATCAAGTGTCAAATTTCTATATATTTTTCACGAATTAATTACAAATAATGAAATATTCTTTAGAAGAACGGCTAAGTGTAATAAAATTATATCACTTTAGTTTATAGTTTTTTCTAATATATCATACTTTTTTTATACGTAAGCAATAATAGATTTGCAAAAACTACTAAATTTGTCATTAATTCGTGAAAAATATATAGAAATTTGACACTTGATTATTTTGTCTAACTGACGGACGCTTTAAAGCAGGTTAAAGGGTGAACAGGTGAAACGGGTATCCATCTATCAGGTATTAATCGTACGGTAGACGAACTTTTCCCGAATTTAAAACTAAAGAAAAAAGGCGTTTTTGAATTAAAAATCCAACATTTTAGATCAAAATTTATATGAGAAATCGGATAAGCTCATTAAAAATACGGCATCCCATTTAAAAAAATATCAAAGTGACCCCTAGTACTTTTGTTTGATGTTCAATTGTTTTTTGCTGAAGATATTCGAATTCGCGGGAGAAAATGACTTAAGATGGCTATTTCAGTTTTTTTTTTATAAAAGTACAGGAAAAGTCAAAAAATCGCATAGTCTAGTCTTGGTTGGATAACCCTGTACACTTCCTTTCATTTTTCGGATTATCCAAACAAATTGTCGCAGAAAATGAAACCGAATTTAAAAATTACGTAATGAACGAGTTATTGAAAGCTCATAATATAAAAATTACCATAATACCACAAATCAAATTCACCGGTAGAAAGATTAAACTCTACTCTTATTGAACATCTAAGAATTTTACAAGAAAAACTAGCAAAACCGAAACTATTTCAACCACCAAACTAACATTAAAGCTTTATATAATCAAATCCAAGAAAAATCAATTGAATTACAACAAAAAATTATTGATAAAGCACATGAAAATTAAAAGCCCCAAAACTTAATAGTAGGAGCTCAAATATATAAAGAAACAAGATAAACGTTTAGGGAAACTAAATCGCCGTTTTACAGGTTCATTAATAAATAAAAAAAATGTTAGAACATAACAGCTTAAAATTGAAAATCCAAAAACTAAACGAACAGAAATATTACACATTAACGAAACTAATGCCAATAATTGTTCAAAGATGTATCCAGGACTTCTTTCCTATAAACTAGGAACCGCGAAAATTCTTTGTAACCATTGGTCCCTAATTCAAATTTACGATTTATTCCCAGTGTTCAAATAATTTTATAGACTTAAAAGCTTCTTAACTAATTGAATAAGCAACCTTCAAAATAATTCTAATTACCGTAAATAGTACAAATAATATACCTTTATTCCATTAGTAGCAATCGAAAAAAGAATAGAAAATCAAATCTATCAAATAAACCCAAAATATTTAACCCACTTGGTTCAATAATAAAATGCATAACAGGTAACCTCGATCAAACAGATGCAAAAAGTTATGATCAACAAATTAAACAATTACAAGAAAATCAAAATAAACTCAAAATTTTAACCAAATCACCATATTAGAAAAATCAATTAACCATTTTTAGAGGCAACTATCGAGAACGCATTAAATTTCGAAAAAATTATCGAAATTAAAAGTTATTCAAAGAATAAAATACTTACATTTATTTTAGAAATACCGCTAGTTGAATCAGATATTTATCACTATTAGCAGTTATTTCCAATACCGATTCTTAATAACCAAACATCCGAATTTTATCTTTACTTCCCACTCAAACCTTACCTAGCGCTTAGTACTGCTATAAGTAAGCCTATATGGACCAGAAATGCAGCCAATTGATGCCTAATGAGTACCTATGTACCGGGTGTCCCACCTAAGGAGGTAATCGGCTATATCTCAGAAAGTAATCACACTAGAACTTTGGGAAAAAAAATATATCGATAAAAGCGGCCAAGAGAAATTGCTGGAAATTATTTTCAAGTTCCAAAAATGACCGCTAGGGGGCGTAAGAGAACTTTCAAAATAGAAATGTCGATTTCCTCTTGATTTTTCGTAATAAAAAGATGATAAAAATATAAGCATTGTATTCTTCATAAAATTTTGTTATTATGTTAGGAATCGTTTTTTTCTATTTTCAATAATTAAGTGGTGGGAGAAGGTCAAACTTTTTTACTTTCAAACGCTGATATCTCTGCTTTGGATGAACCGATTTTACTCAACTTGGTCTTGAAAAAAAGCCCTTCTTTTACTCTACACGTAGATCTATTACTTATATCATGTTTATTCTGATGGTGGCCACTAGATGGCGTTTTTCCGTAATTTCTCAATGAATAAGGATTTTCTCAAAAAAATCAAATGTTATGATATGACTTTTTCATCATATTATATTTTAGCCTTATAAAGGCTATTAAATAGTGAAATAAAAAATCCAGGTCCGTATTTAAAATAAAAAAGTTGATAATGGTCGCTCGAATCCGAAACGTCGGATTAAAAAACTAACCCCATCAGCTTGTAGAGGAGAAAAAGTTACTATAATAAACTGAAAACCGCAACGTGATATCTTTTGTTAAACTAGAGAAATTAGGGATAATAATAATTAATATGGAAAAATAGATCATTTTCCAAAACATTCATTAATCAATTAAAACTCTGGTTTAATGACGTCCAAGATGCTCGAACTGTCTCCCATCATTTTTTTTTAATTTTGATTTTTCTTAATAAAAATATTATGTTAAAAATATAAGCATTGTATTCATAAAATTGTGCAAATTTTTGATAGGAATGTTTTTTTTTCAATATAAGTGGTGGGGGAAGGTCAAACTTTTTTCTTTCAAACGCTGATATCTCTGCCTTGGATAAACCAAAACAAGAATTCATTGAGCGAGTTGCCTTTTATCAAGTAAACTTTGGAAACAAGCAAAACACCAAGATCCAATGAGCATGTAAATTTACCTATATCAAGTTAGCTTTGGAAACAAAACAAATTTCCTAATGTCAAAAGACATTTTATGCCAAAATAATTAATAACCACATTCGCAGTTAGATTATTGATTGGGTTATTGTTATTTTGTGTCAGTAAATTGTTATAGTGTTAGTTAATTATAGTGTTAGTTGTTGTTTAGTTTATAATTTTTGAAAATGCCTTTGTCGCTTCAAGTATCGGTTGATATTATCGCAGTTTATTTTGAGTGTTTTCAAAATGCGACTGTTGCTGCAAGGATATACGCTCTTAGATATCCTGAAAGGCGCCGGTACGGAAGCAGAATGTTCACTTGCCTAGTCAATCGCTTCCGTACTACAGGAAGTGTTCGTCCGTTACGCCGCAGAAGGAGTCGTGCCGCCAGAACTGAGGAAAATATTATCAACGTTTTAGCGTATGTAGAGTTCAATCCTCAGCTAAGCGTTCGGCTAATTTCAGTAGATTTAGATATTACCAAGTCAACAGTATTTCGAATATTGAAGGACCACAGGTAATCATTAGATTCTTGTTATTAGTAGCTACCTAATGTAGGTATAGATATTAAACCATCTATTGATAATCGCAATGCATAAAAAACTTTATGGATGATTGATATTTTTGACATTTGATAGGAATATTAACTACTCATTATTGTTTTTGAAAGAAACAGTTGTTTTTCGCTTAGGTATTATAGCATGCCAGGTTATAATAACGCGTCCGCCTAAATAGTACTAATTAATATTTTCCGTATAGGTTACATCCCTATCATATTGTGTTGCATCAAGCTCTGACCGTCGCAGACTACGATAGAAGGCTAGATTACTGTCATTGGTTGATAAATATGATGGCAGAAAACCGAAATCTCTTATCGCGCATTCTCTGGACGGACGAAGCTACTTTCCGTAGTGACGGTGGAGTTAATACCCATAATATGCATTATTGGGCAGCAAATAATCCACGCTGGATGCAAGAAGTGCAACACCAGGGAAGGTGGAGCGTCAATGTTTGGTGCGGAATTTTGGGCAATAAAATTATAGGCTCTTTTATTTGGAATGAACCGCTTAGAGGAGAAAATTATTTGAATTTTTTACGAAATAATTTACCAGTCCTTCTGGAAGACGTACCATTGGAAACCAGAAGGACCATGTTCCTCCAACATGATGGGTGTCCAGCCCATTTCGCAGTAAACGTGCGTAGGTTTCTGGATCAGGCGTTTCCTGATAGGTGGATCGGGAGAGGTAGCTTATTTCCGTGGCCCCCGAGGTAAAGTTAACATGTTGTTCTTAGGTGGTCACCTACCTACAAATAATCACAAATTTTCCTACCTACGTTTTTGTTGCAGGTCACCGGATCTAACCTGTCTAGATTTCTATTTATGGGGTCGAATTAAGGATCTCGTTTTCACTACAAGACCTATAACAAGGGAGGATATGATTCAACGGATCTTAAACGCTGTTCGAAGCATATCAAGAGCGGAAATAGAAACAGCTGTCTTATCGACGAGGGAACGATTGGAATTATGCATTAAATATGATGGGAGACAGTTCGAGCATCTTGGACGTCATTAAACCAGAGTTTTAATTGATTAATTAATGTTTTGGAAAATGATCTATTTTTCCATATTAATTATTATTATCCCTAATTTCTCTAGTTTAACAAAAGATATCACGTTGCGGTTTTCAGTTTATTATAGTAACTTTTCCTCCTCTACAAGCTGATGGGGTTAGTTTTTTAATCCGACGTTTCGGATTCGAGCGACCATTATCAACTTTTTTATTTTAAATACGGACCTGGATTTTTTATTTCACTATTTAATAGCCTTTATAAGGCTAAAATATAATATGATGAAAAAGTCATATCATAACATTTGATTTTTTTGAGAAAATCCTTATTCATTGAGAAATTACGGAAAAACGCCATCTAGTGGCCACCATCAGAATAAACATGATATAGGTAATAGATCTACGTGTAGAGTAAAAGAAGGGCTTTTTTTCAAGACCAAGTTGAGTAAAATCGGTTCATCCAAAGCAGAGATATCAGCGTTTGAAAGTAAAAAAGTTTGACCTTCTCCCACCACTTAATTATTGAAAATAGAAAAAAACGATTCCTAACATAAAGTTGCAAAATTTTATGAAGAATACAATGCTTATATTTTTATCATATTTTTATTAAGAAAAATCAAGAGGAAATCGACATTTCTATTTTGAAAGTTCTCTTACGCCCCCTAGCGGTCATTTTTGGAACTTGAAAATAATTTCCAGCAATTTCTCTTGGCCGCTTTTATCGATATATTTTTTTTCCCAAAGTTCTAGTGTGATTACTTTCTGAGATATAGCCGATTACCTCCTTAGGTGGGACACCCGGTACAGAAGCCCATATAGCCTATATCAATGATGGACTCCCATGAGCTGTTCAACGAATTAATGTAATCCACATTAAAATGCGTGATGTCGTTTCCGAATAACAGACCTGTAATAATAGTGATATATAAAACATCATACTACAGGGTGATTCTCGTTGAGTGGCCTATTAGAAGATCTCGGAAACGAGTAAAGTTATATTTCTAAAAACTTGATAGCGGACATGATTGGCTTTGAACTTTTAAAATATACTATTTTGACGTTTGTATCACTTCCGGTTATACCGGAAGTTATGGCCAACTTTGGTATTTCAAATGGTATTCAAATTTTCAATGATCTATACCTATCTCTAACCGTTTTTGAGATATGAATTATAAAATGCATTTTTTATGTAAAAACCTTACCGAGAAGAAAGTTCATTAATTTTGAAATTAATAAAGCTAAACATTTAAAATGTTGTAGGCTTTTAACTAAAACATAGATCTTTCGACTACATTACTTAAGTTTCCTGTTTTGCATACAGGGGTTTTCTAAAAGTGTGCCAATGTGGTCATTTAGATAAATGTGCATAAGTCAATTTTTGCAAATGGAACATCATATTTTTTTTTTAGTAGCGTGTAGAGAATCAAATTTCCTATCCAAACGTATCATATATCAGTATCAATATTTTTAGTCGTTTTGGAATTATGAGCAATTAAAAAAAAAATATCTTAAAATATCTGTTTGTGTTAAGTTCATAAGACATTATTTTTGTAAAGAAGGCTTTGACTCCGATTTTTGTTTGACTTTAAGCTTTGTTACCAATTACTAAAGGAGGCTTTAACTGAAATTGTTTTAAAGTTGACACTTGACACATACAAGCCTTCTTTACAAAAATAATGTCTTATGAACTTAACAAAAACACATATTTTAAGATATTTTTTTTGAAATTGCTCATAATTCCAAAACGACTAAAAATATTGATACTGATATATTATACGTTTAGATAGGAAATTTGATTCTCTACACGTTACTAAAATAAAAAATATGGTGTTCCATTTGCAAAAATTGACTTATGCACATTTATCTAAATGGCCACATTGGCACACTTTTAAAAACCCGCTGTATGCAAAACATGAAACTTAAGTAATGTAGTCCAAAGATCTATGTTTTAGTTAAAAGACTACAAAATTTTAAATGTTTAGCTTTATTAATTTCAAAATTACTGAACTTTCTTCTCGGTAAGGTTTTTACATAAAAAATGCATTTTATAATTCATATCTCAAAAACGGTTAGAGATAGGTATAGATCATTGTTAATAAAAGTTACATAGGTTTTAATAAGGTATCCAAAAATGCTAAAACCTACAGGGTATTCCATTTGAAATACCAAAGTTGGCCATAACTTCCGGTATAACCGGAAGTGACACAAACGTCAAAATATAATATTTTAAAAGTTCAAAGCCGATCATGCCCGCTGCCAAATTTTTAGAAATATAATATTACTCGTTTTTGAGATCTTCTAATAGGCCACTCAACGTGAATCACCCTGTATAGAAAACGTCACGAATTCTCTCGTTTTCCGACAGATAACACCTGGAATTTGTCATCGATCAGCTGATATTGGGAATATTAATTACCCCAGATTGGTAGTAGACCGTAATGAGCCCAATCACCGAGTTATAAATTGCCTATTTTGTGCTTTTTTCTTACATTTGATTACATTTTAAATAGGTTTAGTGGTTTTGTGCCTTTTATTTTTACTTTGATTGAATTTTAATTACTTTTGTGTGGACAGACTTACCTACAATTATTACTCATTTGACAGATTTTTAATTTAGGCTCTTTTTAAAAGAAAATAAATTTTAAAGTTGACCAAAGTATATAGGATAATGAGAAGCACCCCCACCGCAGCAATGGAAGTCATACTAGGACTAACACCACTATTTACACATTACACATCAAAATGGAGGCCACATATCACATACACATTACACATCAAAATGGAGGCCAACTGCAGCGCCTCTAGGATGAAAGCAAACGGGGAATGGAAACAACGCCCCGAGAAAATAGGGCACACAAGAGCCACGGACCTTATCAACGACGAGTATAAGGCCCAGAATGGAAATCAGCATTCCCCTGGGAAACTACGCCACAGTATACCAAGCTGAAGTTCATACGATACAAGCATGCGTACAAAAGAATCTGGAAAAGGGCTACCACGACCAAATGATACCTGTCGGACAGCCAAGCTGCTCTGAAGGCTCTGAACTCCTTCCGATTTACATCAAAAATCACAATGGAGTGCCTTAACGACCTAAAAGACTTGGCAGCCAGAAACAACAAGGTTAAACTCATATGGGTTCCTGGTCACTCAGGGATAAAAGGCAACGAAAAAGCAGATGAACTGGCAAGAACCGGATCTGATCAAAATTTCAGGGGCCCAAAACCCGCCCTTGGAATATCAAAAAAGGTAACCAAAACAACATTAGACAGATGGGCGCAAAAACAACATCTAACTCGATGGAACGGTATACCTGGTCAGGCACACGCACGGGCCGCTATCGATAGGCCCTCGAAGAAGCTATCAGCTGGAATGCTGCTCTTGATGCGCACCCAGTTAAAACAAGTGACCGGCCTACTAACAGGCCATTGTCACTTAAGAAAACACCTTCAACGAATGGGCGTCTATAATGGACCCATTAGATGGACGCATAGACTTTGCGGTGAAGAGGACGAAACCGCCTCCCATATCATATACAGCTGCGAAGCGCTAAACCGTAAAATATTCAAAATCTTCGGAAATATTCGATGTGGCGATAACCTCCCGCATAACAAACTTGGAAGAAAACTACTATACCTCGTAGAAGGAACAAACCTTTTCTAACAACACTGGGGCGCACAATAAGCCAAAAGGCTGCAGTGTAAGAAGCTTGGCCCACACGTCGAAACCGACCCCCGCCTTTAACCAACCAACCAACCATATAGGATAGGACTTTCAATATCTTTAAATTGAAGTAAATTGTGTTTGTGGTGTTTCGAAGAAATTCGGTGACAGCAGAGGGGAAAAAATCGGGTTTATTTAACATGCGGTTGATGCAGGGGTGTCGTTTCACATTTCTCTTGGAGGGGGGGGGGGGGGGGGGGGGGGGCATACCTAATTTAAAAAAAAAAACTTTATGGACGAAAAAAAACACTTTATTGATGCCAAATTAACCAGTGGCGGCTTGTCAGGTGAAGTAGTGGAAGGGGCTCTTCACCAAAAAAAAAAAAAACCAGGAGGAAAGTATACTAGGAATTATAGTAGGATAATATACCGTACACCCTATGACGATTTTTTAAAACTATTTGAAGAGTATAATCTTGCCAACTTCGCCTAAAAGTTTACTGTATATTCAGGTTTCATTCAAAAAAACAGGTTTTAAGGGAAATTGAAAATTGCCGTTATTTTTAAATTCTATAAAAAATTTTACTCGCATCACTTTCTCTTTGAAAATAATCAAATAATTTTAAAATTAATGCTTCTTCAATTTCACAATACCGTAACGTTTTTGAAATAATGTTGATAAATAATGTTACTGTCAAAAATGACAATAAAACTTTTTGCACTGGTAAAATTATACGACGTTCATTATTGACGCAAATTTACTATCTTACCTAGTTTACGAATGTTAGAAAGATAAGCAGATAAGCACTAGCCGTGACGTAACGGTCAGCGGTCATTGAACAGACTTTAAGTACTCATCATCGGAAACAAGGGCGTCCATAAGCCCATAAGGGGGGGGGCAAAACGGGCACTTGCCCCCCCCCCCCCCCTAGGCGCCCACATTACTATTTTATTTCATAATTCAGTATCAATATTGAATATAAAAAAAAATATTGTTTAAGTTTTTGCCCCCCCCCCCCTCTGAAAAACGCTCTATGGACGCCCTTGGTCGGAAGGAAGGTATTGTATTAGCGAAAGAGCTGTCATGCGTATTATGAGAATATTAGTTGGAAATGACAAAACCGATGTGTTTTAATTTTTTAAGTTAAATAAAAGTTAGTCTATAAAATAATATTCAAAATAAAAAAACCTGAATAAACTATTTCAGAAGTCTCGGCTAAGGAATATGGTAAAGAGCTTTGAACCCTAAATTTAAAATTCTATTTAATATTGGTACTTTAATCTTTCAGGGGTGAAATTCTATTCTGAATATTAATGGCGCATCGCGTCGGTCCTCACTTTACCTTTAAAAACGTATAATAATTTATGATACTGCTTTTAAAGGCGAGCAATTTTACATGAATTTTAATTTGAATTATATCAACTTGGTAGTAAATGTCAGTAACAAGAACAAATTTCTATAATTACAAAATAATTTAAAAAATTTATAACCATTTTTATAAAATTATAAATTATTTTCTCAGCTAGCTTCCCGAACTTTTATAACGTGCAAAGTGGTAATTATCTAAATGTAGTAAGGAAACCCGCACTTCTCTTATGGAAAATGGCCCTCGGTTGAATTTCCTAAATTTTTCATATGTTGTAGACTTGTAGAGAGAGAGAGAGAGAATGTAATTCTGATCAAAAGTATTCATGGCCACAACAAAATCTACCGAACACTTTTTGAGATATTCAGATTTTTTCATTTTTCTGTATACGGCAGCTATTTTGTTTTCTCAAGGTCTACTTATAAACTCAATATTTTTATTAAAACTTTTCTTGTTTATTCTTTTTATATAGTACTTTTTTGCAAAATACAGTATTACAAAACTTTAATTATTCGAAACACCCTGTATACCATTAAATATATTTATTTTTAACCATAATATGAACTTGTATAACAGTTTTATTGAAATAAAGAAAATATATTGTTGCTTTATATATTTATTTTTTGTGCTTTGAGTTTGTTCGACGCTGTATATATCCAGAACTGGTCATAGGAAAAGTGAAGTCTATAGTAAAAATGTAAGTAAAACACTTCAAGCAAAAAATATACAAATATAACGATTTTTAAACGATCTAATTTTAGTATACTGAGTGATTTATAAATAAATGTATTTTTTTATACAGTGTGTCCACGGATGGAGCTAACTATACTTGTAAAAAACTTTCAATTTTTCGAAAAAAAGTCATTCTTCATCATTTCTTTTGCTCATTAAATAAATATAATTCACGTAAGAAAATTTCCATTTTTTTATACAGGGTGCACAAAAAATGTAAAAATGATATGAATGATCAAAATAAAAGAGATTGGAAAGAGAATTCAAAAAGCCGAATAAAGTTTTGAGATATGACCTGTGGTAACTACGATATTTTATATTAAAACTTTAATCTGAAGGAAAATATCAATAATTTATTTAACTTTAATATAAAATATCGTAGTTACCACAGGTTATATCTCAAAACTTTATTTGGCTTTTCGAATTCTCTTTCCAATCTCTTTTATTTTGATCATTCAAAAAAGTTGGATCAAAAATTTTTTATTTTGCAAACCTACATTTTTAAATTTTTTGTGCACCCTGTATAAAAAAATGGAACTTTTCTTACGTGAATTATATTTATTTAATAAGCAACAGAAATGATGAAGAATGACTTTTTTTCGAAAAATTGAAAATAAAGTTTTTTACAAGTATAGTTAGGTCCATCCGTGGACACACTGTATATCTCATATCATCGGCAATACCTTGTAACTTTGATAATTCAATATATTTGGAACCATAAGATAAGCGATAACACGAACATAAAAATATATCTATGATTTTTGAGCCACCCTGTAAAAATACAAAAAATGTAAATTCTGATATCTTGCTCCAAACTAATATAATCTACTGTCTTAGTTTTTTAATATTTAATTTAATGCTAAAATGTTACGATTTAACCAAAAATATTTATAATTTTCGTCACTCACCCGGTAGCGATTTTACAAAATATAAACCATTACAGCACAAGACACGCCCCTAATTACGAAATTAAAAAATATAATCGGCCTCAGCACAATCCTGCAAAATCGTTTGCAGCACAACGTGGCTGATCCATATAAATAAATATTGATGAAATATATTTTTCTTAACCATCCGCACGAGTCCCACCGCCTGACGAGTCCTTTTCTACAAATTCCGTCGAGAAGGTATTATATTGGCAACCGGTTTGTTCGTTGTTACCCAGGGCATTTTTTTTTCCACAAATATTATTTTATAAAAATAAAATTAAAAAAAAATGCTCTGGGTAACAACGAACAAACCGGTTGCCAATATACCTTTCCAGCCACGTTGTGCTGCAAACGATTAGATTTTGCAGGATTGTGCTGAGGCCGATTATATTTTGGAATTTCGTAATTGGGGCGTGTCTTGTGCTGTAATAGTATATATTTTGTAAAATCGCCACCCGGTACCTATAAAATCAAAAAATTTAGATTATTTTTATAGTATTCTATCCTATCCCAGACACTGTAAACAAAAATCCAGAAAAACAAAACGACATAATATGATAAAGCTCGAAAATTGGATGTAGTCAGGTCCACTAAGTATACACTTGGATACAGCAATCTTATTGCATACTGACTGTTCAATGTAAGACTCTGCAACGGATGACGATTTCCATCCATCTAAGCGTTTTACTCTTACTAAATCAGCACCAGAGTTTGCCAACATGGTAGCTGAAGAACAACGGAAATAATGCCCCGTGTACATTTCTGAATTTGGTAGCTTTAAAAAATCCTCAATCTTCTTGGGTATCTTATATACAGGGTGTCCGGAAAATACGTGTACTACGTTTGACGACAGACTCCTGACGTCAAAATAGGTCGATCTAAGCCGACTTAGTGATATCCAAAAGTGTCTCGTTTAGCCGGTAGAGGGCGTCAAAAAATTTGTAAAAATATTGATTTTTCCTAAATTACGTGAAAACCTGCTAATCGATTTTAATGATTTTTAGTATGTAGACTAATACTATAAAATTACGTTTTCTAGTAGTATAGTCACCGGCTGTACCTAAATAAGTGGAAGTGTTATAAAAGTGATATAATACGTCAACATTTCTCCTCATTTTTTATATGAGCGGCGTTATGACAACCCAAATATTTTTGTAGAGTGACTGGATGTATTTGGAAGCTATTTTACCTCTTTAATATTTTTCGTTGAATGAGCTGTTTCCATTTTTAATGGTAAAATGAACTTGTAATTCAAGAATGTTGATCGTATACTTGAGTAAATTTCATAGGCTGGCGACAATTTGTCAATAATTGACAAATTATTAAATGCCATAGCAACAAGCTCAGTTAAAAAATTATTGTTACAGGTAATTTGATTTTAATATTATTACTAATAATACTAAATATTGTAAATATTTTCTTCTGGCAAAACAGCTCATTTAACGAAAAATATTAAAGAGGTAAAATAGCTTCCAAATACATCCAGTCACTCTACAAAAATATCTGGGTTGTCAAAACGCCGTTCATATAAAAAATGAGGACAAATGTTGACGTATTATATCACTTTTATAACACTTCCACTTATTTACAGCCGGTGACTATACTACAGAAAACGTAATTTTATAGTATTAGTCTACATACTAAAAATCATTAAAATCGATTAGCAGGTTTTCACGTAATTTAGGGAAAACCAATATTTTTACAAATTTTTGACGCCCTCTACCGGCTAAACGAGACAATTTTGGATATAACTAAGTCGGCTTAGATCGACCTATTTTGACGTCAGGAGTCTGTCGTCAAACGTTGTACACGTATTTTCCGGACACCCTGTATAATGTTAATCCCCACTGGTTGAGTGGTGCAATTTTGCTGGCGGTAATTTACAAAAAACTTACTGCGAGGTACGTTTTTGGGGCGCAGGCCAATGTACTTTCTCACAATTTCCAATAAACTCACTCCACTTTTCTTGTCAGTAATACAAAACGACCTATCCTGCTTGGTTTTAGTATCAAATAATGAAACGACTATCACCGATTTTCTGTCGTCCACATTAAACACTTCTAACTTGTGCAATTCATCGGACCTAGTCGCTCGTTTCTGATATGGCAACAAGATTTATTAATAATTAGATATTTACATAAATAGGTTTTAAATAAAAAAACAGCTTATATTATTATATTATTATTTTTTGTAGATTTTTCTAACAATTCCGTGTAATTTTCAAAGTTTTTATTTAATAAACTAGTTATTGTACCTGTAGTTCATTAAGTTGTGAAGTAAAGTTTCTTTCTATATCTTTAATAGCTTTCTCTGTACTTTCCAATCGTTGGGCGACATTAATGAAGTCTTCAGGAGGTTTTGGTCGCTTTTGTTAATTGCCTTGGTATTTCTTCCCGATTTCTTTGGTCGCGACATATTAAATATATATGATTCTTAAACTACCAACTGCGCCATGTTAAGTTTATAAATTATATAATAATATGAATAATTATTTAATAATAACTTTATTTTTTATATATTTTGCAAATCAATCATAAAATGACAATGACAATCTTTCACCAGTCCAGGTAAGACTTCAGGATCTGTCACAATAAGCCCTATTTTTATCTTTCTCGCACATATGCTGGTACAGTTTAATACAGAGAGGGATAAGGTACAGAATGTTGGCCATGCTCATTCTAAATGAATATTCTGTTCCTACCAACGTTAGGAGATGAACAACCTTATAAAACAAAATTCCTACAATAGCGCCACTAGCGACCGAAGGCTAAATTAAACGAACAGGGGACGACCTTCACCATTTAAGGTAGGAGTATCAACATGCTTGCCAACCTATAACCTATTTCGCGTAGATTTATTTATGTTTTCTAGCTTTTATACAAAATTTAAAGAAAATCAGTATCGACTTGATATTCTATAGGTAATAATTGACATATTTAATAAATATCAAGGAATTTCATAACATATTTTAGGAGAATTGTATAGCAAAAAATATCGGGTAAGATTTTTTTTAACATTATTATGTCATTGTCACTCATTGTTCTTTCACTATACAATTCTCCCAAAATTAGCAATAAAATAAATTGATATTTTTGTAATATATCAGATAATACCTAAATAATGTACCGACGATATTGATTTTCTTTAAATGTTTGTTATTAAAATAATAAACTCAAAAAATCAACGCGAAATAGGTTATAGGTTGGCAATAGATTGAATGACGTTGAGAATTCAACCTTAAGTTATCCTAGCCTGTTTGTTGACCGAGTAATTCATATCCCTAGTAATGGAGCAAGATAGTTGCGATATTTGTGCCAAAAATTACAATTTTCTTTAAAATTTTATTTTTCACCTGAATTTGAAGTCTTGCTATAGAAAAAAATGTTGCATTGCACACGACGATAAAATCGCATTATCTTCTCGAGCGTAATTTGCGTCTCGAGTCTCAAAGATAAAGTACAATTTAATCGTCTTGTACAATAAATAACTATAAAATGTAGTGTAAATTCTAGTTTAATGTTGTTTTTACTGGATAACTAATCAACCGGAACGTTTCCTTTTGTTTTTCCATTGTGGAAATTTTTGTTTTTATTACTCGTTGAAATATTCGTTTCGTATTTTTGTGTTTAAAAATAGCAAAAAACAATGTGTTATAATAATATAGTTGTCTGTATGTAAATAGTGACAATGAAGCTAGATTTTATATTATATTATTTACCTGAAAATTTCCGATCAGTTATGATTTATAGAAAAAAAATGATAAAAGCAATTCCCAGTGACAACTGGACACCATCAAAATAGTATGTAGGCAATTTACTCTATACATTTTGCTTAAATTGACAAATTATTATACATAATTCGCGACGACCTTTATCGGTAATTAAATGATTCTCTGTATCAAAAATTTTGACAAAAACTATAAAACGTTATAAAAAAAGGTTCATTTTTTCTTTTGGTTCTTGTTTCTATTGTTTTTTGGCAACGCGTTTCGATTTTTCTCTGGCTACCTTGCAATATCGGTAATAAAGGTAGCTTTTTTATCGAGTGATACTTATTGGATTATTTTTAAAGTTTATCGTAAATCTTTAGATTTGCGAGATTGCTCGTTCTCGCATATTTTTTATCTCTCTTGCAGAAAATACTCTCGTCTCTTCTCGCAGGAGACCGGAACTCTCTGTCTCGTTCTCGTCGCGTCTCGTCTCGCAGGAGATCGGAACTCTCTCGTCTCGTTCTCGTCGCGTCTCGTCTCGCGAAAATGAGACGAGACGAGAAAAAGCAAGGCGAGAGTAAACCACTAGTCCTTTGTGTTTCCCTAACGACAAATCCAAGGTTTTTAGAAAGTACGTTTTTAGGGATAAATCAACTTTTAAAATATTTTCGCCATGGGCGTTTATTAAAGAAAATTTAATATTTTAAAAAATTTTCAACGCTTTACGAGCAATTAGACACGTCGGCGTTTCCGTATTAAACGCATTGAGTTTTTTAATGCTACTTTTGCCCTCCGTTTATTTTCATTATGTTAGATATAATTAGCAGGGTATCTTTAGGGCGTTGGGTTTGTTCGTCATTTTTGACCGGCTATAAAAGTACTTACTACTTTTTGGTAATAATTTCAGTTTGAACTTAGATACGATATTATAGAATTTTTCAGCTAATTTTATTCTGTATCAAAAGAATTAGTAGGTATCATTTGAAATAGAATATTCGCTTACTATACAAAACGCCTTGAAATCTCTCGTTTTCTGACAGACGACACCAGAAATTTGTCATCGATCAGCTGATATTGGGACATAATAATATCCCCAGATTAGTAGTGGATCGTAATGAGCCCACATACCAAGTTACAAATTCCTTTTTTTATGTAATTTTTGTTACATTCGATTATATTTTAAAAATGTTTAGTGGTTTTGATGCCCTTTATTTTTATTTTTATTGAATTTTAATTACTTTTGTGTGACCAATAAGTACCTACAATTATTATTCATTTGATATTTAAGTACCTTTAGATAAGCTAACAATAATCACGAAAGTGGCAAATTAATGGCTTCGCGCATGTAAACAATGCTTAAAATTTTAAGTTATTGCTTAAGAAATTGTTAAAGTTGACATTTAATTTATTTTTAAGTGTAAACAGCTAAAATTTGCCCCAAGTTCTTGCCAAAAAATTGTAATTTCTTCTTAATTTTTGACCAAGTTGAGAAATAAGTAATTTCTGGCATTTTTAGTAGTTGCAAACCTATCAGATTTTGAGGATAGAAAATTGTTTTTAAGGGTTTGTTTCTAAAATTTGTTTAACAATGATTCGCCATCGTGTTCTTAGTTCAGAAAAGGAAGAGAACAAGTCAAATAAACTATAAAACTTATAAAATCGAATATAAAATACAAACAAAACCAGCAAAATAACCAATCTTTGATGTTATTGCGTACGTAACTTCAAGTCAAATATTAGTTGGTATATAATTTGTATTGATTTACAATTAGGCAAAAAATTGGGTACGTGTAAAACATTTTCAAGCACAATTTCTTGTTCAAGAAAAAAAATTTGCCGGAGAACTGACCCATGGATTAATATAAACTACCTATGTATATACATTTTTTCTTTTACATTATACTCGTAATATACTTAAGTATAGAAAAAGTGTCTTTTAAACTTTTTAAAGCAATATATTTCCCGTACAATGGGCGTACGTAATTGGATTGTAGGGCTGAAGAAAAATAAGTAGAAATAATTTTTCTGACTGCCAATCTTAAAAAATAACAACAACTTTTTATCCTGACCTTTAAAAATCAGCTGTTTGAACTGGAAAGAATTATTTATATGCTTTTTTAAGGATTTTCCTAGTTTTCATCGTTTTTTTATGATGTGACTATTGTTAAACTATCTTAGTTCGTTTCATAAAAGCGATATAATTCAACATAATACGGATAGCTAGAAAGTTAGGGAAGTTACCACGGTTAATGGTTTAAGTCTTCGAATTGTACGTAAGTAGGTATATAGGTATACATACTAAAAACTGTGATAAATGAAATATCTCTGCTATGTAAAATTAAAACACTTGTTAAATTGGGTCAAGTTTAACCTTTAATTAAAATATAAGAAGGTAAAGTAGCCCTGAATGCATTATTTTGTGTTTGGTTTGAGTAATGGAATACATAGGAACCGTAGAAGCAAAAAAAGTGTAAAATGGGGGTTTCATTAACAGTGAAATTAAAGTACCGGTTGAAATAAATTATTTAACATTATGTTAGCCGATACAGGGTGCCCGAAATTGGTGATGACAGTATTGCGATCTTGGAAACTATAAGAGATAGAAAGACGGTTAAATGAAAAAAGTTTTAGGCAATTATGCATGTTTGCAATTTATTGATGCTTGAGAATCGATTCTGTTTTTTTTTGGTTCTTCATTATATTTTGAATAAATTAAAATTGTAGAATTGTTTCGTTTTCTTAGATCGGTTGTAACTATGTTATTTTCCAATATTAATTAAATCTGTAAACATATTTTTATAGCAACTTTTTACATATTTTCTTAGATTGGTTGTAACTATGTTATTTTCCAATATTAATTAAATCTGTAAACACATTTTTATAGCAACTTTTTACATATAATATGCCTACTTGCTTATATTTTAGTTTCATCGTTTTGGTTTCCTGGAACCATTATCGATATTCTTTTTTCTTATGGCCGCCATATCGGATTTTGTATTAATAGAAAAGTACTTAATTTTCCCTATAATACGATACTAAACACTATTATAAATCAAAAATTTATAACTTCAAAAAATCTAAAAATATAATTTTTATGGAAAATTCGAACATATTTGGTAACACCCACATATCAAAGGATCTTTTTACTAAATAATTAAGTTAACTTAATGACAATATATGTTTATACGATTCTTAATTAAGGTAAGGTGGTTTTAGCAAGATGGTTTCCCCTTGCCCTATTCCAGACAAGTAAAAACATTTTTATCGGAGACTTTCGGAAAAAGTTAGTATCTTATCCGTGGCATCGTGCGCTGGCCTGCTAGGTCCCCGGATTTTAACCCAGTAGACTAATATTTATGGGAATTTGTCAAAATTGAGGTATACGAAGTTGATCCCCCTTAAACCCGCCAAGTTCTTGGGTAACGAACTCGGGATATTTTTAGTCATTAACAGTACTATAGTCGTCAGCGATGTATTGAAAAAAATGGTCGACATTTTGAACCTTTGTATTAGTTTTTTGATGGGTGTTGATAATGTTTTCACCTTAATTCCGAATAGTATAAACATGTATTGTTATTAAGTGTTAACTTTATTTTTAAGTAAAAGGATCATCCGATATGTTTGTGTTGCCAAATATGTTCGAATTTTCCTTAAAAATGTTATTTTTAGTTATTTTGTGGTTATAAATTTTTAATCTATAATAGTGTTACTATAGTTTTTCTATAATAAATGAAGTACTTTTTGATAAAAAAAAAATCCACTATGGCGGTGAAAAGAAAAAAGAAAAATGATGATTCTAAAAAATCAAAACGTTGTAACTAAAATATTACCAATGTTGTTCTATGTAAAAAATTTCCAACAAAATGCGATTAGAGATAAAAATATCGGGAAATAACATAGTTACAACCGATCTAAAGAAGTGCAACATTTTAGTTTATTCAAAATATTTCAAAAACCAAAAGAACCAGAATCAATCCGCAAGCACCAATAAACTGCTAACACAATTGCCTAAAATTATTCTCATTTAACGGTCTTTCTATCTCTTATAGTTCCCGAGATCGGAATATTGTCGGCATCAATTTTGGGCACCCTGTATACTAGTTTAGAAAGATTACCATATTAATATATAATAGGATAGCGAATAAATCTATAATAACCTTTTTTGGGTCTAGGTACTTTACGTAAGTCAAAGTATAATTATTACTATTACTATTGTTGTTTGTAGGGCAATACAAAAAAAAAGTATTTAACATTATGTTGGCCTGCATATAAGTTTAGAAAGGTAGCCGTATCAATGCAAGACCTAATCCAATAGTGGGTATAGTCACAAGAATAAATATTGTTATTTATTCTTGTGGTATAGTCTTCTCATATAGTCCATTAGGTCATTTAGACCATGACAAATTCATTTATAGGAATAAAACAACATTTTTACCTAAAGGACAGACAAGGTAATTTGACCTCTTTTTGTTGGGGTCATAATAAATAGATAATTATAGTAAAAATTATTATAAACAATATTATAATACACAGGTAAAACCTAAGGGTAAAACGGTTTGAATTTTGCACGTTTGCAATATTTATAAAACTAAGATCCAGGGCTTAGGGTCCAATTTTCTACGAAGCCAGACTGATCTTCAGCAAATCCACTTTTTATGTTAGCAATTTTTTCTTATTCGTTGAAACACTTAACGCAATATATTGTATGAATGCTGCTAGAAGATAAAATAAAAGAGAAAACAATGCACTAAACCAGTGGTTCCCAACCTTTTTAATGTGTCAAGCTACTTCAATAGTTTTGGAATAGACAGTGAGCTACCTAGCGCCCGTAAGCAACGTAAGCCAACCTAAATAAAATAATACACAGTTGTATTTTCAACACAGATTTATTAGGTTTTTCAACATATTATACTAATAAAAATAAACTAATACTATATTTTAGTTAATTTTAGTACAACTACTAGATACATACTTAGTTAACTAAGTATTCATGAAAAAAAACTACAGGTAAAAAATAAACATTTTTATGCTATTTACGGTTACAATACGATTTAATAAAACTAAAAAACTATTTAAAGTAACAAAAAGAGTAATACATTATTTTAATGCATGTTCAATGAGATGACACTCAGACTCATTAATAATTTTTTTAATGCTTGCAGTATAGTTTGATTCAGCCATTCGAATACAATTATTCAAATGTTTATCTGTAAGTCGATTGCGGTATTTGTTTTTAATTAACTTCATATTGGAAAAAGAAAATTCACACAAATATGTTGAACTAAACAACGCTTCCACTTTCAAGGCAACACAACATAAGACTGGATATTTACTATTATAAAGTTCCAATGGATTTTGAGACATCTTTTCTCAAAGAATATCAAAAGGCTTGGTATTGTGGTTGATTAGGTTTTGTTTCGAAAATTCAAGCTTATTTATAAATGCGTTTATATCAGAATTTATTTCCGCTAGTTGTTTGTCTTTACCCTGAAGCTGCAAATTAAGTTCATTTAATTTTTTTGTAAACCAAAATATCTAAGCCCGGTTAAATTTTCGAGTTCTGGAATCGGTGCATCGCATTGTTTGATAAATTGGATAATAGCAGGTAAGACACCATTAAAACCTGTTAGCACTCGTCCCATACTCAACCATTGAACTTTAGAGTGAAAAAGTAGTTTCCCATATACCCTGTGGCCCAAATTAAGTTGGAACATAATTTACACCTTAATAACTTTTTGTTTAATGATTTGTTTTTGTTTCTTTTTTTCATTTAGTTTAGTTAATGTCTTCTTGTTGTATTCTTAAAATTTGGTAGACGAATTTTGGCCAGGACCGGACTTAGGACGATTTTATTAAATCGGTGCATTTAAGCTCGTTGCAAAAACGAACCGCGCTACTTGGAAACCAAATAATATTTTTTTTAAGAAGAGCATTTATGGGAAAACATGTCCTGAAAATATTAATATTTTATATATATAAACGATGAAATATTAAGGTGATATTTGTTTATTATAAAATTAGATATCCAAATATCCTATAAGAATTATAAAACAATACAATTACTGCTAGGTTACTAAAAATACCAACAAACAAAAACAATATTTTATAGAAATCGATTGTGGATTAAGCTCCCCTCATTATCGACTACAGCCTGTAAGTGTCTTCTCCATCTGCTAATGGAATTATTTATAATGTGTTGACTAAATCCATTCCAGCAATAATTATTGATCCTATTTTTAATTCTTGGATTGTCGTAATATTGTAATTCGCATAAACCATAGACTCCAGAATTCCCCATATGCTGTAATCGACGGGGTTTACATCAGGGATGTTCGGCGGCCACAAATCCGGCTCAAAAATATTCGGGCAATTTTCTTCTAAAAATCCTATTGTGCTGCGAGAGGCATGGGAGGGGGCACCGTCTTCTTGAAAGCAGTAATTATCATTTATATTTTTAATTTCATACAGCAAATTTGCAAGCACATGCTGTTGGTACACTTCTGAATTTATCTTAACATTTTTGGCAATAAAGATAACGCTGGTTTTTCCTGATTTAGAAATACCCAAAGACACCATACAGACTGTGCAAAAAGTGCCCTTGGAATTAAAAGCATATCCAACGGAACTTCTCGCTTTTTGGCGGCAGTTGAGTAAAGCCTGTTATTTTAAGTATTTTTCGGTTGACGTAAAGAAAAAACTTTTTCGTCAGAAAACCAAATTTTTGAGATATCTTTCCTGCCACGAAATCTTCTTAAAAGTTGTTGGCATCTTAAAAGCTTTTTTTTTATTTTCTACAATTAATTTTTGGCAATACACTTTTTTGTATACCTTTAAGTTAAGATCGGTTCTTAAAATTCTTTGCACTGTGGTTCGCTTTATTCTTGTGGTTCTTGAAATTTTTCTTGCACTTCTAACATCTGGTGGACTATTTTTTTCGACAATTTGTCGAACTCTTAAAATATTTTTTTGACAACGTCCAGTTCTTTTTCTACCACGACCTGCCTTAATTTGAATAGTTCCATTTTCCCGATAATATTTTAAAAAATTGCTTACGGTACTTAGGTTCCAGTTTTTTTCTGGAAACATTTTAACTATTTTTCGCGCACCCATATTTTTTTGCATAAACTCTTTAATTAAAATTTTATGTTCCAAAGAAAGAAACATGTTTACTTATTTAAAATTATACAGGCTATACTGAAATGTCAACAATTTGACAACAAAAATGTTTGATTCCAAAGCCACCTTGATTAAGGTAAGTAATGTAAAATTTACTACTTTAATATTTATTAGGTAAAATAGTCCAGCACCTTACAACAAAAAAAATCATCGTTCCTCAGTTTTTGATTCTAAAATATTGATATTTTCAAAAACATGTTTTCCCATAAATGCCCTTCTTAAAAAAATATTATTTGTTTTCCAAGTAGCGCAGTTCGTTTTTGCAACGAGCTTAGATGCACCGATTTAATAAAATCGTCCTAAGTCCGGTCCTGGCCAAAATTGGTTGACCCAATTTTAAGGTCACAATAAGAGGACATTGACTAAAGTAAATCCAAAAAAGCACAAAAAATAAATCATTAAACAAAAAGTTATTAAGGTTTAAATTATGTTCCAACTTAATTTTGGCCACAGTGTAGACAGTGAATTTCATCGGCCAAGGTTTTGATTAATCTTCTTTGTAACGCTTGAGCTCTCATCTTGTTTACAATTTTTACTACCAATTTCATAAGGTTGTTTAGTTTCATTTTTGCGACA
Source organism: Polydrusus pterygomalis (assembly GCA_963969555.1). NCBI lineage: Eukaryota > Metazoa > Arthropoda > Insecta > Coleoptera > Curculionidae > Polydrusus > Polydrusus pterygomalis. Next base: position 114,586,544 of record OZ018378.1, on the reverse strand, counting down.
TAACGCCACGAGGCCCTTATCACAACCCACCATAGCTGGAGCGCCATCGGTTGTCAATCCTACCATTTTCGATATTGGAATTTTCTCAGAAGAAATAATAATTTTGAGATGAGAAAACAACTCTTGTCCAATAGTATGTCCTTTCAGATGAATAAACATTAAAACATCTTCTTTAATCGTAAAATCACTGAAAACCATTCTGAGGAATACGGCCAACCACATGTGTTGATTCGTCCAATTGCAGCGAAAAATAAACACAACTATCCAGGTCACTTCTTAACTGTAAAAAATTACCATTGCACATTACTTCTACTCGTCTCATCACTGAATTAGCAGAAAGTTGCATACAGTAGGTATAGCAGACACTATCTCGTCTTTATTTCTAAAGTTAGGAAACAACGAAACTGCTGCTTCTAAAAACACCGGTTTTATCATTACTTCCAAATTTTTAAAACAGTGTATAATTTCTAATTTTTCATCATCAACAATAATATTTATATCTGTATTATTCACATTATTTCCAATATCCATACATTTCTTTTAGAAACATTTAATTTTAATTTATTTATCTTTAACCAATTTGATATAGATTTTCATTCAAATTATAAAATTTCTATACAATCAAAAATGTTTTTACACTTTATTATATAATAAAGTATCGTCAGCAAACATTTGAATAAAACTTTGTTTTAAAACATTTGGCATGTCATTTATGTAAAGAATAAAGTTTGAAAATTAAAAAAAATTGGTTAGATCTAACATAGGCTAGTCCAGACCTACAAACATTTGCCCGCAAACATATAAACATCTGTAAAAAAAACTGTTTAAAAGCTGATTAAAATGTGTTTGCAAACATATATTTAAAAACATTTAAACACATGTTTAATGTTTTTTGCTTTCCCGTTGGAATGGGAAACGCGTGTTTTTATACTCGCGAAGGAGCAAGTCTGGATGCGTTCCGAGGCAAACGTTTGCAAATTACACAAATGCCCGCCACTGCCTCACTATTCAGCGACATGTTTTCGTCTTTGGTTTGGATTCACTGGCTACCATGCTTGAACTTAAATGTTTATGTAAACAACACATCAAACACAAATGTATAAATGTTTTGTTTGCAAGCAAATGTTTCTAAATAATTGTTTGCGTGCAATGTATGTAAGTCTGGACTAGGCTTAACACGAACGTAAAAATCCACATAAATTTGGACTGATTCAAACAACTTACTCCATTTTTTAAGGTTTACAAAACGGTTTTATAGATATTACTTGGTCATTATTTTTACTTACTAGGTACTACTACTGTGGTATAATATGATGGTGTTAGAAAATAGCTATCTTGACGACGTTTTTTAAAAGTAAATAATATAATAAAAATATTTCTTAAATCCACAATAATGGTTTTTACAATAAAGTTCTATAAGAAAACAAAACAAACAAATATAAAATGAAAACTGCCTAAAGGGATAATAAAACATTGCTTCGCTTTTTTCTAATTTGCTAAACAAATAAAAGAAACATAAACGGTAGAAGCAAAAGAAACATGATATTTGGTGTAAAAAAAAATTCATAAACTTTGGTTCCCTAAATAATTCTTTACATAAGGTTTAAATAAAATTTTATTTTTATTAAAATTATTTTATATAGTAGAAAGTTTTATGTATGTATTCTTGTAGTCACAGAATATATCGTTGTGTAGCTATATATTTTGTGCCGTAGAGCTTAAAGGCAGATTTTACTAAATAAATAATACTTTAAGTACAAACAAAAAAATTGGGTTTTACCAAACAATTAGGTAAGTTTCAAGATGGTGGACCGACGCGTATGTTTCAGAGTTTTCCCCCTAGCACATCATATAAAAAGAAAAATGTTATTATCCAAATAGCACACAATGACCAATGGACGTCAATTTAACCATTTAAGGATGTCATATGGATATTCATTTATGTAAAGCCAATGGACATCTTGATTTGTATGTTCATTGATAATCCAGAATATCCATGGTCCACTGTCGAATGTCACTTGGACATCCATTTTTGCACAGCCATAGGACATGTGAATTTAGATGTCCATTGATATAATGCGGAGTATCCATGGTCCTGTAACGGAGGTCCCATTGATATATTCATTTTAGGAAAGCAATTGGACATACGGTTTTGGATGTCCATTGGTAATGCAGAATATCCATGGTTCTGTAACGGAGGTCCTATGGATGTCCATTTTGATAAATGGATGAAGGAAACTTGTGTATTAGGTGTAATGTTTATAAACTAATAGCAGGGCGCTTTCGGCCCATCGGCCATCCTCAGTGCCTCTTGCAAAGCAATAATAAACTTAAAAAGTATGAAAATATAAAATTTTATAATAAAAATTTCAAAATTCTATGTGAAAATAAGTAAAACGGGTCATTAGTTACTTTGTCAGGAGTTGCACATAAAGTCTTTCAACATAAAGTATAAGGGTAAAACTACAAATAACGGAGCAAGATAATTAATACAAAATCACATATTAGAATTGTTAACAATGTTTGAAAACGTCTTGAAAAATAAATATTTAATAAAAATCCCAGATGAACTGTTTGTTGCTATGTGTCGAAAATGCAAAAAGGGTGGAAAAACTTTAACTTAACTTTGACGTGCTTCCTGGAGAGGGCAATTGGGTTAGAGCGGGAAAATTCATAACAAAACAATTTGTGAAAACACCAAAGCGAAACACAGTTGCCAATACTTGAAACTTCAGATATATTGAAAAATTTATAATTTAGGTAAATAAGAATCCAAACAATGTATTGGAAACTATTATATGGATATGTTAGATTTTGTGTTCTGCATATTTCAGTTATTGTTAAATCTCTGACAAAACAAGGTTGTACCCATGTATTATTTATTGTAGGTAGGTACGTTTTTATTTTCGAAAAGTTCATTTATTGCTTTGCAGGAGGCACTGAGGATGGCCGATATGCCGACAGCGCTCTGCTATTAATATATAAACTTTACACCTAATACACAAGTTTCCTTCATCCATTACTTAAAAGGTTTACAAAGCCTTTATAACCCTTTTATATTGATAAAGCCATTGAACATAATAATATGCATTTGGATGTCCATTGTAACGGAAGTCACATTTGGATTCCTGCTATACACGTGGCACTAAAACATATTTCTCCCTTACTTACTGCCATTTACAAATTGGTGGAAAATTTTGTGATTTGTGGAAGTGGGGAGTTGTATAATATTTAGAGATCTCCAGTGAGTTATGCCCCATATAAGGAAAATACTGAGGAGTTCCTTTATGTTGTCTACCTGGGCCCAGAGAACGAGAACCCACTATTTTTAACTTTGGTGTCTATGTACTGCGTACTTGTATCTTAATGGACAGCTTATGAATGTCATCCTAAATGACATTCAATGGATGTCCTAAAAGGCCCATCCTGTGAATGTCCTAATTTGAATAATCAATTGGACATTCACTGGGCAAAAACTAAACCATATTTGAACATTTTCTGGACGTGTGACGACAATTTTCGAAATTCCATTCGACGTAAATAAGGGGACAGTTTATGGACGTCATCCTAGAGGACATTCACTGGAGGTCCTAATTTGTGACATTTGTATAATCCATTGGACCCCAATTAAACCAAAAATAAACCAAATTTGGACATATTTTGGACATAATTTGAACGAACAAACGACATTTAGAGGTTTTAGCGAGTTTTTGTAGATCCCACCCCACGCAATTATAACGTATCCTGTCGATAATTTCCGAACGTCCATTGGACGTTCATAAGATGTAAGTGTGCTGTTTGGGTATATAGGCCACAATTTTACACAATATAAATTTTCAATTTTCATTTAATGCCTAGTCCACATACAAAATTTCGTCATTTCCCGTCAAGTAGTTAAACTTTCGCGCTAAAAGACAGATAGACAGATCGATGGAAATGGAAAATATTATTTTTATGACCTAGGGAACGTCGTACAGTTGAGTTCAGAAAGAAGTAGGACATCGATTGTGTGTTGTAAACCTACCCATAATCCCCGAAAGTTCATAAAAAGGTAGGACAAGCTGACCGTGTTCAAATTATAACAGACACACTTTTTATTCATTGGGCTAGACTTATATGTGTCATAATTTTTATTACCATTTTTTCTTTATTTCATTAAAAAATAACAAGTCTAACTTAATTCAAACATTTTATTGTACATAATAGTTAACTAAAAAAAGAAAATTACACCTATTTAATATTTAGTAATCGCTTCATTTTTTTGTAAAAGCTCATTCATGTCTATTGGGTATCGATAAGTATAGACCTCTAACAAAATTAAGATCATCACTTAACTCGTTCCACGTTTCTTCAATAAATGAAACAAGTTCATTTCTGTTAGCTGGTCTGAAATTTGCTTTATATATTTTTCGTGTCATTAGACCCCACACGTTTTCTATTATATTAATATCGGGACTTTTTGAAGGCCACGGCAAAGTTTCCACGTTATTTTTCTGGAACCAATCTTTGACAATACCCGCGCTGTGAACAGGGCAGTTGTCGTGTTGGAAAATAAAGCTCTGATCAGGGAAATGTTGCGATACACTAGGCATCATAATATTTTCCAAAATGTTTTTGTAAGTGACTGCATTAAACCTTTCATTTACAATCCAACACATTCCAAGTCCATGATAACTCACCCATGCCCATACATTTACCGAAAATCTCCCTGATCTTTCGGAATTACTGATAACATTTTCAGTATATCTTGTATTGCGAGGTCTGTATACCCTGATATGTCCGTTGAACGTCGACTGGAAAACTTTTTCGTCAGTAAAGACTACTCTATTCCAGTCTGGCCGCAAAATATTATTTAAGGCAAAAATAATTCGTGCCTGCTTGTGTTCTTCCCCTAATTTAATTTTTTTGGCGGCAACATAATTTTTTAAATGTGATTCTTTTACCCTCCGATAACCTCTGTCGGTCTCGAACCAGGAAAATTTGTTTGCTGAATAGCAGCTCGCATTAATTGAAAGGGATTTTCCTCGAAGTATTGCACAAGACCATTGTCATGTTCTTGCGTTGTTTTTCTTGGTCTTCCAGGAGGCTTTTTCTTATCTAAAGTTCCATCCGCTTCCTATCTGTACTTAATATTTTCTACCGTTTTTTTTGCTACTTGCATTATAGCGGCAACGTCTCGTATAGGTATTCCGTCATTTAAAAACACGATTATTTGAGCCCTTTGAACATTGTCAAGCCTAGGCATTATGCTTCGAATCAATAACTACTTGTAAAAAATATATTTTTTTAAATTTAAAAAAAGGATGTCAGTGTCATGTCAAACTTTTGATGTTTTTTAAAAGCCTGATTTACATAGGATAAGAATCCGTGTCCTACTTCTTTCTGAACTCAACTGTACATTTTATAGTGTTTCTAAACTTTTTTGTTTCGCGATTACTTTTGTGAAGTAAGTAAAAACAGCGATATGCAGGCAAAAGTTCTCCAATACCTACGTTAAAAATAACGGTAATAATTTTATTTAATTTTCTTGCTTCTATCACTCCGGTATGATTGTAGGTGCTTCGTTACTCCGGGATGAGGTTTAAAAATTAAAATGGGATCACAGACGCTATAACGATTAACATGAAATGGTAACTTTTTCTAGCGCGGATGATTCTTTAAAGTATCTACTTTTATTTTCAGACGCAAGTGAGACACAACATCGCACTAAGGCTGCAAGTGAGAAACAACACGATCTTTGGTGTTACAAATGCGATTCCATGGTTGATGGGGAAAAATGTTTAGATTTGGTGGGAAACTACAGTCATTTACATCATAAGTGCCAGAAAGAACAGAAAAAATGTCAGGTAAGTGAAGAATATAAAAAGCAGAGGATGTAGGGTGATGCAAAAGCGGTTAATGGCGGTCAGTCGGCAATACCGGTCACATCTGTGCTCACCTCAAACTCAATATCGTCTTGCCATTTTCACATCAATTAATGAAATGCAAATTTAGAACCAAAATGTATTATCTGCAACAGGCTAACAGATGTTTTAGGAAAAGAAATCAGTGAGGGATTAAAACATCTTTAACTCTAATTTTAATTTACACAGTCTTAAAAATATACTAATAACGTGGGTACTAACTAATTTTACAACACCAACAAATAAAATAATACATAATTAATAAATTGGTTTAATCTAAACCTAATTCTTTTTCACTGTTAGAGTCGTCATTTAGGTTAATAACAATAGGTCGTATATTAGTTTGTATATAAATATGCGAATCTTCGACTCATAAAACTTGATTTACTGAATTTTTCCAGCTTTCGGCCGGCATATTGTTTATAACAGTTTTAATTTACTTTATGACACTTGCACTTAGGTTTGGGAAAACATTTATTGCTTTCACATTTGATTTTACTTGGTGCCACATAAAATGCTCTATGGGGTTAAACATAAAACAATATGGTGGAAGACGTAATACAGTATGACCCATCTGTTCCGCCAAGTTATTACATACGTATTGTTTTTAATGTTTAGTACATTTAAGACTAAGTTGTCCTTTTTTGCAACTAAATTCAAAATAAATATCATCAAATAAACATTCAGATTAAATATAGATCTATTTTCTGATCTAAATCTAATTTGCTGCAGGTAGTTAAATCTTCAAGTTCGCAATCATTGTGATTCCATTACCACTTGTTTTTTGTCTATTATGCTGTATTTAAAAGCCATTGTGAAAGGAACTCTGTAAATGGTAGCAAGGCTAATATTTATATTTGTTTCATGTTCTATCTTCATTTTAAGTTAATCCAAAGTAGGGACAACCTGTTCTTTATAGAGGGAATATATCTTTTTCTTATGGTTTCTTGTTGACATTTTTCAAAACAATAATGTTGTCATTGTGTTTTTTTCGTTTGTCGTTTCTGTACGGCTTACGATGTTGGTTTCCTTCGAAGCATCTTGCTTGATTAATTGATTAATGATTTATACACATTCTTAACAATTTGTGCAATAATTTTTGACGGGCGCCACAATAAAAAACTAGTTGAACACTAATATTTCTATACACCAGAGAATCAACACTTCAACAAATCTCCAAACGCACAATACGCAGGCTTTCTCAAGACTGATTATATATCCTAATTGCACCAGGCCCTGCCCTGGGGTTAATTTACAAGGGCACCTAACCTAAATAACAAATGCAAATGCCATAACGTTATCGAATATGGGGTGGACCTACCTGCTCTTGATAACAAGGATTATTAAAATTGTAAATATGTTAACCCCGTAGACAGGTATACAATAATAAGGTTTTATTAAAATAGATGACAGGTAGCAAAAGTCAAAACGATATACTTTGAGATGTACTTTACACTTCAAACCAGAAGATCAGTTCATAAAATAAATAACTAAAAAACAGGCGCCCCTGTCAAATATGCTGCAATAATAGTAGGGGGTTTAATATGGGTTTGCTCGGGTTTGAATAGTTTATATTAGGTCTGCAGTATTATGGTTAAACTTGGTTATTATTATGGAGGACCCCAAGTCTTCCATAGTTATGGCTAATGCTGTATTTTTATATAAGTAATAGAGTGACTATCAGTGTGATAGTATCACTTTATAATGAAGATCTTCTATAATAACTACTACGGTAAACAAGGCTTAATATTTCTACCATGTTAAACCTATTTCCTGTTCAGAGTAGAAATATCTTCATAATCCTTATACACTTGCGTGCACAGAAAATGGCCCACCCAAAATTTTGATTAAGTTTAAGGCTTGATAGCTTTTTTATTTTTAGTCCGATTTTAGTGTTTTTTTTTAGAGAACTGTAGGTACAACTGTACGTTTTAACTTAACTTTCACGAATTTTTACTAGCATTGGTTATTCGACCTATTATACAAGGATAATCAAAATGATGTTTTTTTACCTAATTTCAAAACACCCTGTGGTATAATCAAGTGGGAAAATTTTTTCAAAATACCAATTTTCTTTTAGAGTCATCTATTTTTTACATTTTGTTTTTTGGTCAATACATTCATTTATTCTCACAGAAATGAAAAATGATCCTTGGTATGAATAATTTAAATTAAAGCAAAAGAAAAAAATTAGAGTGAGTGTAAATTTATTAAGAGTGCTTATCGTTGTAGCCATAGCAACCGCTAACAATCTGTTTATGTTGTTGTTCTATCAAGAATAACAAACGTGTGTAAGATTTAAATTCTTGCCTTTGTAATTGAAATTTACACATTATTCGCTTTTTATGATTTAATTAATTTTCCAGTGTGTTAGTTAAATGCATACTACACCGCATAAAGCCGCTCAAGTAGTTGCTTTAATTCAAAATGGACTTCACCAGCGAGAAGTTGCTCAAACTTTGAATATGACACGCGCAGCGGTTCGAAGGGTATGTCAACGTCATGAGGAAACTGGGTCCTTTCATAGGCGACCTGGAACAGGCAGAAAGCGATGTACAACAAATCGTGATGACCGCTTTATTGTCTCGACATCATTAAGAGATCGTCGCCTTAATGCTGTTCAAGTTCAACAACAACTCCGTGGAATACAAGGAGTGGCTATAAGTCAGTGGACAGTCAGGCGAAGACTGCAGGAAAGTAACCTAAAACACCTGCGATTGGTCCAAAACACAGCCCCGCTCATCGCCAAGCACGCCTGCGTTTTGCACGGGATCATCTGAATTGGACATTAGAACCAGAGAACTCAGTTAATATTCTGTGATTAGAACAGTGGGGATCTGTTTTGTTTTCAGATGAGACTCGGATTTGCCTCCATGGTAGCGACCAAAGAAAGAAAGTATACCGAAGACCAGGAGAGCGATTTGCAGAATGCTGCATTGAGCGGATTGCTTATGGAGGTGGCTCCTGCATGATCTGGGGAGCAATTTCAATGGGAGCACGTACCGACCCTGTTTTCATTCGTAGGGACGACCACGTTCGCGGAAGAGAAGGTTTGACGGGTGCTAGGTATATCGAGGAGATTTTAGCACTTCATGTAGTACCTTACATTAACTACATTGGAGATGAATTTATTTTTATGCATGACAATGCGAGGCCGCACACCTCAAGAATCGTGCAAGCTTACATTGCCGAAGTCGGTTTTCGGATTATGGAGTGGCCAGCATATAGTCAGGACCAAAATCCAATCGAACATTTATGGGACGAGCTTAAAAGAGGAATTCGAGCTAGACTTCATGCTCCAACTTCGATCCGAGAGCTAATTATTGCAGTAGAAGAAGAGTGGCTTAACATCCCACAAAAAAACAGTAACAAATATAATAAGATCTATGCCTACTCGTATGAGAGAGGTAATAAGGGCAAGAGGGGGTCATACCCAGTATTAAAACTAAATTAGTTTACTAGTTAGTTCAAATAATTTTTATTAAACCGTATTTATTTTAGTAATAAAAATATTTAATTTTTTTATTTTGCTTTAATTTAAATTATCCATAGGACCAAGGATCATTTTTTATTTGTGTGAAAATAAATGAATGTATTGACATAAACCAAAAAACAAAATGTAAAGAATAGATGACTCTAAAAGAAAATTTGTATTTTGAAATATTTTTCCCACTTGATTATACCACAGGGTGTTTTGAAATTAGGTAAAAAAACAACATTTTGATTATCCTTGTATAATAGGTCGAATAACCAATGCTAGTTAAAATTCCTAAAAGTTAAGTTAAAACTTACAGTTGTACCTACAGTTCTCTAAAAGAAACACTAAAATCGGGCTAAAAATAAAAAAGTTATCAAGCCTTAAACTTAATCAAAATTTTGGTGGGCCGTTTTTTGTGCACGCAAGTGTAATATATCACTTACATTATGTATCGTTTCAATAAAATCGTTTATCAACATAGAGTTCTATCCGTGCAGAGTCAAAAATCAGAAAAAAGTATGCATGGAAATGTGGTAGTAATTAAAGCATAGTTGAAAAAAAAGGCATAACATTGTTTTATGTGGTATTTATTCACGTACTTGGGAATCAGTGACCAATTTTAGGAGGTTATATTCCCTTCTGTAACTACACAAATTACTCTAAGTAAACATTAAGATTGTTTTAAATCAAGTTTCTTTAAAACATAAAAACATAGAGCATAAATAGGTATATACTTCTTAGGTATTAAAACAAAAATAATAATCAAAATATTTTTCTTTATGAAAGGACAGATTTCATTGGTTTTCGGTGCAATCCGATAGCCTATGGGCTTTCAACGCTGCCTAGCACTGATCACAAAAAAAAAGGGTTTGAGAAATGTCACGTCAATGCATCTTCGTCGAATCATAGAACATCTTTGAGCCACCTGCAGTACTAATTGTAGCGGCATCATCGTTACAATAGAATTTGACACATTACATAGTTATTGTTATTACCCTAAAATATTTCATTTCCCTCGAAAATAAATAAAATTATTAAAAAAATAAAATTGTAAATGATTCATTGTGTAGTTGCCGACGTTTCGGAAATACATTTCCTTCGTCAGGGCTCTGAAATAATAGGATTCATTCTTAGGTTTCAACAGTAACGGAGCAAAATATTATATGATTGATTTGTTTGGAAGAATGACAAATCGTATTTTCATTAATTTTACAAGACAGAAAGTACACACTATATCTTTGATATATTATAGAGATTATTATAACACCATTATAAACAGGTGTCATTCTTTAATCCCATTGGCTTAAAGAAACAAACACCGCCAACACGCGCAAACTGAAAAGCAAGACAAAAGAAAGGCAGGGAAATTTTCGTATTTTTCTTATTCTTATAATTGTGTGTTTTTTTTTTATTTTATTGGTTACTGTTGTAACCTAAAAAATAATCTAATTGTTTCAGGCCCTGAGGAAGGAAATATATTTTCCGGAACGTCGCTCGGCCAATTAAAATGTGGGTTTTATTTATTCACTAAGATCCTTATACTATCGCTATTTCCGAAATTATTTATTGAGGGAGTTTTTCTGAATTAAAAATTATGAGAAATTGTCCCAAAACTTTTATATTCTTATTTCGATTGGTAATCAAATTTTTGAAACCATCAAAATGAATTGATTAGAGTTTGCCTCTTCGAATGCCAGATGTATTTAATTATAGTTTTTCTGTTGTTCTTTTTTGATATAGCTTGTTTAGTTTTACTGTTTTTGTTTAGTCCAGTGACGTATTTAGTGGGGACGGTCCAGAGAACCCTCCTTAGAGATAAACTTCTTTACTTTTTTTTGTATTCAATGCTAATAAATCTTACAGAGATGGCGAAAACGGCAAGAAACCATGATATTTCAATTTAAATCTGAGCTACTGAGCTGGAGGGAATAAAAACTCAACTTCAGAAACAGTTTTCTGACAAATAAATTGACTCTCTGTATAAACTGAATTAATTTTTATCTTTTCTCAACGGTCTTCACTCAAACAGAAAGTTTACTATGGAAGTTCAATTTTTTGAATCTCACTTTGGCAAGAGAAGACAATACAATAGATTTCCGTATATTTAGAAAATTAAACTGACACCATGATACCTTGGGATTCCTGTCACAATTTTTCTCAGAAATTATCTGCGTTAAATAGCTATTTTCTAATAACTATTCCAATGAAGATAGATTTTTTTGATAAGGAAAAAAACATTATCTTTCAGAGGGCCCTTAAAAATGGTATCCCCTTACATATTATAAAAAATATTTTTCAAAGCAAACTTCCACGTAATTTGTGTCAAAACGCCTATACGAGGTTTAAGGGCGCTGAAAAGTTGTCAACTAGAAAATTCGTTTCTATCCCCTACCTACTTGGAAACTATCCTAATTATTAAGGTTTTTTATTGAGCGACCATTTTATTTGTTATGAATCAGTAATCTGTGGGTTCTATTTTAAGCTTCTTTTCTAGGACAAATTGGAGTGGTATTGTGACAGTCACGGAGTCACACTCTCCCAGAAATCATAATGAGCAAGACCACACTACTTACCGTAACTACGTTTTTGCCATTAAATTATTTAAAGAATAATCCTTATTAAATCACTTAGTTTTGTACTCCTAATCATCTAACTCGTTTCACTGGTGGGCTTTTGCTTTTAGCATTCACTACCGTTTCATCGCTTTATATGTCTGTTTTTAAACATTCATGATTTGACGTAACTTTATATTTTATTCTATACGAATTCATATCAGTGTTATATATTAATTTGTACCTATATTATTTGTGTGTTGACTGGGTGTATCTCACTGGGTTGCCCTATATGTGAACTTTCATTATCTGTTAGTTTTAGGACATAAGTTTATCAAAATATGTTTGATTTTTAATTTTATTACATTTTTTTCTATTTTCCTTACTTAAAGCTACGCCCTGAAGATGACTTTTTAAAAGTCGAAACGCGTAGGCAAGTGTACCTACTACTCTCACAGTTCTAATCACTAAGAAAATTCACAGATCTTGCACCTTACGCAAGCATCCTATGTATTGAAAATACCTGACACTATTAACTAAAACATATTATATTGAATGTATGGTTTTATTTCTAAGAATAATTAATATTAATTTGTTTATAAACAATAATATTCACATAGCAGACCAACCAAGGTGAACAATTGCCTTATATTCAATCGGTCATATTGTCTAAGCCTACTTAGGCTATGTTTTTAAATTATACTTATTTACCCAAGCGTTCAAAATAGACCATGAAGATTTTCATGAGATAGGTAGGGGTGCAAAATATAACCAATCACCCGGTACAATAACATTTTCTGAGAAATCAATAATAAAAAAATTATCCCATTTGTTAACCAAATTTGGGCGTACCCTGTAATATGCAATTATTGTGCTCCAACTTTTTGCCTCCCGCTTTTTTTTTTTCGATATAATATTCCGATTTAAATAACGTGAACTTACCTTAGTTATAACTTATCTCAATAAAACACTTTTTAACAAAGTTACTATGGCGTTCTTTAAAACACAAGCTAAACTAAACATTATTCATTATTTACTTGCCGACCTTACGCTGATTCATATTTATATTTCTACCAAGTATTATCAGAGTATTATGTTACAAGACCGATCTTGATATTGCGCTGTTGGCCGCGACCGACGGCAGAGCGACATCGACATGAGCGACATCGACATGCAATGCAAAGTTTGCGTAAACACGATCCTAATAGTATTTTCAATACTAAAATTAAAACGAATACCCACTCTAACATTTTTTAATTATTCCGCTGCACATTTTATTTGATATATTTCTACTTTTAAGGTAAGAAGAATATCAATGTCTACCAGTACTGAGGAAGTAACTGGCAAACCGAAACTGTGGCTTCTACAACGAAACTGTTCAGAAACTTGCGAAGCTGGTTGCATTGTTATTGGCGAAAGAACGAAACTTCATTCTTGTATCACTTGCTGCGACGAACAAAATTTTTGTAACGCTGGTAGCAACGCTAGTAGAAATAAATCTATACTAAATGACTTTGTTCGAAGTTTAATAAATATTTTCATTAACGCAATATAGTTAAAGTTGATTAAATAGCAATATTGTTTAGCCCACACTCCTAAGGATATTAAACGTTGTTACGGAATTTTTAATACATTTTTCTTCATAACATTTTTGTTTTATTTCCCTTACTAAATTTTTCCTTAAAGATGTAAAAATAATCTTCGGAGTAGGATTGTATTGTACACCGTTCTTCTAGATTTAATGGCTCAAAAAAAAACAAGACTACAGTACCGCGCCCTGTGATATTGAAAGGTGGTTCTATCAACATTTAGCAGCAAGGTGTGTGATGTGATACAATTTTCAAGTAAGGATAGGCTATTCAATTAGCACTATTAAAGTAACATCAGCAAAAAGAACAGCGTTTTTCACGCAAGGTCGTAGATATTGGGGGGTAATTACCCCCCCCCCCCCCCCGTCCCCTCCTCCGGACCATTATAATTAAATATAACTTTACTTTATGAAAGTTAATCTTCCTCAAATATATTATATAAAATATTATATATTATTAAATTTGATAACATAACATAAGAACATATTTTTGATGTCCCTTATATAAACTTTATTTAAGATCTTTATCTACAAGCGTGCGGTAAGTAACTACTTACCGCACTGATTTGAGTGCGGTAAGTATATCTTTACCGCACTAGTGCTGTAAGTAATTACATACTATATAAACAAGTTTTTATATTATTTAAGTGTATTTTTTATTTTTAAACGAAACTCTATTAAACATTATATGTATATACTTACATATTTAAATTTCTAACCTAATCCAAACTTATAAATTAAGAAATATTAATATTAATTGTAAAATTTGTAACATTTCCAAATGATACTGATGAAGGAAGTGTTTTACTATCAGATGAGACACAAGAATTCAAAGTTACAGATTTACTAAAACAGGAGATTCTCTCTGCATATTCTTCTACACCATTTATTTGCTTTGCAATTCCTATTTTATTTTGCACCGAATTTTCAATATAGCCCTCCGCAACACTGGAGGACTTCCATCCACCACGTCTTTTTAAACTCATAATATCCCCGCCAGCATCTACTAATATTCACTTCCTTCGATAACAATGTCCCGTATATTCTTTGGGACGGACAACTTTAAATATGGTGCAATTTGAGAAGGTATTTTTCCAAAAGTATTTATACCCAGTGCAAAGAGTAATGTACTAGTCATACTAGTGCATTACTCTTTGCCCAGTGGTTGGATAGTGCATGCATCTTCCTTTTTTATATGCAATAAATAACCGTGTATGGGCAGTATGATCGGGTCAAAGGGCTCTATACTTCTTGAAAATTGAAATAGTATTAATTTCTGATAAAAATCCTTCCACGTAAACCACGAACTGTCGATCTACATGTCGTGTCTTTGTATCCGGGACAGTTACAACAAGGTATGTTTCAAATTCCTTAATATCTTCAATTTTTATTTTACATAACTCCACTCGGCGACATGACCCAGCGATGCCCACAATGAGTACCACCTGAAACAAGCAAATAATAAGTTGTTATATAAAAGTAGATTTAAAAAAAATCGCAATTAAGTACCTTCATTAATAAAAACTCCTCATCTGGTGCCGTAACAAGGAATTTTGCAACCTCATTCTTGGAGAATGCCTTTGATTTCTAAGCTTTGTATCCCACAGACTTCCTTTATAAATATGCCATCAGTTTTGCATACCTGCTTATGCCGACATTGACACTTATAGTAGATCTGAGCATTGAGTAATAACTCCATAAAGAGGATGATTTGCTGCCCTTAAATTTATCCACAAAAAATTAATATAGGCAAGCATCACATCTTCACTAATTGCTTTAACTTTCTTTGATGAACACCAGTCCATAAAAAGCCCATATTCCTTCTCATATCTATGCCGTGATTTATCCGGCAATAAATTAAGGGTAGCTACTTTAGCAATGTCCAGAACTTCCTTCGGAATTTCATCATCACTGCTGCTACTAACTTCCATTTAAGGGACGTAAAACACACTTTCATGAAATTGTTGCAGTGCGCAGAGCGCAGCATATGGGAAAGTTTTTTATCTTTAAGTTTAGAAAATTAATTTCATTTAAGATAGGTTCTGCATGTTCTCAAACAAAAATAACACCCATTAAATCCGGTAAAAGTCTTATGGTATACGAGGTAGGATCAAAAATTTGAAATTCCGCTAAGAGTAAAGTACCTCCATCTTTCATTTTAGAATATTTTTTTACTAGGAATTATTGTTTTAATTTCAAAGTTATACCCATATTCCAAATTTCGCTTATTTTGGACAAAAAAATGGATTCAATCGTGTTTTCTCATTAACCCTGTATAAAAAATAAATGGCAACCGAACAGTACGAAAATAAGATTTTCTGCATACTTTGTTAGAGATAACCGTCGATCATAAGTGCGATTAGTTTGTTTTCATAATATTATGGCTTTTTAAAATAAAAACATAAAAATATTAAATATTTTTGCTGAACACCATATTTTATTTTCTGAGGGAACAAGTTCATTTCATCTAACTGATATTTTTTGATTTACATTGACTTACAGCATCTCCTAAATAGTTTTTTATACATTCATTGACGTATGCATCGAAAGTTTCCTTATTTTGCGTGACGTTGAAAATATATTTTTAACTTAAATTTTTTTCTTTATAAATCAAAAGGAAACTTTCGATGCAAACTTCAATGTATAAAAAACTATTTAGGAGATGCTATAAGTCAATTTAAATTAAAAAATATCAGTTAGATGGAATTAATTTGTTCCCTCAGAAAATAAAATACGGTGTGCAGCAAAAATATTTTATATTTTTATGTTTTTATTTTAAAAAAACCATAATATTATGAAAACAAACTAATCGCACTTATGATCGACGGTTATCTCTAACAAAGTTTGCAGAAAATCTTATTTTCGTACTGTTAGGTTGCCATTTATTTTTTATACAGGGTTATTCAGAAAACACGATTAAATCCATTTTTTTTCCAAAATAAAAAGAAATTTGGAATTTGGGTATAACTTTGAAATTAAAACCATAATTCTTAGTAAAAAAATATTCTAAAATGAAAGATGGAGGTACTTTACTCTAAGCGGAATTTCAAATTTTTGATCCTACCTCGTATACCATAAGACTTTTACCGGATTTAATGGGTGTTATTTTGGTTTGAGAACATGCAGAACCTATCTAAAATCAAATTAATTTTCTAAACTTAAAGATAAAAAACTTTCCCATATGCTGCGCACTTTCTGCCGGTCACTGTATAAGAGCCAACTATTAAATTTCTATAATTTATTTCCCTAGCAACCTAATATTAATGCATTGTTGATAACGACTTACGAGGCACCTATATACGGGGTAAATTAAAACAGTGCTCTTGTAGTTTTTAATATTGGTACCCTAAAACATCCTTGTAGATAAAATATCGTACAATACACTTACGGTAGGTGTCTTTACCGCATTTGCGTGATTTACCAAACTCGCCTTCGGCTCGTTTTGTTAAATATTACGCACATGCGATAAAGACGTACCTACCGTACTTGTATTGTAATACTATTACGTCTTCCAAAAAAGTTTTAGTTAAATTACTTTAGACTATTTTTGTTAAAGACATTATGTATAAGTACTTAAATAGCAACCAAAGCTAGAATAATATGATAAAGCTTAGATATTTATTCTTTTTATATGCAGGGTGACATTTTTAACAGCATTAAATTCAGCATGCGTTTATTTTTTAGTTTGGCATAATTTTATGTGCCTTCATGAAATTTACCCCTCTTTTTGGGGTAGAAACTGCCCCCAACTTTTTTTCCAAATGTAGAGGTATTGTGAAAGGCTCGTTGGAAAGGGCATAAAAAGGAAATACGAGCCACTATTAAATTTACTTTTGCATTTCAGGAATCTAGAAAACCAGAAAAAAAATTGGCCATACGATCACCGGACCTTAATTCTCCAGATTATTTCCTTCGGGGTTTTATCAAGAAAAAAAGGGCAACATTTCCAACAATTTTTAGAATAAAACAAATTGCGTCTACAATACCGAAATGTGAAGTGGGTCGTATTCCCTTTTTATGCCCTTTCCAATTTTATTTAATTTCACAATAAATACCTTGATATTTGAAAATAAAGTTGGGGACGGATTCTACCCCCAAAGGAGGGGCAAGTTTCATAAATACACGAAAAAAGTTTGCCAAACTAAAAATAAAGCAGCCGTAGTTCTGTATTTCTTCGGCAAATAAAGAGGCTTCCTAATACTGAATTTATTCCAGGTAAAAGTTTTAATCTGTATGTATTTTTTTGTTTGTTTGTTTGAAGGTGGTAGACAATGAAGTAATATCAAAAAAATTACCTTGTCGGACTTCCATTGTCTTTATTTTGTTACTTAACACAACGTTTCGGTTAGTTAGTATCTCTAACCGTTTTCAAGTGTAAACTAAATTATAATTCTAAGGCTACTGTCTTAAATACTATCCATGTGAAATGAAGCTTGACGACTCCGCCTACGTGCTTATTGGAGTGTGAAGTTTGAGCTGTTGGTTTTGGACAAGAAGTGGCTTCCAGATATTGGGGATATCTATACTTGGTTTACTGAATATATGTGTATTTTGATTCATAAAAGCTGCTTCCTTGAATTTTCGTTTTTTCCAGTGCTGTTCCGTGTCCAAAACCCTGGCTTCTGACCACTGTATATTATGTTGGTTAGTCCATACATGTTCCGCTATACCTGATCTCGAAGTTTCACCTCTTTGAGTATGTTTCAGGTGTTCTTTAACTCGTACGGGAAGAGGTCTTTTTGTTTCTCCAATGTACGATTCGCCACACTCGCAAGGGATTTGATAGATACAATTTTTTGTGTTTTCATTACTGGGGGGTTTTACTTTTGTAAGAAGGCTTCTGAGCGTATTTCCGGATTTAAAGGCTGTTTTGATATTATAGTTTTTGGTTATTCTTCTAATCTTTTCAGAAATCCCCTTGACATAAGGTATTGTAAGAAATGTTTGCTCCTCTCTAGCTTCTGTATTAGTTTTTACTTCGCGATTTTTAAATTTTGAGATGGTATTAGTTACAAACGTTTCAGGGTAACCATTTTGTTTTAAATCTCTTTTGATGTTTGAAATTTCAATATTTAGGTCTTCCGGATTGTTGCAAATGTTAGATGCTCTGTGATAAAGTGTTTGAATTATGCCCTGTTTTATGGAGTTTGAATGATTCGATCCGTGATTAAGGTATTGCCCGGTGTGAGTGGGTTTTCTGTATACTGAAGTTTTTATGTTATCAGCACTTCGTTTGACGAGAACATCGAGAAAAGGTAGAGTGGAATGTTTTTCTGTTTCCATGGTAAATTTAATGGATTGTCTTATACTATTAATATGTTCCAAAAACCGTATCAGCTCTTCGTTGCTGTCTGTCCAGATAATAAAGGTATCATCAACATATCTAAGCCAAAGTTTAGGTTTAATCTTGGCAGTGTCAATAGCGTGTGACTCGAACCATTCCATGTACAGGTTAGCCACCACCGGAGAGAGAGATGAACCCATTGGAAGACCGTCATCCTGGGCATAGAACCTATCTTTTACTTGAAAGTAGGAACTACGTAAACAGCACTCCAATAGTTCCATCACTCCATCCAGCGGCAAACTAGTGCGTTCTGAAAGGGTTGGGTCGTCTTGTAACTTTTGTTTAATGATATGCAGTGATTCCCCTATTGGGACATTGGTATATAAGCTTTCTACATCAAAACTAACAAATGTGTCTTGTGGTTCTAAATTGACGGTTTTCAGAATATTTACAAAATGATTAGAGTTCTGAACAAAAGAAGATGACTTACCCTGTAACGGTTTAATTATCTCAAGAAGAAATTTTGACAATGCGCTTGTAGGAGAATCCCTGGAGCTGGTGATTGGTCTTAGTGGCATGTTGTTCTTATGAATTTTAGGAAGACCATAGAGATGAGGAGGTTTGCTATGGTGTGGTGTTAGTTTTGTTCGAAGGGCATCTGGAATGTAGGCTGAGTATTTCTTTAGCGTTCGGTATATCCTTCCCTCAATCGTTGCTGTTGGTTCCTTGGTTAGTATCCTGTATTCTCCTTTGGTCAATACTTCTTCAATCTTTTGGTCATATGTTTCGATGTCCATAATCACAGTGGCATTTCCTTTGTCAGCTGGAAGAATTTTTATAGATCTGTCCTTCTGAAGATGTTTTAGTGCTATTTCTTCCTGTTTAGTAACGTTCTTATTGACTTTTTTGTTCTTCTCTACGGCAACTCGTACCTCGTATCGGAGTTCGTCTGCGACCGTTGATGGTAGGTTCAAGGTTTCTATGGATGCTATAATATCCAGGGTAGGTGACTGTTTAGGTGTAATTGAAAAATTAAGACCCTTTTGTAAAAGTTGTTCTTCTGCATCACTCAATGATCTCTTCGAAGTATTTATTATTGTTCTTACCGACTCCGTTGTTGGTTCTATTTGGTTATTTGGTTGAAGTCTTTGTAGTTTTCCTTTATGTTTAGCTGATAGTGCCTCTCGTAATTTGTTGCAGGTGTGGTCAATTTTATTAAAGATTGGTGCGTAGTCTTCCTCCAAAGTGAGTTCCTTGATTTCCTCAAAGCGTTGGGTGACTTCAGTTTCAAGGATTGATTTCTTCCATCTGTGGTAATTAATCTGTGAGCGCATCAGTGCTTTGCTAGCGTTATCTAGAATACGTCGGGCTCTGGTTCCAGGTATTGGAGCTTTAAGTCTAAATCCAACTGGTATGACGTCGCTGTCTCTGGCTTCGCATAAAAAAGCAATGTGAGTTTGTTCCTTGGTCATCTTGATCTTCGTCTTCTCGTAGCCTTTGAATTGTTCGCTGATACCGGGTCCGTACCGGGATTCCAGTGTTTGTTTGAAGGTGGTAGACAATGAAGTAATATCAAAAAAATTACCTTGTCGGACTTCCATTGTCTTTATTTTGTTACTTAACACAACGTTTCGGTTAGTTAGTATCTCTAACCGTTTTCAAGTGTAAACTAAATTATAATTCTAAGGCTACTGTCTTAAATACTATCCAACGAAAATTCAAGGAAGCAGCTTTTATGAATCAAAATACACATATATTCAGTAAACCAAGTATAGATATCCCCAATATCTGGAAGCCACTTCTTGTCCAAAACCAACAGCTCAAACTTCACACTCCAATAAGCACGTAGGCGGAGTCGTCAAGCTTCATTTCACATGGATAGTATTTAAGACAGTAGCCTTAGAATTATAATTTAGTTTACACTTGAAAACGGTTAGAGATACTAACTAACCGAAACGTTGTGTTAAGTAACAAAATAAAGACAATGGAAGTCCGACAAGGTAATTTTTTTGATATTACTTCATTGTCTACCACCTTCAAACAAACACTGGAATCCCGGTACGGACCCGGTATCAGCGAACAATTCAAAGGCTACGAGAAGACGAAGATCAAGATGACCAAGGAACAAACTCACATTGCTTTTTTATGCGAAGCCAGAGACAGCGACGTCATACCAGTTGGATTTAGACTTAAAGCTCCAATACCTGGAACCAGAGCCCGACGTATTCTAGATAACGCTAGCAAAGCACTGATGCGCTCACAGATTAATTACCACAGATGGAAGAAATCAATCCTTGAAACTGAAGTCACCCAACGCTTTGAGGAAATCAAGGAACTCACTTTGGAGGAAGACTACGCACCAATCTTTAATAAAATTGACCACACCTGCAACAAATTACGAGAGGCACTATCAGCTAAACATAAAGGAAAACTACAAAGACTTCAACCAAATAACCAAATAGAACCAACAACGGAGTCGGTAAGAACAATAATAAATACTTCGAAGAGATCATTGAGTGATGCAGAAGAACAACTTTTACAAAAGGGTCTTAATTTTTCAATTACACCTAAACAGTCACCTACCCTGGATATTATAGCATCCATAGAAACCTTGAACCTACCATCAACGGTCGCAGACGAACTCCGATACGAGGTACGAGTTGCCGTAGAGAAGAACAAAAAAGTCAATAAGAACGTTACTAAACAGGAAGAAATAGCACTAAAACATCTTCAGAAGGACAGATCTATAAAAATTCTTCCAGCTGACAAAGGAAATGCCACTGTGATTATGGACATCGAAACATATGACCAAAAGATTGAAGAAGTATTGACCAAAGGAGAATACAGGATACTAACCGAGGAACCAACAGCAACGATTGAGGGAAGGATATACCGAACGCTAAAGAAATACTCAGCCTACATTCCAGATGCCCTTCGAACAAAACTAACACCACACCATAGCAAACCTCCTCATCTCTATGGTCTTCCTAAAATTCATAAGAACAACATGCCACTAAGACCAATCACCAGCTCCAGGGATTCTCCTACAAGCGCATTGTCAAAATTTCTTCTTGAGATAATTAAACCGTTACAGGGTAAGTCATCTTCTTTTGTTCAGAACTCTAATCATTTTGTAAATATTCTGAAAACCGTCAATTTAGAACCACAAGACACATTTGTTAGTTTTGATGTAGAAAGCTTATATACCAATGTCCCAATAGGGGAATCACTGCATATCATTAAACAAAAGTTACAAGACGACCCAACCCTTTCAGAACGCACTAGTTTGCCGCTGGATGGAGTGATGGAACTATTGGAGTGCTGTTTACGTAGTTCCTACTTTCAAGTAAAAGATAGGTTCTATGCCCAGGATGACGGTCTTCCAATGGGTTCATCTCTCTCTCCGGTGGTGGCTAACCTGTACATGGAATGGTTCGAGTCACACGCTATTGACACTGCCAAGATTAAACCTAAACTTTGGCTTAGATATGTTGATGATACCTTTATTATCTGGACAGACAGCAACGAAGAGCTGATACGGTTTTTGGAACATATTAATAGTATAAGACAATCCATTAAATTTACCATGGAAACAGAAAAACATTCCACTCTACCTTTTCTCGATGTTCTCGTCAAACGAAGTGCTGATAACATAAAAACTTCAGTATACAGAAAACCCACTCACACCGGGCAATACCTTAATCACGGATCGAATCATTCAAACTCCATAAAACAGGGCATAATTCAAACACTTTATCACAGAGCATCTAACATTTGCAACAATCCGGAAGACCTAAATATTGAAATTTCAAACATCAAAAGAGATTTAAAACAAAATGGTTACCCTGAAACGTTTGTAACTAATACCATCTCAAAATTTAAAAATCGCGAAGTAAAAACTAATACAGAAGCTAGAGAGGAGCAAACATTTCTTACAATACCTTATGTCAAGGGGATTTCTGAAAAGATTAGAAGAATAACCAAAAACTATAATATCAAAACAGCCTTTAAATCCGGAAATACGCTCAGAAGCCTTCTTACAAAAGTAAAACCCCCCAGTAATGAAAACACAAAAAATTGTATCTATCAAATCCCTTGCGAGTGTGGCGAATCGTACATTGGAGAAACAAAAAGACCTCTTCCCGTACGAGTTAAAGAACACCTGAAACATACTCAAAGAGGTGAAACTTCGAGATCAGGTATAGCGGAACATGTATGGACTAACCAACATAATATACAGTGGTCAGAAGCCAGGGTTTTGGACACGGAACAGCACTGGAAAAAACGAAAATTCAAGGAAGCAGCTTTTATGAATCAAAATACACATATATTCAGTAAACCAAGTATAGATATCCCCAATATCTGGAAGCCACTTCTTGTCCAAAACCAACAGCTCAAACTTCACACTCCAATAAGCACGTAGGCGGAGTCGTCAAGCTTCATTTCACATGGATAGTATTTAAGACAGTAGCCTTAGAATTATAATTTAGTTTACACTTGAAAACGGTTAGAGATACTAACTAACCGAAACGTTGTGTTAAGTAACAAAATAAAGACAATGGAAGTCCGACAAGGTAATTTTTTTGATATTTTTTTGTTATATTAGGTAAGTTATTGTTTTGTCGAATTGCAATTAAAATACTTTCTGAAAAAGAATTTGTAAAATTAGTTTTGGAAATAATATTTTGCTTGACACCTTCCTTCGTAAGTGTGATCTTAACAAAACTAAAATATTGATTTTTTTTGCTCTACCCCCTCCTCAAAAAAATATCTACGCCCTTGTTTCCACGACCTCGGAGAGCTATACTTTTCCATGTTCATAACAGGCAGGTCGTGATCAACAGTGCCGAAAGCCTTTGACAAGTCTAAGCCTACGAACAGCTCTACAGTATTTTTCTCTTTGTTTAGGGAATTTAAAACTTAATTTAGAGCTTGACAGTAAGTTTTCGTTTTCCAGAAAAGCGATTACTCTTTCAAAAATAATATTTTTAAAAATCTTAAGTCGTTTAATAGCACGATTAGTCCGTAGTTTTTCATTACGGCTTTATTACATTTTTATGAACTGGAACAATCTTTGTAATTTTTAAGCTTTCCGGAAATATGCTGTTTTTTCAAGATAAGTTTATAATGCTCTGCAATCTCTCTAGATACTGATTTTATCAGAAAAATAAGTAGGTACTTCATGTTTTCATTAAATTTTAAGTTTTGTAATTTTTATTATTTAATTTAAAAATATATATTTTTTAATATAATATAATAATAAGTATACCTATTGCAATAGGTTCTTCCAGAATTTTCGCTTGGGGAGCCACAACTTAAAAAGTTTATATTCCGTATGAGTACTGCCTAAATGATGCTGGAACTAGAGGCAAAAATAAAAAAAAAAGTTATTAGTTATTGGATATTAAAAAAAATAACAAAATGCATTTAGTGTTTTAAATTAAATTAAAAAAAAATAATATTAACGAATATTCCCCTCACGTATAAAAATCACATAAGGACAGTTGTATTTTCGAAAACTTACAGCGGATATATACTTACCGTGCGAGCAAAAATTATTTGCATCAAAGAGGGCTTGGATTAAAAAACGTAGGGCTTGGTTTAGATCGCAATGATATGGGGACGATATATATCTAAGTTAAAATTTTGTCAAATTCATATTATGACATGATATGCCAAACTAATGTGTAATAAAATAAGTAGACAAATACAAATTTATTTTTGTTGTTTACCAAATTAACAAAGTCAGAATATACAGAAAGAAAAAGAAAAAGAATTACATCAATTGCTGAAATTGGCCACCGCCATGCTCCAAGCATAAATTCACACGTCTCTTCATATTTTCAAAAGTGTTGACCAGCATCTCTGAAGAAATGTTACCACATTCTTGGATTATCCTTTCTTGTAATTGTTCTAAACTTGCAACTGGTGTTTTAAAACTAGTGTTCTTTAAATGAGGAAAAATGAAGTAATCTATAACCGTTAAACAAGGTGATCTAGGTGGGAATTCAATGTCTGATCGAAAACTGATCAATCTATCGTCGAAAAAATTGCGTAAGTATTTAATAGTTTCGGCGGCTGTATGGGCGGTTGCATCGTCCTGTTGAAAATATCCAAAACGTAGTTCGTCGTCAAGTAATTGCTCCACAAATAGATTCAAAATATTGCCTCTATACCGTTGTGCTGTAACTGTGTCATGGAAAAAATAGGACCAACAATTCTTCTTCGGAAAACAGCCAACCAGACACTAATTTTTTGAGGGTGCAATGTAAACTCTACAAAAAAATGGGGATTTTCACTACTCCACATGCGTGTATTCTGAGGATTCACATAATCGGAGAGGTGGAACCAGGCTTCATCTGAAAAAAATGTCGGGTCTAATAAATCATTTCTTTCCAATAAATTTTGGGTAAACCATTGAGAGTAATTCCTGCGTCTTTCAAAATCTGCGGCTTGTATTTCTTGGAATACTTACACTATATAAGGAAATAAATTTAGCTGCTTCTTAAGAATAGTCCTGCTTGTTCCATAAGATCTTCCCACTTCTTGGGACAGGCGTCTTATACAATTTGTTGGCGTATTTTGCATTATTTCACGAACGTTTGCAACAAGTTATTCTGTTCTTACAGATGGTGTTCCTGCTCCTTTTTTGTATTGTATAGAACCTGTTTCCCTAAACACAGCCACGGTTCTTTTCAGGCAATGATAAAAATCCCCAGCAATAAAAGCAACGTTAGGAAAATGTTCGTGAAAATCGTCCATGCACAAACCCGTATTGTATTGCCACTCACCATTTACTCTAACCCCGTTTCGAAAATACGCTTCAACCATGAATGTTTTGTGCTGTTCCGTAAAGCCCATTGTGTGAATTGTTCAAGAAATTGGAAAAATTAGCGATGAATAAAATTACTTGTAACGACTGTCAAAGATGACGGAATAACTAATTGATTGTTAAATCAGGTAGTTACTGACACACCACAGGTATTAAGCTCTACGGCTAAGCATTACGTCCTTAGATGCAAGGCCCTCTTTGATGCAAATAATTTTTGCTCGCACGGTACAAAATCGATAACATCATAACGAAAATACCGCTTCGTCAGGGCAACCCCGTATGGCCATTCAAATATTTGTCAGTGTCACTTTGTTGACAAATTTTTATTTATGTCAAGGTTATTAACAAAATGAAACGTTTTGGAATTATTTCTGATGAGAAAATTGAAAACGATATCCTACAAAGTGAGCCAAAAAATACCGCAAAAAGTAAGGCTAATATTTGGAAGCAGTTAATGTCGTTTTGTAAACATAAAAGTTATATTTTGGATCAAAATACGGCGGTAGTTCAGATCGCTTTTATTTTCAAAAACTGGGCATTCAATATGCGGAAACAAAATGGGGAGAAATACAGGGACCATATGGTTAAAACTCTATGGAACAGTACGGCAAAGCTCTTACTGGAAAAAATATTTTAAAGAATATGATATTAAAATCAACCCGTTTAAACAAGTTGAACTCAAGTCAGCCCGCGATCCCAAAAACGCAAAGAGAAGACAACTTCAGATCAACGAAGATAAGAAAAAAAGTTCATCATTTCTTAATTTTAATAATCTAGAAAGACTTGTTTAAATATGTGACGAGGAAACCCCAGAAGGGTTGCAAAAAAACGTATTTTTCATACTATCGTATGAACTTGCATCGACGGGAAAGGGGGACGAAGGTTGACGCGCGAAGGTTGGGTTTTTAAAGGGAGCAGTCCAATTGTATGGCGCAAAATCTAGACGGATCGAATATAATCCGATATTTACAAAAAACGACCAAGGTGGAAATAAAAAATATATCGACCCTTGTTAAAAAGATTGTTTTAAATCTCATTGAAGAACGGGGAAATGTCACAATCAAGCGGTTCTTTCTAACTGTAAATCCATATTGGCAAGCTCGAAGAACCTGGTTTTAAAACAGCCCTGTAGGTCCAAATGACATTTCTAAATGGACCAACAATCAAGCGATTAAAATAGGACTTGACTCTACCAATAAAAAAATTACGAACCACTCTTTAAGAGCCACCGCTGTATCAAAACTAGCGAAAAGCAGAATATCTGAACAAAACATGATAAAAATCACCGGCTATTCAAGTGCTAATTTAATTTCAAGCTACTTAAACATGGATGAAGAACACCACAAAGAAATTATTGAAAAAATAACAGACACCCGTAGCTGCAGTCATCAGTTATCGGAGATTCCGCAAACTGTTGAACAAATGAGAAACACGCCAAATTGCAGTTACCAGTTATGGGATATTCCGTAACCCATCAACAGCATAGACTCTAATGGTGACCATCGACTTTAGCCAATCCATCAATTCAGGAAGACAAAATATAAATAATTATGATGATTGCACTTTTAATTATTATTCAACAAATAAATGATATCATGTTAGGATTATAATATTTTTTAGTTAGTAAAATTACCTAAAAAATACTGTTAATAGTTTTATTAGTTAATAAAAATACATTAGGTATTTAATTTTTTGTTATTAACGTTTTGTTTTTGGATTCATGAAATATTCACTTATAATCTCCCTAGCAGCATCATTTTTACTGATAATTTTTTTCAAGGTCACGAATGTTTTTGTTGATAGAAAATTATCCCGAGACGAAGACAAGGGAAATTTTCTATCAACAAAAACATGAGTGAAACTGAGAAAAAAAATTATCGAGAATTAATTCTGCTGCGTGGGAGATTCGATAAGAAAATCTCATAAATTGGAGTTTTTTTTTATTGTAATTTTTTTGCTAAAATGCTACAAAAACATATTTCCGGCGGCTTAAGTTAATTGTAACTAATTATAGTTTTAAAAATTAAGTTCATTTTAGCCGTTAGTAACTCATTTTTATTACTAAAATGTGAGAAACATTAAATAACAAATTTGTTATCTGAAATCCAATGTCTTTATAGTTTTAAATTCAAATAAAACTTTAAAAAATATATTCCCGATGAGTTTAGTTTAATATGACGCACTATATTTTTACAATAGAAGTTGATTTTATTTGTTAGTAACTAAGGTTTATTACTAAAATTTCAGGAACATTAAAAACATTAATTCGTTTTCAACCATAACATCTGAAATTACATGTCTACATAGTTTCAAATAAAACTCAAAAAAAAAGATTATTTCCGATGAGTTTAGTTAACTTTTTGATGTGTCTCTTTTAGCCCCGGTGTTCGATATGCAAAGCAAATTGGTTAGTATAAATAAAAACTATAAATTAGCAACAAAATCTATTTTTATTTTATTTTGAGTGACTTTTGCCAATAAATTTAAGGCACTTCATTTTTGACAGAAAAATGATCACTTATTAATGTCATTAAGTTAATAGGAACTAACAAAATTATCGCGATAAACTCCCGTTGCTATAAGCAATGTAAACAAAAAGGAGCCTTCTAATTGGTTGAAAATAAATTTATGTAATTTTCACTTATAATATCCCTAGTGATTAAATTATTACCGGAAATTTTTCTGAGGTCATAAATATTTTGAAAATTATCTCGAGCCGAAGACCGAAGGCTCGAGATAATTTTCTAAAAATATTCATGATCGAGAAAAAAATTACCGGTTATTAATTGAAGCACGTGGGATATTCGGTAAGAAAATTTTACACTCATTTATTAAAAAACCTAAGTAAAAATTATTTTTTTTATTAGAAATGACATATTATATTAATATTACTTATATTGTTGGTGAAATAATATTTATTTTCCAGCTTTAGTTATATGAATCATTGATAAGTAACTTAAAAACATTTTATATTTTTATTTTTTATTAACTTCATTTACCTAATCTTGGTGGAACATCATTTTTTGTTAATATTTTTAAAGCATGTATCTACTTTAATATGGCCAGATTCTCCACAAAAGAAGATATTTGTTGGTGAAATAAAATATAATTTTCCAGCTTTAGTTATATGAATCATTGATAAGTAACTTAAAAACATTTTATATTTTCATTTTTTAATAACTTTATTGAACTAAACTTGGTGGAACATAATTTTTTGTTAATATTTTTGAAGCATGTATCTACTTTAATATGGCCAGATTCTCCATAAAATAAGAGATTTGTTGGTGAAATAAAATATAATTTTCCAGCTTTAGTTATATGAATCATTGATAAGTAACTTAAAAACATTTTATATTTTTATATTTTGTTAACTTTATTCAACTAAACTTGGTGGAACATAATTTTTTGTTAATATTTTTGACGCATGTATCTACTTTAATATGGCCAGATTCTCCACAAAATAAGATATTTGTTGGTGAAATAAAATATAATTTTCCAGCTTTAGTTATATGAATCATTGATAAGTAACTTAAAAACATTTTATATTTTCATTTTTTAATAACTTTATTGAACTAAACTTGGTGGAACATAATTTTTTGTTAATATTTTTGAAGCATGTATCTACTTTAATATGGCCAGATTCTCCATAAAATAAGAGATTTGTTGGTGAAATAAAATATAATTTTCCAGCTTTAGTTATATGAATCATTGATAAGTAACTTAAAAACATTTTATATTTTCATATTTTGTTAACTTTATTCAACTAAACTTGGTGGAACATCATTTTTTGTTAATTTTATTTAAAGGTTTCCTTTTTGTATTGCCAAACAAATTTCACTCCATTATAATTCCTGCGTTATAATTTTGACATTCTTGAAATGTCTTTGAAATGACATTTCAGGAAAATTTTCATTTATAAATTTTACCACAAACGTCAAAAATTTCCTGTTATTCTTTAGGTTTCTGTGGTAACCAAAGAAAAATCAAGCTTCTGATGGTTGAAATTAAGAGTGTAAAATTTTCTTCTAAATACCATGCGTGCTTTAAAGTTAACCGAATAATTTTTCACTTAGATACACGTGTTTTCTTTACAAATTTCACTTGTCCTTCGGACAAAAACAAACAGGCATTCGTTAAAAATTGTCGGTAATTTTAAAGCACCTGTGGTATTACCCCCGAAAACAAGTTATTGCATTATGGAATTAAGTTTATAAAAAATATATTATCCAATAATTAAATAATATTATTCTAATTTTTTCAAAGTAGATATAATTGTGCCCGTGAAAATATTTAAAAACATAGCTTGTCCGCCAGGATATGACTGTATTTTTAATAAGAATACACAGGGATACAAGCATAATGGATACCCTAGGGTGGGTAGACAACGACTTATGCTTGGATCTCTGTGTGTTCTAATAAAAAGTACAGTCAAACACTTATCTTGTACGTCATGCCACTATATTTTTACTTTTAATTATTTAACAGTTTTAAAACTATTTATTTTTAATATTTATAAAATACTTTAATAAGATCGTATGAAAATTATAATTTAAGTGCATCGATTCAACGACGAATGCCAAGCACGCTAATAAAACTACAAAAATTATTTAATGCACAAACATTTGGTTTCTGTCGTTGCTTAAGTGACTGGTTAAGCCGTCTGTTAATTTAGTTTTAAATAGAAATGAGTCGACAACTGTTTTTCTTTGGTATTGTTTGCTGTTGGCCCTTATTAAGTGTAACTAAAAGTTCGGGTAAGTAAACATTTTTCTTCTTCGTAGGTTCAATGTTAGATACATTTATTATATCTTTGAGTTTGGGTTCTCATTAGTAATTTAAGTTCTGCAAATGGAACTTGCTAAAGTTTCTTGAATAACACAAAAAAATTAAAAGTCGTTCGATAAAAATATGCATTTGATTCTGAAGTCAAATATGCTTATTTGTGATGGCCCTAATGCTATCTCCAACATGCGCTCGAGGCAGAGAAATTAAGGGTTTTGACTAAAATATCTTGAAAAATCTAATTTGTTTTGCCCCGACGATGTTATCTAGGTGATAGAACACTCCTATAACACATAAATGGAAAATCTAGACCTTTATCATTACGTTTATAATAGTCAATATTATAAATTCTAAATCTAATTTTTTTAACTAGATAACTCTAACTGCGATATAAGTGACATTGGCAAAAAAAATTTTCTCACACTAAAAGTGGCTCGGCTAGCTTAAATCTTGATTTACTAACTAGATAACTTTTATTCCAAATCATTGTATTGTAAGTAAATTATTTCCGCCAATGTCATTAAGGGTCCATCATCGCTGTATGTTGTATTTTCCCCTAGCGTGTTGCATTTATAGTATATTGTGTACTTTTGGCTTTTGTGCTAATAACGAACATTAAGATAAATAATATGTTATAAATAGTTGCAGGCGTTATATTAATATACCAATAATAATGTAAATATATTCACAGGGGTTTTCCTGATTGATTGATTGATTGAAAGTAGCCTTTATTTTATTTCTACAAGCTTTGGTTACTTCCCAGAAAAAATCCCTTTTATACCCTTTTAATACCTGCGCAAGTAATCGACGGCGACGTGCGACGGTGAGGAGACGTAGTGCTAAAAAATGTAGATATTTTTGCTCTAAATATTCTATACAAATTTCTTATATTATTACTACTTTATTTATCTTGTATTGATGGATAAACGCCATAAGCTTAATCAAAATACTATTTTCCTTTAAATTTCTTACTGACTTTACCAGTTTTCATATTGAAACTGACCGACCCCAGGTGTGTTTATCACCTGAAGAAATCCATAACGCTAGCTGTAATCGTCAAATATTGTGGTACAACTCATAGACAATTTACCTTTAGATAAGCAAACAATAATCACGAAAGGATAGATTTATGCCCTCGCGCATGTAAACAAAACTATACACTATTAGACATGCTCACTGCAACGGTACAACATTATCGTTTGACGAATGGGAAAATAGACAGGTTCGGGCTTTAGAAATTTAAATTCTTGCCAAAAAAATTTTCTTTTCAATTTTTGATCAAGTTGGGAAAAAAGGTAGTGATTTAATGCATTTTTAGTAGTAGCAAACTTTTCAGATTTTAATGATTGAAAATTGTTTTTAAGGTTTTATTTTTAAATTTGTTTAAAAATGATTCGTCGTCGTGTTTTTACTTCGAAAAGGAAGAGAACAAGAACAAGTGAATTAAACTAGTCTTATAAAATCGAATATAAAAACAAACATAACCAGCAAAATAACCAATCTACGGTGTTATCACCTGCCTAACCTCAAGTAAAATATTAGTTGGTAAATGACGTGTATTAATTTTTACAATTTGGCAAAAACATCGGTACGTGTAAAACATTTTCAAGCAAAATTTCTTGTTCAAGAATTTGAAAAGTGTTTGCCCGAAAACTTGACCCGTGGAATACTGGCTTTATTAAAAGCCTAATGTCGGGTGTACAAATTTTAACCAAAAAATTAACCAACCAGCAACTTTGACAGAATTAATTTTCTCACAAACAGACACAATTTACTAAACTACACAAAAAATCCGAAAATCCGTAAATATTAAACACCCACAATCCACAATAGCTAAGAAAACTACAAGAAATCCACAGAGAAACCATAAAATACAACAACAAAAATTGGCCGCCGAGCCAGTTCTGGAGTGTATTTTGAGCATGTCGTTAAAGTAGGACAGGCCGATAACACGAGGTTTGTGCGCATGTACGAAGGTGTCCAGAGGGAAGGCAGCTGACCGGCGAGTCATGCGGTCGGACGTATTTTTTCACTCATAAAATGTAACTATTGTTTGCGCAGGAGATAAGCTGTACGTATCTAAAGGTAAATTGTCTATGGTACAACCCTGTCTACGTTGTGTTTATTTTTAGGTTCTTCTAAAGTTTGATACAACGGTAAAGTTATGTCAGATATTAGGATTTTCGAGCCTTAATCTTATTCTGACGGTTCCCTATGATGCGGTATTCCGCTGCCAGGAAATGAAAATCAACAAAGTTTTAAAAACAATCTATCTATTATAAAAACATTTTGGTCATATACAATTTATGAACAATTTCATAAAACTTTGTTAAGATGGTCTGTCTCCCACAATTTAGCCCGTTTGCACCAACATCTGTCTGCGACAGAATTGTGGCTCATTTCCCAGTTATTTTCTATTATGTCTGCGACAATAATAGGTAATGCTGTTTTACCTTGTGTTATCAATTACGCCTGCAACTGTAATGGTGACAATTTACCTCCGTAAATTTTTTTTTTCTGTTTATTTTTGGTCTGCGACTATACTCTGGTTTTGATTGGTTCCCTGTTAATCTGCATTTATTTTGTTACACATCGCCCTATTTTCGTGAACGTGTTATAATTAAAATTATTGGTAATTTTAGTTACAGAATATGTTTATAGATTTTCATAAACAATTATTATAAAGGTACTAGGTAGCCTGGTGAAAAGTCGAGCGACAAAGGTATTCAGTAGTGGACACTCAAGTCATTCCTACTGTCGAATATTTCACATACATATCTATATACAGGGTCCTGCAATAGTGCGTCAGGCTTTCATAGCTCCTATACGAATTTAGTTAGGACTTTCATTCATACGCTAACTTATACTGTATTATACGGGGTACTTCAGGAAAATATTTTTTCATGTACAGGGTGGCCCAAAAAAGTGCGGTAATAAAAAGTTGTGATTATTTAAATGGCATACCCTATTACCTATGGCATACCTATTTTTTTGCATATTTAGATTTATGATATCGTCCTTCATAAATCCCTAAAATTTTGTTTGATTTGCTTTGGTAGTTTAAGAGCAATCAATTAAAAACTTTAAAAAAATTATTTTGAAGTCGTGGAAAAAATATCAAAAAAATCAATCTTAAATTAGTTCTTCAACCACGGTATTAAGTAAGTTAATGACAAGAGGTTTAAAGGTTCTATGAATCGAATAGTATTTATTTATTTTATACAGAGTGTTCATAATAGGGTTTCAAAAATAGCACAGTTCAAACCTATTTTTCTTAACTTTTTCAAATGGAACACTCTGTGTATTATTTCGGTATTTTATATAAAATACACAAGCAATTTTTTTTTTGTATTTGAAGCATATAAGTTATTTCCAGCCGTTTTCGAAATAAAAGCAAATTTCATAAATTATGTTGATGAAACAGAGTTTATTTTTAAAACTAAGCGTAGATGACTAGACTAATAATTAAAAACTACAGCAAATGTTCAAAATGTCTACCATTTTGTTCTGTGCACAAGCCAACACGCTTTCCCAAAGATCTTTTTACTTTCCTTAACATTTCAGGGGAAATACTAGCAAACACGTCTCATATCCTTTGCTACATTTTATTAGCAGTTATAGGTGGATCATTGTAAACAATTTGTTTTACGTGTCCCTATAAAAAAAGTCTAGTTTCGTAAGATCCGGCGATCTAGCTGGCAGGGGGGTCCGTTTCTACCGATCCATTGGTTTGGAGAGGTATTATCAAGATAATTTCTTATAATTTATTCGCCCGATATTACACCTTTTTAAAATTAATTAAAGAACTTGTCAAACTAAGTATAAGAATCCATGTTTTATTTCAAAGCCTACTATGAGTTTTAGAGATAAACCTTACTAATGAACCTATTTGCTGGTATTGTAATTATTGAAATGTTAAAAGGAAAATAAACAGATCTTGTCAAAAACATGTTGGCTTGTGCACAGAACAAAATGGAAGACATTTTGAACAATTACTGTAGTTTTAAATTGAAGACATAAGTGGATAAAGGTGTCATGTCGCATTTTTTTTAAACTGCTTTCTCCACTTTTTGAGCGTCCCTGGTATAGATCCTACTATTAGTAAACCTTAAATGCAGCTTTTTTCATAATAAAAGATTTTTTTAAAGGATAAAGGTGTTAAGTCACTTAAACATCTAGCATGTCGTAGTGAATAAAGGTGTCATGTTACAATTTTGTTACATGGCTCTATGAAAAAAACTATGAATTTGCTTTTATTATTAAAGTGCACCAAATAATAATTTATGCTGTGTTAGTAAATAAAATTAAATAATAATTTAAAAAATTCTAAGTTATAACGCGTTTTATTAAATAACTTCGAAGTTAAAAATGTGACATGACACCTTTATCCACTTATGTCTTCAATTATTAGTCTAGTCGCCCACGCTAGTAGGTATTAAACACGGATTCTGGGTCACCCCCCACTCCTTTCTGCTCCCCCCACCCCTCGCCTACCCTCCCGCGACCTTGACCGCACAGGTATGCAGGTGTTCATTTGACCTTGACCATACACGTGGGCGAGCGTATTTTTATGGTATGCAGGTGTTCATTCGACCTTGAAAGATGCAACTACTCTTTCTTAATTTGACCTTGACCATACACCTGGACGAGGGTATTTTTATGGTATACAATTTTCTTTTATGTGACTCATTTGACCTTGAAAGATGCAACTACTCTTTGTTAATTTGACCTTGACCATACACGTGGGCGAGCGTATTTTTATGGTATGCAGGTGTTCATTCGACC
The DNA here is from genome assembly GCA_963969555.1 of Polydrusus pterygomalis. Taxonomy (NCBI): domain Eukaryota; kingdom Metazoa; phylum Arthropoda; class Insecta; order Coleoptera; family Curculionidae; genus Polydrusus; species Polydrusus pterygomalis. The sequence continues at coordinate 114,551,340 of OZ018378.1, read as the reverse complement.
TTGAAAGATGCAACTACTCTTTGTTAATTTGACCTTGACCATACACCTAGACGAGGGTATTTTTATGGTATACAATTTTCTTTTATGTGACTCATTTGACCTTGAAGGATGGAGCTGCTCTTTGATGGTGCTACCTTGGCGTGGACGAGGGTATTTTTATGGTATGCAGGTGCCCTTTTATTTATGACACTGTTGCGTTACAAATTTTTACACCATGAAGTATTTTTATTTCTTTATTGTCGTCATTTATTTGTTCGAAAATATCTAAAGGGATGCAAGTCTGTTTTATTGATATTACCTTGACCATTATTTCTTCCTAAAAGTTAGATTTGTAATATATTTTGTGTTTTGTTATACCTTCATGTTCTCGAAGGGTGTTTATGGGATTTTCACACCTTGATGGGATTTTCACACCTTGAAAGAGCTATTATAGTCGTAACAATAGGGTCTGGGTATCTTTGTTATCGGATTTTCACACCTTGATGGGATTTTTCACACCTTGAAAAAGTGCAACTACCCTTTTGTTATGTATGATTTCGAAGGCGGCATGGACCTTTTGTTATGAGTAATATTGAGCGCTGGCTATTTTTCTTACTTTGTTCTTTATTTAGGTACTCTTGGATTTATTTTTATAGTGGATGCAGATATTCTTTGATGGTTTTATGTAACCTTGACTAAACTTTTGAGCAGATGTTTATTTATGACATTGGGTTGAGTTTATTTTCACACCTTGAAAGAGTGCAGCTATCCTTTTGTTATGCATGATTTCGAAGGCGGCATGCCTCTGTTCTTTTGTTATGGGTACCATTGAGCGGTTGCTATTTTTCTTACTTTGTTCTTTATTTAGGTATTCTCGGATTTATTTTTATAGTGGATGCAGATGTCCTTTATGTAACCTTGACTACCCTTTTGAGCAGATGTTTATTTATGATATTGGGTTGGGTTTATTTTCGACCTTGGAGGTACTCGGACGCAAGTGTTTGGTTTTTACGCCTTGAAGAATTTTTATTTTTTATTGACGTAATTTTGTTCTAAAATATTGAATGAGGTGCAGGCACGTTTTATTTACGATGACCTTGTGTTGGTTCGGGGTGCAGGTGGTTTTTATGTTGTTGAGCTTTGTACACTCTTTAAGCGGCCACTCCTTTTACACCTTGAAAGTATTTTTTTCTTTATTGACATCACTCTGTTCTAAAATATCGAATGGGGTACAGGTATATATCGTTCTCTACTATGGTTGTTAAAATAGGGTCTGTGCTCTTTGTTATGGGATTATTTAACATTGAAAGAGTGCAAGTGTCCATTTGTATGGAAAACTTTGACTGCTTGCAAACATGCTTAATTTTTCTTTCTTTGCTCGTTATTTATTAGGGTATTCTTTGATAATCTATGCTACCTCTTGTGAATGAAATCCCTTTTTTTGACCAGTAGGTAAAAATTTAAATTAAAATTACTTAAATTTATAAGGAGCTTTTTAGTTAATGGTGATGAATTTGGGTTAATTTGTCTAGACTTGGCTGTTTCGCATCCGAAATATAATAAATAAAATATTACAATCCACTGGATGAAAATTAGATTTAAAGCATGTGTTGCAGAATATTGATGCAGATAAGAAAAATTAAAGTGCACACAAGTATTATTACTTCGTCATTGCAATTCATTTTTAAAAATCACATCCAGTAGGTAAGGCGTTTTTTTATGGAAAATTAATATTTTATAACATATTTATTTATTTTTATAGTATTATTCTTGTTTGTTGTCGTACACGTATCAAAATGCGTGCTTAATTTATGTCTAAGGATTATTAAAAATGCATATTAGCGGTAAATATATTCTCCCTTTTAATCAGACAACTATCCAAATAATGTTGTAGCATACATAAAAAGTTAACTTCTGATAAACCTTTCTTAAAATCCATTTTCCTCTCTCCATGTCCTATTTTGTGATGAGTGAGAGCTTTTTAGAAGAAAAAATTATAACTTAGTGCTTTTACGCATTCAAAATGAAAATTATATTATTTACAAAAAGATATTACAGCTTATTACTCCTTATATCGACGAAAATACGAAAAGTTAATGTGCAGTAAACAAGATTTTTCTCTCATCATTGTAAGTTATAAAAAAAGCAGATATAGCATGTGTTTTAAAATTATAGAAAAATCATCTGTATGTACATGAAGAGATATTCTTTATTTATATAATCAGCTCGATTCCATCAATTTAAACAAACAATAGGAATGAGGATCAGCCATCGCCTTTGAATAGTTTCCACTCATGCACGTTTACACAAAAACTACTAAAGCCATCGAACTTATTTCAAGATAATATATTTTTTGTTTATTAAGCAAAGCAGCTGAAGCAATTTTTTGTGCAACTACCTTTTATGTTATTGATGCGTGCCAAGACTATTTCAAAAATAGTTGCAAGCGATCCGCTGTGCTGTCATAAAACTAGCAAAATTTAATAAAACGTGTAAATTTGGATAATTAAAGGATCAAATGTTGTTTATCGTGTGATTTTTAGAGCTTTCATTAAGTGAAAATAATTACTAAATATGGTATATTGGCATAATTTACTGTATATTTTGAAAATAAAAGTTAAAATCTGAAAATTCAGCTGTCTTGCCTTTATTACCCTTATAGTGAAATAAATCGATTATCTAAATTTTAAAACATTCATTTAAACTCTTAAATATTTTCGGACAACCCTGAAATATTTTAAAAATGTGTTTAGTGCTCGAAGCAGATAAAATCAACTGCAACACACATTATTTAGTTTAGTTTTTGAAAACCATTCCCGAGTTACAATGGCTGGCCATAGTCTGGTTGTGGACTTCCAAGCATTCAAGATAGAAAATAATAAACTAATCCCTAGAGAACTTGCTGCCTACGACGGTCATAAAATTAGTCACCATGTTTTTAAGCCCCTGTTTGATCTGGCCTTTCTAGGACCAGCGGCATACAAACAAACGAAGTGGTTAATGCAACACTATCATTGCATTGATTGGGATTCCGGATTTACTCCATTTTAAAAATTTGCCGATATTGTACGGAGCTTGACAGAAAAGGCTGATGCCATTTACGTTAAGGGCAAAGAAAAAGCTGATTTAAAAAAAAAAAAAATATTCAAGCAAACCTATTATAGAGTTGGATGAGCAACCGGCCCTTAGAAAAGACGTCCCTAAATGTTTCTATCATTCAAATAATGAAAATTGTGCATGTTCTTCGTTTAATGTATTTTTGTTATATGATCAACATTTATTGAAAACCTAATTTTTTAATAAACATTTAATAATACAACCAATTGGTTAATATTCAATTTATTCATATTACATACATTATAAAGTATAAAATCAACTTCATGTTCATAAAAGTCTGTAATGATTGTTTTTCTTCTTGGGTTTTCCAATTCCTCTAGTAGGGTATCTGTCTTTCTAAGTGTTTGTTTTGTATTGATATATCATGTCCTGATGTGAAGTAACTTTGTCTACCTATACATTCTAATTCCTGTACTTATTCATACACCTAAAAACCTCAATACATAATATCCTAATCTCCAAATATCCAATTAGCCACTTAGCCAAATCACCAAATATCCCAATACCTAAATATTTCTACTGACTTTTACTTTTTGTAAGTGTTTTATCTTTTGTAATGTGTGTGAGTCACTTTTTAAATCAATATCGAACCGGAGAGTTTAAAAATATGACAAAATGTATAGAAAATGTATGTGAAAGCCAAAGAGTTACTATAACCTCTACCAGACCTAAAATTTCAAAGATTAAAAAGTTCACCCAAGATACTCCCACGTATCTTTTTATCACCACCCTCTTCGTCACAGAGCATACTTTTTTTTAATCCCATGCACTCAGCATGTGCCCTTGTATATTAACAAAAACCCGAAAAACCACTCGAAGAAGAAACGACACAATCAAAGTTTTAATACAACTAGCGATAAAAACTCATTTTAGCTAAACAAACAAAAATGTTTGCTTAACACACCATCGGTCGACAATTTTCGTAAGAAATATAGAAAACATGCAAATCGTAGTCTAAACAGTATAATACAAAAATATAATGTTTTACGAGCATTAGTTGTTTAAATATACTGTAAGATATCCATGTTTTTAATAAAAAAAAAAAGAAAAAGATTCCGCAAATTCGCGTTTTATTCTTTTATTAAGTTTAAAAATTACTTCAATAATGTGGGCAGATTAACTTATCAAAAATTCGGCTATTTTGTGTTTTTGCAAGAATTAAAACGGAGGGGGTCAGTTCCAATCATCGTATCCATTAAAGTATTTATTTGTGCATTCGTATAAAAAAAAGATAGGTAGTCATAATATGGACTCATCGCCGTTTAAACTTTTTCAGCTAGTGCTCTCATACACAGACATAAGAAACACAACAACAATATAGACAAACTTTATCATAAATAGATGTAAAATATATAGAAATTTATTTTTTAAGTTAAATTTTGATCTATACATTGTTCAAGAAATGAAGATTATAGAACCAATGTCCAGTATTCAACAAGCGTAAATTCAAATCGAAATTATTATATTAGAGACATTTTATAGTAGACATACCGTTGTACATTTGATATGTGAACAACTTTGTATAATATTTTTGTCCTGTTTTAACGTACCGATTATTTTAAAGGTATAAGGAAATCCTTTTTTCAAAAAATCACCCTCTTTTAACTTAAATTAGTACCTTTGAAATTATTGTAATGGGGACAGAAGAGAGAAATGATGGACATAAAACAAAACAATTGCTTCTAACAAGAGTTTTATACTTACTGAACACTCCCAGGTTATTATCTAAATTGTATCAACAGTCTTTCGAAAATAGTTTATTCGCATAATTTTTATTGGTAAATTTTTTAGCGTAAACCCACGAAGCCAGAAGTTTTGCAACATTCTCCAAAAATAAAAGTCTTATAAATCCATTCTTCTCTTAGATAAATTATCATTTCAAATATTACTATTATAAAAAGAAAACAGAATGGGCCCCTAGTAACGAAATGATGTTTGCAACTAAACACTTTGAGAAATAAGTGAAAAACAAGTATTATATTATTATGCGACTTGTCAAAATACTAGATAGACTTTCAATTATTCATTCTTTTTTAAAAACGCTGGTATAATAAATTGTGTTACTGATTACAGGCCCATATCCAAAATTTCACTTATTCCTAAACCAATGGAATTCTTAGTTAAAAATTTTCTTGAGGACTGTTTTAAAAATGTTATTTTCACTAACCAGCATGGCTTCATGAAGGGAAGGTCAATAACAACAAATTTACTAGTTTATTCTGATTACATTTTTAATTCCCTAGAAAATGGTGTTGACTGTCAAATTTACGCCCATGATCGGTCACCAAGATTTTTGTTTTATTAAATATTGCAAAAGTTTATAAGACACCTAAGTGTTGAAGATACTTGTATTTTGGTTCTCTCTTTATTGCTATTGCACAACACCTCGATTTTCTTTTAAAACTGGAAGAGTTACATTAGTTTTTGATTTGATATACATAAATTACACTTTATAGACTTCTTCAGTATTACATTTTCGGCTTTTTTTTTTCATGCAAAAAGTTCTACACAGTCCTTAAACTGATTCCAGTGCTTTTGCTATTATTTCTTGCATATTAGTTGGGAAATTTCAACTTACTCTTTCATTTTCCAAATAGTTAATCAAATTTTGTATGATTGTTTTTGCTTGGGGGGCTCAAAGTACCAGAAAATTGCCTTTTATTATTCGAATTGACAAATTTGTCACTTCAACTTGTTAAAGTCACAAAATAGACATAATATGTTCATCACAACTTTTTAGAACCACTAAAAATTATAAGTTTATTCCTTTTTCTCATGCTAAAATTATATACGTCGTCTATCCTACGGATTTTACCACGAACCACAAACCGAATTTTTGTTTTTGGTCAGACAAACTATGCAATGATTTCTATATCTTATTTATTGTTAACGTGTACAATACCTTCTTTTTTTATTCCTAATTATTATATTTTTATGTTTCCCTCCCGTTTCTCAAATCGCCAAATATTTGAATATTTCGTTATAGACAATAAAATACGAAATTATGTTAGAACAAACCTAATATGAATTTTTTACCAGGTGTGTATCTAATAAACCAATATACCTATTTTCCATTGATATTTTTAGCAATATTAAACAAAGGTAGACACATCAGATTGGTCGAATGACAATAAATACAAATCCATGGTTATATATTCAAATGATGGTATACTTTTTAGGCAGGTTTGAAGAGTTCTTCGCAAATACCCTGTTTGTTATTTGCACGCAACATTTAAATAGTATTTTACTCTTAGTAATGAATAGCATTAAACTGAATACTGTTTATAATACCGTAAAATTGTATATTGTAAACGTTGAAAACTTATATTGTTAACACGATTTCTTTTACCAAGATTAACACTGTCGTTGGTATTTAGTTGAGTTTTTATATATTTGATCTAAATCAAAGTTTTAATCGGTTATTTATTTTATTTACTAAGTGATATGGGTAAAAACGCAATTTTAAAGCAAAAAAACCATTAAAACCATATATTCAGTAACTTTTTTTTATTGTAACAAATTAATGTAGATTACATTTTACTGTTAGTAGGAAATACATATTTTATTCAATTCTTGATTTTTTTTGTATCCGTATAACACAGAGTTTCCATTTGGTAAACATCTCCTTTTTGTAGAATTTTGTCTATACAGTTTAACTTCAGTTCTTGTGGTTACCTCATGTTCCTTTGTTCTACGAATATTCTTTGATATAATTGGTATTGGCTTGGACTCTTTAAGAATCATATCCTTAATGGTATTAAAATTAACAAGTTGTGATGCTGCATAGTTTATGGAAATACCCTTAACTTTACAAACTACTTCCTCTCTTTGCGTTTTAGCGAAATACACCTTAAAAGAGTATTTTTGGACCGCCAGAGACGAAGGATGGAATTAGAACCGTAACTATCTAATTCATCAGTCAAATCTCCAATAAACGGTCCTGCGGGTAAATCAAGTTCGCCACTTCTAGAGAGATATATTACAGAATCTGCACAGGACTAATACAGGACTCTATTGTCAAGACGTTCGAGATTACTTAAACGTGCCCGGGCTGTGACGTAAACCGCATTCACTACATTTACTGTAGGTAGAGAATTAACAGTTTTCTTCGGTGTATTCATAATTTACCACCAATGGAGAGAGACACTACTATATCTATAATTTAACACGTAAAGATTCTTTATTGCTTTGTTCTGTAATGTTTTTAATTTGTTAACCTTTTGTCCTGAGGGATACCACAAAACCGTTAGATATTGCAGATGGCTGTGTATAAGGCAGTAGTACACAGGTCTCAGGAGTTTCTTTGGCACAGTATAACTTAGGCGTCTGAGTATACCAACTGGAGCAGCCATTTTTTTTCTAATAACATCTATGTGGTATTTCCAGGACAAAGTCTCATCAATATACAGACCAAGATATTTTGTAATTTGAGAATATTTTAATATTTGACCATTGATAGTTATGTGATCTGGCGATCCTTCGAGCCTTTTTTTAGCAATATACATAAATGACGATTTTTCTAAATTTAGAACTAGTTTGTGTGCTTGTAACCATGTAGATAAAGTTTCCAAATCACTTTTTATATTTTCCCTGATAGCTTCATATGTCTCGCCGTAATACAGAAGGACAGTGTCATCAGCATATAGCTGAAGAGCACAGAACACACACATACTTTAATAAGATCGTATGAAAATTATAATTTAAGTGCATCGATTCAACGACGAATGCCAAGCACGCTAAAAAAACTACAAAAATTATTTAATGCACAAACATTTGGTTTCTGTCGTTGCTTAAGTGACTGGTTAAGCCGTCTGTTAATTTAGTTTTAAATAGAAATGAGTCGACAACTGTTTTTCTTTGGTATTGTTTGCTGTTGGCCCTTATTAAGTGTAACTGAAAGTTCGGGTAAGTAAACATTTTTCTTCTTCGTAGGTTCAATGTTAGATACATTTATTATGTCTTTGAGTTTGGGTTCTCATTAGTAATTTAAGTTCTGCAAATGGAACTTGCTAAAGTTTCTTGAATAACACAAAAAAATTAAAAGTCGTTCGATAAAAATATGCATTTGATTCTGAAGTCAAATATGCCTATTTGTGATGGCCTTAATGCTATCTCCAACATGCGCTCGAGGCAGAGAAATTAAGGGTTTTGACTAAAATATGATTTGTTCTGCCCCGACGATGTTATCTAGGTGATAGAACACTCCTATAACACTTAAATGGAAAATCTAGACCTTTATCATTACGTTTATAATAGTCAATATTATCAATTCTAAATCTAATTTTTTTAACTAGATAACTCTAACTGCAATATAAGTGACATTGGCAGAAAATTTTTTCTCACACTAAAAGTGGCTCGGCTAGCTTAAATCTTGATTTACTAACTAGATAACTTTTATTCCAAATCATTGTATTGTAAGTAAATTATTTCCGCCAATGTCATTAAGGGTCCATCATCGCTGTATGTTGTATTTTCCCCTAGCGTGTTGCATTTATAGTATATTGTGTACTTTTGGCTTTTGTGCTAATAACGAACATTAAGATAAATAATATGTTATAAATAGTTGCAGGTGTTATATTAATATACCAATAATAATGTAAATATATTCACAGGGATTTTCCTGATTGATTGATTGAAAGTAGCCTTTATTTTATTTCTACAAGCTTTGGTTACTTCCCAGAAAAAATCCCTTTTATACCCTTTTAATACCTGCGCAAGTAATCGACGGCGACGTGCGACGGTGAGGAGACGTAGTGTTAAAAAATGTAGATATTTTTGCTCTAAATATTCTATACAAATTTCTTATATTATTACTACTTTATTTATCTTGTATTGATGGATAAACGCCATAAGCTTAATCAAAATACTATTTTCCTTTAATTTTCTTACTGACTTTACCAGTTTTCATATTGAAACTGACCGACCCCAGGTGTGTTTATCACCTGAAGAAATCCATAACGCTAGCTGTAATCGTCAAATATTGTGGTACAACTCATAGACAATTTACCTTTAGATAAGCAAACAATAATCACGAAAGGATAGATTTATGCCCTCGCGCATGTAAACAAAACTATACACTATTAGACATGCTCACTGCAACGGTGCAACATTATCGTTTGACGAATGGGAAAATAGACAGGTTCGGGCTTTAGAAATTTAAATTCTTGCCAAAAAAATTTTCTTTTCAATTTTTGATCAAGTTGGGAAAAAAGGTAGTGATTTAATGGCATTTTTAATAGTAGCAAACTTTTCAGATTTTAATGATTGAAAATTGTTTTTAAGGTTTTATTTTTAAATTTGTTTAAAAATGATTCGTCGTCGTGTTTTTAGTTCGAAAAGGAAGAGAACAAGAACAAGTGAATTAAACTAGTATTTTAAAATCGAATATAAAAACAAACATAACCAGCAAAATAACCAATCTACGGTGTTATCACCTGCCTAACCTCAAGTAAAATATTAGTTGGTAAATGACGTGTATTAATTTTTACAATTTGGCAAAAACATCGGTACGTGTAAAACATTTTCAAGCAAAATTTCTGGTTCAAGAATTTGAAAAGTGTTTCCCCGAAAACTTGACCCGTGGAATACTGGCTTTATTAAAAGCCTAATGTCGGGGTGTACAAATTTTAACCAAAAAATTAACCAACCAGCAACTTTGACAGAATTAATTTTCTCACAAACAGACACAATTTACTAAACTACACAAAAAATCCGAAAATCCGTAAATATTAAACACCCACAATCCACAATAGCTAAGAAAACTACAAGGAATCCACAGAGAAACCTTAAAACACAACAACAAAAATTGGCCGAGCCAGTTCTGGAGTGTATTTTGAGCATGTCGCTAAAGTAGGACAGGCCGATAACACGAGGTTTGTGCGCATGTACGAAGGTGTCCAGAGGGAAGGCAGCTGACCGGCGAGTCATGCGGTCGGACGTATTTTTTCACTCATAAAATGTAACTATTGTTTGCGCAGGAGATAAGCTGTACGTATCTAAAGGTAAATTGTCTATGGTACAACCCTGTCTACGTTGTGTTTATTTTCAGGTTCTTCTAAAGTTTGATACAACGGTAAAGTTATGTCAGATATTAAGATTTTCGAGCCTTAATCTTATTTTGACGGTTCCCTATGATGCGGTATTCCGCTGCCAGGAAATGAAAATCAACAAAGTTTTAAAAACAATCTATCTATTATAAAAACATTTTGGTCATATACAATTTATGAACAATTTAATCAAGGCACTTTAAATTTTAAGAAATGTCTAATTATTACATTTCATAAAACTTTGTTAAGATGGTCTGTCTCCCACAATTTAGCTCGTTTGCACCAACATCTGTCTGCGACAGAATTGTGTGGTAATAAAAAGTTGTGATTATTTAAATGGCATACCCTATTACCTATGGCATACCTATTTTTTTGCATATTTAGATTTATGATATCGTCCTTCATAAATCCCTAAAATTTTGTTTGATTTGCTTTGGTAGTTTAAGAGCAATCAATTAAAAACTAAAAAACAATCATTTTGAAGTCGTGGAAAAAATATCAAAAAAAAACAATCTTTAATTAGTTTTTCAATCACGGTATTAAGTGAGTTAATGACAAGGGGTTTAAAGGTTCTATGAATCGAATAGTATTTATTTATTTTATACAGAGTGTTCATAATAGGGTTTCAAAAATAGCACATTTCAAACCTATTTTTCTCAACTTTTTCAAATGGAACACCCTGTGTATTATTTCGGTATTTTATATAAAATACACAAGCAATTTTTTTTGTATTTGAAGCATATAAGTTATTTCCAGCCGTTTTCGAAATAAAAGCAAATTTCATAAATTATGTTGATGAAACAGAGTTTATTTTTAAAACTAAGCGTAGATGACTAGACTAATAATTGAAAACTACAGCAAATGTTCAAAATGTCTTCCATTTTGTTCTGTGCACTAGCCAACACGCTTTCCCAAAGATCTTTTTACTTTCCTTAACATTTCAGGGGAAATGCTAGCAAACACGTCTCTTATCCTTTGCTGCATTTTATTAGCAGTTATAGGTGGATCATTGTAAACAATTTGTTTTACGTGTCCCTATATGAAAAAGTCTAGTTTTGTAAGATCCGGCGATCTAGCTGGCAGGGGGGTCCGTTTCTACCGATCTATTGGTTTGGAGAGGTATTATCAAGATAATTTCTTATAATTTATTCGCCCGATATTACACCTTTTTAAAATTAATTAAAGAACTTGTCAAACTAAGTATAAGAATCCATGTTTTATTTCAAAGCCTACTATGACTTTTAGAGATAAACCTTACTAATAAACCTCTTTGCTGGTATTGCAATTATTGAAATGTTAAAAGGAAAATAAACAGATCTTTTCAAAAACATGTTGCCTTGTGCACAGAACAAAATGGAAGACATTTTGAACAATTACTGTAGTTTTTAATTGAAGACATAAGTGGATAAAGGTGTCATGTCGCATTTTTTTTAAACTGCTTTTTCCACTTTTTGAGCGTCCCTGGTATAGATCCTACTATTAGTAAACCTTAAATGCAGCTTTTTTTATAATAAAAGATTTTTTTAAAGGATAAAGGTGTTAAGTCACTCAAACATCTAGCATGTCGTAGTGAATAAAGGTGTCATGTTACAATTTTGTTACATGGCCCTATGAAAAAAACTATGAATTTGCTTTTATTATTAAAGTGCACCAAATAATAATTTATGCTGTGTTAGTAAATAAAATTAAATAATAATTTAAAAAATTCTAAGTGATAACGCGTTTTATTGAATAACTTCGAAGTTAAAAATGTGACATGACACCTTTATCCACTTATGTCTTCAATTATTAGTCTAGTCGCCCACGCTTAATTTTAAAAATAAACTCTGTTTAATCAACATAATTTATGAAATTTGCATTTATTTGGAAAACGGCTGGAAATAACTTAGATGCTTCAACAACAAAAAAAATTTTGTGTGTTTTATATAAAATACAGAAATAATATACAGGGTGTTCCATTTGAAAAAATTGAGAAAAATAGGTTTAAAATGTGTAATTTTTGAAACCTTATTATGAACACCCTGTATAAAATAAATAAATACTATTGGATTCATAGTACCTTAACCTCTTGTCATTAAGCTCACTTAATACCGTGGTTAAAAAACTAATTTTAGATTGATTTTTTTTGATATTTTTTCCACGACTTCAAAATATTTTTTTTAGTTTTTAATTAATTGCTCTTAAACTACCAAAGCAAATTAAACAAACTTTTGGGCATTTATAAAGGACGATAGCATAAATCTAAATATGCAAAAAAATATGGGGTATGCCATTTAAAAAATTACAACTTTTTATGACCACACTTTTTTGGTCCACCCTGTATATGAAAAAATATTTTCCTGAAGTACCCTGTATGATACAGTATAAGTTAGCGTATGAATGAAAGTCCTAACTAAATTCGTATAGGAGCCTGACGCACTATTGCCGGACCCTTTATATATAAATGAATGTTTGTCTGTATGTATGTCCCGTATGCGTTCCTATACCATTTAACCGATTACGATAAAAATTTGGTGAGTTGTTGTGTGCAGGCCGAGGAAGGTTTCGGCATAAAAAAAAAGTGGCGCAACGCATGCCAATTACTAATAAGTAGCGTAGCAAAGCGCGCAGGGTATAGCTAGTAACTTATAAAAATGCAATTAAAGTTAGGAGCTCGCCCGCTTTCCGCATGCGTCAGTTTTCTTCTCATGCAGGCATTGTTTTTCATATTACTAGAAAGCCGAGCGACAACGGTCTTCAGCAGTGGACACTCAAGTCATTCCTGCTGTCGGACATTATTTTAAAGAATAACCCATCACAGCGTTTTATGTACACCAATTACAAATTAACGTTCTACAGGCAACATCATACCAAATAATTTAAACCCTTTCTGATGACTTTACTTGGTTATTGTCAAATAAAATGTTGCCCTTATTTAAACCTTCCCCATTTCTTTACCTAACGTTGCAGATTATAATTAACTTTTTAAGGTAGCATTAGTTGCGTAATAACGTCCACCCTTTGTTCTCAAGTACCACAAAATAAAAATACACCCAGAGAGACAAACTAACATCTCTTACAAGTTACATTAAAAAGGTCTGAGTCGATGCACTTGAACCATATTTTGAAATTGAATTAATAGAATATTTAGATTTTTTTTATGAGGCGTGGCTTTTAAATAATTTAAAGTTTAAAATAGTCGCTGTCTTTGTCCATTAACAGCAATCGTCGGGTTTTTCTACCATCGATTGTCGACGTCACGCCCCGTAGGCTAACGTCTGAGACCGTAGGGCTAGCTCGGCACCAAGTGTCGTCTGGTCAATTCACAGTTTCACCCAACTAATTGTTGTCAATCGACCAATTTGGCATTCGGTTTTATTTCTGTTACCCAAGATTGCTAACGCTCCGTTAATCGACTTCCGGCACGACCGTAGGGTAGACCCGGCGCATGAAAGCGATCTAGGATAGGTAAAAAAAATTCAATAATTATATTAGGAATAATTTGAAGAACAAAAACAAACTGGCAGCTTAACGACCTTAACTTGTTATTTGGAAAATTTTAAGTATCATCCCAAGCGTCGTTTTGACCGCTTTTATATGGCCACCCCTGCTTTCGGGAGGTGATGGGTCTCATGGCCATAAGTTTTTTTAAAGTCAAAGAATTTGGCCTAGTTTCACCGTTTTGCTGATAAGAGGGTAAAATTTTACACTTTTTGTGGCTTTTGAGCTCTTTTAAAACGAGGGTTACTCTGTACATATTACTGACCCTAAAAATATGAGTTTTGAGAATGAGAAATATGAGAATTGTGGAAATTTTTTGCGCGAAAAAATGGCCACTGGTCCAGGGCATTTTAATATGTACCTATATATTATGTATAGAATTTAGTTTTTCAAATATGAAAGATAATGTAATAACTAAATAACAAACTTAAAACCTTGGTATTTCTTAATTGTTGGAATTTTTAAATAAAGAATGAAAAATTTTCTAAATGTGCAAGCGACTCCTCTAAGTTGTACCAAATAAATCCATCCGAAATAACTAATCCAAACCAAAAAAAAAAATAAACTGAGCCGGCTTGTTTCGAACCCGCGACCTTTTGGAGCAAAACGCCTTTACATCATCCCCAGACTTGTCAAATTTTGTGCTATTATACCTATGTTATATTTAAAATGTCTCATATTCACTAAACTTGCTGTAAAGAAAAATGGTTGATAGAGGTAAATTATTGCCTTATAATTTCATGAGAATTTGGGCTTATGTCAAATTAGCATCAATTGCGAATTTGGGAAAATTTACATACTGAAGTTTTTGCAATATGCTAAATCTTTGTGTAAAGAATAGCGGCTGAATGCTGGAAGATGGGGGAGGTAGGGGGGCTGCACCCCCTTCTGGGTTCCCTCTGTTACTAGTTAAGATGTTTTGCATTTTTACAAACGGTTATTGGAATAAATTTGCCCTATTTAGATACAAATACGCAGAAAATAATTATTCTCGAAACACGAATTTACAAAATTGAATATTTTAGATTTCTACGAAAAAAAAACAAATACGGGTTTTACCAGGATTTAGCGTCAATCGGAGCTGTCGACGTTTCCCCAAAGTGGTGTTTATTTTGTATTTACAGCTGATATACGCAACAGGATTTGCATTTTAAAAATTAAATTATGTTTTCCAAAAAATTGACGAAAAAGATGTAAGTTTATGTACACAATATATAACTTGACAAGGGTGTAGAGTTAAGTGAAGAGGGCGGACGCCCGTCTGGAGATACAAATAACACACATACTGAAAATTAGCTTAGATATTCTTTTTCTCTATTCTAATCTTTGGCTTATGAAGCTCCTTCTTTACCTTCCTGTCTCTTAAATCTTATCTATAATCTTATATTCCTAATACATAATCTTAATAACTGACAACTTATAATAATAACATTAATAATAATATTAATAATAATTTAAGGACTTCTATATAAAAAAAGGAAATTTGCAATCACTCTGCTTCTTACATTGTTATTTATTAGTAAAATACAACCATGTTACTATCAGAAATACTATCACATAATGGCAAAAATGCGCTCCTTCAGCTCTAGTGTCTGGCTTTATAGAACTTCCTACAAATAATATAAAATATTTTAGAACCCCTAAATTTAAAAAAAAACAAATAGATACTAAATTATTCTTTCGCTCTAGTGCCTGAACCTCCTCCTTTTTCCCCATTAAAGATCTTGAAGCTTGAATATAGGAAGTAGAATGAAAATACATATACACAGGGAACTTTAAAAAATTTTAAATGGGGAACAAATTCTATAAATCATTGTCATAAAACATATAATATGGCAGCAAAAAAAAACAACATATTTCGTCCCCAAAGAAGCAAGATTTAAAAATGCCCCAAAATTCAAATTATCCCAAGCGGGTAAAAACGTGTGTGACATCCACGAAACAGGTTATAAGTTGGCAATAAATTAAACGACGTTGAGAATTCCACCTTAAAACAACAATACAATAACAATAACACACGGCAATCCAAATGCAAAATCGGTAGCTCGGCCACCGGTCAGGATGACGGATGACGGAAAAGTCATACTTCGTGACGTCATCGGGCTTGGCGCGCTTAAAAGGTCGTTTGAAATGCTTTTGACACGCGCGAAACTAAAGAATTTTTACCAAGTTATTACTGATTTTTAAGGAGTAATAATTGGGGAATATTTTTTTTAGGCCTAACTAAATCATATTATTGAAAAAAAAAATTGGAAAGTTCCCTATTAAATGTAATCCCTCCTTGACTCTACCATTCGGTAGGCATAAGTTGGATCTATCCCCCACAAAACCCTATACTAGACTGTAATTACTATTTTTATGCATATTCACATTACATGTATGCATGATTTATGCAGTCCTGATATAACCAAAAATAATATTAAAACTAAAATTAGAATGTGGCACAAACAGTTAATTTGTTAAACAATCTATAAATATGCAAGAAAAAATAGTCTTCCAACCACCTAATGATTCCTTTCATTAAAAAGGAGTAGTAGTTTCCAACCCGCATCGCCACGCTGCGAATTGTCCAGTCGACGCGACCCAATCGGCATTCACCATTTTGACAAGAAAATATATTGCATATTATTATATATTTATTAATTTCATAATTCGTTTCAGGGTAAAAAAATTCAGAACTTCAGAGTTTTCCGACAAATTGGTAGCATTATATTCTGTGATTATTCCTTTCTCTTAATGGGCATAGATTTAGGAGGTTTGCGCAGACAAGTCGTAACGTGTAAACACTTCTGCTCGTTTGTCGGCGTTGTAGAGTAGTTGAAATCCACTGGTTGTTTTGAAAGTGTGGATGTTTATTTATTAAAAATACAATACTTTTAAAGCAATGTCAGACCTTCGGCAGTGTTCACATGAGTTTCTCTTAGAGTTTATTGAAATATACAAGATGTTTCCGTGCTTGTGGCGAGTAAGGTCAAAAGAATACAGCGACGGTGATAAAAAAAAATCAGGCTTACAAAATTTTAATTGACAAATTCAAAGAAGTAGACTCTGAAGCGATAAAAGACATGGTAATTAAAAAGATTAATTCGCTAAGAACTGTCTACAGAAAATAATTGGCCAAAGTACATAAATCATTTCGTTCGGTTGCTGGGGGTGAAGATATTTATAAACTTTGTATATGATGCTACACGTTTCAGGTACTAGCTTACTAAGTGCTGGCTTAGATATCAAAGTTGTGAATTCCAAATCCTTGTAACTTCGGCCAGTAGCTAGGAATCGTAATGTTGCAGTTAGCCTTTCGTGTGCCGAAATTGCTTTTCTCATACAAGTGTCTTCTTTTGTAATGTATGAACCAACTAATTTCAGTAAATAATTATATGCTTCAATATCCATCCTTAAATAATTTCTTTAATCTTTTAGTTTCACCTTGTGGTTAGTTTCTTTAGCAATTGCACATGAGAATATCTATGTTTTTTTGATAACCAAGCTCTGGACCATCTAGAGCGTTGTTTATACTTTATGTTCAAACATTTAATTTGCCGTTTTCTTATTAAACAAAGAGCGAAAATTGTCCAAAACACTATTTCCTTCATGATGAATTACAACGACTAGAATAATGAAAACTTACAAGAAATCGTTGCAGTGTTGACACGCTTTGTTTGCAACGTTTTTTAGTACGATTTGTCTGCGTCGACAAAATGTTGCAGATATCGAGTGCAGACAGAGAATGTTTATCTAATATGAATATGCGCTTACAGTGCCATGAACTTGCGCGAGCGTCAGTACTAATACGAGTACGTTCATATGTACGTTTATTAAGTACTTATACTAACTTTAAAGGGTGAATCTTTGACTAATTTTAAGATAAAGAGTTCATATGAATATCGGTCCACAACGGCTTGGTTCTTGAGATACAGTGCGTCCAAAAAAAAAAATGTTTTATTTGGTTTTTTGATTATAAAGTTGATCATTAAGAGTTTAACAAAAAATAGGCCAAAACAATACTTGTTTAACGTCAAGTGCTATTTTACACTATCACTTTACACATTTCTATCAACAAATTAGTGAAAATCAGATAACAATAACAATTCCAAAAATGGATGCTGCAACTTTCCTCTACATCGGCCGAAAACAAGAAAATAGTTAGTACTTGCATAGCAAGCCTTGGAAAACAATCAGTCATGACAGTTGATTAAAAAAAAAACAGTGTTTTTTTGTCATTTTGATGTTATAAGTAATAATTTACTGTGTGTTGTACCAATATACCAACGCAGAAATGAGAAACATTCATTTCACCTCTGGAATGGCTTACGGTAATGCACAAGCTGCAAGATAAATGTATCAGACGCGATTTCCTTAACGTCCAAACTTTTATTTATATATATACGCAAGAGTTTGTGAAACTGGCAGTTTTAAAAGGACCGCAGAAGGCCTGTGAGAGTTCGAACAGTTGACATTGAAGAACATAAAATATTATGTTAAATAGAATTAAAGAAGACCCGCAAACTAGTACATGGAAAATAGCGTGAATAGAATATTACACACACAATAATTGTGTGGGAATTTTAGGATCTCAACAACTTTATCCTTATCATATGTAACGTGTGCAGGCTCTATTACCTATATAGATTTTTCTCTTAGAGTTGATTTATGTGTTTGGTTGCGTAATATAATATTAGGAACCCCGGATTAATTAAACCATGTGCTTTTTACCAATGAAGCTTGGTTTTTTCGAAATTCTATTAAAGTCGATTCACCCAATAAACCTGCAAGATGGCCGACATGTCATATGACAAAAGTCATATTCCAGCTAAATAAAACGAATTTTTGCATTTTCAATGACTTTTGTCATATGACATGTCGGCCATCTTGCAGTAACTTTCACAATAACCATATCTATTCTGAGGATAATTCCAATGATATCATAGAAAATAAATTTCAACATTCTTTCACAAAGACTTAATGGCGAAGAGTACCTAACCGTTGGATTGGGAGAGCGGTACCGCAAGCCTGGCCTCCAGATCACCAGATATCAATCCTTTGAATTACTTTTTGTTGGGTCTCACTTGAAGGAACTAGTTTTTAAAACTCCAATCCGAAATGAACAAGATCTAAGAAACATGATATTTGAATCGTGTGTCCTTATTAATCAGACGCCAGATCTATTCAAAAGAGTTCGTCAATCAATGTTGAGGCGAATTGATGCATGCGTTGCAGTGGCCGTGATTTTCAACAATTATTGTAAATGTTATTAACTTATTTATAGAAGTAGTTTAATTTTAATATTATCAATGATCTTTGTCTCATCACAATACAATCGATAAAAGACCCATTATGTCGGGTTGCATAAAGATTTTTAATAATAATTAACTTTGACGGTGACTATTTAACTAGAGTGTTTTACACTGGCAAAATGTCATAGCAACGGCCGGTCTTCTACTGGCAAAATTATTACCTGCACCTACCTGGACAAAATTCACATGTGATTTTTGCCGCGGCAAAATTTTGTCTTTTTTCTAGTTAAATAGTCATGTCGAATACCACTCGAGAAAAAATTGTGTAAGCAAAATTGTTCTCAAGGATTTATTTAAGTTTGTTGCTTTTAAGCAATTTCGCTCATGACATTTTCGACAAAATCACTCGCCTGACGGCTCGTGATTTTGTGAAAAATGTCATTCGCGAAATTGCCAAGCAACAAACTTTCATACCTTTCGAAAATTTTGCCGACAAAATTTTATCTCTTGTGATATTATATATGACTATTTAACTAGAGTGTTTTACACTGGCAAAATGTCATAGCAACGGCCGGTCTTCTACTGGCAAAATTACTACCTGCACCTACCTGGACAAAATTCACATGTGATTTTTGCCGCGGCAAAATTTTGTCTTTTTTCTAGTTAAATAGTCATGTCGAATACCACTCGAGAAAAAATTGTGTAAGCAAAATTGTTCTCAAGGATTTATTTAAGTTTGTTGCTTTTAAGCAATTTCGCTCATGACGTTTTCGACAAAATCACTCGCCTGACGGCTCGTGATTTTGTCAAAAATGTCATTCGCGAAATTGCCAAGCAACAAACTTTCATACCTTTCGAAAATTTTGCCGACAAAATTTTATCTCTTGTGATATTATATATGATAATATGACATGAGCAGAAATAATTTTCTCACAATTAAAGCGCTCCGCGCCCGGTTAGCGTAATTTTGACTGGCTAATCCGGCGCTTTGATTGTGAGTAAATAATGCCTGCCAATGTCACTTATGTCACCGTCAAAGTTGCTGGTTAGTTACATGTGCAAACCAAACGTAAGGATTCAAATTCCAATGCAGGTTTAACAACGTTTTTTTTTCACACGGCTACTTTTAGCGACCAATACGAAGAGTACCTTTTGTATGTAAAATTGAATAGAGAATAGGTCTTCTGTCCAGTAAAAAATAACGTACAGTGCGACACAAAGAAGTTATGGTTATTTAAATCCAGGTACAACACCGTATATGGCGCTCTCTAAAATTAAACAAACAACTAAGTAAATATTTAAGTTTTTTATCATCGGTACTCTCAGCATAAACAAACCAAATAAAACATAAAACAAGTTTTTTGGACGCCCTGTATCTCAAGAACCAAGCCGTTGCGGACCCATGTTCACATGAACTTTTTATCATAAAATTAGTCATTAAAGTTTGTACAAGTAGTTACTTAGTAAAGACCCTGTATTTACAGTACAGTCGGTATTTCGTCATGGGCACTATATTTCCCAACTTTTTCTACTTAGGTGCTTGTCTTATGGTGAATAGTTTTTTCTTTCAGATTATGTTGATTATGTAACGACAGTTCATCCAAAAATTACAGAAGCGCTTATTCTTGGAAAAAAAAGTTATATTTATACAAATTGATAAATGGCTACTCGTTTTTTACGACACGGGTAAGTACTTATTTTTACTTAGTCTGCCATCTGGCAATTGCATGATTAAGTAACACATACCCTTGCCCAAGGCATAGAACACATTTTTACCAATTTTATATATACAGAGTGTCCATTTCAGTGGCAGCTAGGGATAATAGAAACAGGTAACGCCAAAAAGAGCAAATAAAAAAAATCTATAAACACATTAGAAAAAACCTACCGAATAATTAAATATAGGAAAGCGCGTAAAGTCGGGGAAGTTTTAAAAAACTGATTTTATTAATTCTAAAATGCGATAAGGTAATAAAACAAACTGATCAACTTAACCCTGTAAATAAATAAAGTACGTGCAAATCCGCTAA